>CM061045.1:28589336-29189336 GCA_030762985.1 Adelphocoris suturalis | reverse complement strand
AGTTGGTCACATAAGGGAAATAACACATAAAAGTATACCTCAAAAATTCTTATCAAAAGATATAATTAAAAGGCACAGACCCAACCCTGAGGGGGCCCAGAGGATAACTCTTAAAAAGGAAGTAAGAATTCGTTAGCCATGAATGAACACAGTGCAGCAGCGGTTTAGCACACAAAACCGCTGAGGCATCAAAATGAGTGGGAACGCTGACTCCCAGACCCAAATGACGCTTCTCCCTGGAAACACAACAATCTGCTGTTGAATTCCAGATTTATATATTCATGTGTTGAACTATGAATCTTTGTACTGTCACTAACTGTAAGAGTGCGAGCAGCGAATGCACCTACAACCACAGAAAAATGCTAAAATCTGAACTAAATCACTTGCGACGAAATTGTGGAAACCCATTTCAAAACGAAAGTTAATGAAAAACGTTGTCTATTTCCACGAAAAATAAAGAGTTACAATGTTAAATCGATTTCGACGGTTAGGCCATCATCAGTAACAAACAATAACGTTATTGTTTGTTATTGATGATGGCCTAACCGTCGAAATCGATTTAACATTGTAACTCTTCATTTTTCGTGGAAATAGACAAGGTTTTTCATTAACTTCCGTTTAGCTAAAATCTGTTAACCACTCAGGAAGGATGTAACTGTGCGAGCTACCAACGTAGCTACAAGCATCAAAAAGCATAGATGATTAAATGAAATCGGTACCCACTTAAAAAGGGGGTAGTAGCACCTAATACAGTCTATTGGTTACCACTCCAAGGATCTCTTTTTGGTGTGCAAGCTGAAAAAACAGCTGCCAGCACTGGAGATGGGGCCAAGGCCTATTATAAAAACGGGCAAAAGCTCCCGAGGAGTGTCTAGCCTGCTGCCCAGAAAATCGTATCCAGGAGGGATCCCCCTCTCCTCGCCGCCAAAATCAAGTTATACCTGATGGAGTGAGGCCGAAAAACTCTGTCTACTCCTGCACTTCTCAGCACCCCCCCCCCTCCCCACCCTCACCTTGTCTGGGTCTGACGGATGGCAGGTCTAAACGGACTTCTAACCGTAAGGAATAGGGAGTGATCCCAGTCCTTATGCTTCGATGTTGTCAAAGATAGCATCAGAGACGCCACACACAGTAGGGGTCCCTCTGGAAAGAAGGGTAATAGGAGACACGGCTGAGGCCTAGATGTCCCAGAGGTCTTGACCCTGATGGTAACAAAACCTTAACCCCAAAGTCTGGGATGTGTACAATACCCCTCAACTAAATGGCTGCAACAGTTCGGAGGCGTTGGCCCGTAGCCAAAAGGGGAGGGGTCAAGAGTTTTTCAAACAATCCCCTAAATTCTCCGTGGGTCTCTCCAGAGCTCCTAGCTCCAACTGAGGGTCTCTTATACCCTCATACCTCGGAAAAGGTGGTCGAATAGAGGCAACCCCCTTCAAAAACCTGTTCAACAGGGGGTGAAAACCCAGTGAGGCAGAGGATATCGATGACAATGCCGAACGGAAGCAGTAGATTGTTGAGTATGATAGGGGTGACTCGTCTAGCACCTCCTGTAAAAAGGAAACCATTGAAAAAGGTTGGGGATCCCAAGGGTCTCACAGGTTTTATCTCTGCATCCTCTCATATGTCCCCTTACCCCTGGGCAGAGGAGAGAGGCTGTAGATTCCGCAGACTATTCCCCGGTTCCCATAACCTGCACCCCTTCATCGTATCGCACCCCCCCCCCCCTCTTCTACCCCTCTCTCTCTCCGTCCACATTCAAGGGATTTCGGAGTCCAAGATGGGATTGTAAGGGGCTCTAATCAAGGATAACAGTGAGGCATGTATGCCAATACTTCAAGGTCATGTCAAAGATAATAACCCCTGAAGGTACACCTAGAAGGGAAGGAAATGAAAAATGTATAATCGAGAGGATCCCTTTCCAAGGGAAACATAACCCCATCTGGAAAGTAGGCACACTAATAGGTCAGATAAGGGAAATAATACATGAAAATTGTACCTAAAAAATTGTTATCCAAACGATATAATTAAAACCACAAAGCCACCCCTGAGGGGGCCCAGAGAATAAATTTGTAAATATTTCGATAATCATGAGGAATAATATAAAAGATCAACTCAGAAACGCTAGGATAAGATCAGTACATGAAGTATAGACAGGTGTAACACATGTTTGATCTATGAATCTGAATACTGTCTATAGCTGTAAGAGTGCGAGCCACAAACACAGCTACAAGCACAGAAAACTGTTAGCATCTCTTGTGCATTAATTACGGTTGTAACTGTGCGAGCCACTAATGTAGCTACAAGCACAGGGAAGCATAATTAATTAGATGAAATCGGTATCTACCTAAAAAGGTCATAGTACTTAGATATCTAAATGGTTATTGCTCCCAGGCTCACCTCTTGGTGCGTTGGCTGAAAAACTGCTGCCAGCACCAGTGGTAGGGCCAAAGGCTTATTATAGAAACAGGCAAAAACTCCCAAGGAGGGTGTCCAGTCTGTTGCCCTGAAAATTGTATCCGGGGTGTTCCCCTCTTCTCACCACCTAGACCATAGCGTGGCGGTTGGAATGAGGTCGAAAAACGCTGTCTACTTCTGCAATTCTGACCGTAAGGAAAAGGCAGTGCTCTTGATCATTAAGCTTTGATGCTGTCAAAGACAGGTATTCCAGCATCAGGTAAGCCACACACAGCAGGGGTCACTCTGGAAAGAAGAGAAGCAGGAGACACGGCTGAGACCTAGAAGGCCCAGAGGTCTTCACCCTGCTGGTAACAAAAACCTCAACCCTAAAGTCCGGGATTTGCACGTTACCCCTCAACTTAATGGCTACTATAGTTTGGAGGCGTTGCCCCGTAGCCAAAAGGAGAAAGGTCAAGAGTTTCTTGGACAGTTCCCCTAAATTCTCCGTGGGTTTTTCCAGAGCTCCTAGCATCAAATGTGGGTCCCATGTAACCTCATACCTCAGAAGGAGTGGTAGGATAGATGCAACCCCCTTCAAAAACCTTTTTAACAGGGGGTGGGAACCCAGAGAGGCAGAGGAAATCAATGACTATGCCCATGTAACTCATGAGGGTCCCATGTAACCTCATACCTCGGAAGGCGAAGTCAGATAGACGCAACCACTTTCAAAAACCTATCTAACAGAGGGTAGGAACCCAGAGAGGCAGAGGAAATCAATGACAATGCCCTTGTAACCAATGAGGGTCCATGAAACCTCATACCTCGGAAGGGGTGGTCAGATAGATGCAACCCCCTTCAAAAACCTGTTACCAAGGGGTGGGATCCCAGAGAGGCAGAGGAAATCAATGACAATGCCGTATGGAAGGAATTGATTGTCCAGTATGATAGGGGTAGGCACCTCCTGTAAAAAGGAAACCAGAGATAGGCTTGGGATCCCAAGGGCTTAGATCATGGGTCTCACGAGAGTCCAACATCTCTTGAAGCAAGAATTATACACAGATTCCCCTTGAAATTTAAATTGTAAAAACCCGTCCGTCAGGTCGACTTTAGCCCCGTAACAATTCTAAGAAACTAAATCAGGCATGGTGCGGTAATCCTCTAGCTTAAAATGCAGGGGAGAGATGAAAGATTTACATATTCCAAGTTCAAAATAAACTGTTTCCCTCCAGACGCCTTAGGTACCATAAAAATCAGGGAAAGCATTTGATCTTCCCGGGGGGTACAGAGACACAGTACCTCGTCTGATAAATTTTTTTCGATTAAATTGTTCATCTGGTTAATAAACACAGAATGTGCAAACATAACTAACCAGGCTGTGATACGGTGTCAAAACTCAAAACCTGGGGAAGTAAATTGTTGGGCAGGTTCGAGCACACACTTATCCCTCAACCCCCTTCACTCAAACCGTAATATCTGATTTATCTGCAACTACATATATATCAGGAATTTATAAATAAACTTGAACAATTACCTGAGGCTGTTAACTCAGAAGTTACTGGGTCGAGGTCAAAAAGGAAATCTCCTCAACGTCCCATCAGCACTTGGAAGATCGATTGGGTCAAAAAAGTCTTCCCTATCCACATCAGAACACGAAATTGAAAAATAATCTGCTGGAGGGTGATGAACCGGAAAATGCTCCTGATTTCCATCCCCTTGAGCAAGATGGTGATGATGTAGAGACGCCATAGAACTTACCTCGCCTCTGGGCCAAACCCCAAACGTGAAATTCCGGTCCCGATCGGGCGAAATATTCCTCGCCCGACTGTATAAAAAACTCGGAAAACGCCTCTCCCGGTTCTCTGTGCAAAAAAAAAACGAGTTTTCAGTGATTCTTCTTGCGCAACTCCCGTTGCACTCTTCGAAGTGACGCAACCAGGGGAAGGATTGCGACAGTGAAACATATTACGCACAATTCACTAAACTTGCGATTGTGGAGTGAAAAACCAGCCACAAAACAAGATGCTCTTAAACGGAAAGACACAAGCACAGGTTCGCCCAAAGAATTTGTTGAAAAAAATTATTAGATGGGGAAGCACAAAATTCTTCGTCCGTCACGACTTGCAGCCAAGAGAACAATGAAACTTTCATGACCACAATGCTCACAGTGTGCTTTCATGCTTTCATGATCACAGTGCTGCCAACGTGGCCAACTTTGACTTTTCTCTTTAAATTGGCTCTGTCCGATGCAGTGGCTAGGGGGCCACTACATTGTTAAACCACCCTCCAGTGCCCCTAGATATAGGGGCGCCCAAAGAATTTGTTGAAAAAAATTATTAGATGGGGAAGCACAAAATTCTTCATCCGTCACGTCTTGCAGCCAAGAGAACAATGAAACTTTCATGACCATCACAGTGCTGCCAACGTGGCCAACTTTGACTTTTCTCTTTAAATTGGCTCTGTACGATGCAGTTGCTTGGGGCCACTACATTGTTAAACCACCCTCCAGTGCCCCTAGATAAAATTAACTATTGTTGATCATACTTTGGATGTTCCAAATGATAATAGTAAAAAAGAGGGAGTTTTGAAGAGTCCAAATCGTGATTGAGCAAGTGATGTTTTGAATGGGAGAAATCTCATGTTGAAAATGGGGGGGGGGGGGGGGGGGGGGAGAGCACTAGTAAAGTACACCCATTTCTTTCTGTATCCATCCTCCCTGGCTTCGATGATCAAACTGGGTTGTAAGGGGTTTTGGGAGTTCCGAAATAACAGTAATTTTTTGTGCTGCTGAGCTTTCAATGTGATGACATCACCTTCAGGGCACATCTATGACGAAGAGGCCTATCGTTAGAAATACTCGGACTATGTATGACTAGAGGGTTACCACTGTTGAACTTAAATAAATTATAAATAAATGAATACGTTGTTCATACAAATATGTAGTTGAATGTAATATCTCTATTTAACCTAGTGTAACCGTTTGATTTCATCTTTGTTTTGAAATGTATATTTTGAACTATGATTATTTTGACATGTACACCATATGGCTTACTAATGTAATACATAAATTGAAAAAAAAAAAAAAAATCCTCGCATAGCATGCCGGAATAGTAAAATCCCCCATCCATCCTCTCATTCCATGCCCGGGTGCCACTGACCGAAAGCTTTACCGGGTAGGTAGATTCTTCCCATTGAATATGCCTCACACTTGGGGTGTACTATATTTACATATGAAAGGGGGTTAGGCAAGGACTTTAATAAATTTATGAGATGTTGGGGTCTTAGCTATGTCGCATTTGTTTAACTGTCAGTTTGTTGAATTGTTGTGTTGATGAATGATATGGTCAGAAAACCATGATTGATTAGTTGATAATTCGTGAGGGAAGAGGCTGTGCAATAGTTTACTTGTACTAGGTATAATTGAATTTAATGAATATAGAAAGGGGGCGTCAGCATAGCAGGTTAACTATAGGAGGCAACCCCTTTGGGGAGGCTCCAAAGATGTTGTGGTTGCATCCAGCTGTTCCAGCCAGGGTGGACAGGGATGAGGCTTGGGTCGGGATCACAGTGTAGGTCGGTACATAGGTATTTTGGATTTTTAGCTTTTTTGGCAGTTTTGATTCTTCTTTTTTTCTTCTATTTTTTCAGCAAATATTAATGACATTTTTATTTATTTACATCATTTTTCAGCACAATTTTTGCGTAATTGTGCATAATTTTTTTAATGTATAGGTCATTGTTGAAGAATTTCTTTTGACTAAATTTCACCTAAAAATATAAATTGAACGATTTTTAGCCATTTTCAGCCATTGTTCGATTACCAGTGTTAGTGCCACCATCATCGGAAATAACAGTTTTTCCACTCATTTTTTTAATACTTTATAACTCCTGATCCTCAACATTTCCTATGAGTCTTCTATTTCAATTACTTGTTTTCTTTTTAATCGACCCCCCCTTATTACTATGGAGGAAGATTTGTAAAATAATGAATAATGTATGTATGTATGTTACCTATATAACTCATGTATACAAGATATTAAAAAAAAAAAAAAAAAAAAAAAAAAAAAACACGATAAAAAATTAAATTTTGGTGAAGAGTTCCTGCACCCTTGAGAACAACATTCTAAAAATCAGCTCATGAGATACATATTTTAGAAGGTAAAAAAATCGGATAATGTGAAAAACTTATTTCTAAAAGCTGCATACTATTGCAATACCTTAATTTTAGAAGAAAATCTGCTAAAAGTAAAAAAGCTGTATGAAGCGGGCTAGCACTAAATATTTTTCCCTTGTGCAAAAGAAGGGTTGAGGCGAAGAAGTTGTGCATAAACACAAAAATTTCCTACAATTTATGAATTACAATGGAGATAATACAATGACACTCACCATATGAGATGAAGTACACCTTTCAAACCGGTCATCAGCATTGAAAGTCCTCAAGTCTTGTAAACTTCCCCAATGTTGCTGGTTTCGTGACACTCCATCCTCAGAATGCGAGTCCTTAAGGTCTTCAAGGCTCTGAGATGTAGGAGGAAGCATGGCGAATACTTTAGGGCTGAGCTTATAATGCGATTGTGACAAAGCGTCATGGCTTCTTGAAGAAATTATACTCATGTTGTCTACAGACTGACAGCCATTTTCAAGCCCAACAAAACTTCTATGGCACCTAGGAATAATTGTAACATCTGGGCTTTTAGTAGCTTCTGAGCTAACACTCATATCTTCAAGAAATCCAGGTCCTTCAGACCCTGTACTCAATGGAGATCGGCTCCGACTGCTAGCAGCAACTACATTAGGGTGTGAATGAACAGTAACTTTTTCAGCACGATTCCCTACTTTGTCTACTTCTTGGATATGTAATCGATGATTCTGAACATCAACTACAAGAATACGATCTGACTGATTACCACAATCATCTCTAAAGCCAATGCCAGAATCACTATTGCTAGTGGTGGTAGTACTGTCATTACTAGGCTGTGGAGAATTGGCAACGATTGGTTCATCCATGTTGATCCCATTAGTTTCATAAAACCCCTTTATTACTGCTACTATTGGTTCACAAGTAGTCGGAAATTCTTTACATATCCCAGATGAAGGATCAACTTGGCATTCGAGTTTGAAGATTTTCGCTCTCTTCTGGTGATTCGAATGAGGTCTGGCGTCTACAGCAAATATATGACAAGAACTTGAAGGGTCGTCACCAGTAGCTGTAGTGACGATACCGAAATGTTTATGGTCCTTATCAGAACTAGCACCACAAAATGTTACACGTTCACCTGGGTAAACAGCAAGAGTTATTCCCGCACCATTTGTAAGTCTCAAACTTCTTGTCAAAACTGTCATTAAAACTGGAGTATGAGTTCTTTTTTCGGCTCGAAGTCTTTTTATGCAACCTCTTACAATCTGAAATGAAAGATGATAAATATTAATAAGGATAATGGGAACAGAGGTGAAAAAAGACACCCATCCAAAATAATCTCCCTGGTAAGATAGTTAATCATATATGGTTAAAAAACAGCACATTCCTGAAGTTTGTTAGTGTGGGGATTAATCACGCAGAAACCAGGAATATGCCTAGAGAAATAGTACCAAGTATGTAATACCTTCAGTGGTTAATATTACTATCTACACAATAACATGAAGAAAGGATTGATTAGTTATGTCTTACTTATAGGAGGCCCAAAGCACTAATCACTTAGGATTTGGTTCAATCCACTTGTTTTTTTCTGTCAGGTTGGGGAGTTGTTTCACCTTTTTTCTTCAAGGTCAATAAGATAAATGAGATATTTAAATTATTAAAGTCCACCACAGATCGCTCTAAGCCAAATGGAACATTGTGTGAGTTGAAAACTGGAGCAATGGAATGAAGAGGTGGATATAGGATAGCGTCTAGTGTCAGTGTACATGGGCCCTATCAGGCAAAGACGTAAATGAGTGGTTTTCCCCACTGAATTTGGCTCCCACAATTGAATTCAACACAGTGTCTCACTGACGTTGCACACCCCAATTTTTATCAAGAAAAAATGCATTTATCGAAGAAACAAAGGATATGGGTCTCTTAGTTTTTAAATTACATCGAAATGTAATGACTGGCCTTCTTTTTTAAATATTCACAATCCAAATCAACATAGTGCTTTAAATAGGGACTCCCTTTATCATTGCAGAACCAGAATCTCAATTGAAATTTCATAGAAAAATGATCCATCCCTCGATTTTTTTAGAATGAAAAAAAAAACGTGCAAAATGGCAAGTTTTTGGGAGTATTCAATCGCCAGAAATAATAAAAGATTTCAGGGTGTTTTTCATGCTGAATCATGTCGATTATTTAATTATATCTGCAATGTCGACTTCAAAAAACACTGAAATATTGGAGCGCTTGGTAACGTTGAAGTAAATAAATTAGGAGAACAGGAAAAGGATGAGAAAAGTAAAAAATAATAATAATAAATTTTCTATTTTTGGGCTCATTTTGTTTGTGGTGGCAAGTACTATCAAATACTTGTTTGTCTTGGCAAGGCTGCAGGTTGCAGGCTGCAATGCTGCAGGCTGGGATACACAAGACAGAGATCGTGAGTTATTTTTCACAAAATCTTAGAGAATAGGCATAGCAAGACGGCTCTGACTGTCACTGATCTGATCGTAGATTACCAGAATTTTGAAATACTTCTCAATGTGGTTGTAAATTATAGAGACTACTGGACGAAGGGAGTGCACAGATTCCCTTCAGGCTCCACAGTGTGATATACAGATGGATCAGTTATGCATGGTGGGTTGAGTGAGGGCATTGTTTGCCAGACACCCCCTCTGGTAAGATCCCTTGGTGCATGTACAACGATAAGGTGCTGAATAAGCATCTCAAGGATGCTAGAGTATATATGAAATCCGACAGACAGGCTGCCCTAAAAGCCATTCTTTACTATATGTTTGAAGTTGGTCAGGGACTGTTTGATTACTCCAAAAAAGTGGCCCAGGGCAATCAGGTCACTCTCCTCTGAATTTCTTATCATGAGGGTCATGATTTTAATGAAGCTACTGATTGTCTTGCTAAAATAGGAGAAGAGACCCTGCTTATAGGACCAGGTTAACAATTAGGATAGGAAATATTCTAATACAATTCTGGCAAAACCTCTCAGGCCTGAGACTGGCCAAAATGTTTGTGACGTTCTCAATGAAGAAGGCGTCTGAACTAGTAGCCATGCCTAAGAGAGATGGCAGAATACTTGTAGGCGTATCAACTGGCCATAACCCAAATGTTATGATGAGTCCAGCAAAATATGTTGATAAAGATTTGGAGAAATTCAACTTGTGAAATTGCAAACCAGCTAAAACACCAATGGAACCGAATCTGAAGTTGGAGAAATCTGCTTCTGGAGAATTTACAGATGTTCCATACCAGAGATTGATTGGCTCAATCATGTACCTTGCCACAGCCACTCGTCTGGACATGGCACACACGGTAAGCCACTTGTCCCAGTACAACTCCTGTTACAGGAACGAACGAACACAGGGTAGCCTTCAAAATTTCTGGAATGTCCAATACCACATGGGGGAACTGTGCATATGGTAGATCCTACACAGGATACTGTTTCATGTATGCAGGTGCCACCATGAGCTGGGAATCGAGGAAACAATGAACCGTGTTTCAATCTACTGCCAAAAGCAAGTACATGGCACTATCAGAGGCGGCAAAAGAAGCAAAACATTTGAAGACCCTAGCTGGGTTGCTATATATCCGAAAATAAGGATATTAACAGACAACCAAGCAGCCAAAAAAAAAAAAAAAAAAAAAAAAAATCCCATAATCATCTCCAGGTCAAAACATATCGCTATGAAGGATAATTACATCTGATAGACAATGTGTAGAAGAACAAGATTCGAATTGGAATATTGCTCGACTGACAAAATGACAACGGATATGTTTACAAAACCTTTCAATAGACCAAAAGTCAACGTTTTCCGTTCACACCTGGAACTTCTCGTAAGGAGGAGTCAAGAAACTCAACTACGTTACACTTACTCGCATGTGTTCACCCAGGATACGAACTGAAACATTCAAGTTCCAAAAATTTATTATTCGTTTTGACTCGTAGCAAGTTGTATCAATACAATTGATTATTCTGTGAATTAACTCCACTGCGTATATAAATCATATTCTTTACATTTTTCCAAGAAATTATTTTATGTAGAATCTGAATCTGCAATAAAAAACGGGCACCCTATTTGGAAAAAAAAAGTAAATAGTGTATGTTTAAAAAATATATTGAGGAGGTACGCTATAGCGTATTTCAATTAATTTATAGGACATCACAAGTTACAAGCTATTGTTCTGGGATCGACGAAAATATACTCAGGCTCAATAACGCTCTGTGATCAAATGAAAATGTAGCAGGTATGTTGGCAACAAATAAGCAATAGGCACATGAATCGTGAATATGTAGGACGGTTCATAATGTACATTTGGCGGTGGTACTGATATTAAAACAGTTTTTCTGTGAGTCAACTTGAAAAATTGATAGACAATAATAGGTCTCACAACCATCACCTCAGTCAAATTTCAAGTACCTATCAGGTACGTAGCTTTGTTCAAGCTGTGAGAGGTGGACACGTTTGGAACAAGGTAGAAACGGGCAGGGCTATAAGCAGCTCTGGCTCTGTTAGGTTCACATTATAGCTTGAACATTCAGCAACAACAGTAATAACGTTCAAGGATATCACAAAAAAGTCAATCGTATTGAAAAACTAAGTATTGAAAAGTGTGTCTATTACTCAGTAGACGTATAATACTAGATTGAGGGGAACTAAAAAAAAATTCCAGTCATGCAGCATGATCATGAGCGAATTTTCGTACCTAAACTATCGTATTATATTATGTTCCACTTTTTTTAAATTTGAGCAATTTGAGCGCAAAGAAATCATTAACCTCCAATTTTATGGCACACGAACTCATTCTAACTAATATTTCGCTATCCAAAAAAGATTTTGGAGTTTCACCTTTTTTTAATCGATGTTTTAGCAAATAGTAATGGGAATTAGGTAAATTTTTCAGCATGTTACTGTGCATGTTCTAGTTCATTCTTGATAAACTTCTTTAGAACTAAAATTCTGACAAAAGATTTGAATTCAACAATTTTTAGCCGTTTAATGACTTTTCTTAGCAATTTTTTGAAATTTGACCAATTTAATGTGATCAAAAAGTGGTGGCCAACAAAAAACTCACCCTTTCATTTGGAAAGCTTGGTTTTTTGGCGCAAGAACTGAATTTTTTATATAAATTCTAAGAAAAGTTATCATCTGGAATGACACACACACGCACGCACTCACTCTCGCATGTTCGCGCGCACGCACGCACACACGCGCACGCGCGCGCGCGCACACACACATATATATAAGCTTCAAGCTTTAAATATATATATATATATATATATATATATATATATATATATATATATATATATATATATATATATATATATATATATATATATATATATATATAAGGAAAAAGCTGTAGGATTAGTTATGAAGGAAATATACAATAATTTTGTTTTTTAAATTTTTGGAGCCATGTAATAGCAACATTCTCCACGGAAATTCGCTAAAAGAAACATAATTAGGATCAAGTGTGCAAGTGGTTCAGGGTCGTTTCCAGTAAGTTCAGTTCACAGGATAGCTTAAATGCTCAAGATTCAGTTTCATAATATGTTGAGGAATACCACCAAAAAAAGCTAAACAAACATTGCAGAACTAGTTAGGTCCTTGAAAAGGTTGTAGATCAAGCTCCACTGTTCCTATTTCAAATGCCCCGTATCTCGAACCAGAGCAGAGTTGAGGATAGCATCAACGACCAATAAATGGTCTGTCCTCAATATGCTTGCGGGCGATCTACTGAAAATGTTCTGCAGTATAGCTTCAATAAGGCCACGGTGGCCAGCTTGAAGGCCTATATGTTAAACCAGGGGACCACTTGAACTTTCATAACTTGCTCAGTGTGCATTTGCACGTAATTTGCTCCAAACATGTCATGCAGGACTTGAACAAGCCCACTGTGGTCAACTTGAACGCCCTGTATCTTGATCCAGGGTATGGTTGAGACAGCTTGAATAGCCAAAATCAGCCCCTGTCTTCAATGGTCATGTGAGAGATGCTCTACGTTCTGTAGCTTTAACAAAGCTTTTACAGTCCTACTAAAAGTACCCTATTCTTTCGGAGGCCATCCAAATTCATTTGTAGTTCGAGCGTAACTAGAGCAGGTAGCTTATTCAGCAGCATACTTACCAAACCAGCGAAAAGGATTCAAGTCCTTTCCCAGTTTACGTTCAAATATATTATTACTCACTTTCGCGAGTTTGAAGAGGAGAAAAATAGGGAAGGGAACATGCCGAGCATGCACGAAAACATATTTGCAACATAGCCGAAACATAAATACCAAGTGTAGTTAGTTCAAGCTGATACCTAATGGGATGGAACTAGAACATGGAATAATGTTATTAGGCACCAACTACAGATAAATATTGCTATAACCAGACCCCTAAAGATTGAACGATAACACACCTGAAGTCTCGAGCCAGGTGGTAATTTACGGGGCATTTCGATCGTTCCAACGTAACCAACTATGACACGGAACACTTCGTCTTCCACGAGGTTGTTGCTATCAGGCTCAGAGGAACATGGAAGGTAAAATCTAGATACAGGGGGTGGTATATGGCAACTGCTGAGCTTCCATTCTTCAGGCAAATGTTTCTTATTTCTTGGGGGCGATTGCGGCTGAGGATAAAGCATATGCTCCTCAAACATTGCCCCCGTTCGAAGGTCCCTGACAACCTTCGCAGCCCTGCTATGAGGTGACACTGCATTTCTACCGTTTAATCTCGATTTGTGAGGATACTTCGGCTTCTGGCGCGCAGCAGCTTGAACCTCGTCCTCTGAGCTGTCGGAGTAATAGTTTTCGGCGATCTGGAGCTTCAGAATACCACTGGAGCCACCAATGAGACGTACAACGTCATCATGAGGTACTTTCCGAACGCTCTGCCCCTCAACAGCGACCAGATAATCTCCAGCTCTAAGGCCAGCACTTTCTGCGGGACTTCCAACCACAATACAGCTGAGAATGCAAGGATGTTGGCCGGAGATTGTGAAGCCAAATCCATTTTGACCTCTCTTAACTTCGACAGTTCTAATACCATAATTGGGTCTTTTCTTCCTCCGTCTAACAGGATGCATAGCTCGGGACGGTACTCAACTATCTGTCTAATGTACGTAGGAAGTATTACCCTGTGTGATCAAAATACATCCTCTTCACATCACGACCGCACCAGAGATGACAAATGAAGGAGCAGTACTTCACCTTCCCATATTTACACCCAGAAACAGAAACGTTCCTCAGGTTATCTCATTATCACACGATTAATCATCATGATACGAAGTCACAATTAGGTAAACATTCACATACACAAAATTAAAGGACCACAATGAAACATGATGAACGTGAAATTATCAAAAACGCCCTATAATGCCTAGAGCTGTTCACTAATTCACTATGGTTAACATCAACATTCCATTCCAACGTTCACTATTAACAACATTCTAGATAGGCAAGGTCGGTAGGTAGCGACTCGTGTGGGAAATATGAGAAATGTAATTTTGTGTTATGGCGCCTTCTTACACAAATGTTTGAAGTTCATATATGTAGAACTCATCAAACTGAGCCGTTAGGAATACAATTGTTGGAGAATAAAAATTTTTAATGCCTACCTATCAAACAATAATTATGAAAAAAAACCCGTAGATACTGATACTCGGGTTATAAAGACAAACTTTCTTAGGAAAACACAAACCATCCTAAAGACACCAATTCAAAATTGATCTTTTGATGTTCTTGATTCTTCATTTTTCTAATTATAAGAATTAACTGTATGATAAATCAAGTCAACTAATTTGACAATAAGTTTGGTTAAGTAAATTGTCCTGAAGTCCACAGAATTGGCTAATTAGAAAGAAGGCAGTGGTGTCGCATGGAACTAGAAACGTTTCTGCTCTTAGTTCCACGCAGTGCACGAATGAGCGCTGCGATATGAAGAGAGGCTCAATGGGTGATATTCTCGAGACTTGGACACTAGCGCATCCTTACATCGAGGCAAGGCGAAATCGAAGTTATTTCTCCTCGTTGTCATGATGACGAGTAAACATATGCGAAAATGCGCCATTTGTAGCCACAGCTGGACAACAGCTTAACATAGTCTCACCTAGTTCCGAGTCAATATTTTCATTATTTGTAATATGCAAGGTGATAAATTGTATGCAAATCACATCAAGTTATTATCAGGTGTTGACCTCAAACGCTACGAACGCAAGATTTAATCTGTGGGGTAGAGATCCATATGAAATGTGTGTTGGGGAGTTGACATACAAGTGTTCTAGATGATCCAGACATCAGCCGCAAAGATTTTGTGGATTACCTATCTAGTTTTAGAACTGTTCTTTGAATCAATTGAAACTAAAAATCTTTAGAGTACCTACTGCAAAAGTGGTCTTGTGAAAGGATGTGTTATGAGAGCTTTGTTAGGCAGGAATAGTAAGTTGTATCACATGTGGAAAGGTAAGTACCTAGAGGTAAGGTATACCTACATACTTTCCGTATATTATTACTTGTTCATGTACCTAGGTACTTCATTGATCAAAACGAAAGTAGGTACCTAATTAGCTTTTTTGTCCATAAAATTTGCGTAACTGCGAAACTCGCGGAATAACTGCACTGCCAATGCCGTCTTTATGAAATCTTACCTTCAGAAGAATGCATTTCAAGGTTTTTTCCTTGCAGCTGGTTTTTAATTCATGTTGCATATTCCCTGATTAGATATTTGACAAACTTGCTAATCAGCGGTTGTATTTGTTAGCAAAGCAACGACCCACCTACTTTGTTTAGGCACTTTAAACCAACAGCAAATCTGGTAGGACGTACGTACCTACCTACCTACCTAAGTAGTTTCGTTTCTTGGTGTAGCAACAACCTGCCTTGTTTACATTGACAAACTATCAAATCTCTCCTTTTATTCATTCAATATAACAAGTAAAGCTTCCTCAGTTAAACATAGTACTACGAACTTATCATAAAACGCTGATGAAGCTACCTGAGCAATGGCTAGGTAAGTACCTACACAGCAGTACAGACACCTGAGGAATTTTCAACCATCTTTTCTTTACTATTTTTCAGGTTAATTATTCTCAAAGCCTAAACGAATGAAGTTCTTTAGTTTTCTGACACTGATTAACTTCTATAGTTAATCTCCAAGTCCAAACTCTAGTTTGGCTTCTAGTCCAAATAAAAACTCGTTCACGTTAGATTGGTATTGTTGACAGCAATCTACAATCAATTATTGCGCTGGCAGGCATGATCAATAACATTTAGTCGAATTGAAACTTTGTATTGCTACAATATTATACTTTTTCAAAACAAAACTGTTGAAAAATGGCCTTATAACCACGAATTATGTTGACGTGAGACGGCAAACTTCTTGTGAGAAATGGGTTGGTTGAGTAGCGATTCATTGACGTAGGGCGGTCTCATGGCCGACTTTGGCTGAAACGCGAACCTACTCCAGGCGTGACGTCACGAGAATATGGGCCATAAATAATTATTTAAGGCCAATCATCCCTGAAATAGTTTCGAAAACGGTCTCCACGTTGTGCTTCAAAATGAGTTAAACTTAGATTACAAACTACGGCTCGAGATTTCGTCCAATTTTGAATCAAAATTCTCTGTTGTTTATGTTTTTACTCAGTAGGTACAAACAGAATTGGTTGTACATACGATTTTGAATTTTGAAATTCAAATTTTCAAGTGTTCCAAAAAAAATTTGTTGACTTTTTTTTCAAGTGGGATGCGGCGTTGAAAGTGAAAACAAATATAGAATTCAACTCATTTCTCAAAATCAAAATTGGAAGGTCACAGCTGTCGTAATACAGCTTTATTCGGTACAGCTTTCCAATATAAGCTCATGTTCGGTGTCTTTGTCAAATGTCTTTAATTACTGAGAAAAATCCGATTCTAATCCTAGTCCTGGACTAGATGGAGTGCCTTCCATCCTCATGAAAAGATATGCTCTAGCCAATCCTTTGTTTAACCTTTTCAATCAATCTCTAGCAGTTGGTAACTTTCCTGATTTATGGAAAAATAGCTATATTACTCCTATCCACAAAAAAGGCATCAAATCTGATGTACCTATGTAACTACCGTCCGGTTAGCAAGCTATCGTTCATACCCAAAATGTTTGAATCACTGGTATGCGATATTTTGACCCCTTCTTTTAAACATATACCTAATCTGTAATGAACAACACGGTTTCAGAGCAGGTCGTTCTACTGTCACATTTAATGCTGCTTTCAAAAGTCGTCATAGAAGCCCTAGAAAATGGTCACCAAATTGATATAATTTACTTGGATTTTGCTAAGGCGTTTGAACGAGTAAACATAACTATACTGCTAGATAAACTGTTGCTTCATCGCATTACTGGTAAATTACATGATTGGTGTGAATCGTACCTTCTTACGAATCGTATTCAGTGTGTGAAAATTCTTAACTCAGTTCTAGCCCAATAGATGTGACTTCAGGGGTGCCCCAAGGGTCTCATCAAGCTCCACTACTGTTTAACATTTTTATAAATGACCTACCTTCCTCTATCCACAATTCCAACGTGTTATTATTTGCTGACAATGCGAAAATTTACCGCATTGTTAAAAATATTAACGACTGTTTTCTTCTTCAAGATGATCTTGAGTCACTGTACCAATGGACCTGTAATAATAATCTTGGCCTTAATTTAGACAAATGCAATATCCTTAGAATTACTCACTCCAACTCAACTGTAAACTTTTTCTATTCACGGCTCCTACTTGCTTCGGTCGAGTCAACAAAGGATCTCAGTATCACTCTGTCTGCATCATTTACTTTCTTGTTACATCTTGAAATAATTATTCCTAAAGCCAATAAAATTTTGGGTTTCATAAGCAGAAACTCTAAGCACTTCTCTGTCGAAACTCTCAAAGTATTATACTGTGCCTTTGTGCGATCTGGCTTAGAGTATGGAGCCTTGATTTGGGATCCCTATCCCATAACGCACATAGACAGACTAGATAAAGTACAACGAAAATTTTTGAGATTAGTTGCTTTTAAAAAACGAATTCCTGTTGCGGATATCAAGTATGAGGAACTCTCAACGTCCTTGGAAATAGGATCCTTAGACGGGCGACGTATAAAAATTGATTTAGTCTTTTTATACAAACTCATCAATAACCTTGTTGACACTCCTGATTTATTATCTTCCATAAACTTTCATGCACCCTCCAAAATCACCCACAACGTAAGACCATTTACTCTAGAGTTCCACAAAACAAGTTATGGGAAATTTTCCCCTATCAATCGACTCATGTCTCATGCAAACAATTATCCTTCGATAGATTTTTTTTGGTCCCAATCTTTCTACCTTCAAATCACAACTAGATAACTTCATCATATAACCTTTGACCATTCATTTTTTCTTTTACCTACCTAATAAGTATTAATATCACTCCGTATTATTCATGAACTTCATATTGTTTATTATTCTCTTTTAATATCCCTCCGTAATACCTACTCTTGTTTTTGATACTGTTTATTATTCTCCTTTGAATAAATTACATTTTATCCTTTAGACAATCACTCGTATGTTAGCATACACTATATTGTATAATCTTATTCACCAATTTAAAAACATTTTTCAGAAACTGTTATATACTTTCGTTTATAAACTGGATGCATTTCCGTGATGATGATTTATTATTATTATACTGTTTCAAAGATTGAAACCCTTTGATCTTCTAGGAGCCACAGTTCCCTAGAACTGCTTCCTCCTTTTGAGAAACTCGTCCCCTTCCGACTGCATGCAAATATTAACTTCATTGATCACCTGAAAGGTCCTACATTTTTTCCAAGGCGGCTACGCATTGGTCATCCTGCTATTTTCTCTATTTCAAGGGAATGTGCAGTGGGCCTATTCTTATAGAACATTTCACACTGATTTCGATTATACCCCATGTTCGAAAACAAAAGTGGCAGGCCAGCCCACAGCCAGCCTGGGGGGGGGGGGGGGGGGGGGTGGCAGGTGAGTGTTAATGGGGTGGTGGGTGGTAAGGGGTTCTGGCATTTTTGGCCAATAAACAACCTAAAACTTTTTTTCCCCAACGTATATCTTCATTTTCTGCCCATAATCACCTTTCAAACTTTTTGTAACTCAGAAGGGTTATAGAATATTAAATTTTGCATCGATTGATCACCAAGAACAGGCTGAAACAAAAGAAAATAAGGAAGTTACTTATGTCATTTTGAGATATGAAATGTCAAAAAAAATAAGGTTTTTTGAGGTTTAAGGGATGAATGAATGATTCTAGAGGATTTGCTTCCAGGCAATAGTTGTATAGAGTAAAATTTCGCGTCGAATGAGCACCAGAAACATCCAGATACATAGACATGAAGGATGTTCATTGGAATATCATAGATCATGAAAAAATTAACAGCGCTCACCAAAATTCACCAAGGATCGAGAAATTGGCTATAATTGAACGAAAACGTCATGTTTTGACGGCTGGTGGAGCGATAAATGCCCAGATGCTCATCCCATCGAACTCGTAGAACAATACCTACATGGCTCAAATATTCACTTTCTACTTTGAATGAAGAACACCAAGATTAACAAAACACTTGGAAAATAAAAATTCCGCGAGATCCAAAGCTTGGACTTGTTTTTTTCTCTTTATCTCGCTATTATAAGGATTCCTGTCTACATTCAACCTTAAATTAAATTATATACGTTTGAGTTGAGATCAATAAAAAAATTGTTTGTGAATAAACTGATTTTTGCACAAAAAATATTACAACTGAACTGCTGCTGCAATAGCTCATCAATACTATCTGACCTCTCTGAATGGCAACAGACGTTATCTACACTATCAAACATCCACTTGGACTTATTTACTGTGGGTTGGTCGAATTCCACTCAGGTGATACAATGGTGTTTATACAGTTTTGCCAAGGCTCAATATCTAAGCAAACGTGGGTCTGGGGTCTCCCCTACAGGGTAATAGGTCAGAGCCAAGTTTGGTTACTGATAAACCAAACGATGAAAATACAAAAATTGGTGGTGATGTTTGGGTGCATTCTTTTCACCGTTTTTTTTATTTACTTACCTATTACTCTTATTTTTGTGCGATATAAATAAATACGAGTACCTACCTATTTTGTTCACTTAGGTATATTTTGCAATTTCATCCTTTTATATATCATTGACATCTGTGTTTCCAATAGGTCGAGGGGATGCTAATTTTAATAACGAGTGAATAGAAAGACAGAATCATTCCGTTTGCCAAGGCTATTTAAATGTTTTAAATACATAAAGGCAGGGTAAGAATGACATGGTGCAGAGCGAGTCTCATCAATTGAGTAAACTCTCAGATTCATTAAAGTAAGAGGAAATTTTCCATTTCGTTGGCCGTGAGATTTTTCAGTTCTTACTTTTTTTAGACGAAGTTTAAAAACTTCAATTTAATCTGATCGATTTCAGTTTCGTCTTGTTCAGGTACTGATATAAATGTTCAAGTTACTTATCTTTAACTGCTCCAATTTAAAGCAGAAGAAAAGTTTTTTGTGCTACCACATGAGTACCTACCTAGCATTTTTAGCTTACTATATACCTACCTAATCTACTTCTGCTATTGCTCTATTATTTTGTTAGCACCTAGTTGAAATTTATGTCTTCCTTTATAGTTTTTAGGTACACTCATATTGAAAATTATCTGTAAATATACATAATTCTGTGCTGACCATAAAATTATTCATTAACCTCGATGAATAATGCGTAGCACACTTAGCAAAACACCTATCAGGTTTTGGGAGGTATTCTATCGCATTTTCTTGTACCCACATTCATTATCCTGTTGGCCCTTTCATTCTCCTGAATAAACTATATTTTTTATGGTCTATATCTTCTGAAATAGTGAGATTCCTGTGCTGCTGGAGTGAGTTATTGCTTAGTGCCACAAGTACATTGGAAATTTGCATTCAGAACATTTTTTTCATCAACTCAATATTTGGAAAAAGTTCATCCGAAAAAGGGCAGTTTTGGGAGAATGACCCATAAATATAAGAAAGGCTTCGTTAACAACGTTAGTATTAGTTTTCTATGGTTAACAAGAGGAACGCCTACTGGGGGATAACCCAAGCAAGAGGGGCGAAAAATAAAATAAAATTAATTACAGCATCCAAATCCATTTCGGACCATTCCAAGACCGAATCCGTGAAAAAACCAAAGATGTATGTCTATGTGTGTGGGTGTGTGACAAATTGTGTCAAAACTGCCCAGGCCACAATTCTCAACCAATTTTCGAGATTCTTTCTTTGTTCGATCCTATTTCAGTCTAGTTGTGCAATGAACCCCAGAAATTTTAACTTCGTGATGGAAAAGGAGGAATGGAGGGGGTAAAGCCGAAAAAACGTGTTTTTCAAAAACTTTTGTCGACGCCACCCAGGCTACAATTTTCAACTGATTTTCGTGATTCTTATCTAGTTCGATTCCACGTTTAGTCTTTTTGTGCAGTAAACCTTGGGAATTTCGGATTTGCTGTCGAGGTGGGGATGGAGGGGATGATTTTTGAATCTTTCAAGCACTGCCTAAGCTACGAATCTTGTCTAATTTTCGCGGTTCTTATTTTGTTCCATTATGAATTCGATTTTGTTTTTGAACGTACTGTGTCAGGCGTTTCAAATTTCATCATGGGTGTAGTGGATTTATATATGTTTTACTTGGCGTAGGTAGGCCAAGTCGGACATTTATATCCCGGTTATGCGGGTTGGTCCCCGGGTCATTCCCGCGAGGAATGTGAGCGGGTCCGCCAAGGTCAACTGGTTTGGCGGACTGAAAGGGGAGATAGTTCGTGTCGCAGCCGCGTGGAGCGCTGGGCTCGCGTAGCAAGTGCTGGGTTCGATCAGTTTGGTACTGAGCCGTTTTGTAATATTCCGGCCTTAGATTTATATCTGAAAGGGGAATATGTTGAGCTTGGTTGAGGTACTGAAAAGTATCCTTCGCTTTTTGTACATTTGGAGTGTATTTGACACTCGGATCGGCCGGGTAAGCCTGCGTCGAATATCGTGGGTATTCGGACAGCTTGGTCGAATCGTAATGATCGGCTTCAGAGCGAGTCTGAAAGGTTTCCTCGATCTTTTGTATAGGCGAGGCTTGTTCGAACGTTTCTTGAACGAATACGTCGGGCGAGAAGGCGATCCGGACGTGAGGGTCGCGCCTTGCGCTGTCGCTGGGTTCAGCGGATTCGCCGTGTAGCCGGTAGGGAGCACTACGTGGGCTACTCGGCCCGGCTTCGCCGTCGTCCGCCTCCCCTTGCAAGGGGAAGTAGGACGGCCGACGTTCCATCGAAATGACCGAGTTTTAGCTCGTTTCGATGCCTCTATGTGTGAAAAATAGAGGGTTTGGGAGGTGGACTCGCTTGACAGAGCGTCTTTCCAATGCTCGTATGTCAGGGTCCTACCTCGTAGCCTTGAAAAAGGCTTCCTTAGACGGTAAATTAGAGCGGAGGAGCTGAGTAATTTACCGGCGTGCCCACAGCGGTCGGTTACGAGCTTAATGCTACGAAACCCGGGCGACACGGCTCGGAACGTCCCTCGGGCGTACGAGCTAAAGAGAATGTCGATAGCTGTACCGGGTGGCGTCCTGACAGATGAACTACGTTGGGCAATGAGCAGGATGAATAATCACTGGACTCGTAGATGCCAATGCGAGATCTGTGTGGAGAGAAGGACTGGCTTGTAGAAAGCAGTAGGAAGCCGTTCTTGAGATGACTTCGTAAGGCAGAAGGTTCGTCAGCGTAGAGCGTGTAGAATTCTTCGTACTTCAGAGTGTGTCGTCGTCGAGAGCGGAGAGTGGAATGAAATTCGGAGGGCTCCCAGCGGGGTATTTATAGGGAGGTGGCCGCCTCCTGCCGCCTCCTGGTTGGTCCGCTTAATTTCATAAATTCGACTGTGCAATCTCATTGGTTCGCATATTGTTTTCTCAGTATCTGTGCGTATGATAGCTGAGTTGGTCTTTCGAGGTGGTTTCCCCACGTCCGTCGCTGTGACGGGGTCCCCGGGGGTGGTTGGACGACCTTGAGTTTTCCTGTTTGAGGTTTCTCATTCAAGGCGACTTGTTTCGAGATGTTTGTCGCATCTCTCTCGCCCAGTAAATGTTTGGGGAGGTCGCCTTGTGTGTTATTCTTTAATATTTCACTTTTGAGAGAGAATTTAGTATTTTCTCTCTGGTGAAATATTTTGTTTGACGGAGTTATAACTCGACGTCTTGTAAATATTTTTGTGTTGTGTCTACCTCTTTTTGGTAGCCCTGAAAAGGGCTGTTGACAAGAGGGGGTGGATTTCACCACAGGGGCCCCCCCAAGACGTCGTGTTAATAACGACGACGCCGGCTGGGGTGTTTCGAGCGCCGTTACCCACCTCTCGTCAAATTTGGTAGAGGGGACGTGCCTTCTGGCAGATTTTCGGGGAGTTTTCTCCTTATTTCCTGTCTGATTTTGGCCTTGTGATACAGCTTCGTCCGAGTGTAGAGTATAAGCTGGTTTTATTTGCTGTTTGGGAACTTTTTTAGTATGTTCGCCAATTTGCACTGTAACCGAAAACTTATCTCTTTTAACCACTTTGAATGGTCCCGTGTAAGGACATTGCAGAGAGGTGAGCTGTGTGGGCACTCTGATATAGACATGAGTACATGTATCCAAATTTTTGGGCATGTTTACGGCATATTTCATATTATTATGTTTAATATGCGTAGGCCGGAAGAAAAGAGGTTCCGAAAGGTTCGTAGAAGTTACGAAAATGTCTCCTGGGAGTGGTACGTCAATTCCGTAAACTTTTTGGAAAGGCGTAGTTTCGGTCGCTGGGTCTACTGCCGTACGCATGGCGAGTAGAACTTTTGGAAGTGCGTCGAGCCAATTTTCGTTTTGTGCTTTGAGAGCCTCTTTCAAAGATCTATTTCTGCGTTCTACCATTCCGTTTGTTGATGGTTTGTATGGTAACGTGTGAGTATGTTTTACTCCGAGACGTTCCATAATGGAATTGAACAGATCTGATTCAAATTGAGTGCCCTGATCACTTGTGATGTATTTAGGTACGCCCTTTGAAGCTACCCAAATATTGATAAAGGCGGTTGTGATTGTGGTTGTTTCGATGTTGTTAAGAGGGACTGCCTCTAGCCAACCCGTTGCTCTATCAACCATCATTAAAATGTAACGTTTCCCTCCTTTAGCTAAAGGTAAGGGTCCGGTAATATCAACGTGTACGTGTGAAAACTTGTTTGCCGTTTCAAATTCGGAGTAAGGGAGCTTCACGGAGCGCGTGATTTTTGCTCGTTGGCAAGTTTCGCACGCTCGGACCCAGTTGGAGACATCTGCACGGAGTCCGTGCCAAAAATATCTTTGTTTAACTTTATACACTGTAGAGTGTATACCTGGGTGTCCCAAATTGTGAATTTGGCTTATTATTTCTTCCCTTATTTCGTTTGGAATATAAGGTCTAGGGTGTCCTAGGTCTAGGTTACACCAAATTTCTCCTTGAGAGAATTCAACTCGTGTGAGTTTCAATTTGTCCTCCGCGGTAGGGGGAGAACGAATTTGTGAATTTGAAATGTGCAGTAGAAGATTGCATTCTATTGCAGCCGTAATTTTCGAAATTTCGGCTATGGGTGGACCCTCGTCCGTCTGGGTTGAAATCGATTTCGTTTGAATTTCAACCGGATCGAAGGGTCTGGAGAGTGCGTCGGCGACGACGTTGCTCTCTCCGGAAATATGACGAATGTCACTCGTCATTTGAGAGATGTATGTTAGCCATCTTAATCTCATTTTAGAAAAATGTGCATTTTTCTTAAGCATCGTGCCTAGCAGAGGCTTGTGATCCGAACAAATATGGAAAGATCTGCCGTCCAAGTCGTTGTGCCAGTGAATGCACGCTTGGTAAACGGCGAACATTTCCTTGTCGAACGATGCTTTGTTCTTCCATTGTTCTGGAATTTCTTTACTGAAAAATCCCAATGGTTGGTACGATTTCGAGCCATATTTGTCTGTAATTTCTTGTTCTAGTGCCGCTCCGATGTGTGTCGGATGCGTCACAGACTAATCTCCACTCCGCCGTAGGGTGTGGGTGAGCAATGTTATGCAATGTTGCTTTGATCATTGCTTGCTTTAAGCTGTTGAAAGCTTTTTCTCTCTCTGATGTCCATTCGATAGGTGTTCTGTCATTTTTTTTGTTTGACTGAATGGAGTCATACAGAGGTTGTGCCGTGTGAGCGAATTTGCTTGAGCATGCTCGGTAGAAACCACACATACCTAGGAATCTGCGTAGACTTCGTACGTCTACTGGCCTAGGAAATTGTTCTATGGCTTCTATTTTATCTCGTTTAGGAATTATCCCTTCCCTCGAGATAGTGAAACCTAGGAAATCGACGGTAGGTTTTGAAAAAATGCATTTATCAAAACCTACTCGAAGTCCGTGTTCCCCTAGTTTGTCAAAAATTTGTCTGAGGTGGTTCATGTGTTCGTTATAATTTTTAGAAGCCACCAGGATGTCATCTAGGTATACAAATGCGAAATCAAATTTTCGCATGATGCTGTCCATGTATCTTTGCCATGTTTGAGCCGCTCCGGCCAAACCCATGCTCATTTTCTTAAACTCATAAAGACCGAAAGGTGTAATAATCGCAGTTTTATGAGCGTCATCTGGGTGCATCGGAATATGATAATACGCTGATTTTAAATCTATTGTCGAATAGATTTGCGTATCATGTAAATTCGCTTGGAAAGAGCGAATGTGAGGAGGAGGGTAGGCGTCTTTCTTCGTTTTCGCGTTGAGGAAACGGTAGTCGCCGGTGATTCTC
Source organism: Adelphocoris suturalis (assembly GCA_030762985.1). NCBI lineage: Eukaryota > Metazoa > Arthropoda > Insecta > Hemiptera > Miridae > Adelphocoris > Adelphocoris suturalis. Next base: position 29,163,984 of record CM061045.1, on the reverse strand, counting down.
CATGACCCGTCTTTTTTTGGCACGCAGTGTAACGGGGATGCCCATTCGGAATCCGATGGTGCAATTATGCCTTCTGAAAGCATTTTGTCAAAAGTACTTTTGACTTGAGCCCGTTTCTCGCCCGCCATGGGTCTTGCTCGGAAGTGTACTGGTGTTCCTTCCGTGGTTATACGGTGGTAAACCCCGTTGTTTTTCCATTTACCTTGAATTTTGCTCATTTTATCATTGTATTTGTCAATGATAGAGCGAATGTTTTCGTCCTCCGTGATTTGCACGTCCTCTGGTTGAGGGGTATTGTCACGATGAGGGATAGTAGCTGCTATTTGTTCGTCAGTGAACTTTTTGTTCATGACTGCAGCTATTTTTTGATCGGCATAGCACTTTATTTTATCTTTATAAATGTATTTGTGTTTGACCCGTATTCCGATATCCCAAGACTCGAGGAATGGAATACCTAGGATCGCTAGATCAACTTTCGTGATCATAAACTCGGTGGTCATGTCCCCGAGGCCGATGTTAATTGTTGTGTCAGCTCGCCCTAGTGTGTCTATAGGGGCTCCGTTAGCTGCTGTGAGCTTAACGTTGGACTTAAGAATTTTCAAGCCCAATTTTTTTGTGACATTGTGGGGCAGAATGTTCACTTCTGCTCCCGTGTCAATGAGAAATTCAGTGCCATTTAGTTTGCTCTTGAAAAAGAGCCTTTTATACTCAGTAGACTGCCGGCGTATAGGCTCAGATACACTGGCAGTTATTCGTTTTCCGAACTCTCTGTGTCGGAGGTCGGAACGGTACTTTCTTGTACCGATCGCTGAGTATTTTCGGTAGAAACCCGGGTTTTAGGCTGGCTTATAGTCGCAGCCTTTCTGCTAGTTTTGGAAGCAGTGTTCGTCTTCCAAGTGCAGTGTTCTGGGTCTGCACATTTGCGAGTTTCGTTACCGAAACGTGCGTGGTTTCGACAGACATAGGCCGTCGGTTTGTGAGGCTTACTCTCCACTGGTTGGGGTTTGAACTCAGCTTGTTTCGAGAGGGCCTTTTTGAAACCAGTATTTATGGGTTTCGGAGTAGATTCTACTCCTCGTATGTTCAGAGAAGTATTCTCTGTTCTGTACGCGTGTAGCGTATCAGCTAGGTCGAGCCGGGAGGTCGTGGTAGGCTGAGCTGCGACCATACCTCGTGCTTCGATGGGAAGAGTCTCGATCCACTTTTGAGTGATCAGAGCTTCCGAAAAGTACCCAACAGCTTTCGAGTACATTTCGTGGTACTTGGTGCTGGGTTTTTTGGCGAGAGATGCGGGGTCCTCGAGTGCGAGGAGCCTGTCTTGTAAGGACAACCCATATTCTCGCTGGAGGCGCTGTTTGGCCTCTTCGTAGGGTGCGTGGGGTGCCGTGAGGTAAGCTGAGTCGATAGCTTCCCTCATTTCTTCTGGTACCCACTTGTATATAGCTGAGAAGCATTCGTTTTGCGTTCTCAGGTGTTTTCGCACGCAGTATTGATCGAACTCGGCGAGTGCACGATCGATATTCTTCTTTTGGAAGATTGGTTTTTGATAATCTCCCATCTCCTCTAAAAGTGCTTGAAAACCACCTTGTGTAGAGGGATGTTGCGTGAGATGTGGGGCGTAGAGGCCCGGCGGGGGTCGCACGCCCGCAGTGGTTCCCTGAAATCCACTAGCTTCATAAGAGGGAACGAAATGCTCCGTGTTAAGCCTGTTCAAAGGCGGGGTCACCATTTGTAGTGGATTTATATATGTTTTACTTGGCGTAGGTAGGCCAAGTCGGACATTTATATCCCGGTTATGCGGGTTGGTCCCCGGGTCATTCCCGCGAGGAATGTGAGCGGATCCGCCAAGGTCAACTGGTTTGGCGGACTGAAAGGGGAGATAGTTCGTGTCGCAGCCGCGTGGAGCGCTGGGCTCGCGTAGCAAGTGCTGGGTTCGATCAGTTTGGTACTGAGCCGTTTTGTAATATTCCGGCCTTAGATTTATATCTGAAAGGGGAATATGTTGAGCTTGGTTGAGGTACTGAAAAGTATCCTTCGCTTTTTGTACATTTGGAGTGTATTTGACACTCGGATCGGCCGGGTAAGCCTGCGTCGAATATCGTGGGTATTCGGACAGCTTGGTCGAATCGTAATGATCGGCTTCAGAGCGAGTCTGAAAGGTTTCCTCGATCTTTTGTATAGGCGAGGCTTGTTCGAACGTTTCTTGAACGAATACGTCGGGCGAGAAGGCGATCCGGACGTGAGGGTCGCGCCTTGCGCTGTCGCTGGGTTCAGCGGATTCGCCGTGTAGCCGGTAGGGAGCACTACGTGGGCTACTCGGCCCGGCTTCGCCGTCGTCCGCCTCCCCTTGCAAGGGGAAGTAGGAAGGCCGACGTTCCATCGAAATGACCGAGTTTTAGCTCGTTTCGATGCCTCTATGTGTGAAAAATAGAGGGTTTGGAAGGTGGACTCGCTTGACAGAGCGTCTTTCCAATGCTCGTATGTCAGGGTCCTACCTCGTAGCCTTGAAAAAGGCTTCCTTAGACGGTAAATTAGAGCGGAGGAGCTGAGTAATTTACCGGCGTGCCCACAGCGGTCGGTTACGAGCTTAATGCTACGAAACCCGGGCGACACGGCTCGGAACGTCCCTCGGGCGTACGAGCTAAAGAGAATGTCGATAGCTGTACCGGGTGGCGTCCTGACAGATGAACTACGTTGGGCAATGAGCAGGATGAATAATCACTGGACTCGTAGATGCCAATGCGAGATCTGTGTGGAGAGAAGGACTGGCTTGTAGAAAGCAGTAGGAAGCCGTTCTTGAGATGACTTCGTATGGCAGAAGGTTCGTCAGCGTAGAGCGTGTAGAATTCTTCGTACTTCAGAGTGTGTCGTCGTCGAGAGCGGAGAGTGGAATGAAATTCGGAGGGCTCCCAGCGGGGTATTTATAGGGAGGTGGCCGCCTCCTGCCGCCTCCTGGTTGGTCCGCTTAATTTCATAAATTCGACTGTGCAATCTCATTGGTTCGCATATTGTTTTCTCAGTATCTGTGCGTATGATAGCTGAGTTGGTCTTTCGAGGTGGTTTCCCCACGTCCGTCGCTGTGACGGGGTCCCCGGGGGTGGTTGGACGACCTTGAGTTTTCCTGTTTGAGGTTTCTCATTCAAGGCGACTTGTTTCGAGATGTTTGTCGCATCTCTCTCGCCCAGTAAATGTTTGGGGAGGTCGCCTTGTGTGTTATTCTTTAATATTTCACTTTTGAGAGAGAATTTAGTATTTTCTCTCTGGTGAAATATTTTGTTTGACGGAGTTATAACTCGACGTCTTGTAAATATTTTTGTGTTGTGTCTACCTCTTTTTGGTAGCCCTGAAAAGGGCTGTTGACAAGAGGGGGTGGATTTCACCACATGGGAGAGGATAATACTGATAAATCATGATGTATTAACAATTTTCATCCGATTTTCGAAATTTACTTTCAGTGGAGGTAATAAAGGGGGGGGGGGGGGGGGGGAGGAAAGGGGAATTCCGAGAAGTAGTGATATTTTTGTTTTTTCTCTTATTTGAACTCGCTCCAAAATTATATACAATCCATTCATAGAGACGTCCCTGTAATGCATGCATTACCTACTGTAGTGGATTTAAATATGTTTTACTTGGTGTAGGTAGACCAAGTGGGACATTTATATTCTGGTTATGCGGGTTAGTCCCTGAGGTATTCCTGTAAGGAATGTGAGCGAAATCGCCAAGGTCAGCTTGCTTGGCGGGAGGAACTGGGGGGTAGTTCGTGTCGCAGCCGCGTGGAGCACTGGGCTCGCATAGTGGGTGCTGGGTTCGATCGGTTTGGTGCTGAGCCGTTATGTAATATTCCGGCCTAAGATTTATATCTGTAGGAGGAATATGTTGGGCTTGGTTGAGGTACTGAAAAGTATCCTTTGTTTTTAGCACATTTGGAGTGTATTTGACACTCGGATCGGCCGGGTAGCCTTGTGTAGAATATCGTGGATATTCGGAAATCTTTGTCGAATCATGATGATTGACTTCAGAGCGGGTCTGAAAGGTATCCTCGAACTTTTGTGTGTGTGAGGCTTGATCTAACGTTTCCTTCATGAATACGTTAGGTGAGAAGGCGATCTCTTCGCGAGGATCGAGCCTTGGGCCGTCGCTAGGAACAGCGGACGAGTCGAGCAGCGGGTAGGGAGCGCTGCGTGGGCTAAGAGGCCCGGCCGCGCCGTGTTCCGCCTCCCCTTGCATGAGGAAATAGGACGGGCGGCGCTCCATCGAAATATCCGAGTTTATTAACTCGTTTTCGATACCTCTACGTATAGAAATAGAGGGTTTGGAAGGTGGACTCGCTTGACAGAGCTTCTTTCCTTTGCTCGGATGTCAGGGTCCTACCTTGTAGTCTTGAAAAAGACTTCCTTGGACGATAAATTAGAGCGGATGAGCTGTGTAATTTATTGGCGTGCCCACAGCGGTCGGTGACGAGCCTAGTGCTACGAAACCCGGGCGACACGTCTCGGAACGTCCCAGCGGGCGTACGATCTAATGAGAATATCAATAGATGTACCGGGTGGCGTCCTGACAGAAGAACTACGTTGGGCAATGAGCAGGATGAATAATCACTGGACTCGTAGATGCCAATGCGAGATCTGTGTGGAGAGAAGGTATGCCTTGTAGAAAGCAGTAAGAAGCCGTTCTGAGATGAACTCGGGAGCAGAAGGATCGTCAGCGTAGAGCGTGTAGAATCTTCGTACTTCAGAGTGTAGTCGTCGAGAGCGGAGAGTGGAATGAAATTCGGAGGGCTCCGAGCGGGGTAATTATAGGGAGGTGGCCGCCTCCTGCCGCCTCCTGATTGGTCCGCTTAATTTCGTTAATTCAACTGTGTAATCTCATTGGCTCGCACATTGTTTTCTCAGTATCTGCGAGTATGATAGCTGAGCTGGTCCTCCGGGGTGGTTTCCCCACGTCCGTCGCTGCGACGGGGTCCCCGGAGGTGGCTTACGAGCGTCCGTTGCGGAGACGACGACCTTGAGTTGTCTTCCCTGCGTCCGTCGTTTAGACGGGGTCCTCGGGTGGTTTCCCTGCGTCCGTTGTTCAGACGGGGTCCCCGGGGTGGCTGCTGGACCAGAGGTGGTTGCTTGCCGCCTCCTGGTTGGTTCGCCTATTGTCTCTCGTGTAATCAGTGTTTCTGATTGGTGAGTAGGCTTGTTAGAATTGTCCTTGTTAGTTTTAGAGGACGTTTGATTTTCTGTTTGAGTTTTCTCATTCAAGGCGACTTGGTTCGAGATACTTGTCGCGTCTCTCTCGCCCAGTAAGTGTTTAGGGAGGTCGCCTTGTATGTTATTAGTTAATATTTCACTTTTGAGAGAGAATTTCGTATTTTCTCTCTGGTGAAATATTTTGTTTGACGGAGTTATAACTCGACGTCTTATAAATATTTGTGTGTCGTGTCTACCTCTTTTTGGTAGCCCTGAAAAGGGCTGTTGACAAGAGGGGGTGGTTTTCACCACAGGCGCCCCCCCAAGACGTCGTGTTATTAACGACGACGCCGGCTGGGGTGTTTCGAGCGTAGTCACCCACCTCTCGTCGAATTTGGTAGAGGGGACGTGCCTTCTGGCAGATTTTCGGGGAGTCTCCTCCTTATTTTCTGCCTGATTTTTGTTTAGTGACACAGCTTCGTCTGTTTTTAGAGTGTAAGCTGGTTTTATTTGCTGTTTGGGAACTTTTTTGTGTGTTCGCCAATTTGCACTGTAACCGAAAACTTATCTCTTTTAACAACTTTGAATGGTCCCGTGTAAGGACATTGCAAAGAGGTGAGCTGTGTGGGCACTCTGATATAGACATGTGTACATGTATCCAAATTTTTGGGCATGTTGACGGCATATTTCGTATTATTATGTTTAATATGTGTAGGTCGGAAGAAGAGAGGCTCAGAAAGGTTTGTAGAAGTTACGAAAATGTCTCCTGGGAGCGGTACGTCAATTCCGTAAACTTTTTGGAATGGTGTAGTTTCCGTTGCTGGGTCTACTGCCGTACGCATGGCGAGTAGTACTTTTGGAAGGGCGTCGAGCCAATTTTCGTTTTGTGCTTTGAGAGCCTCTTTCAAAGATCTATTTCTGCGTTCTACCATTCCGTTTGTTGACGGTTTGTATGGTAACGTGTGAGTATGTTTTACTCCGAGACGTTCCATAATGGAATTAAATAGATCTGATTCGAATTGTGTGCCCTGGTCACTTGTGATGTATTTAGGTACGCCTTTTGAAGCTACCCAAATATTGATAAAGGCGTTTGTGATCGTGGATGTTTCGATGTTGTTAAGAGGGACTGCCTCTAGCCAACCCGTTGCTCTATCGACCATCATTAGAATGTAACGTTTCCCTCCTTTAGCCAAAGGTAAGGGTCCGGTAATGTCAACGTGTACATGTGAAAATTTGTTAGCCGTTTCAAATTCGGAGTAAGGGAGCTTCACGGAGCGAGTGACTTTTGCTCGTTGGCAAGTCTCGCACGCTCGGACCCAGTTGGAGACATCTGCACGAAGTCCGTGCCAAAAATATCTTTGTTTTACTTTATACACTGTAGAGTGTATGCCTGGGTGTCCCAAATTGTGAATTTGGCTGATTATTTCGTGCCTTATTTCGTTTGGAATATAAGGTCTTGGGTGTCCTAGGTCTAGGTTACACCAAATCTCTCCTTGAGGGAATTCAACTCGTGTGAGTTTCAATTTGTCCTCTGCGTTAGGAGGAGAACGAATTTGTGCGTTTGAGATGTGCAGTAGAAGATTGCACTCTATTGCAGCCGTAATTTGCGAAATTTCGGCTATGGGTGGACCCTCGTCAGTTTGGGTTGAAATCGATTTTGTTTGAATTTCAACTGGATCGAAGGGTCTGGAGAGTGCGTCGGCGACGACGTTGTTCTCTCCGGGTATATGTCGAATGTCACTTGTCATTTGAGAGATGTATGTTAGCCATCTCAATCTCATTTTAGAAAAATGTGCATTTTTCTTAAGCATCGTGCCTAGCAGAGGCTTGTGATCTGAACAAATATGAAAAGATCGGCCGTCCAAGTCATTGTGCCAGTGAATGCAAGCTTGGTAAGCGGCGAACATCTCTTTGTCGAATGAGGCTTTATTCTTCCATTGTTTCGGAATTTCTTTACTGAAAAATCCCAATGGTTGGTAAGATTTCGAGCCGTGTTTGTCTGTAATTTCCTGCTCCAGTGCCGCTCCGATGTGTGTATCGGATGCGTCGCAGACTATTCTCCACTCTGCTGTAGAGTGTGGATGAGCAATATTATGCAATGTAGCTTTTATCATTGCTTGTTTTAAGCTGTTGAAAGCTTTTTCTCTCTCTGATGTCCATTCGATAGGTGTTTTGTCATTTTTTTTGTTTGACTGAATGGAGTCATACAGAGGTTGTGCTGTGTGAGCGAATTTACTTGAGCAAGCTCGGTAAAAACCACACATACCTAGGAATCTGCGTAGACTTCGTACGTCTATTGGCCTAGGAAATTGTTCTATGGCTTCTATTTTATCTCGTTTAGGAATTATCCCTTCTTTCGAGATAGTGAAACCTAGGAAATCGACGGTAGGTTTTGAAAAAATGCATTTATCAAAACCTACTCGAAGTCCGTGTTCTCCTAGCTTGTCGAAAATTTGTTTGAGGTGGTTCATGTGTTCTTTATAATTTTTAGAAGCCACCAATATGTCATCTAGGTATACAAATGCGAAATCAAATTTTCGCATGATGCTGTCCATGTATCTTTGCCATGTTTGAGCCGCTCCGGCCAAACCCATGCTCATTTTTTTAAACTCATAAAGACCGAAAGGTGTAATAATTGCTGTTTTATGAGCGTCATCTGGGTGCATCGGAATATGGTAATATGCCGATTTTAAATCTATTGTCGAATAGATTTGTGTATTATGTAAATTCGCTTGGAAAGAGCGAATGTGAGGAGGAGGGTAGGCGTCTTTCTTCGTTTTCGCGTTCAGGAAACGGTAGTCGCCGGTGATCCTCCATGACCCGTCTTTTTTTGGCACACAGTGTAACGGGGATGCCCATTCGGAATCTGATGGTGCAATTATGCCCTCGGAGAGCATTTTGTCAAAAGTACTTTTGACTTGAGCCCGTTTTTCGCCTGCCATGGGTCTTGCACGGAAGTGTACTGGTGTTCCTTCCGTGGTTATACGGTGGTAAACCCCGTTGTTTTTCCACTTTCCTTGAAGTTTGCTCATTTTATCATTGTATTTTTCAATGATAGAGCGTATGTTTTCGTCCTCCGTGAGTTGTACGTCCTCTGGTTGAGGACTGTTGTCACGATGAGGGATAGTAGCTGCTATTTGTTCGCCAGTGAATTTTTTGTTCATGACTGCAGCGATTTTTTGATCGGCATAGCTTTTTATTTTATCTTTATAGATGTATTTGTGTTTGACCCGTATTCCGATATCCCAAGACTCGAGGAATGGTATACCGAGGATCGCTAGATCAACTTTCGTGATCATAAAATCGGTGGTCATGTCTCCGAGGCCGATGTTAATTGTCGTGTCAGCACGCCCTAGTGTGTCTATAGGGGCTCCGTTAGCTGCTGTGAGCTTGACGTTGGACTTACGAATTTTTAAGCCCAATTTTTTGGTGACATTGTGGGGAAGAATGTTCACTTCTGCTATCGTGTCGATGAGAAATTCAGTGCCATTTAGTTTGCACTTGAAAAAAAGCCTTTTATACTCATTAGTCTGCCGGTGTATAGGCTCAGATACACTGGCAGTTATTCGTTTTCCGAACTCTCTGCGTCGGAGGTTGGAACGGTACTTTCTTGTACCGATCTCTGAGTATTTTCGCTTGAAAACCAGGTTTTAGGCTGGCTTATAGGCGCTGCCTTTTTGCTAGGTTTGGAGGCAGTATTTGCCTTCCAAGTGCAGTGTTCTGGGTCTGCACACTTGCGAGTTTCGCTACCGAAACGTGCGTGGTTTCGACAGACATAGGCCGTCGGTTTGTGAGGCTTACTCTCTACTTGCTGGGGTTTGAACTCAGCTTTTTGTGAGAGGGCCTTTTTGAAACCAGTCTTCGTGGGTTTCGGAGTAGATTCTACTCCTCGTATGTTGAGAGAGGGGTTCTCTGTTTTGTACGCGTGTAGCGTATCAGCTAGGTCGAGCCGGGCGGTCGTGGTAGGCTGTGCTGCGACCATACCTCGGGCTTCGATAGGTAGAGTTTCGATCCACTTTTGAGTGATCAGAGCCTCTGAGAAGTACCCAACAGCTTTAGAGTACATTTCATGGTACTTGGTGCTGGGTTTTTTGGCGAGAGATGCGGGGTCCTCGAGTGCGAGGAGCCTGTCCTGTAAGGACAACCCGTATTCTCGTTGTAGGCGCTGTTTGGCCTCTTCATAAGGTGCGTGGGGTGCCGTGAGGTAAGCTGAGTCGATAGCTTCCCGCATTTCTTCCGGTACCCACTTGTATATAGCTGAGAAGCATTCGTTCTGCATTCTAAGGTGTTTTCGCACGCAGTATTGATCGAACTCGGCGAGTGCACGATCGATATTCTTCTTTTGGAAGATTGGTCTTTGATAATCTCCCATTTCCTCCAAAGTGCTCGAAAGTCACTTTGTGTAGAGGGTTGTTGAGTGAGATGTGGGGCGTATAGGCCCGGCGGGGGTCGTACGCCCGCAGTGGTTCCCTGAAATCCACTAGCTTCATAAGAGGGAACGAAATGCTCCGTGTTAAGCCTGTTCAAAGGCGGGGTCACCATTTGTAGTGGATTTAAATATGTTTTACTTGGTGTAGGTAGACCAAGTGGGACATTTATATTCTGGTTATGCGGGTTAGTCCCTGAGGTATTCCTGTAAGGAATGTGAGCGAAATCGCCAAGGTCAGCTTGCTTGGCGGGAGGAACTGGGGGGTAGTTCGTGTCGCAACCGCGTGGAGCACTGGGCTCGCATAGTGGGTGCTGGGTTCGATCGGTTTGGTGCTGAGCCGTTATGTAATATTCCGGCCTAAGATTTATATCTGTAGGAGGAATATGTTGGGCTTGGTTGAGGTACTGAAAAGTATCCTTTGTTTTTAGCACATTTGGAGTGTATTTGACACTCGGATCGGCCGGGTAGCCTTGTGTAGAATATCGTGGATATTCGGAAATCTTTGTCGAATCATGATGATTGACTTCAGAGCGGGTCTGAAAGGTATCCTCGAACTTTTGTGTGTGTGAGGCTTGATCTAACGTTTCCTTCATGAATACGTTAGGTGAGAAGGCGATCTCTTCGCGAGGATCGAGCCTTGGGCCGTCGCTAGGAACAGCGGACGAGTCGAGCAGCGGGTAGGGAGCGCTGCGTGGGCTAAGAGGCCCGGCCGCGCCGTGTTCCGCCTCCCCTTGCATGAGGAAATAGGACGGGCGGCGCTCCATCGAAATATCCGAGTTTATTAACTCGTTTTCGATACCTCTACGTATAGAAATAGAGGGTTTGGAAGGTGGACTCGCTTGACAGAGCTTCTTTCCTTTGCTCGGATGTCAGGGTCCTACCTTGTAGTCTTGAAAAAGACTTCCTTGGACGATAAATTAGAGCGGATGAGCTGTGTAATTTATCGGCGTGCCCACAGCGGTCGGTGACGAGCCTAGTGCTACGAAACCCGGGCGACACGTCTCGGAACATCCCAGCGGGCGTACGATCTAATGAGAATATCAATAGATGTACCGGGTGGCGTCCTGACAGAAGAACTACGTTGGGCAATGAGCAGGATGAATAATCACTGGACTCGTAGATGCCAATGCGAGATCTGTGTGGAGAGAAGGTATGCCTTGTAGAAAGCAGTAGGAAGCCGTTCTGAGATGAACTCGGGAGCAGAAGGATCGTCAGCGTAGAGCGTGTAGAATCTTCGTACTTCAGAGTGTAGTCGTCGAGAGCGGAGAGTGGAATGAAATTCGGAGGGCTCCGAGCGGGGTAATTATAGGGAGGTGGCCGCCTCCTGATTGGTCCGCTTAATTTCGTTAATTCAACTGTGTAATCTCATTGGCTCGCACATTGTTTTCTCAGTATCTGCGAGTATGATAGCTGAGCTGGTCCTCCGGGGTGGTTTCCCCACGTCCGTCGCTGCGACGGGGTCCCCGGAGGTGGCTTACAAGCGTCCGTTGCGGAGACGACGACCTTGAGTTGTCTTCCCTGCGTCCGTCGTTTAGACGGGGTCCTCGGGTGGTTTCCCTGCGTCCGTTGTTCAGACGGGGTCCCCGGGGTGGCTGCTGGACCAGAGGTGGTTGCTTGCCGCCTCCTGGTTGGTTCGCCTATTGTCTCTCGTGTAATCAGTGTTTCTGATTGGTGAGTAGGCTTGTTAGAATTGTCCTTGTTAGTTTTAGAGGACGTTTGATTTTCTGTTTGAGTTTTCTCATTCAAGGCGACTTGGTTCGAGATACTTGTCGCGTCTCTCTCGCCCAGTAAGTGTTTAGGGAGGTCGCCTTGTATGTTATTAGTTAATATTTCACTTTTGAGAGAGAATTTCGTATTTTCTCTCTGGTGAAATATTTTGTTTGACGGAGTTATAACTCGACGTCTTATAAATATTTGTGTGTCGTGTCTACCTCTTTTTGGTAGCCCTGAAAAGGGCTGTTGACAAGAGGGGGTGGTTTTCACCACACCTACTTACCAATATGTTTAAACGCCATTTTTAGCTTTTCGTTTAACAACTAATCTGTATATTTTTAAAAGGATTGACTTCGGATTTTTCATTACCTACTTCTGAGATGCGAGCATCCAGACCATCAAACTATAAACAGCATTTTGTTCCATTTTACACAGCATTCTTAACTCCTACTTTAATCCGTGTATCTGTCCAACTAATCTATATTTTAGCAGTGGACCGGACATAGATTGACTCAAATTCAGACGCCAATTCATTAATCGAAACTGGGGTTCGTTGCACCAGTTTCCATCAGGAGCGCTTGGTCAGTGACTCTCCTGAGTAGCATACTTATTCGGCTGGAACAGCGTTGTTTGACTACTCGATGGTAGCTGTACACCTGCCCGTGGTTCCCTCCTCCGCCGCGCAGCGGCGCTAGTCTCCCCTTTTATCTCCCTCCTACTGAATGGTGAAGTGTGATTGTCTCCTGAAAAAATAGATGAATCGTAGTTCATAGGTTAGGATAACGGTCTCGTGAGATGAAGGTCGTGGGTTTAAATCCTGTTAAGTGGTCATTTTATTTTATTATTATTATTTTTTATTTGTGCTCGTAAAACTCCCAAAATATACATCTAAAACGTCATTCTGACCTGCACGTCCAACTAATTTGAATTTTCCCTAAGGGATTAACTACTTGATGTTATGTATTTTTGAGATGCGAGCTTGCGAGGATCCAGATCACCAAACTATACTTACACTTTATTCTGACCTACATGTCCACTAATCTGCATTTTTACTAAGGGATTGACTACTTGATGTTATGTCTTTTTGAGATACGAGCTTGCGAGCGTCCAGACCACCAAACTATATACATCATTCTGATCTACATGCCCAACTAATCTGCATTTTTACTAAGGGACTGACTACTTGATGTTATGTCTTTTTGAGATGCGAGCATCCAGACCACCAAACTATACACATCATTCTGATCTACATGCCCAACTAATCTTCATTTTTTGAAAGAGATTGACTGGTACACAATCTCCTCACCAATAAATCTTTTTTCTCAGGATAAGTACGAATAAATCCGTAGTATTTACCGGTCGGAGCGATCATACAAGCCCAGACTGATAAAAGGGGAGACTAGCGCCGCTGCGCGGCGGAGGAGGGAACCACGGCCGGGGTACGGCTACCGTCGAGTTGTTCGACTGGCACCTCTGCTCAATATTGTGCTATCCCGATCCTTTCCTGCAACCGTTGAAAGTCGCTTATCATCCTTATCGTTTAGACGTGATAAGGCCTTGGTATGTTTGTTGGCATGTCCATGTTGCCGGCTGTTACGTGTGGATACATTGAATTTGACACTTGAAATTGACAGTTTACATAAGGAAAATAATCCACCCCAGAAACCTATTGCTACCTCCTATAAAAAGGACAGCAAACGTACGTAGAGTTATTTTCTTACGTATACATAGAGTTATTCTATTCAATCTTGGGATACAGTACAGGCGCGGAATGTGAGTGGACACCTTGTTTTCAACTCCTACTTTACTCTGTCTTTGATCCACACAAGGGTTTGACATCTTAATGTGGATATGCGAATCACCTTCAGTCGGAAAGCATTTGTCGTGCTAACTAATCTCTAATTTCAATAATTTGTAGTTTAAAATTCTCATAATTCGTTTAAGTATGTAAATCAAGTTTCCTCTTTTTGACAATTCCCTAACATTCATAAAAACACAATGGCAGCATTTGTACGTAGTACTAGTTAGTAGGAATAAGCTATTGTTTTAGCGGATTTCCCATGAAATTTTCAAGTAATCGTAATATTTTTGCATTCTGAATCGATTTCTGGATTTCAAAATTTTAAATTTGTATAGCACTGTACCTACAGTGTGTGAAAAAAGTCACGGAAAACCCTTGAGGGGTTGATTCTTCAGCCTCCAAAAACTCATCATCCTTTTTTTCCTCATGATTTTCCGAGTTATAGCATGAAGGGCACTGGAGGCGTATGAACGGCGATTGCTTCGCCCACACCATTCTTGTGCGCTGTGGTCGACACGCGGCGGATGTTTTCAGTTCAGACACCCTCATTCCGCATAGTGTGGTAGTGCCTTAATTTGTACTTACCTAAACGCCTAAGTACAAATCAATTAATTTGTGTAAATTTGTAGATAGTTTGCATACTAAAAATATTTCTTTTCGTTGATGTCGAGTTATCAAATTTCATCATCTCAGGTACAAGTGGTGTGTACATTGTTACGGATAATCCAGAAAACATTGAAATTAGTCCAAATAAATATTCAAGCTGTTGAAATTTGTAAACGTTAACAATGTCTTAATGCATTGTTAATGGGAAGTTACGTTTTTGGTGGGCGTCGCCGTCGTTGCTAAAATTAAGAATTAACACGTTCCAAGCGGCGCCGATTTTGGTGGAAACTCCTTGTGACGGGACCTGTTTTTTCGAGAAGATTGTTGATACCTGCTTATTATGATTAGCAATTGACGAAAACAACGATGCGGAACCGAAATTTGATGAATATCGCGGAGTTTTAGAAGTTGGATCGATCGATCCAGATCGGCAGTAACGTACCGCTGGTTATGCAACCCGCAATGCTTTTGAGGCTTCGGGTTCAAATCCCAGTAAGAACAATACACGTTTTCCCATTTTTTATCCCTAATGTTTCATTTTTTGTCCTTCCTAGTCGTCCGTATGATGTCCCCATATACCAAACCTAGGATTATTATATATTTCTAAACAGAACCGCAATGTTTGTAGGCAGATGAATCTATACAGGAATTTATTATTTTTATTACTATTATTATTATACTATTAGGAAATTATAATTTTAACATAAAACTGAAAGCGGTCCCTATGAGTGATTTTTATAAATATATATTTCAAGGAACGATAAAATTATAACTCGTTTTGATATAAAACATATTGTATAAAAAATTGAATGGCTCCCTGCAACAAGGGCCTAACTACCGATTTTATCGATCATGAGTTTTCGGTGCAACAAGGTAGTTTGGAACCTTCCCTTTCAGGTGTTAACACGGATATTTTCATTTGATAAGTTGGTACCCCTTCAATGAGCTCACAAACACGGTGGTACCTCGCAGCGATAAACATTTTGCGAGGCAACAAGGGCGTATCTTGCCAACGATGGCTGGCGCCGGTCCTCTCGAGATCTCTCCCGCCACCCTTCGCAACCAGAACAAAGGGCGGAAACGCGAGTTTAATCCATCAAATTGGAAAAGAAATGTTCGCAAACAGTGCCGGAATGCTGGGCAACCTTATAAAACATCAAGAAATCTCTTCAAACCTGGGAAACTTCCACCAACAGAGGTGAGTGCAACAAGGTCACGTTGTGATGACTTTTTGCACGCTTTCCATTTCGAAAAACTTATTGAAACAATACATACCTCGTTTTTACATTGTGGGTATGGGTCTTTAAAAAAGGAAACTTGTGATTCAAGTGCCTAGAATGAAAGAAAAATTCTAATAGGGTAGATATATTTTTATGGCCATCCCCCTAAACTTTTATGGAATAAGTATGAGAGATTTTTCTCTGTTATTGCGTTTATCTAACCTTAACTAGATATTTTCATTAGGAAAAAAAAAAAAAAACCCTCGTTCCTCATCTTGAAGTGAAAACGTGTTCTAGTTACTTGAAGGCTGTTTAAAGAAAAATGTTACCGGTTAAATTTTGAGAAAATTTTGTTTGATAAAAGATATTGCTGAATAATGTGTTTTTTTCTTCTTCTATTCCTGTGGATGACCTATGGATTTTTCTGTGAGGGATTTCATATCCCTCATTTGATTTACCAACAAATATGTTCAATGAAATAGCTAATAATCAGGTGAAAACCGAAAACGGTGATCAGCCGTAATACACGTTACATGCAACAAGGGTGTAACTGACAGCAGATACGCCCTTATTGCTTCGAAATTGAGGCATTTTTATGATTTGAACTAACTTGAAGTAATTTTTTAACCCGAAGCTCATCTGACAAGCTTTTTGATGCTCATAGACGAGAGCTAATGTAAAAAATGATGCAAAACACCTCCAGAAAAAAAAATTCAATTTTCTCTGCTGAATTCGCTCTCCTGAAAAATAGCAAAACACGTAGATAGGCCCTTGTTGCAGGGAGCCATTCAATTAGGTAGGTATGAAACATACAGGTCCATGTTTATAAATTTGAATAAAAAATTGACAATATAGTACTGCTAAACTAAGAGAAAGATGTTGTCGGATGATGGAATAGGTATTCACATCTCAGTATCTTCGTCTACAAATAAATTCTTGTGCCACTTTTCAAAACATGGTTCGTGGCACAGACCTGGTTGCTCGGGACATGCAGGACAGTACCAGCACGTTTTTTTTACAATAGTAGTCTCTGTTTGGCACTGCCTACATCTCATCTGCCTTGCCACTTTTACTTTTACCTGGGAATCAATCAATCATGGTAATCGGAGCACGCGAAAACTTCGCTAATGAATGAAAAAGGCGCAAAATGAAAGGGCGCGAAAATGTTACTGAATGGGGGCCTTGATATCAATAGGAATCGGAACGCATTCTTTCGGAGGCCTGATTATCTACAATAAAAGTGTTAAACTCCACAGCCAACAGAATGCGTGGTAATCTCGTCAGAAGGCAGAACGTAGGAGCGTATGTGCTCTCTGTAGCTGGATCTATCAATCCACTCCGGGTGAATCGAACGAGGGCGCCTGGATCGATCGATCCATTCCGCTTGGAACGTGTTAAAAAACTGGAGTTAGTGCGAATCCAGACAGCTGTTGATCAAAATTGCTATTGCTTTTAAAAAAATGTTTATTTTTGTAAATTTCTTTCCAATAAATCACATTGAGCAGTTCATCCTTGAGAAATATAATGTTTCTAAAACATTGTTTATTTTACATAACTATTATGTTCTGCCTCAAGACACTGCCAAATTAATATATTAATTTCAAATTCATAAATGAAATGTAATAAATTAATTTCAAATTAAATGTCATAATTAAAATCAATCAATTCGCGTTACTCATGGGTGCGAAAAAAATATTTTTAGCTATTTTTAAATGGAAGAAGATTCCATCCTAAGAAGTTTGACATCCACGGCACTCTCCTACAACGAGTAGTTTTCATTCTATGATTTTTTTTTTCTTCAAAATTTCGCGCACTGTGGCGTCAAGCACTCCGCTCGCCTGGGTGGAACCCCCGTACCTGCCAGTGTGACGTCACCAGTGCAAACTTTGAAAAATCGTAGAAAGAAAACTAGTCAGTCTTGGAGAGTGTGGATGGTATCAAATTTCTTAGAATAGAATCTACTTTAATTTAAAAATATAAAATCGATAAATTGGTAATGTGCATTTGAATATAAAATTTAATTTCAGTTTATAAATTCCATCCATCCCTTCTCCCACTTTTGAGTTCCTTTTTTACTGGATACTAATACTCTCAAGATGTACATGCCACTTGCAGCAGCTACAATTTTTTTACTCCGGTCTTCCATCTCTGAGGCAGGTAAAAAAAAAATAAATACCTAAACACTTTTTCTTGCCTTTGGCTTGTCTATCATGCTAGGCACTCCAAAACCACCCGAAAAAACTGCTACTTCTCCACTCACGAACCGTTAAGGGCATGAGAACCAGGAGTTTTGTCCTCCGGCCTCTGTCGATACCTGGTGATGAGATGCATCCACGGAATCCATCGCCATGATGGCTCAATGGCCCCAGGAGCGTCTCCAGAAAATCCAATCTACTGCAGTGGGTGCCAACCGACTCTTCGGCTCTAGCCGAATACTTGTTCCTGCTTCAAAAACCCGTTTCCCCAAACTGGTGTGGATTGGGGCAGGGATGGAACAAACAGGGGGTTGAAGACTATCTATATTCATATTCCGAGAAGTAGGATTTGAGGGGTTAGAAGGGTGCCTGACCCTGAGTTGGGTGGCATGCACAATTTTCTGTGTCCCACAGTCAAGCCTTACTTTGAATACCTATTGTTTGTGATTCCTGACTTATAATGATTCCCGGAAGGTGGCTGATCGAGAGTGCTCAGAGACAGAGGAAACATGACTAATGAGTTGGGCGAATATGTTAATAAGGCTGCAGTAGGTGCCATGCCAGATGAAGTTAAGGGAGCAGTGTTGCCAGGTCTACGGATTTTTTGGTTTTCTATGAATTTTAAGAGAAATTTACGGATCTACGGAAAACTATCAAAAATCCACGGATTTTTCAAATTATTGATCAATCTACTAAAATTTTTCCAGAAAACCCTTTTATTGGGCATGGAACTTGGTAAAAATTGATCTTCCATCTTGAAGTTGTAGTACGAAGCACTGAATGGGTTGACTAAAGTGGGATCAAGGCAATTTCTCTGCAGTTGTCATCAATAACGCTAAAATCTACACTTTTACTTCAACATTTTTACTCCTGCATGTTAAATCACTCAAGAGAAATGGGGCAGGGTGGATGGCCAGTCCATATCTTCTATAGTTCCATGATTTTGTACCTTTGTGAATAATGGTTAATAACTTTCTTCCTATTTCCACTTACTCCTTCACTGAGGTTCACTGCTCTTCCTTTTTGCTTCCTCACTACTTAAGGTAGGAAAGCTTTGTGATCGTGCAGGAAGTTGGAAAAATATTAGTCCTCCAAAATCAACATTTCCATGGTTTTTTTTTTCCATTTCAGAGCTTGCTGATCAATATTGGTCAAGTGTCTGTCTGTGCCAATTCCATGTCACATTCAAAACTGTGCTAAGTTCTAGTACGATTTTTATGCAATTTTCAGGGATTATGCAGGGTCGTTGATGGTCCCCTATAAATTTAATTCTAAGGAGTTACCAGGATCCCCAAGGCAGGAATCATTAAAAAATTACTCTTTCAACTTCAAATGCTGTACTACATCATAAAACTACGTTTCCTGTTTGATATAAAATGTATGGTCACAGTAGAAAAAACAATAACACGAAACGTGAATGGTATATCAAGGATGAAGAATGTGGCAAAGGTAAAATACATGCTTGTTTGTCATGTGGGGTGTTAATGGATGTTGGAAGTTCAATAACTGGCATAATAGAGTGGCTAGAGTGTGAATACATTATTGCATGCTACATCACATCAGATTTCCTCTATGATGATTCCAGCCATGGTACTTCTCCTGAACGATTATTCTTTGAGGTCCTTTCCCCGACTACCACACAACTACTCTCTCAGTGATATTTCATCTTCAGCGTGAGCTGAAATAGTTATTAAAGCAGACGGCCATGAGTAGAGGATCTTCAATCATTTGGTGTAAAGCCAGGTCTCACTTGCACGAAAAATTCCAGTCACCCAAATTAGTGATTTGACCAAATATTGCCAGCGGAAAAGAGAAAAAAATCATAAACAATGCCAGAGATTCCACTTTTGGCAATCACTTTGACACGCCACTTGGTGGGTTTTTGGGCATGTATTGACATTCACTCCCAATTTTTTGAAACCTTTGTATATATATGACCATCATCATGTCCATTAACGTTTTCTTTTCGGTTCCTGTGGCATTGATAGCATTGGCATTGAATTTCTTCTCGATGTTCATCTCGGCTACTGGCTACTTGGCTACTTTACACTGTTTGTCATCATCATCGTTAGAGATGTTGTCCACAAAGTTAAAAGACTATAAAAATTTCTGGTACTTGTTTCTAACTATTACATCAATGGTTTGAGGAATTGTGCTTTATGTGGCCCAATAGCTTAATTTAGAGTTTCCCCTATGCAACCCTCGGCTACCCCTGAATCGGTAGATGCAGGGAAGAGACTTTCCCCGCACGCGAGACCTAGTACCTTTGTGTAGCCATGTCACCAGTAGCGCATTTCAAAATGTTGTGAAGGAATGAGCTTTGTGCTTGATTTTGGAAGAGGAAGAAAAGTTTATTATGGCAGTTATGGAGAGAGAGATAGGGAGAGGATCATGCACTCCTGTATTGAATGAGATAGAAGGAAGGGTTTTATGAGCTGCACATCAGTGGACATTTGAAAAATACGTGGTACAGTTCAGAGGTTTTTTATTCAATGTACAGCAGTTCGAGTTCCTCTAGGGGATGACAAGTATTGTAAAGCAGGAACTTTTTGAGCATAATAATGTTGCTCTGAGGGTCTGTTCGTTTTGAGTCGAACCAGTACCTGCGTTGGTCACAACTCTTTCAACCAGGAGGCTATCACTCATTAATTTCACTAAAATACATTGGCGGTATTTGTTAGTAAAGTGATGAACTATTTCGCATAAACGAGCATCCCGTCGACTCCCTCATACCCCAAATGTCAGAAATGTTAGTTTAGTCAGTTATCATCCACACCATTCAACCTGTCATGATCAAATTTTGGGAATAACTCTAGATTTAATCATTGAGCGTTCCAATGAAGATTTTTTCTCTAAAAACTCCTCCCCCCATCCCAATAGTTTTATTCAAATGTTTGTAAAATTTGAAAATTTGCAGGTATTTCAACTTGTAAAATTGACTCATGAACAAGACATCCCCTAAGCTATTTTTTAATCAGATTGAAAAGAAAGGATATTATCGATCAAAACTCAAAGGCTCAAATACAATGGGGCCTTAACTGAAATTTACCTACCTCATGCAGACCACCATCCACATTAAAAACTCGAGATTGAGTGAGAAAAACTTTTTTCACAAGGTTTCATACGATTGTACTAGTTCCATGTCTGCTAGATGCCAATTGTTGGTTAAAAAAGAGGAATAGGCCAATATCCTAATCCTGACGTCATAAAAATCACCTGAAATTGTTTCTCTCTCCCCCCCCCCCCCCCCCATTTTCGAAATCAGCAAAAATCTAATTTCCGACATCTAAAATACGAGTATCTTGTACAGGTAATTTTTACGTTGATTTTGATGATGTGATGAAAAATAGAGAAATTTTGTGGTAGAATGTAGAAAATACGTGTTTTTTTACATGAAAAACGAAATTTTTTTCAGGGGAAAATTTGGAAAACCTAATCTTGAAGAAGGATTGAGACAGTTCCGTATAATTTCTTGGCAGACACAAAAATCAGATAGCCTGTATATGAATAACAAAAGAATGTATGATATCTACTTGTCGTTGTATTTTGCAACAAATGGGAACGATATCCAGTACTCAGGGAGTTATTTTATTTATTTATTTTTTTTTAACAACTATAGACATTCTATGGCTGTTTTTCTAGGCGTACCTTTTATTAGGATCCGGCTACATAACATACCCATGCTCTTCTGCCACCAATTCTTCTTCCAGTTTCTTTCTTGCAAAGCTTCTTTTCTGTCTTGTTTCTTTGGTTGCTTCTTCAAACTGTATGTTGGCTTTTACAGACGTTGCAAATCCAAGTCCATCTTGGCATGAATGGTGTGCTTCCCAGGCATAATTCCAATGTGTCGGAGAACATTGATGACAGCAATTGTAATATCCCAAGCCGTTTTCCCTAGGAGTAATTTTAACATTTCATCAGTTGCTTTCTGATATTTCACAAGTTGTTTTCTAATGGCCTCGCACGACCGGCAGTGTTAGCTTGTTTACAAGAATTCCGCGCTGTGGCCAGTTTCGTAAAGACGACCCGGGGGAGAGGGATCATTAGTAGCAGCGATTAGGTATATAGGTAACCTGGGAATTAAATAAACAAGTCAATCAGTCTTAATCAGTTCCCGATCTCCGTCACCAACCTCGTAAGTCGTGATACATCCATATACGCATTCAGCAATAAATTCTCGTTATCTTACCGAACAGTATCAAGTACTCTCAAGTTCTTTCATCCCTGTGCATATCACACAATTTTTCCCATATTGAAGCTGGAAACTGTGTCATATAGCCCAGTCTTCAGATTTTGCAGGGCAACAAATATGTTTTTAGGGATTTTGAGCAAAATAAAATATTAAATGATTTGTTGGGGTTCTGAATCTACCCTTTTGTGCATCTGGCCTACAGAGTCAGATTGGCTATGTCGTGAAATATGGGCTGCAGTTGCTTCAAGACTGCAGTGGGCAAATGAAACTGTTTCCCATGCTTGTATTTTTTATTTTCCCCCATCGCATTATTATACTTGCATCCTGGATCTTCACCATTGGCTTATAGGCAAAGATGGTGAGTAGGGTGGCCATCTATGTGGACTTGATAAAAAGTCGACCAAATGGTGCGTTTCGTGGTCTCTACCCCCTTCGAAGAATTGCACCTGATGGCAAGGCAATAGTGTTTTTGAATTTTTGAAATGGCCTCGTCTGTGAGTCTTCCACTACCCCCAATGGTCCAGCAAGCTTTGGCTTCAAGGTGGCAAAGGACTTCTTTCTTTGATCGAATCTCTGCGGAATTCGGAATAGCCAAAAAATAGGCTGAAAAAAAAGTGATTGCCACACGCAGTGTCAAAAAAGTGAAAGCACAACACCAAATACTACTAAAATCATCAGATTTTGGTTCTGGAATCTTCTTCTTCTTCGGTTTTAGCTTGTTGTTGTTAAACTTACTTATGATGATGGTTCGAATAAGTTAGATTGTCAACAAATAGTTTAGATGGGAGAATGACGAGAGAAAGAGAAGAAAACGAGAACCTTCAGTTCAGTAGTTTAGCTGGCACGCTCCAGTAGGGTTGTCGGTGGGAGCTCTGTCAAAAAACGGCTCTCCTGAAGAGTTACGGTTTTCTACTTCAATTCAATTCAATTCAATTTTTAAAATGCTTTATTTTGTGGAAAAACAAAAATAAAGAACAAAAAAAAAAAAAAAAAAAAAAAAAAAAAAAAAAAAAAAAACAATAGATCTAAAAGGAATCATTGACAAGAGTATTCACACGTATAGGAAATGCAATCAATAAAAAACAATTTGAATAATTCCACAAAACCCACAAAGTAAAACCTGTGCGTGGGCATTTCTAAATACTAAAGTAGGTTTAATACATCCAGTTGTCTGTTTTTGTTATATGATGATAAATAGTGCGTTAATATCCAATAATTAATAGTGCATTAATATCCAAGCAATAGAGAGTGTGGTAGAGACTATTTCATTGTATATTTTCCATTATCCATATTTTGAGCTCGATTTTCTTATTTGTAGTAAAGGGCAAGTTTAGGAGATGTGTAGGTAATCGATTTAGCAAACAAGGACCACGGTAAGGAGCTTGAAGTAAAATTAGTTTACTATTTTTCTGAGGAATGGCAAATAAGTTAGGAGTTCTAGTATAGTGTGTGAATACCTGTTTATCAAGCAAAAATGGTTTTTTAATGAAAAATTTAGCTATTTGAAAATTAATGATTTGGGGAATAGTTAACATTTTAGTCGTTTGATACAGCTGTTGTGTAGAGTACAGCCTGTTCTTTTTAAACGTAATTTTAAGAATTAATTTCTGGGATATTTCAATTAGACGTAAGTGAGTGTTGAAGGTGCCCCCCCCCCCCCCCCCCCCCAATAAAAGCAGCGTATGTGATACTAGAATGAATAATTCCAAAATACATCATTTTTAAAAATTCTAGTTTTAAAAATTCTTTCAAGTCCTATAGAATATGAATGAACACTGTTTTATTTTGTTAGCCAATTTATTAATGTGTTCCGTAAATCTTAATTGTTCATCAATTATTAGTCCGAGATATTTTTTGCATTTTACCCTTTCTAGTTTCATACAGTTACAATTTGTTGATATAATGTAATTAGTTTTATTATAGTTAAGGGATAGTAAATCACTATTCAAGTGGTTTAGAACTGTTCGCATACACTGTTCAGCCAGTAAGTGGGTTTTAGCCCAAGTTTTAGCAGAGATTACTAAACAAGTGTCGTCTGCATAGGATAAAATTGATGCGGGCAAGTCAAGAGAACATAAACTGTTGATATAGATCAGAAATAGTAGTGGCCTCAGTATCGATCCTCGAGGAACTCCAGCTTTAAGATAACCTGATTCACTCAAAGTCATGTTTACCTTGGTAAACTGAACACGGTTGACTAGGATAATTCATAATCAATGCAAGGGCATCATCAGTTATTCTACAGTTTTTAATTTTATCAATCAGTTTAGCATGGTTAACTAAATCGAATGCTTTTTTTAGGTCAAGGAAAATTACAATAGATTTTAGATTCTGGTCCATATTATTGGTTACACTATTTATTAATTTGTAGATTGCATCCTCTGTCCCTCTATTAGGGCGAAAACCAAACTGATTATTTGTAACTTTCATTTTATTGATTGTAATATAATCTGCTTTTGTGTTTTTGTTTGATATTTTATACTCTGCTACTTGTTTCATTACATCCCATTTTCCGGTTTCCAAGCTTGTGTCTAGAATGTAATTCAGAATAATTTTAAAAAAAGATCGAGTGGAACATCTGTATCTAAGATGAATGAATTTTTAAGGCAAAAAAGTGGAGAAATCATAACCAATTCAGGAATCCCTTAGATCGACTTGTATGAGGCTAATTAAAATTTTTCGAGGACCAAAATGATCCTCAACTATTACTGTAACCGTGTTGAAGAATCCAAAATTATAGGATCAATACGGAAAGTGTGGAGAGGGTGGGAAGTGGAAAAAAGTGGTGGAGTGCTCGCACACCACTCTTGTAGAAGTACTCCCCTTAAGGGCCCCTTCACCTGGGCTGTTGCGTTTTGGTAGGTTAGATCCTTTATTTTCAATCTGATCTAAAAATAGCTAAGGGGATGTCTTATTCATGAGTCATTTTAACAAGTTGAGATGAAGGCTAATTTTCAAATTTCCCAAAAATTTGAATACAACTTTTTTCTTGGGGGATTTAGAGAGAAAAAAACTTCATCCCAACACCCAAATATTAAATCTAGAATTTTTCCCAAAATTTGATCATGACAGGTTGAACGGCGTATATAATTACATACTAAAACTAAAATTTCTGACGTTAGGGGTTTGAGGGGGTCGAGGGTTCGAAATAGTTCATCATTTTTCCAACAGGTACCACCAAAGTATTTTAGTGAAACTTGTGAGTCATTGACTCCCGGTCAAAATAGTGGTGAGTAACGCAGGTAGATACCTACCGTTCACCTCGAAGCAGCAAACCCTACCTAATCCTTTCATAATTAGAGGGCCGAGAGTAGAATGTCTTTTACGATGAGCAAGATACACGATGAGGAAGATTCTTCGTAAACTGTAATAAGCTCTACAATCGATCCCTGGAGGTTGGACAAACTGAAGTTTTTCTTGTATACCTACTCGTATTTCAGTCAATTCTAAATACAGCTTCACTACGTTTGGCTACTAGTTGCGAGCAACTCCCAGCTAAAACCTACTACGGGAGTTCACTTGTCCTGACGTCAGATCTGTAGGACCATTTGCTATTGTGATCCTAATTTTGCGGTAGCTCCGGCTTGGTCGGCTCCACCAGGATAGATGTGAGTACACATGGGTTTTCGGGTTGAGAGGTTTCTCACATTTCCACACAACCGTAACAGCGGCAGCGCTGGGGTAGTTTTGACGTTTTCGGGGGCTAGCTACAACGGGCCCTTAAGGAGTTGTCTACAACTGAATCGCCTGCCGGGGCCAACTCTAACATAAGATTAAAGATAAAGTTCTTATCCAATTATGAGTATCATTAAATAGGTAATAATGAAATGGGTGCTGGATGAAAATATTTCTCTTGAATGTGCTGCAATATCACTTTATTAGTGCATTTGTGCTGTACCACTGCTGTTGATGTTTCATCTCTCATTTGTACTTCAATGTTGTTTGATACGTTCTGAATTTCTTTACAGATTATGACATCTTCATCTATTGCTGGATCGATTCCAGTTAATGATAAATTAGAAAGACTTCGTGCGTGTTTTGCTGATGAAGCCTTCTTCAAATTGCCGATATCAGCCTTCATCATCCCACATGATGACCAGCACATGGTAAAGATATTTCTAACTTTTTTTGTTATTCTTACTTAAGTAAATATGTTGAATTGAGTATTCTCCTCGAATTTTAGGGACAGTTTGTTTGAATGTGTATATCCATTAGTAAATTATTGTGTGTAAAACCTCATGTAGTTAATAATAAGTATGCATCCCTAGAGATATTAAAACTCCATATGTCTAGTTTTTTCCTGCAACTCATCGCACTGAGAGTAAAGATTGAGGATCAGGCAGAGTTTATTGACGCCGCTTTATTATTTTTATCGATTTCCTTCTGGCAATATCTGGAATTTCCTTTGCTAGATCAGTCTGAAGGTGATACTTGAAATTTTAGTCGACAGTGGTATGTGGAGATTTGAATGACATGTTCAGTTTTTGTGAGCATCTTCAGCTCTAATGTGTTCGAAATTCGAGAGGTTAAAGTTAGATTAAAAAAAATTCATCTAATAGGATGTGGTATTCCATCTACCAAATTTCCACACAAAACTCCGTCTAGGGTCAATATCAAATGCAAATGAGAAAAAGAACTACTGGAAAGCAGCAACGTCTATGTCACCTCTTCCTGAAAAAGAAAAGGAGAGGATTGGGACAGTATGATGCTAAGCTGTTTTCTGAAGAATCCGCTAGTAATGCTGGTGTATCCGTTCTATTTTTGGAACAACTTGAGACACTTTCTTGTCACCTATCAGTGTATGTGAGGAACTACAGGTTCACTCTAAGAGATATGTTTGTTAAGATGTTCGATATGTTTTTCATCGATGTCGAGCTTTCCTGTATTGTTGAGCATGTAATTATTTTTATTGTCTGATATTATTGTTGATACACATATCATTATTGTTTCATTGATGGTATAGGTATGTGGCTCAAGATAGCGGTGCCATCCCCTGCTCCACAGCAAAGCAGTGTTGTTGAGCGAATATCATTAAACTATTTCATGACCAATACTGTATGAACTAAATCACTCGCAACGAAGTTGTGGAAACCCATTTCAAAACGGAAGTTAGTGAAAAAACATGTCTATTTCCACGAAAAATAAAGAGTTACAATGTTAAATCGATTTTGATGGTTAGGCCATCATCAGTAACAACATAATACATAACATAATAACTATAACATAACATAAATAATAAGGTTATTGTTTGTTAGTGATGATGCCCAAACCGTCGAAATCGATTTAACATTGTAACTCTTTACTTTTCGTGGAAATAGACAATGTTTTTTCACTAACATCCGTACCGATACTGTAGATTGCTCACAATCACAAGACCAGCATTTTTTTCCCAACTTCAAAACATATTTTTAACCGTTATTCTGTCTAATCTTGATACCTAATCAGCTGACCGAGCTAAATTGTCTCCTGTTTCCCAGGAAGTTGAAATTTGATAGGGAGACTCTGTGGGACATCAAGAGGCAATTGAAATAAAGGGCCCTTTCCTGATCATCATGTTTTGTCCATTGATGTTAAAAAGTCCGATATGATCGAGCATTGATGATTTACCTCATGATAACATTGATGTCACAAGTTATTTACACTGTCAGCTTACAAGTGAAATTCACTAAGTCAAATATTGTAGTTTCGAGAAAATCAAATTCGAAATATTTAGATTATGGTGAGACCCATTTCTCAGGGAATAGATCGGATCTGAGGGTGGAAATTCGGTTTGCAGCTGCTTTGTGATGTCTACTTACTTACTTCCACGAGAATCTTGATAGTTTGCAAAATTACAAGTAACTTGAAAAGGTGATTGTCGTCCAAATGGTCCTGACTTAGTGAATTTTACCAGTCTAAAGTGACAATGATTTTCACACATCAAAAATTTCTTAAGGAGTGATGACTTGATGGATTTTTCTATGAATCTATCCCCGAATTTTGGACACATTAATTAGAGGGAAAGGGATTGTATTTATAAGGGTTGTGATTGTATTGTACGTAAAATCATAATTAAAAAGAAAACAAAAGTTCTTAACCATGAATCTAAGCTCTAGAGGTAGGTAAGGGTCTGTACCTTGGGTCATTTTTTTCTAACACATTTTTCCCATCATAAAAACCTTGAAAATTTTACTTTTCTAATCTCAGGAAGTTGGGTGATAACTTGGGAAAATGTCAGACTACCTATAATCACTTTAACATTAATATGGTGGAAGTTTTTCTAAAACTCAAAATTTGATCCCAAGGTACAATCATTGATGTACCTTGGGTCAATAATGATTGAACCTTAGGTCGGTGGTTGTACTTTGGGTCATTCATATGATTCATCATAAAATGAAGTCAATAATGAAAAGATTTTTATTTTTAAGAGATCAAACCATATCGTAGGAAAATATGCATTTGTTAAAACTAGTAATCACATGTTAACAATCGTATTTAAAAAAAAATAAAATAAAATAAAATAAATTAAATTAAAAATACCCCTTTTCTACGAAAATTTAGGTCACGACTCTGAATTTTAAGGTAAAATACTGAGTAAATTAGTATTTTTCCTTTTAGCGAATTTTTATCGAAAATGAAGCTGTTGCAATGGCTCGGAAAAAATCATAGAAATTCTTCCGGCTTCTCAATTTATATTTGAGAAAGCGTTTGAAACATCCACATGACGACATTTTTTAACTCACGAAAGAAGGATTTCAGTGTTGCTATAAGTTCTACATTTACTCAACGACAGTTTACGTAAATTTATTATTACGTTTTATTTATTTATTTATCTTAAATATCCGAATCAGACATTTAGATCAAGTATTATTCTTTTTGCCAAAATTTACTTATAGTAAGCTACATATAGTAAAAAGTTGATGTCGGTGAATGTTTTTTTAAATTCACTTTTTAAGATTTATTGCAAGTTTTATTCCATCCTAATTGTTGTGAAAAACTTTTTTCACGAGACCCTGATAAAATTTTGTTGTGTTTGGGCAGACAAACCGAAAAAGAACCAAATTCCAATCCCAAAAAGTTCCAGAATTTTTCC
This sequence comes from Adelphocoris suturalis, assembly GCA_030762985.1. Taxonomy (NCBI): domain Eukaryota; kingdom Metazoa; phylum Arthropoda; class Insecta; order Hemiptera; family Miridae; genus Adelphocoris; species Adelphocoris suturalis. The sequence continues at coordinate 29,135,582 of CM061045.1, read as the reverse complement.
GATACAAGTGGGATTAACAAGATGATGTCAAAAAGATACCCTTGAGAACGAACGCAATCGAAAAATATCTGGACCCCTACCTCAAGGATGAATAGTACATTAGCTAAACATTACAACAAACAGCTCCCAATTTCAGTTCATGAACAGAAAGGTCTACTGCAAGGAATTTCTCTGCTAAGAATATGCAGATGAGGTTCTCAGAGTAACACTATAGTGTCAGGGCTGCTGAACCTGTAATGTCACATGAGTCTGACGATGAATTTTACCAGTGAACAAATACTTTTTTTCCTCCACGATGTTCCAAAATAATTTGATTCAAATAGAATTGCAGATTTGAAATGGATACGGGTACCTAACGTGTAAATAAATGTTGGGTAAGGGTCTGTACCTTGGGTCAGTTGTGCCTCGGTCATTTTCAAAATCTGCGGAATGAAGTGCAGACAGACATTAGTGTCTATCATAGTAAAACCCTTTGATCGAGACAACGTAAGTGGCTTTTTTGATGGAAATTGGAATTGGAACTTTTTGGAATTGGAATTTGGTTCTTTTTCGGTTTGTCTGCCCAAACACAACAAAATTTTATCAGGGTCTCGTGAAAAAAGTTTTTGACAACAGTTAGGATGGAATAAAACTTGCAATAAAACTTAAAAAGTAAATTTTTACTATATGTAGTTTACTATAAGTAAATTTTGGCAAAAAGAATAATACTTGATCTAAATGTCTGATTCGGATATTTAAGATAAATAAATAAATAAAACGTAATTATAAGTTTAACGTAATAATAAATTTACGTAAACTGTCGTTGAGTAAATGTAGAACTTATAGCAACACTGAAATCCTTCTTTCGTGAGTTAAAAAATGTCGTCATGTGGATGTTTCAAACGCTTTCTCAAATATAAATTGAGAAGCCGGAAGAATTTCTATGATTTTTTCCGAGCCATTGCAACAGCTTCATTTTCGATAAAAATTCGCTAAAAGGAAAAATACTAATTTACTCAGTATTTTACCTTAAAATTCAGAGTCGTGACCTAAATTTTCGTAGAAAAGGGGTATTTTTAATTTAATTTATTTTATTTTATTTTATTTTTTTTTAAATACGATTGTTAACATGTGATTACTAGTTTTAACAAATGCATATTTTCCTACGATATGGTTTGATCTCTTAAAAATAAAAATCTTTTCATTATTGACTTCATTTTATGATGAATCATATGAATGACCCAAAGTACAACCACCGACCTAAGGTTCAATCATTATTGACCCAAGGTACATCAATGATTGTACCTTGGGATCAAATTTTGAGTTTTAGAAAAACTTCCACCATATTAATGTTAAAGTGATTATAGGTAGTCTGACATTTTCCCAAGTTATCACCCAACTTCCTGAGATTAGAAAAGTAAAATTTTCAAGGTTTTTATGATGGGAAAAATGTGTTAGAAAAATATGACCCAAGGTACAGACCCTTACCTACCTCTAGAGCTTAGATTCATGGTTAAGAACTTTTGTTTTCTTTTTAATTATGATTTTACGTACAATCACAACCCTTATAAATACAATCCCTTTCCCTCTAATTAATGTGTCCGAAATTCGGGGATAGATTCATAGAAGAATCCATCAAGTCATCACTCCTTAAGAAAGTTTTGATGTGTGAAAATCATTGTCACTTTAGACTGGTAAAATTCACTAAGTCAGGACCATTTGGACGACAATCACCTTTTCAAGTTACTTGTAATTTTGCAAACTGTCAAGATTCTCGTGGAAGTAAGTAAGTAGACATCACAAAGCAGCTGCAAACCGAATTTCTGCTTGGATTTCTGAAAAGTGTATCTAATCACTAAATAGAATCCATGGAAAACAGTTTTTTTGGATTATTTTCTTTATTTACAAACATTTTTTCTTTAAAAAAGTCAAAAAACTGAAAAATTCACTTTTCTAAAAATTGTAAAAAAAAAAAAATTAAAAAATTACTTCAGTAGTCTGTACACCTTCAGCGGAAACAGAAAAAACCTGTAGTTTGATCATTTTCTCCATTAAATATTTTTTTCCTTAGAAAACGGACCAAAAAACTGAAAAACTCACTTTTCTAAAAATTGTAAAAAAAAAACACTTTGATTGTTATTGCTGACAGGGCCTTTTGACCTTTGTAATGAGTGTCAGGCCATTTAAGGAAAAAGTTGAAGAAGTTCAGATTGATACACCAGAACATGATCAATCGTGAATCCTGAAAAACGAGATAATCTGTTGAAATGGGCTCATCGTCATTACTGGGAGTTCGTACAGGGAGTTCGCACAGTAAATCTCTCCACGTGCACCTTTATGATGAATCGAAACGTTTTGTTGCCGGGGAAGCGTTACCGGATTGTTGTGTTGAGCGAAGAAGGGATGTCCTCACGCCAAATCGCTCAACGATTGAATATCGGGCAAAGTGATGTAGTGAGATGTTGGCAAACATTTTGGGCTATTTTGGGCTACTGGTTCTGTTGATGATAGACCTCGGAGTGGAAGACCCCGAAAAACTACACCCAATGAAGACCGTTTTCTCGTCCTTGGTGCCAAGCAAAGTCTGAATTCTACAGCAAGGGGATGTTCGCCGACAGCTTCAGCTGAGTACAGGAACTAGATTAAGCGATCAAACTGTCCGTAACCGTCTCCATGACGCTAATCTTAGGTCTAGAAGGCCCCTTCGGTGCCCACCATTGAATAATCAACGTAAGCGACAGCGCCTACAATGGGCAAGAAACCACGAAAATTGGTACTTGACCAAGGAGAAATTGTCTCTTCTGCGATGAAACACGCCTTGCTCTAGTGCCGGACAGTGGACGAGTTACGGTATGGAGAGTTCCAGGAAGGCCTACTCGTTTACAATACCCTACTATCCGAGCTCAACAACATGGTGGCTCAGCGAATTTTTGGGCAGGGATTAAGCACAACTTCCGTACTGAACTTATGCCCATAGATTGTACCATGAATGCTCAGGTGTACTTGAGAGACATTCTGCAGCCGGTAGTGACACCCATAGCCCAGAATCACGATGGAGTTTTCATTCTTGTTTATGACAATGCTCGCCCTCACCGAGCAAGGATTGTGGAAGAGTATCTACACGAGGCAAGCATCGAAAGGATGGAGTGGCCACCCTTCTCTCCCGACAGGAACCCGATCGAGCACGCTTGGGATATGCTCCATAGGGCAGTACAAAGCCGACCGAACGTTCCCACCACTGTACAGGAGTTACAGGCAGCTGCTGTTGAAGAGTGGAGGAACCTGGATCAAAATGCCATCAATCGCTTGATTGTACGCATGCCCATTCGTGTACAAGCCTTACTTAAGGCCAGGGGGGCTAATACAGACTACTGAAGTGATTTTTTAATTTTTTTTTTTTTTTTTTTTTACAATTTAAAAAAAGTGAATTTTTCAGTTTTTGCCTTTTTTTTAAGAAAAAATTTTTGTAAATAAAAAAAATATCCAAAAAAGTTTTTTCCATGGTTTTATTTAGTGATTAGATACACTTTTCAGAAATCCAAGCCCCAAATGTTTCCTGTGCATATTTCAGAATGAATCAGGGTGATACAAAACTTTTTTTGATGTGTTTAGTTTTTCTGCCTTGTAGAAGTTATTAACCACACGTTTATTCATCTAATTTTGATTTTTTCCAGTCCGAATATCTAGCAGAAACAGATAAACGTTTAGAATATGTATGTGGTTTCACGGGGTCTGCTGGCACAGTTGTAATCACTATGGATAAAGCCATGCTTTGGACGGATGGGAGGTACTTTATCCAGGCCTCTGAAGAGTTGAAGCCACCTTTTGAATTAAAGAAGATAGAAGGTAATGACTTACCTCTCAAAATCTCACTCCAGTAGTAGCAACCGCACATTCACAAACGTGAAATCCTTGCAGCACATTACCTTCACAATTTTATAATGATTTTGATTAAATTTTTGGAGAATAAGTGGTTTAGGCTCTGGATTATGTCCTACAAAATTTATCTCTTACAAATCAATAAGCTCTGTGTGTATGCAAACTTCAAATCCTCAAAACCTGCTTCTACTTTTAAAATAATTAGTAATGGATCATATTTTCACATTCTTCAAAATATTCTTCTGCATTACAATATAAAAATCAATATATTATAAACCGACCCCTATTCACACTTTCAAAGATCACTATAGGTTCGGGGAAGGTATGTGCCTCACCCAACTTGACTTATTATTGTATGGAATGGATTTGGAGATTTTTGATATCAATCTCATTCTTCTACGATAAATAATTATTTTTCTTCAGTTTTTCAATGTTTCTGGAAACAGTAACGTCGCTCCAGACAGGCAGATCATGCTCAGGTGAGAGGGGTGTGATGACGCAATTCGTTTCCGAATTTTCAAAAAATCGTAGAAAAACGAATACTTATTGTAGAGGACTGCAATTGATGTAAAAATGAAGGAAAAAATTAAGGAATTTATCTATTTTTATTAAACAGTATGAAACTCATTCTAATAAAAAACTGTCAACAATAGTTGCTCTCACAGTTTTGTGAATCTTGATTCAAGGTCCAACCTCTGTCACACCCGCTGAATGGCTAGCATCAAATTTGACAAGTGGAGATCGTGTTAGTGGAGATCCCGCTTTGTTTTCATGTGAAGAATGGCAGAAAATAAAGAATGAGTTGGAAAGCAATTCAATGGAAATGATTGAGTGCAACTCTAACATCGTTGATCATATATGGTTAGACAAACCTGGAAGACCTAGCAATAAAGTCACAATCCTTGAAGATACATACTCTGGTGAGTTAAATATTAATATGCTTTTACTGTTTCAATTTCTCATATTATTCGTTCCTATACTATTCTGATATATAGCGATTTAGGGGCATGAATTTGTATTATAAAGGTTTCACATGTTCATGATTTCATTTCATTAGTTAACTGTGCACATGCCAAGTAGGAAGGATCTACACGATTATCTACCATCATACAATGGAGTTGATTCATTCAATCGATGGAATCTATTGATCTACAAAGCTTACAAAGGAACAGCTGAGCAGTATAGAGCGTGACATTACCATATGGTATCTTTCTATTTTCTCAGTCTTTTGTGGAAAACATTTTTCAACCTTTTGGTACATGCCATGAAATCAGTGTTGATCAGAACATTTCAATTTTTTGCAAATAGGTTCTCTGATAGTAAGAGAAGAATTATGTTAAACTGATTTTGAAGATTTCAACTGGAACAGATGATAAAGCCCCACAAATTTTCAAAAAATCATTAAAATTCTCAATCAAATACCTACCAAATTGTTTCCGTTTGACTTATTAAAAATCGGCTTGAGGTGAATGAAGATAACATACCATAATAGTGTCCTGAAAAGTTTAGGAATATTGGCTGGAAACTATGGGTATGATAGCAATAATGTAAAATTAAAAAAAAAAAAAAAAAAAAAAAATCGTTGCATTCCACTTGCTCCAGGGTTTTCTGAATTCAAGGGGTAAGTAGATCACGGAAGTTATTTGCCACAAAAGGATCTACAAATTCACGATATGGGTGGAAATGATAGCATATCAAATAAAACGTCAAGAAAAACTGGATAGTTTTAGATAAGTGCAAGTTAAAAAAATTAGATAAGTGGTCTTGATGCTCGCTACGCTCGCATCTCAAAAGCCCATAACATCAAAACTAGTCAATCTGTTAGTAACAATTCAGATTAGTAGGACATAATTAGTGTCTTGTTAGGACTAGTTAAAACTAGTTTTGACGAATTCATGAGGAAAGATTTAATTTCACACATTGACCAAAACACTTTAGTCAATATATTGAATGACTAGTCGAAGTAGGAAACACCTCCATTTAGATATACTGGCCGTTTTAGGTAATAAAATGCTGTCTTTTATATAGTACCTTTTTTCACACGTTGACTACTACTTAAACCTATACAGGGTATCCACGAGAAAGACTCCCTCCGTTTATTTTCTCTAATTGTTGGAGTAAAGAATTCGGACAAACACTGTTCTTCACAATTTTTTTCGCAGATATAAAAAATGACAAATTGTGCAATGCCCATTTGCGCAAGCTGGCGCAATTGACATCAACTTTGTTTTTTTAAATGGGAACCCCCACTTTTTATTGCAGATTTTCATGCTGAACCACGTAATGACGTTAATTCATTGATATTTGCAACACCAACCTGGAAAACACCGAAAAACTACATGTTAGTACGCTTTGTGCTGTATGGAAGTGAGTGAGGAAAAGCGCAATTCAGGTCGATTTTTTGGTGTTTTCCAACTTAGTGCGGTAAATAACAATAAATAAACATTATTACGTGGTTCAGCAAGAAAAAATACCCTATAATCAAGTACTGCATATGGCAAACTCAGTAGGTATTTTATAAGTTTTGCAAATTTTAGAGCAGAATGGTGAACTTTTAGGTTTTGATTTAGATTTTTGATTCTTTACCTTTAGATTAATACATTTTTGGAGCTGTTGCGTGCAGTAGCTTTGTTTTCTACAAAAGTTCGCTAAAATCGTAGAATTTATATTCATTAGCTGAACATTACTTGGAAACATATTGGTAAGTAACGCATGCATTACAGGGACGTCCCTTTGAACGCATTCTATATAATTTTCGTGAGAGTTAAAATAAGAGAGAAAACAAAAATATCATGACTTCTCAGACTTTACCCCGCCCCACCATTAACTCCATCCACCAACAGCAAATTCCTATCATTAGTATGAAATATGAAACTCCTGACATAATTTCCAAAACTAGAACAAATTGATAATTTAATTTGAAAAATTATCACAAAAATCTGACGAGAACTCCCCTCAAAGGCGGAGGGGGCACACCAATTAATTGAAAAATAAACAATAAAACAATAAAAAGTGGGGCCACGCCCAGGTTTACCCGACGCCGGCTCTAGGGATAAGGGAGGTTGCAGTATGAGGAGGAAGAATGGGATGAATGGAATTGCCCCTATAAAATGACCACCAGTTTAAGTAAGAACCCCTCAGGACGTGGGTGGTGATACCACGGATCACTCCTGCTGAGATGTCCAACTCAAGTAACTCCGTGGCACTTTTCCCGCAACACACCCCGTGCCATAACATGGTTGCAGCCATGACCTTGATATTATTGGTTGCCACTCCTTAAACTCGGAAATTGCTGGTTGCAGGTCATTTATGTCATACTTATTAGAGACTTTTTGCAGTCGTCCCATGAACGAAACTGTTGAAACCGGTTGAAACCGTAGTCCCTGAGATAAGGCGAGCATATGGATGCTAACTGGATCCTTGTTTTTCGCACGGTTTTGTGACAACCGCGACGACCGTAGAAGTGACGTTTAGCGTTTAGTTTTGTCACCGGGATGACAAAGCGCCTGCTATCTGCTTGGCAACCACATTGTGACGGACACCTCAACAACTGCTGCCTGACAAATACCTTAGACCAGACTTACCCCTTGATGTTAGAGCAAAACAAAAGCAAATTGTGCCGTACAAACTCAAGGCAAAAAGGGATGGTCAGAAAGCTTTCATACGATTTGACAAATTGATTGTGAATGGTGAATCGTGGTCATTGGATGAGCTGCGATTAGTATTTGAGGATGACACTTCGAAAGAAGGTAAGACTGATCCGCCTCAGGGAGGCAGTAGTGATGAAAGCTCAGCATCAACATTGAATCAAACAGGTGCTGGAACCGGGAAAAATCCACAAGCTGGAAGCCGGAAGAAGAAAAGGTCACATTCTGATGATAGTCCAGAAAAGAAACGATGGATAAAAAGCAAGAATAGGAAGAAAAACGAGGAAACTGTCGCAAGAACCACATAGCAATTACTTCCCGAATCCACTTGCAGCGTTTGGAAGCAGTTGAGTCTACTAAATTGGAATTTAAATGGTTTGAAACACCTTTTTCTATTAGATAGTCATCAAGCCAACTATGTAACTAATTTCGAGGTAATTTGTTTTCAAGAAACGTGGGAAGAGGGAAATATAAAACTACCATATTTTTTGCAGAATATTTATTCGATAATTGAAATTCAAGCCATACGGGAGAGTAGAGTGGGTAGAGCTAAAGGGGGGTTGGTCACATTGTTTAAAAAAGATGCTTTATTAGAGGATTATGTGGTATTGGCGAAAAACCGATTCTTTTTAATAGTGGGTATAAATAAAATAAAGTTAATTGTGGGAAATGTTTATATGAACAATAAAAAGTGCTGGAATGAATTTTTGGAATATTTCAGTAATATATTGAATTATATTAACGAAAATTATGTGGGATGGCAAGCTGCAATGGTTGGTGATTGGAATGCTCGTATTGGCAATTTGAATCAAGGTGATGAAGATCAATTCACTAATTCTGCTTTGACACATTATAGAAATAATTTAGATTTGGATATTGATAGTGTAGGGCGTAAACTGGTAGAGATGATGGAGTTCAGTGGTTATATGGTAGTTAATGGGCGTTCTCTTGGGGACGATCATGGTAGCCCAACATTTCACGGAAGTGCAGTGGGTAGTACACTGGACCTGTGCTGGGTGAATGATGTGGCAAGGGATAGCTTAATCGATTTTAGGGTTGGAGAGGACCTTGGTATTCTGTCAGACCATTCCGAGTGCTGCACAGTGTTTAAATATGAAACTATAGAGGTTAGTCACGAAACTCACAGTAATAGGCCAAGATTTGAAGATAAGGTTAACATTGTTAAGTGGAATTCCCAGATGAGACTTGAGTTTTCACACGTATTAAGTATAACATTGCGGAGTTTGTCGGATGTTAGTGAGGTAAATGAAGCGTTTACACAGTTTATGGGAGCACTGATTGAGGCATTAAAAGAAACTGGCATGTACAGAACATATAATAACATCAATAACAACGATACAGCTTTTCAAAAACAACCTTGGTACACTCAGGAATGTAGGGAAGCAAAAAGGGAGGCAAAACGTGACCTTAGGAAATGGAGAAATGGAAAACTCGAAGTACAGGAGGGTCTTTTGAAAAAAAGATTATATATAGAACTAATACAGAAATTGTGTAAAGACTACTACGAAAGCTTAAAAACCGATATATGTCAGGCTCGAGATTCTAGACGTTTTTGGGATGCTGTCAAGTGAGTTCGTAAGAGAGAACACGCTTTTTCGGAAATAACCTTGGATCAGTGGGAAGAATTTTTGAAATCAAACTATTCCCCTCCAACATGTAGCTGGCAGATCGGACATGAAATTGCTACTACAAACACATTCTTGGACGAACCATTCACTATGTCTGAAATAAAAAATTCGCTAGGAAGAATGAAAAACAAGAAATCACCCGGAATAGATAAAATCCCGAACGAAGTATGGAAAGAATTACCAGAAATAGGTGTAGAATGGGTCCATAAAATATTTAATAAAATTTTAGATCAAGGTGTTGTACTGGAGGGGTGGGGTGAAGTGATGCTAAGGATGTTACCTAAAACAAGGGATGTTAACAATATTAACCAGCAATGACCAATAGCGCTACTTAACACTATTGTTAAAGCATTTACTCAGTGCATCAGCGAAAGATTAATTAACTGGGTAGAGGAAACTAGTGTTATAGCTGAAGCACAGTCAGGTTTCCGCAGAGGTAGAGGCTGTCGAGACAATATTTTTGTCCTAAATGCAATAGTAAATCTTAAACTACAGCGAACTAAGGGTAGACTCTACTGTGCGTTTGTGGACTATAAAAATGCCTTTGGGTGCCTCCCTCACGATATCCTCTGGAACGTACTGGCGGAAATGGGTATCAGAGGCAAAATTCTGAGTGTTCTAAAAAGCTTGTATAGTGTCGCAAAAGTTGCTATTAAGGCTGAAGGGGGATTAACGAGCTTTTATAAGGTTTTTTTGGGAGTGTTACAGGGGGATTCGGTTAGCCCTAACCTCTTTGCCTTATACCTCAATAGTTTGGAAGGCTATATGCGAAGTAGAGGTCTTGATGGAGTGAACATAGACGGCAGGAATGATATATTGTTATTATTATTTGCTGATGATGCGGTGATATTTGGTGACTCGCGCAAAGATATAGAAAGTAAACTGGTGGCGCTCAATGAGTTTTCTGTGTCGATGGGCTTGGAGTTAAATGCAAATAAAACTAAGGTCGTTTGTTTCAGTAAGAGGCCTGGGGTGGATAAAGATTATGAATTTCTAATTGGAAATGAAATAGTGAAAGTAACAAATGAATACACGTATTTAGGGGTGCCATTTAGTTCATCAGGATTGTTTCGCAAAGCACTGCAGACCTATAAATCTAAAGCTTTGAGGGCATGGGGTGGGGCTAGGCTGGTTCTGGTAAGCAGTAGATGCCAGAACTGGGAGTCTGCTTGTACCATATTTGACTCACTGGTGGGTTCCACACTAATGTATGCCTCAGAAGTATGGAATATGAGATATTGGGAGGAATTAGAGGTTATTCAATCAAGATTTATTAAAAGCACTTTACAGCTCTCCCAATATACGCCTGGGTATATTACGCTCCGAAACTGGTTGGCCTCGGTTATGCGTAGCGATTTTTGATAGAGTGATTGGCTGGTGGGAAAAAATCCTCAGGATGCCCGAAGGTAGGTACCCCTTAATCTGCTATAAACAGTTAGTTGCTGCGCATTACATGGGCAATAGTATAGAAAAATATAATTGGGCGGTTCAACTAAGGAGAATCCTCGCTACTATTGGGTTTGAGGATGTCTGGAACAGTCAAGATCCTGACGTAATAAAGCAAAAAAGAAATGCCATTATCCATTGCTTTCAAATTAGATATGAATATATTGATATTGAAAGGATAAATCGTTCTTCCTATTCCACGCTATACCAAGAAATACAGGGGGGTATGAGTGCAGAGGTATACCTTGGCATTGATATGCTAATAATATATAAAAGATTAATAGCTCAAGTCAGGCTGTCGCACCATGGTATACTTCAACTAAATTTCAAGAATAAATATCTGAAAGTAGACCAGACTCAAAAGTGTGTTTTATGCAATACAAAGATAAATGAAACCATAGAGCACGTAATAGGTGAATGTCCCCAGCTTGCAATGGATAGGATTAAGTACTTTGGGTATAGGTGGCTCTCTAGGTATGAAATACTTAGAATCCTTAAATGTAAAGGATTGGATGAAACCAAAATGTTTGGGAAGTTCCTTTTGACGTATACCAGAATTAGAATGTTTTTGGGTGACCTTATTGAAGAAGCTGGTCTGTGAGAAGAATAGTGCTTTCCTTTCACACCATAACGGACTATGATTTGTGTTTGTATATTGCTTTTTTTTATATTGCGGAGATTATTGAAAATAGAAAGATGGGGTGTAGGTGGAAATAAATGTTTGGGATTGTATTAAATGGTATTATTGTTTTACTTTTGAACCGTAATTCATAATACGTATTTGCGTTTCTAGTTGTGATTAAGTTTTGATTTATTACAAGTAACTATAAGCTTTATATTGATTCAACTGTAACGATGGAATTGTATATAGCAAGGAACTGAAAAGATTAATTAATTTTGAAGTATTTTGTTTGTTTGTATTTTAAGAGGCAACTCATAACAATGTATTGTACAAGAAAAACTTGAGGCAATAAATAGATTTGATTTGATTTGAGATAGAAAAATCCCCTCTTCAGGAAAAAAAAGCATGGATGATTCCAGATAGCAGCACACACCTAAAAAGTTCCTGTCATGAAGCATGATCGTATGAGCGAATTTTCGTAAATTAATGAATTATATTATGGAACAATTTCTGAAATTTGAGCACTTTGAGTTCAAAGAAAATATTAAATGGGTACACATTTTTATGGTGAAAAAAATCGTTCTAAATAATATTCTACGCTTCAAATAAGATTTTGAATGTTTAGCTTTTATTTGCAGTTTTTCCACACCGATTCTCCATACAGAGTAAATGAAATTCAAGTTCTTTTTTTCTGTATAATTTTCTATATACATTTTTATATGTTCTAATTCATCGTTGATGAACTTCTTTTGTCTAAAACTCTGCTGATTATATTCCGCGAATATATACTGATTTGGTTTATATATATTTTACTGATTTCTTTTAGCACATTTTTTGAACTATGAGCAATTCGATGTGCCCAAATTGTGCTGTCCAATAAACTCATTCTTTCATATGAATAGAGAATAGCTTTTTGGTGTGAGCAAGAACGGCGGAATTTTAATCTCAATCGTCTTATATATATTTATATATAAAATTATATATAAATATATAAATTAAATATAAATTATAAATATATAAATATATATATATATATATATATATATATATATATATATATATATAAATTTCAACTTTTTCTGCATCTGCCGCCCGAGAGTGGCTGTAGCTAATCCCTGTTTTGTGCGCCTTTTCTTGAAATTCTTGGAATTCCCCCCCCCCCCCCCACTTTTCTTGGGCTGTGATGGACATATCGACATGTAACAAATCTTGAAATGCATCATATTTATTGTTGATCATTCTGAACAAAAAGATTGTGGGAATATTGGAAAAACTTTCCGTTCAGATTGATCAACAATAAATATGATGCATTTCAAGATTTGTTTCACGTCGCAATGTCCATCACAGCCTGAGAAAATTGGCGGGAACTGAAATACACCAGAGTCTGCACCCCCTAATGATAAAGTAGCAATTTATTTTCATTCATTATAACATTAATTTTTTTCCTTATCTGAACTTCCAATGTGTGGATTCCTTTTGCAATGTTTATTGTGCTATGAATTTTTTGATTTATTTCAAAGTTTATTGGATACATTTTTGATCCAAAATAATCTTTCGTGTGGTCGTGCTTAATTTTTTTTTCCAGGTCGGCGAACTGGTGACAAAATCTTGGATGTGGTGGCAGTAATGAAAAAGAAGAAGTGTGACGTTCACGTTGTGTCTGAATTAGATAATGTAGCTTGTGAGTGTTAAAAAAAAAAAAAAAAATTCAATTCCTTATTTTGTAATTGCAGGCTTCATATAGTTTCTTACTAGATAATGAATAATTTGTAATGCCTATATCAATCCTTACATTTGTGTTGTAGGGTTATTGAATTTGAGAGGCACAGACATACCTTACAACCCCGTATTCTTTAGCTTTGTAATCATACAAATCGTTCAGGAGGAAGTGACCGTGTACTTATTCATCGATCAAGCTAAGTTGTCATCAGACGTCGTTAGCCACATTGTAGATGAGAGAATAAATTTAAAAATCCGAGACTATTCTGAGGTGTTCAACGAGTTATCCAATATGGTAATTGTTTCATGCTGTTCAAGCTTTATTATTATAATTACATAGTTGTTTTACAACAGATTTTATTTCACTGACTTGTACAGTGTTCTGAATCCAGAAGTAAAATTGTCTACTTCCTACTTACATAATGGATATATCCACTTCTCTGCCCACTAACTTATTACTTGAAGATAGAATACCGTTTATCATCAACCAACTCCATTAAACCATTGAAAAATTGATTCTTGTCAAAATACATATGCCAAAACCCATGATACAGAAAAGCTAAATCCGATCATGCTGTGTAGATATTGATGTGAGGAATGAAATTAGCTCAAATCTTGATACTTCTAGGAGGTTGCAAAATATGTGAGCCGTGTGTCTTCTTCATAAATGACTGCTTACCCTTTCTTCAACTATTGTTCGGCAATTTCGTATGGTCTACACACTCCAAAAGGGCTTTTTTATAATGTTGAGTCTTACTTCTGTAGTTTTGAAAATTTGTTGCATCCATAAGGTAAAGCCTGATACCCCAAAACTGCCACCAAGCCAGATCAGTTTCCTTCTAGAATTGACGAGACCCTGATTTTCTTTGGCTTTCTCTGACTGTGATACATTAATAATGATGATTCTTGCCTTCAAAAAATGTGTATAAACCTTATAAAGAAAAGCGTGTATAAACCTATATAAATAAACCTATAATAGAGGAAAAAAAACTTATAAAACCCCAATGACTTTTAACTTTGACAACCCTTAATTATGAATTATAATTGAATCCTAATCTTGGTAAATTTGCTTTCATGTTGCAGCACGCTTTATCACCTTTAATAGAGCTCAGATGCTTCTTTGCACTTCTTCCACTCATTCAGTTTTGCTTGTAGTGGAGGGCTGGGCTAAAACTGCAGTTCTTCATTTGAAATTGAAATGAATATAAATGACATATCCAATTCATGCAGCATGAATTTATCAAAAATATTTTCGTTACTTTCCTCTTTTGTATTTATTTAGATATTTTTTTCTGATTTTTGATCACTTTCTCTGCAGAAAATTTGTTAACGCGCAAAGTAAACCCCCAAATATTTCTCTAAGAAGAAAGTAAAAAAACATACAATGATTTTAACAAATATCGTTATTTTTTTCATTATGCTTCAGATTGCTCCTCGTCACTTGAATCATCCGGAAAATGAGTTAATGTCTAGGTCATCTAGAAATATGAGTACATAAGATATTATTGGATTAATTTCTACTCATAACAGATGGTAAGGTGGGTAAATGATTTGAGTTGAAACTAATGCTCAGTGATAGCAATGTTGTCAAACTAGTATCTTTATCTATAGCAGTCGTCCTTTTAGTCTAATGCTCCTCCTGTATTTTCAAATCAGCTTCTAAGCCTTGGGAATCGAAGGTGGTTAAGAATTTCACATACTTTATCACAGTTGATGAAGGGGTTCTATCAATGGAGGTCCGAGTTTTGGTAGCTATAAGAGTAGTAAAGGTACCCAGTTTTGCGTTTTCAAGTAATCTTGTTTGAGATGACATCACACCAAAATGATGCCTTCTCTTGGCTTGCCAGCACATTCTTAGCGCTACCAGTTATGACAACAGCTGAGCCATACTGGAAAAAAAGATTGCCGAAAGGTCCAACGATTGTGTGGTTTCAACCACCAGCACCTGATGTCATCATGACCTACATCGCATGCATGCTCAAAACTGGGTGCTTTGGTTACTCTCGTGGCTGCCAAAAATCAGTCTCCATTGCTCTACACTCAGCAGCAGCTGTAATGAAGGTTGTGAGATACCCTCAAACAAGGAGCCTTGTTGGAAGTAGGATCGGAGCAGGAGATAAAAAACAACTGCTGCAGATGAAGGTAGGAAGTTATATTATATTGCTATACCAAACCTTGAGTATTGGTTTCAACCCAAATTATACACCTACATTTTATGAGGTATGAACTGAAATTTGTCTTACTGTCTGAACATTGTCTCCAATCTTCAGATGAATTAAGAGATATGAATGCTTGGATCACTACAAGGATGATAACTTCTTTAATTTTTGTTGTTGTTTACATTATTTATTTTAGCTTCTTGCAGGTGAAATGTTGAGTTCTTTTTTATTTGAATGTTGTGGAGCGTGTTGTATTTCATCCTCAATCTTTCTTTCATCAGGCAAATGCGGACACAACAAAGAGAATATGGATTTCCAACTCAAGCAACTATAAATTGCTCAGTTTAGTTCCTAAGAATAAAGTATTCCAGGATCCAAGTATCGTGACGAAATTGAAAGCCATAAAAAATGCTGTGGAAGCAAAAGGTAAACTTACAATTTTACAATTATTAGACTCGGTGAAAATACATATTATTATATTGTATTGAGAAGATATAGATTTTTTTTTTTCAGCTCTCAGTTTCTGGAATGGATTCTTATATTGTTCATTTATTTGGGCTCCAAAATACTATAAAACACGTTTGGGTCCAATAGAGTAGTTCTCCATAGAATTCACATAAAGATATCAAGTTGTTGAATTCGGCTTTGGATGTTTCGTATCAACTAATCTAAAAGTGTCCACTAAAAATATCATCCAGCCCTTTTGCAGGGTGTCTACAGGTCACGGATTCCCGGAAAGTTCCGGAAAAGTCACGGATTTAATAGTAGGGCACGGACATTTCTGAAAGTCACGAATTTTAATATAGAAGTCACTGATTTTTATGATGTCGGTAACCAAATAATCATAATATAATGCCAGTACCGGGATTCACAAAACATACTTAATCAATAAAAAAAGTTATGAAGATCTAATTTTATATACGCTACTCATGATTACAGTAGGTCTACTGGTAAGTATTTTGGTACGCTATTCCTAAAGAAATTGAAGCCTGAAAAGATCACCGATTTTTAAAATTTAGAACCCCAATAGTCCCCAAAAAGTCCCCGATTTTTATTTACAGATCTAGTAAGACACCCTGTTAAGTTTCGGTATCTACTAACTGAGATAACGGAAGAATTCAGAATTCTGTTTCTAGTGAGAAAGTCCTGAAGGGTTCCAGCAAGAGCGCAGTATGAAAGTCTTGAGAACACATTTCCGTTTATGCTGCCTCTCTTAATATCTGCATGCAACTGCAGAAATGCATATTTGGATTATTATTCGATCAGATGTTCACCATTATTTTTGCTTCAACTATGGTCAAATATTGCTAAAGTGTCATCATCTGATTGTATTGCACTGTTAAATTATACTTATCTACTGGATAACGTTCATGCTCAGGAGCAAGAAAGTTTTGTATCATTGCAACTTAATGCTGTGCATCAACGGTCATTGTAAATCTGGTGTCGCACAGTGGACACAATGAGTGTTTTGATAAACCAAAGTCATTCTCAAAGTCATGCTTAATATACTGGTAATTTTTTACTAACACCGTTGAAGAGACTGAAAACTGTGTTGCCTGCGTTAATAAATCGTTTTTAATCAGTATTCAAAGGCTTGAAGTCATCATTAAATATGGGTACGTCACTCCGCATTATGCGAGTTTCCAAATTATGGAAATGCAGTCAATCAAACGATATCGTACCTGAAACTATAGTGAGTATCTCACATTTGGGTGCACTTCTCCCCCCAAGAGAACATGGGGGATGTTCTCTCCCAAGAACATTCTCTTGAAAACTCTTCCTATAGGAGTTGCAGCAATGGAGATCACTGTTCGAAAGGGCGTTAAATTTCCATCTTCCTAGTGCAAATTCAATTTTATTCCAAGGTGACAATATTTAAAAGATCATCTTAAAAGGTAAAAGTTAATGAAATCAGGAAATATCCAATTGTTTAAAAGGTATATTCAAAAAGTCAGTTTTACTTTACTTAGCTTGTTATGGGAAAAAACTACGTTTCTGTGTTGAAAAACGTGTTTTTCCTTCCAATGGAAGCTAGGGTTTTCTAGAAAATGTACCCCATAACAAATGGCTCTGGTGAAATTGGATTGTCAATTGCATGTAACGAGATTGAATCGTCGGATGATGTCGGAATAAGTGGACTTGTAGGCCAAAATTGGGTAATGAATATTGTCGCCGGACGAAATGGCCCATTGTTGATCACCGACATCTTGGGCTTGAGTGTTGGGGTGGTGCAAAATTTGTTGGTGAAGCATTTCATAATCGAAAGGTATGTCTAAATCTGGGCTAGAGGCTAGAATTGGCAGCAAAGGGTTGTATGAGGCCAGTGGTGCAGGAATAATGTATCTGATCGTCGATGGTACTTGAATGAGCAGTGAAATTAGGAAATAAAATATAGATAGAATTCGGGTTTTAGTCCAGGAACATTGTAGGTCACCACTGTTGTGGCTGTGCGTGAGGGGAAATTGAACTAATCAAAACCTAAGATGGACTTTAGCCCTACTTGGCGTGATATCTACATACCTACTATTCTGATAGCCGGAGTTGATGTAGCCCTATTGGGCTATTGGCTGGACCTGATAGCTCCTAATAGCCGGTGGATACCATTGCTCTAAGGCCCATGTTATACGGACAGAAAAAACGCGACAGATTTTTCGCCGCCTAGACGCCAAGCCTACCGAGCAATGGACGTCACTGTGTGCAAGTTATACGAACGTTTTATCTGTCGCGTCGGACACTGTAAACCCGGCGTCAGCGTCGACAACGCGACCGGACCGGTAAACTGGCAGAAAAAACGCGACAGAAATGACGCGAGTACTGTTATACGGGCAGCTTTTACGCGGCAGATCCGTGCTTCCCCCCCACCATACTCCTCCGACAGGGTAGTTCCCAGGCGCCAGTTGTGCAATACTGTTGTTGTGACTACATTTATTGTGAATGTATTTGTGTATTAGGTATGCATTTAATGTATTGTGAATACATTTTATTCTCTTACCTTAGTGTAATTACCAATCTTTCTACTGGTTGAATACTCTGCTTCATATTGGTATCCTTTTTTTGGATTTCCCCACACACAAGGCCAAGCAGCTCATCAAAGGAAGAAACAGACATCCTGTAGTATTGAAAAAACTTGTCTTCGTACTGCCTGTGTAGTGCGAATGTAGTGTGAAATGTCCCAGTAGTCAATCGGCTACTTAACACAGGTTGTGTGCTCCAACGCCTCTTCTTCCTTTTTGTACCATCAGCGTAAATTGCCAATAACTGGTGAAAACCTACACAACCTATTCGCACTGCATCCATATTTGGTGCTGTAGCAGACTACAAGAGACACTGATCGGGAGTGGATATTCACAGTTCGGCAACCTTCGGGCTCTCTCGGAGCCTGCCGCGGCGTGTTTACTGCTCGTATAACAGCTCCCTGGCGTCGACGACGCGGCGTTATTGCTGCTCGTATAACAGCACTGAATTTTTAGTTCAGCGTCGGCGTTTTATCTGTCGCGTTCTTGCTGCCCGTATAACATGGGCCTAATACTGGTGTTATTGTTACGCTAATTAGTAGCTGGGCTGTTCAAGCACTGTAGAATATAATAATTGAATCAAATATCTAAAGGGAAGTGAACTAAAGAACTGAAGATGAAAATAATCGGATAATACGCTTTAGGCAAACTGAGTTTAGATTGGTAAGAGAGAAGACTGTTGATGGCTCATGAGCTAGTCAACATTCTCTTATAGCTGTTCTCCTACCACTTGGGTACACTATATATAGTTTTGATGAAAGATGAAAACACTCGCGTGTAATATTATTTTGAGGTATTAGAGGAGGTTGGAAAAGATAGGAAACACTTAAATAAAACTTACAAAATCGAGAGAATATTTCGCTGTGTCGGCGTCGTCAGCTCGAGAGCTATATATATATAAATTGCTATGCAATTCTTAGGCCGACCCCCAATAATTTTTTTTGTAATGTCCCAAACTTTTTTTAACATGATTTTCACGTACAACCGTTGCTATCGTCCGTGACGGGAAGCGCGAGTTCGTGGGTTCGAATCCCAGCCAGGCTTGAAAATTTTTTTATATCCAAATTTTTTTATATCAATTTTTTTTTGCATCGTGGGTTCGAATCCCAGCCAGGCTTGAACATTTTTTTATATACAAATTTTTTCAGGCTAAGAATTGCATAGCAAATTATCCTCGTTTTCTACGCAGTAGAAAAGAGAAAAGATCCGGCAAGGCGCGAAGCGCCGAGTATATATATATATATATATATATATATATATATATATATATATATATATATATATATATATATATATATATATATATATGTGTGTGTGTGTGTGTGTGTGTGTGTGTGTGTGTGTGTGTGTGTGTGTGTGCGTGCGTGCGTGCGTGCGTGCGTGTGTGTGTGTGTGTGTGTGTGTGTGTGTGTGTGTGTGTGTGTGTGTGTGTGTGTGTGTGTGTGTGTGTGTGTGTGTGTGTGTGTGTGCGTGCGTGCGTGCGTGCGTGCGCGTGTGTGTGTGTGTGAGTGTGTTATCTCTTTGGAGCTCCTCCATATCCCTACCCAAGTCAAGGTCATATGTCCCCGTTGTGCAACCCAGGCACCCTCTGGTTTACCAGAATGATCTGCTGGTGTTTAGGGGGGAGGCGTGTGGATACAGCCTTAGGTAAGCTGCCAAATGAAATAGGGTCCAATCTGGCCCCTGGGGTGCGAGTAGGTGCATTGGCTTTTGCCGATGATGTTGTCCTACTCGCAGAAACTGGCGAGGGCTTGCAGATTGCCCTCAACGCCTTTGCTGAGCAGCTAGCCAGGTGTGGTCTAGTGGTCAACCCTTCTAAGTGTGGGTCGGGCTCCTTGGTCCCGTCGAACTGCCAACATAAGGTGAAGGTGGTGGATGAGGAGTGCTTTGTCTTAGGACAGACACCCATCCCCGCCCGATCCGTGTTGGAGATCTGGCGGTACCTTGGGGGATGGTAAACACTTTGTCGACTACATGTGTGTGGCCACTACAGCCGCAAGCCCTGTGGACCTTGGTGGAGCTCTAGCTCGTGTCACCAAGGCTCTATTGAAGCCACAGCAGAAGTTGCGCCTCTTCGCACATACTTACTGCCAAAGCTAACCTATGGGTTAGTCTTTGGTAGGCTTACTGCGGGGAGGCTGCTTGAGTTAGATCGTGAAGTTTGCTCTGCTGTGTGCTCTTGGTAACTAGTGTCCCAAGTGCTTACATCCACGCACCGGTCACGGCCGGTAGGCTCTCTTTCAGCCAGCATCCCATCTTTTCACCACCAGTGCCTGCTTGACTTTAGGGGCTTGAGCTGGGAGGTCGTCTGCACTGCTGCTGACCTTTACTTTTTCAGGCAGCAGTTGTTATGGTGCGACCAAGCAACACCACTTGCTCCCAAACCCAGCTCATCTGCTGAGTTCGCTGCTGCTCTGCATGAGACAGTAGATGGTAAACTCTGGCAGTGTTCTGAATCCCCCATTTCTTCCCAGTGGGTGGAATAGGCTTCAGAGGGCATTGGGGCCCGCGACTACCGCCATTTTAATGCCGTACGGGTGGCCACTTTAGCCACCTCAGTGAGGTGTTCGAGGAGTAGTTGCGGGACAGTCGACACCCTTTTCCGTCCCTGTCGGGGTAAAAATGAGAATCTATCATGTGGTGCTGCATTTTCCTCCTACTCACTGTGACCGCATTCCACGTCATGATGCGGTTGTCAAGCGGATAGCAGGTGCTTTGTCATCGAGCGGTTGGGATGTTGAACGGGGGAGACTATATCACATGCCGAGTGACCAGGGCAAGAAACCAGATGTCGTTGCCATCAAGCCCAATGGGTCTGCCATAATCCTGGATGGCCGTGTTCCTGTCGTGGCATGGAGTGTGGTGCAGGAAAAGTGCCACAGAGTTACTCGAGTTGGGCATCTCAGCGGGCTTGCTCTGTGGTATCACCACCCCTGTCCTGAGGGGTTCTTACTTGAACTGGTGGACATTTTATCCCACTTCCTTTCATCCCACTCTCCCTTCTCTTCCTTCAGCTTCCATTTCTTTTATTCATTTTTTCATTTTGAACTTTATTGGTGTGCCCCCTCCACCTTTGGGGGGAGATTTGTAAAAAAAAAAAGCGTGTATATATGCGCGTGCGTGTGTGTGTGTGCACGCACGTGCGTTAGATATCTTCTCAAGATAGTTATGGAGGAGAAATGAGCTGCATGAGATGTGTTAGGATGTGTAATCGATTCAGAGCTTTCAAATCAGCAGGTGAACTGGTTTCATGGTGTGCAAAGTAAGGAAGTTACACCCTCCTCAGCAATAATTGTTTGTTTTTTGTGAAAAGCTAGAAAAATATCACACCTTTCCTGTCATTATGCAAATTTCAGAATGACTCCCTAACAAACCATGTTGGAACTAGGTGTGTGGCCTTGTTCAATTACTTTTTACTCTAGTTACTACCATATTTTAATTAACCCTTAAGTTCTAAGTTCAGTAAACAATTACCATGGTCTCTAGGACATCAGGGGTATGGAAAAGAAAATTCCCATTTCAACCCGTCACTGATTCGAAGTCTTGAGCAGGTTGGTAAGAAAATACATCCTGTCTTCTACTATCCTGTCTATTTCTACCATGGTCATTTTTTGTATTGTGTCAAAGTCATTTCAGTATTAGGCAGTTTATGATTCTCCATTTTTTTCACTGGAAACTATTCGTTAAATCTATTTTATCTTTAATTGTCTGTAGGAAATATCATTAACAATTTTATTTACCTATATCATGATGGACATCAGTACTTTTCTTAGCAGATTTGTTTTGTGCATAATCGAAAGTTATTTCTTAGCTATGACTGAATCTGACGATGCAGTTAGTTTCTTGATGATCTATTCATTATGCTCTAATAATATGACAGTGGAAATTGGTGTAGCTGTGATCACTTGAATGACAGCATTTGGTCTTTGTTTCTCATTTTATTTTTGTCTTTCAGGAATGATAAACGCTCATATCAAAGATGGATATGCACTTTGTAGTTTCCTGCAATGGCTCGAAGAAAACATGTTGAAAGGGACACACATCACTGAAATCAGTGCAGCTACTAAACTTCAAGATTTTAGAAGGTGACCACCTGAGCTTTCCTATTCAGTATTCTCATCATAGTTCCTGGAACGAATGTTATTCTTTCTCACATAATTGTGTATGCTCATCGTGAGGAATGCAGGCCAGGTTTCCAAATCAAACACCGTTTAACAGGGAAAGGGGCAGATGCCATATCTACCAATTATTTGATTGAAAGTAATTTATTAGCTATAAATGTAACCAATTATGCAGTTAATTTCTTGAAGATCAATTCATGGTATGCTAATAACATTATAGTAGCAATTAATATAGCTGTTATCACTTTAATGATAGCATTTGGACTTTGTTAATAATTGTATTTATGAACGTTTCCCCAACCTTCCTATCATTTCCCGAAAAATGTCTTCTTGCATTGGAACATGCATTGTTTAGAAAGTGCCCCAATCCAGCCAACAATCCATTTTTTTCACTTCTGTGATTTTTAAATTCACTTTAATCTTGAATATACATGTTTTAACTCATCTCATTTTGGACTCATATGAGTCCAAGCGCTAATGTCAAGTGTGAAACCTCAATAGGGACATGCCAGAACCTTTCAGATCAGCATTCATACTTTTAATTTGAGACAGACACTCTTAAAGTAGGCTTCATCCACATCTAACAGTTTGGAATATGAAAAGACTTTGTGGTACTAGTTTCACTGCTAGGGACTAAGTTCACCATTCTGTTCACTGCATTGAGGGGTTAAGAAGTGAATCGTTATTTCAAATTCATCTCAGCGAGAAAATGTGATGAACTCATAATAATCATTCACAACTGTGACAGATCCTGTCAGAAATAAGTTGGGCGAAGCAAGGGAGCGTTATTCTCCATTCTATCAGGTGCAGTGATAGGGGATATATCAGCATTGGATTAAGGGCCGGCTTATCAATGCCGAAATACCTAGCGGATAAAATTATCCCTCAGATGAATTATGTCTGGCAGATAGCGCCATTAGCATCCTCATTGGTGTCCGCAGTCGACAAAATGAGGGCGATTCACACATGGAGCTATATTTTCTTCATGGATCGACTATTAGAAAAACCGTCTGACGTCCACAAACAACAGTGTCATCATCGACAGTATTAGCTGGGCAAATAAGACACCACCACATTTTAACATGGAATCATGTTTTAGCGATGGATCCCCCGCCGAAAAGTGAGACTATAAAGTGAGATGAAAGTAGCGCCAATAATTGTGATGATTTCCGCTTACAACCGAGTCGTTGCTAGGGATATGATACTTCGTCGTTTTTCATCCCACAAAATTCGTTGACCATTCGTTCGAAAGCTCTCGATTTATCCAACTATACTATATTAACTACTGCGAAGTGCGTGGCCAACAAGCTGAGTTATGAGCATGGTTATATGAATAATTGTTTACACACAGGTGATCATTCTCAATTATTGATATTGTGAACATGATTGCAACCGCTTGTAAATTTCTGATGATTTCATTGAGCTGGTGTTTCGATTATGTGATTCATAGCAGGTGATCCGAATATTGCGAGAACGGTTTGATTTGTGAAGTGGTGGTTAAATCATTTTAATAGGTAATTTCTATACTTTACACTATAGGAAGCTGTAATTTTGTATGTAGCCTCTTTAGCCTCTTTCTATAATAAAGTGAATGTTTACTCGCGAGTTTCTATTAGGAGATCATCATCTCACAAGAGCTCAATCGTCGTGATCATTTCTATAATAAAGTGAGAGCGAGGAGCTAAAACATGATTCCATGTTTTTTACATTTTAGCAGTCAGGTCCAAAGTAATAACATCCGGGGGGTCCAGGGGGGCGAGGCCCGAAGGGCCGAGTTTACTATTTGCATCATTTTTAGAGAGAGAAATACATACATGTATGAGTTGCGATCTTGCAACGTGAATTATTATGAATGAATTATTGTGATCAGTAAGTTGTGGACTTAATTTCATCTTCGATCTGTGTTATAAAGTAAAGAACGGTATCTTTGTCCAACCAAAACCTCAATAAAATACGCACTCGTCCCATTTTAGTAGATGTACACAGGGTCTTACTATATAGGTCTTCTTTTCCATTCAACGAATTATGCTACGATAGAATCTTCGCCGTTGCTGCTGTTTGAAGACAAATTCCCAAATATATCCATTGGAAGGTACAAAAATAAAGCAATCAAACTTGATTCAAATAAGATTTTTGTAAATAAATGAACTTGTTTGAGGTTAGAAAGCTCTAGATATCTCATTAACCTCCGGTTATAATAGTTATCCAGCCGTCCAGGGACCAGATAAATTAAAACGCCAGATAAGGTTTAACTAGGGATGGATAAACACCCCATATCGTGTTATCTGGAGGATAGCGCTATACCTTAGATAAATCCCCCTCATCCATTGGATAAATGTGATTGATAAACCGGTCCTAAGGAAACTTCTGATTCTTGCCCGTCGATTCATAATCAAGATTTTGTCTCCTCTATCAGTTATTATGGTGAATTTGGTGGTAGGTGCATTGCCATTCATCCAAGTCTATTGAATTGTAGTAGAGTGCGTTTGAAGGATGTGCTGGAATGTAACGCCTTGGAAGTTTAATCCAATTATTTTGGTGGTCTGTTCCACAAGGAACATAGTTCCCAGGATCTCCAGAAGTAACCCAAATTATTTTATGGGTATCCCTTTCACATAAATACTTACAGTGGCCAATCAGGGCTTTTTTATTTTCAATTTACTTCCCTTTATATTTAAATTATTATCCTAGCTGAGTCCAGATGTCTCAGCCCTATTATTCCACCACAAGGGTTAAATTCCCAATTTCATAGTTTCATGACAATGTTATCATTTCCATTTTTCGAAATTCACCAGCGTAGCAACAATAAGGTTTGACAATTGGCTCATAATGCAGTAATCCATTCTCTATTCCCGGACAGTGGTGAATGAAAAACGTCTTTCTCTTTCACCAAGCTTTCAATAAATTTATTATCTATCCCACTTGCTACTCCACAAACACGTTATCTAAAACTTGAGAAAAATTGCATGACTGACTTTCATGTTTTGGGATGATGAACCATTTTTTGTTGGGCGTAATTCGATAGTCTTACCTTCCAATAAGCCAAGTATGTATCGGCAGAAAATATCATAGTTTGAAACAAAATCATATTACCTCGGACCTTGATTATTTACCGTACAGTCAGCAATAATCAATTGTACCCGTTTCACTTTTTTATTCCAGCTTATTTATTCATTGTTGTCCCCAGCAAGGAAGAAGGTTTCCGTGGTCTAAGCTTTGCCACTATATCATCTGTGGGGGAACATGCTGCCATTATACACTATCAGCCATCTAGCTCTACTGATGCTGTTTTGGCCTTGAACAAAATATATCTTGTCGATTCTGGAGGACAGTACTTGTAAGTTTCTTGATTTAGTTTTTATCCTTCAGCTGGTACAAATATAAGGGTGCTGACACCAACTAATAGTCAAAATACAGTTTTTTCCGACTTTCACATTATAAGTTAATATTTCAGCATGTATAGCATATACATTCCTGATGAAAAACGAATTATTTACGAGTAGAATTCGTTAAAATCGATTTTATTTCAATATTATTGGCTCGCTTAATTCAGGAAGTAAGTGTTTTATACATTTTACAATAATTTATAATAAATTAATACTTTCGAGTATAATAATAATTTATTATAATTTAGTAAAAAGTGCTTCAGGTGGTCGAATTCTTATGATAAAATTACCTTTTATTCAAAGTTTTTGAGGTAGCGATTTTCGAAAATGCCTACCCTTAAATTTTACTCCTTGGGGTTGGTTGGAAGTGATGCCGAGTCAATTTGCGATCTTTATGCCATATTCGAGAACATTGGTACAGTAGTTAGAGAAAAAATCAATGGAAGGTGGGCAAGCAGATTTTTAAAACACAATTAGTGTATTTGTGTTGTCAATATCTGTAAATATCTTGAAACATTGTAAATCCATAAATTTTGAGGGGATGTTGAAAAAAAATTTTCTTGATTGATAAGGAAGATTATAATTGTAAATAATACACCGAAAAGGCTAACAGGACAGATAATGTGAAGTAATCTCAAATGTACTTACCAAACTTGTTTTTCTGGGTGCCCAATATCTCCATATGGCATCTGCACCAACTGAGAAGTGGGTGTTATTACAAGTAATCATGCATCTTGCCCTCTGCCATGTGAAACAAACACAATAACTATCTTCTGCTTTTCTTATCAGTGAGCTAGAAAGGTAGTACTATCTGATAAACTCTTCTAGACTTGGTGAAGTTCTTTAAGAACCTTGGCCTCTCGATTAAGACTGCTCTACCCATTGATTTTTGGGGTATGAAAGACGAGTCGACCTGGATCTCTTAACCTAACTAGGACAACATTTAGCAACGAAGAAAATACTTATTAGTGGGGTTGTTATGATGGATAGTACCTAGCAGATAAGGAAACGAATTATTGAGAAACTAACACTGCAGCACAACCAATTGCAGGGGTGTAGGTCGTGTGGTTGTCTTCTGATCTTAATCACAGCAAACCGCGAAGTTACTTTTCAAGATGAGCGAATTCTAAAAATCAAATGACTACTGTCAGTTACTTTTCTCTCAAGATATTGGTCGAATGTTCACGAAATTCAAATGTGGAATCGCTTTAATAATAAAGTATGAAATTCGCACCACATTCAGTTTGAACTACGTAAAAGAACAATTCATAGGCACACCCGATTTTTATAATTATTATATCAACTCAACTGTTTGTGAACTTGATTTAAAAATAACAATAGTAAGATTTTGAATTGGGATGTTTTCATTTTGATTCGATGATTGGTTCACATGTTTCTGATATGATCACAAACTTTCATACTATTTGATCTCCGTACCGTAGATCTCAGTACTGTACTGCTGTATGTCACGCTAAAGTTTTATTGCACATAATTAATATTACTTGACCCGTTCAACGCGCCCGAGACTGTCTCGGAAAAATGCGTTTTTTACCAGGCGCCCTCCGAGACAGTCTCGGGGCCCCTCTCCTAATATTCTCCTCCTTTGGCTACCCCCTTTGTCGACTGTGGTTGTGGGAAGTGTCTCAGGGAAGTACCTACTTCACTACTCAATTTAGCCCAAAAAATTAAAAAAAAAAATTTTTTTAATCGTCAGAAATTCGTTAGTAATTATTGTAAGTAATTCGTGTAGGCGAGGGAATGGCGAGAGCAAAGTTAAGGAGCGTTGAACGGGTTAATAATCTTTCAATATTCGTTGTCTTTATTTTTTACTGGAGGTCAGTTGAGAAGATATCTATTTAATTGCCTCTCACTATTATCCCAAAACTCAGGTTGCAAGTTACAACTAACCTAGTGAAACCCATTTCTATGCCCTTTTGGCTGAATTTAATTGTTGTTTCACGACTTTTTCGTTACATCCTACTATACATAAGGTAGATGAGCAGAATTCAGTTGTCACAGTCCATAACCGAGGACATGTTTAGTTTACTAACGAAATCACTTATACCAGTGTTGTGACAACCCATTTCATTATCAAAACCTATGGAGCAGAAACTGTGTCAATTTCCACAAAGAAAATTAAATACAATGTTGACCGATTTCAACAGTTAGGTTCTATTTTGAGTTCCTACCCTCTGGTTAAGTGCTTGAACGAGGTGGATTGATTTGCAGCAGAAAAAATTGGGAGAGCATATAGCACACCCAAGAAATTATACCATAAGTAGAGAATGAAGAAGTTAGGCCTGATTTTTATTAGTTTCAAGTTCATTTTCGTCCGATTCGATAAATATTCACAGGTTTGTAGCTTTTTTCATTGGTTGTTATAAAATTGTAACAAAAGTTTGATTTAGAATCATTTTTCCAGAGTGCATACAAATTGAATGTCATCTATCAATCTTTTGTGAAATTTTACAAAGAACCCAGGTGTGCGTATAAATGACAGAAATTAAACAATTTATAATTAGAAGTTTTTAATTTTAATAAGTTTTATTTTATTTTATTTATTTATTTATTTATTTTTTTCAATAGTAAACTTTTGTATTAGATCACGAAGAAATTTAAGCTCCTTCAAATTTTGATGGTACAGTCAGAACTCGGAAAAGTTGTTTACCTGAAGGTTTTTAATTTCTATTACTCCTGTTACAACGAAAAACTATTTTCGTAGCCCAAAAACACGCTGTTCGTATCATTCTTGCCTAGCCACCGAATTCATCTTGCAGAGGACTGTTCAAAGAATAAGGATTGCTTACCATCCCGTCAATGCTGGTGCTAGATACTCTGATGTTCTCTAAAAAGCACTAGGAGAATTTCAAATAAGACATGTTTGCCTACGAATATACAACTAGAAATCAGGCGTTGCTTCGTGTACCTACCCACTCTACAATTCTTCAAAAAAAACATCCAATACGCGGTCATCAGCAGTCACAATAATTTTGTCCAGCACCTGGAAAGATCAATAGTCACCACCGACGCCCCTCTCCCAGTTTTCTACCGTGAAATGAAAAAAATCCTAACAACCCAAGAACTGTATTCCGTGAAGGAATATTTTGATATTAAGCTTCACTAGCTCAAGTTGATGTTGAGGATTGCTCCATCATTTTTTATATATTTGATGTTAATGGCAGTAAAATATTTATTTATATTGTATTTAAACGTAGTTTTTAACTGACTTTCTTAGGTATTGTATATTTCCTCAAGCTAACAATGAAAGGAACAATACACAGGGTGGTGATAGTTGATAGAGTTCATGACGGTAGGTTGTGCTCAAGAGATCAGTTATCTACACACCAACACTGATGTGGAGCTAACGATTTTTCATGAAGTTGTTGGCAGGTTTCTCGGTGGCACAGATCAAGAGAACACCGTTGAACTATACAGGAAGTGATTTTTTTCTACTAGTCCCGATTGAGTAGAACACCATCAAGCTCAATTTTCTATCTTAATCCACCTTGGAGATAGGATTTTGTGAAGGTTTTTCTACTCTAAACCATTCAATGATAATGAATGCTTCATCCACCCGTTCCCACCAACCTACCTAGACCACGTTTTTTCACACTCCAGCTTAAATTATTCTACTAAGTTGGAACGAAATCACTATGTTGACTGTAATGAATAAACCCAAACTTAAGGCTTTAATCTAATTAAGAACTTGAGCAGGTACTGTTGTAAACACCTGCAGTTTCTCTTGCACGTGCTTGTTCTTCAGCTTCGCTGAACTGGAGTCTCTTATTCTCTAAAAGCCTCTGACAAATTTTCGGTGATAAAAGACCCGCAATAAAAGCATTCAAAATGTGATCCTCTTTATTCTGTGTAGCCGATACTGATTGAAATTTGCAATTTTTAGCAAGTGGCTTAAGAGCTATGAAGTACTGACTAATTGTTTCCTTGTAGCTAATTGGTGTCTCGCGAAAATGGCATTATTTTGTTTTATGTACAATGAAGCTAAAGTAGCGATAGCAACTTCATAGGAATCACCGTCAAAGAATTTGAGAGTACCTTTAGGCAGTCTTCGTCTTCAACTTCAGCTTAAGTTTCCAAAAGTCCAATGGATCCACTCACGTTGGGCCACAGGACTGTCTGGGTCTGTAGAGAAGCGTTCTGGTAGAGCTTGTCCATTTTTTTCTTAATTTGGTTAAATTTTAATGAATAAACCTTTCAAACTTGAGGCTTTAATCAAATTAAGAACTTGACATATTGAAATGAAGTATTGGAATCAAGGTTACACAGCAGGTAGTGATGTAAACAGATGAAAACTCGTTCCTAATAACAGTAATAATAAATTGCATTCCTTATCGTTTGAAAGCTTACTACTTGTGTTTTAGTGAGATTTGAGATCCACCATATATATATATATTCCAACTGTACAGTTTCTACGATTCCCAGAAGTTTGAATATTTAAAAATCTTTCATGTTTCAGCTGAAATACAATTATCATCCATGTATTTCACGAATCAATAGACACTAATCTTTTATTAAATTTAATGCTGATTTTGACCATGTGGCCAAACGTCGAAATTGATTGAGTTGAAGACAATAAATATGGGTGTTTGCTACTATTGTGAACATACTTCTTCCAACTCTTCCCTTAAACCAAGAACAGCTTGTTCCAGCTTGAATTTCTCACCAAACCAAGAGTTGATCGAATATTTTATCATACCGTTTGAAAGCTACTTGAGGAAGTTTCAGTGAGATTCGACAATTTACATGTGATACTAAAAATTTTCAATCATAGTTTTTTCTTCTTTTTCCCTTTTTTGAAGTTGGGAATTTGATAATAACCCCCGTTATTTTTGTCTAGCGATGCCCCCGCAGTTGGGACCACTTGGTCCACACTCTCTATAAGGGGTTAGAGTTTGACAGATGGATAAAAAACGTCAATCGAAAGCGAATAACATCTGTTATCGTGTGTGAGCACAGTGCTTCCTAACTATGCATAGGGAATTATATATGTCCATGTAGTTTTTCCCCAAACCGATTTGTTCTTTTCAACCAAGTGAGCTACAATTACACTCAGTTTGTGGATGGTAGTAGGTAAACCAATGGATCAGGGTAAACCACAGATCTGTCCATAATTCTGAAATAGAGCCTCATTCAACAATTTCGAATATATATATATATATATATATATATATATATATATATATATATATATATATATATATATATATATATATATAACAACATAACAAAAAAATTTATATATATATATATATAAATTTTTTTGCAAAAAATCATTTATTTTTTTTGTATAAATATCCAAAACGAAAAATTTGATTGAGTGAAAAGGAAGTTGGATGTAAAACATGTGTTGGAAGAAACCTGCTTATACAGAGGAGTATGTAAATTCGTCTTCATCACTATTGTAATCAGGATCGATAATAGATTAAATGTTTTTGCGTTCGTAGCAGTTTATTAAGGCATAAATTAAGCTATTATTAAGGTATAAAGGAGCAAGCATCTCGAACTGAGTTTTCTGTATCATACATTCCTCCATAAAAAATAATATCATGAGACTAACTGTCAAGAAATACATAAAATAGTAACTAGTTACCTAGTACCCAGTTTTTTCTTGGCCAAAAGACAAATTTTCTACAAATCATATTCTGCAGCATGATGGGGGGGGGGGGGGGGGGAAGCCGTGTTGGGGTAGTGATCTTGATGACCACTTCCCTCACCCTTGGCATTAATGTGTACTTATCGTTAGAACGCATTTTCGAGGTATTTGTGCCGATTTAGTAGAGAGAGAGAGGAGGGTTTACAGACCTATTTAAAAGTACCTAATATTCATTTTCTATGCTAACTTTAGGGACGGAACTACTGATGTTACTAGAACAGTGCATTTCGGCAGCCCTACTGAATTTGAAAAGGAGTGCTTCACCAGAGTGCTAAAAGGAGTAATATCCTTGAATTCTGCAATTTTCCCAGCAAACCTAAAGGTAAATTAACTGCTATTGCGTATCTATTTTTTTGAGAAACTGAGACTTATTAATACTCATTAGATATTGACAATTTATAGGGTAATGTGCTCGACTCATTTGCTAGAAGGGCTTTGTGGGACGTTGGTCTTCAATATGGCCATGGTACTGGGCATGGAATAGGAGCACATTTGTGTGTACATGAAGGTCCTATAGGTGTATCATGGAGACCATTGCCGAACGACCCTGGACTTGATGAAAATATGTTCATTTCTAATGGTAAATATTATTTTCTGGCATTCTTATTCTGAGTAAGGGCGCTATTATATCTTATGATATAAGTATAAATTGTTTATTTTTCAGAGCCTGGTTACTACAAAGAAAATCATTTTGGTGTGCGAATTGAGAACATAGATCATATTATTCGAGTGGTACCCAAATATGAAACACCTCACAAATTTCTCACGCTTAAAACTGTTACTCTGTGCCCGATCCAAACTAAGTTGATTAACCCAAATCTACTGAGTAATGAAGAAGTGAGTAGTTTGTTTACATCCAGGTTTACTAGATCATTACTTAGTGACCATATTAGTTTTATTTTCACTAGTGAATGACATTGTAAACAACCTATTGTTGTAATGATTTATAACCTTCTTTTGAATCAGATTGTATGTCTCCATGGTTTTCTTGATTGTTGATATTTACTAATATTTGCTACTATAGGTTTCTAATATATTTTAATTCCATTTCTGCAGCTGCAATGGTTGAACAACTATCATCAGGAGGTCAGAGAGACACTGGTACCAATCGCTGAAAAGAAGGGAAATACTATTTTGAAAAACTGGCTTATCAAGGAAACTGAAGAACTGAAAAAATCATAGCATGTCGATTTCATTAAAATAATCGAGAATGTTGGACTCTATATACCTTGTACTTATTCAATAAAGTGGGATGAAGGCTGTCATAGTTATTTTGTTATGAATAAGCAACAAATCATGATATTATTTATTTAGTAAACTTTTTATTTTGATAATTTGGTCATACCAGTTTATTAACTATTTGATACTGAGACACCATATTAAATATGGTCAGCAATAGTTTTAATTAATAGAACACTGTACCTTCAGGATTTACTTAGCTCTTGGATAAAATGTTCAGATGTTACAAACCTAATTATGTTCATTTTCTGATTCCTGGAGGGTCCGAACGAGAGAACCCCTTGACATGACACAATTACATCTTTAATCGTAAAAACATGCATTCAAAAACAAAATCTTTATATTACAAATTGTTAAATTTTTTATATTACATATGAACATTTCGCATTTAATACAACGAATAAATATTCTATTTTGTAAATAATGATACCCCTCTATGAAACAGTCTGCTTCGTTATTTCATGGAAACTCGTCAAACAAAAATCATAGTACCAAACTTTATTCAAGACAAATTTGATGTTATTGTGCTATTGGCTCATCATACAAATAAGGGGTGTCCACAGGTAAATTCACAAAGACAGTGCCATTTTACCACTTCACTTTTATGAAAAATTTGATAACTGATGAACAATATACAATAAATATTACATTAATTACAATGATGAAGGGAGTATGAGGCTTCCAAATAATTTTATGATTCATGGGGAAATTAATCCAAAATGGCACGTTCAACCTTTTGGCTGTTGAGTAAAAAATTTTAACAAACAGTTATCTTATTTATAAACGGGATATTTTGGGGTACTCCTTTTATTTCTTGAATACCTCCTTCTTTTTGGAGCTGATCTCCAGCTCATTCAGCTTCTTCCACAATTCTTCTCTTTCCTTTTCACGTTTCTTCTCCCTGTCGATTACAGAAGAAAGATTCAATTTTTTTGACAAACAACATATAATCAAATTGAAGGGATACGCCATTTACAAATCACTATATTTAGGAGCAGTGCTAAAAGTTAACAACCAATTAAAATATGTTATAATTCCTCAATCAGAAGACGAAAAAAAGGGAAAAAAATCAACTTTTTGGCTGCTATTTTTCAATCAATATGGATTGCACTGTACTGTGATACACTAATTTAAAATTTCCTTTTAAAATGAACCTTTTTTTGTCATTGACTAAGCTATAATTAAGCATTTGAGTTTGATGTGAGCTGTATGACCTCCTCACAAATAATATAAAATAAGTGGCCTAATCAAGAAGTAGATTAAAACTTTCAATTCAAAATTCCCCCTCTCCAAAATGTATACAAAATAAATTCTGGTAATTTAAACGTTATATGAAAGGGCATATATGTGTAAAATGACTGAGTATAGGCACTATCAAATAGTATGGTAGGTAATGCAATAATTTGTTGATTCAGCTTTACTAGCCCTGCTAAGTATTGGTCACAGTGAACCAGCCATAAGAGTCGATAATTGAAGGGAAATTGAATACAAATTTCAACTGTTGAGCATTCAAGAGGTTGGTAAGGATGCAGCAGCAAACAATTAATTTGATGGCTAGTCTTAACCCTTTCCAGCCCTCCAATGTGATATATAGGGCGCCTGTACTTTCCGTAGCTGCCCACTGATTTCAAATATTGGGCTGCTCGTCCCTTCCCTTGCTGCCTGCCACCGATAATAGCCATTCTGAGACTCGCACACATTCACTATTTAACCACACCCGTTCAGTGTGTGGTTTCTATTCCAATCCTCATATTACGTCCAGTTATGACAATATTAAATAATTGTGGATAATTGTGTTATTTATCTTCCTTTTGCCGGCGTTTCTTTGTCTATAGTTTTTCTTTGAAGTTGCGGCACTTCAAATAGTGATATTGGTTTTTGGTGGTAGTTTTTCCATGCAGTAGGAAATACCTTCTGATGCGGCAGCACTTCAAACAGTGATACTTGTATAGACCTCATGCATATCGATTCTAGCGCTGGTGGTGGTGGCTAGTATAAGCTACGGGAGTACATGGGTAAAAGGGCGCCTGGGGGCAAGGAACAGTCTTTTGAACTCTTCCATTTTTTCACTGTACAAACGTCTGACCAGAAATTATGTATAGATAATATTAGACCATTCTACGTTGGATAGGATTATCTATAGAGAACAAATGGATGGAAAACAGATGCGAGTTATAAGGTTTCATAATTACTTTCATCACGTTGACTTGGCTAGTAAATATATAAATAAAGAAAATAACCTCAATATTTTGTTGGAATACTCGGGAAAAACTACCACACTAAAAAATCGAATAAAACAATGCAAGAACACAATGAAACAACCTCGGATGAGCAATAGCAAGTGGAGACTGGAAGGTCGACATTGTTTGAGGGACCAGCTAGGTGACAAACGGCTGGGCAATGACTGACGGTATTCTTCAGAGAATACAGGCGCGAAAATATTGAGGAATATTAAGACATTTTATGACTACCTTACCTCCTAAGCAGCAAGAATGCTGCTGAGGAAGAAACTTTAGGGGAAATCAGGAACATGCAACTTTTTATCAAAATACATCAATATGATGAGAAACAAATTGAAAACTACGAATGAACTAATGAATGAATAAAACTAACTACAAATGAAATAACGTAGGACAGGGGATAGCTCCTTGGTGAGAGAATTGCTAGTAGAGAAATCGTTGAAATAAATCTGCTTGTTGTAGGAGATGTGGCTTGTGTAAAAACGCTCTAGAGAAGAAAGAAGAAATCTACTTTGGTTTAAAAAAACTTGTATCTTTACAATGTGTATTCCTTATTATAGTTATGAAATTGTGATGCGATTAGTTTCCACTTCAGTAAAGGAGTGATTGATGGATTTTTTTTATGAACAATGGAAAACAATTATGAGAAACCATACACTAAACCTGACGTAGGTAAATAATTAGAAATTATGAATATAACCAAAGTATTATTCATTGACATCAAAAGGAATCATTGTTATTTACAATGGGTGGTGTGGTTCAAATGAAGTGTATCCATTAAATTGAAAAACTAACTTATATTGCCTTTAAATACAAAAGGGATTCAATTCCATACAATTTGACACAGCATGCGTTTGCTCTTTCAATAATTTTTCGAAGTTGAGGCAACTAGACACATCACACGTAGCAGAATGTGTGCTCACCTGTCGTATAATGACGTAGTTTGTTGTCCAAACACTGTAAAAACTACTTACAGTGGGAGGGTGTAGTTGGTATCTCAATTCATAGGATATATCTACTTTTAGTTAAAATTACAAAACAAGCACATGACTATCCATATTTGATTGGTGTTATTCCAGGATAGTTTTTAAAAAAGTAGGAAGGAAGGACAAATAACAACTCAATAACTTGCCCAAAATAATAACCTGAAGAAACTATCAAGGCATTTCTCGTGTCTCACAGAAAGAGTAAATCTAAAAGCTTAGAAGACTATTCACTCTGCTTCCACAAGTTTCAACTCGAAATTTATGTCCCCCCCCCCCCCCCCCCAACTCAAGTTCATTGGAAAAGCTTATCAGGCGTTATGCTGGCTTCAACATGGAGCTCAAGAAATACTTGAATCGCAGCAAAACTGACACAAAAGCTGGACTTATAACATTGAGAGATAACATTTGATAGCCCTTTAAAGCTGCAAGAGCAATTTTCCTTTGAAGGGTTTCATGTGTTTTCACATTTTTTACATCATCTCCCCACCAGGCCTAAGACATAACTGGAGGAATCGAATACATAACACAGAATTTCAACACACCTGTAAATCTTGGCTGAATGTGATATGGTATGCATGTTAAGATGGAATTTCTACATAAAGTGGTAAAGTAAAGGGCTCACGTGGAATTTTGGTCAAACTAATTTACAAAAACTTGAGTACCTATTGATTGGAAATATCACCCAAAAACTTGAAATATTCTTAGTATGATTACCGAGTGCCGTCATTGTGCCATTTGCAACTTCGTTAAGGGCCTGCTCAACAGAACAATGAAACTCTGCAGTCAGAGTGACCCCTCGCTGGTTCTAAGTTCAAAATAACCCAAAAATGCGTTTGACAAAGTCAATATCATAGAGAGTCACCCTTTCAAATTGATTATTTTGGGAAAACCTATGAACTTACCGTTTGGGTAGGAATATATGACAACACCCATGAGAATTAGCAGTCAAAAGGCTAAATTCCTTATCACTATGATACAGATCATCAAATTTTTAGCAAAACTGTAATCCCATAACAGATTTTTTCTTTAGCCGGGCTTTTACACTTATTGTGAGATTTTTGGCTGTGGTAGTGACCTTTTCTTTATTTGAAGTGCACACTTGGGTTTTCGTGAGAGGTTTAACAATTTTTAGAACTTTGTTTAGGATTTTAGAACTAACTTCCCTCTAATCAGCTGAGGCTATCGTACAGATTCTTTCAACAACAAAGATGCCAAGGAGAATCGGAATAGATCAATGAATGAGTGACATGGAAACCCACATCCCGACATGCATGTTTCATAATTTTGGCATAGTTTTTGATACAGGTTAACTGCGCTGACCCACAGCAAGTAGTTTGTTTTCTGTGAGTTTTTGTCATCACATCCCTTTCGACAGACTAGGAACCCTTGCTCTTTGTGATATTACTACTTGCCAAAACTTTGAAAATTCATCAAAGAAAAATAACTGTATATCAGAGGTCCACTATTGGTCTCAAAATGGAAAAAGCTTCCACACAAATATATTAAAAAAGTACTTTTTTCAAACTCAAAGGTGGGTATTCTTCATTCGTTTTCAAACCCAACATCCATGTTGGGACAAACGATTCTGACCAGATTGTGGTCAAGGGTCCAACAATAATCCCAAATCTTTAAAGTCGTAATCATCATTCTCATATTATCAAGAATTAACAGGTGCAACATTCGTTTAGAAAATAGAAACGTCAAATGTACGATTATTGAGAATGATTGATGGTGAAGTAGAGAATCAAGGAAACGTGCGACTAATTTGGACAGTATGTGCTTTCTTTGTATTATTGTTTTTGTTGAACAGCCAGCCAATTTCCTGAAACTCGGGAGCAGTCTCAGAGTTTGAGTTAATGATTTAATACTATTTTATTAGTCATGCCATGTTTTTCCACATGTATAGGGTCACATTACTTCAGGTTTAAAGCAGCTTAGGCTTTCAACGTTTGACGAAAACGGAGCTCTCAAAACAAAATCGTACATTACATTCCAAGAGGAGCAAAATGATTCCTGAGGAAACTTCTCACACAAGCTAAGCCCAGCTTCATCACCCAAATAGAAAAATAAGCTTTCTAGGGAAAGCACAGACTCAGGCTTACCATAGTCCCTCAAGTCCTTCAAAATCATAGGCTACCAAACAGGGTAAAATGCAAATTTTACAACCTTATTACCATTTTTCATTTGATCTCGAATTGCATGACTGGAACTTTTTATTTAAACGTTTTTTCACTTTAATTTCACTTGCTCAGTATTTTTATTCGTGTTTAGAGAATTGTGTGCCTTTTATCAAGTTTACATTTTCCTAACCACCACTCTTGTAAATAATTGTATGCACTAGAGTTCCAGTGGCCTTTATACAAATAAATGATATTTCTTTGTAATCTTAAACTTAATTTAATTATTGAACTCCACCGACGAGCCTCCATGTTATGAAGGCTTAAAGGGGCACTAACTGGATAACAACTTCACTATGAGTTGGGTTTTCCTGTTCTCTGGAGAATCTTGTATAGATATATATACAAATTTATTATGACACAGAGCTTTTTATATTTGTTTGATGTCGCTCTAAAGTACACTCAACTTTAATGATCCCTTATAATTGACACATAGTTTCTCAATATTGAAGTTTTTGTATTAGTCATAAGCTACGAAAACTAAAAGATTCATCAATTGGTTGCCCTAAACTCAAAATCAAAAACTTCACGAGAAGACTAAGTGATGAAAGTCCCAACATTGAAAGTATCTGTCTAACAATGTTGGGCTCAAAGTTTTTCCTCACCATCCCAATTTACCCCTCCCCTAGATTTCTCTTCAATTTTCAACTGAGACCAACCATTCAAGCTCCACAAGTGTTGAAATAGAATAAATGGCAAACACAACTGCCCATCCCGAACCAAATTATGCAGGCATGAGTAGGCCAAACTTCTGGTAAATTAGCTTGATCCTAATTTGGTTTCCTGGTTTATTTATAAAGTCTAAGCAAGTGTGATTCCTAAATTCACATACTCTCACACACACACACACACACACACACATATATATATATATATATTATACATGGTATCCCTAAAATAATGGAAGACCTGTCGCATTTCCTTATTTCACTATGTCAAAAAGGGTTTTACGCAATAATTTTTATTTTTATTTTAATATATTACCTTCATTTTATCTTATCATATTTGCTAAAGAGTAGGTACCTAGAAATCTGCCTAAAGAGTACTGCTTTATGATTAACTATCACAAACCTACCACCAAAAAAAAAAAAAAAAAAAAAAAAAAAAAAAATGTAATCAACAACCAAAACTACCTTATAATTAAGTACTAAATACTGTATTTTAATACAGTAACAGTACCGGTGGTACAGTATTTATAGCTTATGATATTTCGAGATAATTGAATAGTTACCTAAGTACAAATTGCAATAAGAATACTTACACATAGAGAAAAAATAGCTTACTTCTGACGGTCAGCCTTATATGAAGAAGTCAATCCATCAAATAATTTGGAATTCATTTCCATAAAAGTTTTAAGAACATTGTATACTAGAGCCACTATGGTCTGATTCCAGTGTTCCTTGCTAATTCTGTACAGAGCAGGAAACATGATTGGCATAATAATATGGTTATTCTCTTCCATCAAAGACATGATGTACTCATTATTCCAAAAGTAGAGGGCTCTTTCAGCAACCTGAAAATCGAGTTAAATATGATCAAATACATGATTATCTGCTAAGAATATTCAACACAAAGCAGCGCAGATGAAGCCATATAGTACCATATCATGCACCAAGAACGGCAGCTGACACCATTTGGCAACCCTCCCCTCCACTCTAAAATCCTATAAATTAAATTTTGAATGTGACAGAGGAGCTATCTTCGTTCATAAAGTATCAATATCTGCCTCGCTTTTGAATGACCCAAATGTGTGGGTTGAGTTCATTTTTAAACATCTCAAAAGCCGCATAGACTAAAAGGGACTTTTTTTGTGAATTTAGTCTAAATTTCTCTTACTGCACTGAACGTATTAAAATTTGTGACTTAATTTACACCTTTGCATAGTAAGGAACATTACGAACCTAATACTTGAATTTAATGTAACCCTTAGCCAATGGGGTTGTCAGGGTGTGACGGATATAAGTAGAAAAGTTCTTCTCAGAGTTTATTTATCGCAAGCTTTCGACATAAACATGTCATCCTCAGGCGTCTTCGTTTCTAAAAAAAAACACATATAACAGGCCGTTACAAACTATGATATCAGCTAGTCATAGTTTGTAACGGCCTGTTATATGTGTTTTTTTTTAGAAACGAAGACGCCTGAGGATGACATGTTTATGTCGAAAGCTTGCGATAAATAAACTCTGAGAAGAACTTTTCTACTTATATCCGTCACACCCTGACAACCCCATTGGCCATAAAAGCCTGACGGATGAACCACGAATCAATCAATTGTAACCCTTAGTTAAATTAAGAAAAAACGAAAGGTCCAATAAGGGAAAACATTGATATAGGTATATATAATTATTATTTACCTGGAAATGAGGGCTCGAAACACATTTTGCTATCTGACGAAAAAGAACTTCTTGAATCTTGGCGAACTGTGAAGGCTCTATTACATCTAGTATTTCTTCTATTTCCCCCAAGAACATTACCTTCAACAGAAAAAAGTTGAGTTAAATCTTGGTCATCAAATAGAACAATTCAAATATTAAAGTTACAAAGCAATTATATAGGTGAACGAAAAATGGCTCTTTCATGTATAATTTGTAAACGGACAAAGTAAGTGAAATCCCCCCCACATGGTGGCCATCACCTAGAGGACTTTAAATACCAAAAGGAGGATATATTGGTAATGGTTTTCCAATTTATTTCTCATTTCAATTCTTCTGCTCTAATAATAGATTTTAGATCATTTTCAATTATCAGTTTTAGAACTACTTTTTTTTTTAGACAATCAATAATTTGATTAGCCCCAAACAATGGTGATTTAGCTGCAATGCGAGGTTTTATAGGAGTAATTTGTCATAGCTGGATATGAGAAATGACGGATACTCACACGTTTGTTTAATACTTTTAAATTAAAGCAGATGCAATTCTAAGAATATGGAAACCAATTGCTACTATTCTGAAACAATTAGTTTTCTTTCTTTGAATTCCCAAAGTTTTGGCAAAAAACTACGTCATCACAACCCTCCCACCTGGGCAAGAACCCCCCTGCTGTGTGAGAGTCTCATTTTGCCAAAACTTTGAAAAATCTTTGGAAAGTGCGGATGTTATTAAAATTCTCAGGATGAAATGTGCTTTCATTTCAAAATAGTAAACGCAAGTTTTTCAGACCAATGGGTAAGACATGTTATGCAGCACAAGCACCTTGATGCAGCACACATACAAAGTTTCGGTTTTATGGCTACCCTTTTTCACAC
The DNA here is from genome assembly GCA_030762985.1 of Adelphocoris suturalis. Classification (NCBI taxonomy): domain Eukaryota; kingdom Metazoa; phylum Arthropoda; class Insecta; order Hemiptera; family Miridae; genus Adelphocoris; species Adelphocoris suturalis. The sequence continues at coordinate 29,094,403 of CM061045.1, read as the reverse complement.
ACACTGTATTGCTAATTGCAGCTTTTTTTAAGAGCAAGTCATGTAGAGGATAACTCTCCTGCATCCTGAACTATTGTGGTGGGATACATTAGCAAATGTTTACAACGAACAATATGAATATGGTACGCCCCCCCCCCCCCTCCCACCACAATGTACTACGAGAGTCTGCATAGCTCTCCTCATCATAACGAAGGGACTACTGTGAATAACAAAAACAAAGCTAGAAAGATAGTCTATCACCAAATGCGTCAACCAGTTTTCATTCAAATAATTCCTAACATACAGAACAAACTGACACGGGGATTTTGAATTACTTTTTTATAGACTGAAATATTAAGTGATTAATAACGAAACTATGAAAGACTGAATCCTGTTTGTTTTGCAGTCAAACTATGAGAGGTCGATCCGGTTCAGAAGACACTAGTCGCGGCCTAATAAGCCCATTTCCAAAACTAAATGACTAACTGAATTAACTTATATTCATCAAAAGAGGTAATTTTGAACTTTCCCACCATCCAAAGTAGTGTTGAGCGATTTTTGAGCACTTTTTCTCACACAAAACTTTCAACAATCATATTTATTATTACATTCAAAGTGCTTAGAAATGATATTCTACTAAATGGGCGACTTGGAATTATTTGAACTGTTCATCTCGATTTTATTGTAACTATTTAATTTTTTTTAAAGTTAACTAACTACCCATTACATTGACGATTAATTGCACCCATGCTTTTGTTGGCTATGTGAAGTGGTCGCAACCTAGTTTTAGCTATCCCCTCCATTCTCAATGGATTAAGCTTAGCACAGTCTGCATCAGTCTAACATACTATATGTGTAATGCAGACCCACATAATTTCCGTATTCGACAATACACGGGAGACTTCCGATTGACCCCTGGCTGTGAAAAAACGTCACCATTGGTCCCCCACTCAGGCACGATTGACCCCTGTGTCTGATTCAAAAATTAGTATGCACGGTTGACCCCCAGTCCCAAGTCGGGGTGTTATGATGACCCCTTTACCCAAAACCAATTTTTTTTCCCCCACTTTGAAAGACTTAGGACTGTCTGCACTTCAGCACACAACCTTTGTCAGAAATTTATACAGCGTGATGATACCGTTCTCGTGTTTGTCAATGTACTTTGCAATCCATGCCTGTTTTTCTACAATCTTTTTTCTTGGGTGATGCTCCTCTAGCTGTGGTATGGATGGCTCCTATTGAACTCACTGATGAAATGAGTATGAAAAGCTTCTCAGGCACGGTCCACGTCAATGCTGCTGACTTACATGCCCAAAGTTGGGGGGGGGGGGGGGGGGGATACAAAATAGAGTTGGTTACGTAGTTGGCAAATAGATATTCTTGAAATGTTCACCATTGGTAACAATGTGAAGTTTATGCAGTACCCATACGCTACAGCCACCTCTTGGGGATTACGAAACGGTAGACCAAAGGCCCACAGTAACCACTTCGCAAATTTGGTATCGAACTTATAAATGGTGACGACACCCAGCTTTTATTGACACCGTTTTTAAAATTAACTTTATTTTCATTACTTAGTTACGAACCAAATCACTCGCGACGAAATTGTGGAAACCCATTTCAAAACGGAAGTTAGTGAAAAACGTTGTCTATTTCCACGAAAATAAAGAGTTACAATGTTAAATCGATTTCGACGGTTAGGCCATCATCAGTAACAAACAATAACTGAAGACACATTAGAAAGGACACAGCTTATATAGTGACAGGTGAAGGGAGATTGAATCCCATTGGTCGAGAGAAAGGAAAGGGGCTGGAGGCACAACCAATTAAGTGCATACAAAGTGAAAGGAATCTAATCATAGTTACAATTTTGATTTGACAGATAGACAGTGTGTAGAATTTCTTCATTTTTGCCCAAAGGGAGGTATGTTGAATGTACTTGAAAAATTCGAAATTATCAAAAGTGACAGGTCTGGTAAATGTTTAAATAAGGATATACCTCAATATATTTCATCACTGATAGGTCCATTTCTGTAAAGCTTGGAATTATCCCTTCACAATGTTGAAACCATATTTAGTTATTTCCCCCTTTCACTTCATCTGATTAGCTATAATCCCCTTTCACTTTGTATGCACTTAATTGGTTGTGCCTCCAGCCCCTTTCCTTTCTCTCGACCAATGGGATTCAATCTCCCTTCACCTGTCACTATATAAGCTGTGTCCTTTCTAATGTGTCTTCAGTTATTGTTTGTTACTGCTGATGGCCTAACCGTCGAAATCGATTTAACATTGTAACTCTTTATTTTCGTGGAAATAGACAACGTTTTTCACAAACTTCCGTTTTTTATTACTTAGTTAGTATACCATTTTGAATATTTTATTTTACTTTGAGCGCTCATAGACGTTATTGTCTGTAATGAGATTTTTTTTCTCTCTCTTTGAAACATAGCAAGAGAAGATCAACTCTGAAATAGTTCAGAAGCAGTTGCTCATTTTCCTTATTATTCCTTTATTTATTTACTTTGAAAATAATAATAGGTTTTTGTGAGTGAATTTTGGTTCAAAGTAAAGAAAATACAAAGGTGGAAACATGTTTTTACAATTCATAAGTTCAAACTAGCTTTCCTCAAACCGTCCTCACTACCTACCATTGAGCATGATTACTAAGAAAACCAGCGTTCTATGGTCCCCTCTCTCATGAGAAAATTTTCACTAAGTCTCTAAATTTTGATCAAGAGAGAAATTGGATTGCACAAATGTGTAGTATAAACTAGTCTCTTCTAATATGATTAATGCTTTTGGAAAAAACTTTAAAATGTTGGTTCATTATTTATCATTGGTCGCCATTTCGGAATCATTATCTGGCTAGTATATACCGAATTACTTTAAATGTAGCACTATACCTACAGATTGTATCCAGTCTCAGTTAGAAGAACTACTAGCTTGGGATGACAAGCCGAAGAAGTTAGTAGATATCTTTGGCTATTGTATACAAGCTCTAAAATTAAGAGCTTTTTCTCTGAATGAGTAGAATTCATGAAATGAGTAGAATTCATACTCAATTTCCATTTGAAGGATGAGGGGTGATTGATTTAAATTCGTATTAGGTACAATATATTATATGATATAATAAGAATATTTATGCAATTAACCTAATAATGTGCTCTGTCTTTATTGTAATGTAATAGCTGTATTGTTTGAAGGAAAGTGGAAGAGGGATTCTATGCGATGGACAGTGATGTAGTAATATTCTAATTCTACGTTTCTGTTATCACATGTGGAAAAAAATCCATTATTGTAATACCCAAAGGGTTTATACAAATGAACGAATTGAATTGAATTTATATTCATCATTGGTTCATTAGAGACCAAGAAACAGACTGTAACCACCCCTTCAAAGTTTGTAGTTGACGTTTCAAGATATAAAAATCGTCCATATACTATTCCAGCATGCCATTCAAGGTTGATTAGATTAAAGTTCATTAGTAAATAACCCAAAAAAAAAAAAAAAAACTTGGATCATTATGGAGGTATTGAACAGGGAAAAAATTGATCTACGCTGATGGTTTATCACCCCAGAAAAATAATAGACTGTTGAGCAATAATTTGTAGCGTTTTTCTTTTACCTTGTTTCCATTGTAAGTGTACAGAATGAAACACACATAATACATAGGTAGGTAGTATGAAAAAGGGTTAACATTTAGAATTCGAATCAAGGTCATCACGAAAATCTGAGAAAAACTTAAAAAAAAAGCTTCTGAAAGTATGGGGTTACTCAGCAGTTTTATCTTATACAAAATTTTTCAAACAATGGATATGTACCAACCGTTTGACGGTAGCTGATTTTTCCCCCGTTCCAAAAATGTTCAACAGCACAAAATAGATGGGAAAGTATTCAATTATTAGTCAATTATTTAAAATCTCTATCTACATTACATGTATAAACTATTTGGGGTATTAGGGTCTGGTAATGAAGTTGGCTACAACTAAGGAAAGTAGGTAGCAGTGGCCATACCATTAACACTCTCGATTGATGATCATCACAAGGCATCATGCTAGAAAACAGTCTCCTTTCACACTAGAGGCCTCAATAAATCTGTAACACATCACAGCCTCTACCTACCTACTCCCTTAGAGTTCGTCAGGCTATAATTAATTCATTTATATGTAACTGAAAAAACCCTGTTGCACGTATAAATCACCCTTACCAGCATTTGAACGGAAAGGGAGACAGTTTTCTAGCACAATACCACATGGCATCATCCGTCAGGCGCATGAACTAGCATGATGGCGTTGTCCACATTGAGAGTGTTGAACATAAATTGCTAATATACTGGAACTGGAGAGCTTGAAGATGGAGGAGACTAATATATGAGATGGTGAAATCATGAAAAAGGGGGCTTCCATAGACCCAACCCAATCAGCAAACAACATAAGCAATATGCATGTAGATCGCTTGTACTGTGCCACCTCTATAATTGGAGTTTCGAAGGAAGGTTGAGAAACTCCTCCCATGACAAGATAATTCTTAAATGGGAGATGATACTCACATCCCCAGGGCATGGACTGGCCATGTACATGAATGACAAACTGGAGGGAGAGGTACGGTTTGTGTACGTCATTCAAATGGCTCCATCAAGGGCTCTCCTCCACTCATGATACTGGTTATGAACAGAGAGTTCACTATTTGGTATTGCCCATACTCCCAATGGCTCTATCATAACGGAGTGGGAAACTCCTCCTCATATCAAACATTATGGAGGTTCACAACCACCTAACAAACCAAGAAACATGAGGACATCTCCCCCAAGCAGACTTTTGCTTCAGTAATAGAATATTCACAAGGCAGTGAGTGGGTGGTCATTACAGCATCCTCAATCACTCACTAAGTGATCTATCTCAAGGACTTGGCGTTGCATTTACCAGAAGTTAAAACTAGGAAAATCAATGAAAATCTTGAATTTTTGTAATCTATATAATCTGCAACATCTCGAAAAATCTGAGTTAGCTCAGATGCTCAGCATTGCATGGCATGCTTAGAGGGTACTAAATGAAACAGTTGCAATTGGATTCATTGAAGATCGTAAAGATACCATTCTGCAAGTATTCTGAAACTGTAAGAGAAATCAGACGATTCGTTCGTGTATTGTGTTAAGAAGCATAAAACAGAAGTTCGTTGGAACTAACATGCATAATCCCTGGATATTTGTTCAGAATCGATTTTGCTTGTGAGATTCCACGTTTCTCCAAGAGCAGATATACTTAATGAATAAACTGGGGACAATGAAAGGATTATGGAACCATCAATGGGATAGCACAAACTTTAAAATCACCATCAAAATTAGTTTAATACTCCTAAAAACGAATGAGAAACATGGACCATCTCGAAATGTAAAGGACAGAAACGCTAACAAACAGCCATGGAATCAAACTGTCTAGAATCCCGATTAGTAAAATGCAGGTAAACATGTTTATGGTAGATTAACATTTGTCACCTTCCTCCATAAGGATAAACCCTCCCCTCTATTTAATGAGAAGAATTAGAATGCTGATTAGTTAAATGCGAGTGAAAATTTTGGTAGTACTAGACTAACCATTCATAAGAAGAAAATCGATTTAATGTGAAAAAGAAAAAACTTATGTGCAGATTACTGAAAACTATATCATACCTATTGGTTACTAAGTAAACAAAGAATGGAACCTAAAACTACATAGTACTCGTATACAACAACATTTTCAAAATAGATTATGGTGAACAATTTATTAATATTTTGTTTTAGCAAATTTTCGTAAAAAATGAAGCTATTGCAATGGCCCAAAAAATTTCGAAAATTTTCTCCATTGAAATCCGTTCTGAGGCATTCTCAAAACGAATCCTACAGTGTATGTATATATATTAATTGCTATGCAATTCTTAGGCCGACCCCCAATAATTTTTTATGTAACGTCCCCATTTAATGTCTGGGGACACAAAGCGCAAGGTCGTGGGTTCAAATCCCAGCCAGGCTTGAAATTTGTATTTATTTTTTTTTATCATAAGACGAAGGTTGTAGGTTCAAATCCCAGCCAGGCTTGAAAAATTTTTTATGATAAGAATTGCATAGCAAATTATCCTCATTTTCTACACAGTAGAAAAGACAAAAGATCCGGCAAGGAGCGAAGCGCCGAGTATAGATTAGGGGGGGTCAAGGGGCGGAGCCCCTTGCGAGGCCCGAAGGTGTATGTATGTGTATATATGTATGTGTATGTATGTATGTATGTATATATGTATGTATATATATATCTGTGTGTGTGTGTGTGTGTGTGTGTGTGTGTGTGTGTGTGTGTGTGTGTGTGTGTGTGTGTGTGTGTGTGTGTGTGTGTGTGTGTGTGTGTGTGTGTGTGTGTGTGTGTGTGTGTGTGTGTGTGTGTGTGTGTGTGTGTGTGTGTGTGTGTGTGTGTGTGTGTGTGTGTGTGTGTGTGTGTGTGTGTGTGTGTGTGTGTGTGTGTGTGTGTGTGTGTGTGTGTGTGTGTGTGTGTGTGTGTGTGTGTGTGTGTGTGTGTGTGTGTGTGTGTGTGTGTGTGTGTGTGTGTGTGTGTGTGTGTGTGTGTGTGTGTGTGTGTGTGTGTGTGTGTGTGTGTGTGTGTGTGTGTGTGTGTGTGTGTGTGTGTGTGTGTGTGTGTGTGTGTGTGTGTGTGTGTGTGTGTGTGTGTGTGTGTGTGTGTGTGTGTGTGTGTGTGTGTGTGTGTGTGTGTGTGTGTGTGTGTGTGTGTGTGTGTGTGTGTGTGTGTGTGTGTGTGTGTGTGTGTGTGTGTGTGTGTGTGTGTGTGTGTGTGTGTGTGTGTGTGTGTGTGTGTGTGTGTGTGTGTGTGTGTGTGTGTGTGTGTGTGTGTGTGTGTGTGTGTGTGTGTGTGTGTGTGTGTGTGTGTGTGTGTGTGTGTGTGTGTGTGTGTGTGTGTGTGTGTGTGTGTGTGTGTGTGTGTGTGTGTGTGTGTGTGTGTGTGTGTGTGTGTGTGTGTGTGTGTGTGTGTGTGTGTGTGTGTGTGTGTGTGTGTGTGTGTGTGTGTGTGTGTGTGTGTGTGTGTGTGTGTGTGTGTGTGTGTGTGTGTGTGTGTGTGTGTGTGTGTGTGTGTGTGTGTGTGTGTGTGTGTGTGTGTGTGTGTGTGTGTGTGTGTGTGTGTGTGTGTGTGTGTGTGTGTGTGTGTGTGTGTGTGTGTGTGTGTGTGTGTGTGTGTGTGTGTGTGTGAGTCATTCTAGACGATAACTCCCCTTGGGATTGAGATAAAAATTTCGTTCTTACGTCAAACAATCAATAAATAGGTATTTATCGTTTTCCCCTAAAGGCAACACAATAAGCATTGTGCACAGTGAAGGAACAGAAACAAGAACTTTATTTGGCATTTATTTAGCATCTCCAGGCAAGCAACATTAATTGTACAAAAACCAAACATTGTTTGCACCTAAAAATGAATTAGCTGGAAAGCCACTCATCAGTGGCGATGTCTCATCAAAGTTGAAACCAAACCAAATACCTGACCATATGTTAAATTTAAAAGAATTAGAATTGATTTTTTTGAACCTACAAGATCTAAGACCTATCAAACATTCAGAAATTTCAAATTTTGTTCAACCCAGTATCTGGACTATTATATGTATGTCTCTGTCATAAGCCTACTATTGTACTCTAATTATAAGTATTAAAAAGCGATTAATAATGTACCGATTTTGGTACACATCGCCATATACATATTTGTGTACGAAGATGCGACTTTTGTACCCATGGCCTAACCCTTTACTTGGAGAAAGTACGATTCATTACATGAAAAACAGTTCATTGTAAGCACAAAGTCTGCCAATTTACACAAGAAATCCGTTGAAGGAGTACGAGGTAAAGGTCGGGTGTTCAAGAAAAATTGTAAGTCCCTCGTCATGACGAATTGAGGTATATAGAGAATTAACAACCACAACAACCATTAATATGTCACGGCCAATAGCGGGAGGCAAATCAATTCCATTAAGGATACTCAAAAAAAAAAAAAAAAAAAAAAAAAAAAAAAAAAAAAAAAAAAAAAAAAAGGTAAGTGCTTTCAAGTTAGAAGGTTGGGCCTGAACAATAGGTTGGAGGTGAAAGTCAAGATATGCCGAAATTCTTTCCATCATGGAACCATAATTAGAAACTATGGGTCGACCTGTAGGAGGAGTGTCCGGTAGTGAGAAATTCTTGTAAATCTTTGGGAGCAAATAAAAAACTGAGCACTTGGGATTATCTGCCACAAGCAAATGTATTCCATTTTTAAACAAACCCTCATTCTCCCCATTTATACGTAAATACCTCCGAATAATCCTCTGGAAGAGACAGGAACAATAACTAGAAATGGGTAAATAGGAAGTTGGATTATGCAACTACCGGTAGGCCTCAATAAGATAGTCACAGTTTAACTCTAGGATTCGTTTCATAATGCCTCAAAACGGATTTCAATGAAGAAATTTTTCAAAAATGTTTATTTTAAAATTTTCCAAGCCATTGCAAATAGCTTCATTTTTTACGAAAATTAGCTAAAAATTCTTAGAAACTGGCCCCAAACTCGTATTTTCATAGAAGTTCATTCATCACGAAAACCCTCCATTTCATTGAAAACCCATATTTTTCTACATTAAAGAGTAACTTTCTCCCCTAATAACCGAAGTAAAAGTGAAATTGAGTATACCGTTGAAAAGCTGAGATTCTGAGTAAGTTTTCCCCGTGCAGTGCTTTTCCAAAATACTCTGTATTAGGTAAGAGCAAAACGATAGATGGAAACAATTCAAATTTTGAGAAATTTTCCAAATTTACTTTTTAGGCTCTTTTTTACGTATAAATACAGCTCAAAAATATTGGTTTGGTATCAGGTAGATACGAAATTCAATGTTCTTTCCAACTATGTCCAAATTTATGAGTTTTAAGTGACTCTAAAAAGAGTTACGGCAATTTTAATGTCATAAGGTACAAAACACAAAACAACAAAAAAGGTTTAAAATTAAAAAAAGGTAAAAAAAAAAAAAAAGTAGGGAGAAGTTTTGATCAGAAATGAGCACTAAAATCGATCCTCAGAGTTTGATGAACTCAAGTCCGGACAACATGTATATTAGAATCTGCTTATACATAGGTACAAACACACCCATATATGTTATACATATAGATATGCACGCATAAATGTATAAATGTGTGCATGTAATTTCGATTGATTTAACATGTTATAGATCTTTCCGATGATTCACCGTTTACATTTTCCATTGAAAAGTCGAGAAAAAAATATATTATTTTGAGATAAACAAAATCTGAAAAATAGAAAATTGGTTAATTTCTCAATGACGAAAATGACCATACATTGAAAAAAGGATCAGCAAGGATTTCAACTATTACAGATTCTCAATCCTCTAATGGTGCAGAAATGCTGGAGCAAGTACATTTTTCTCACCATTTTTTTAAAAGTTGGGAGTCACTCAGGCGAGTGTGGGTAGCTAACTAGTATAATTACAGGTAAGGCTAATTTACGGGTGAGTAGCTCATTTACATACCTCCTTTTGGCTGCAAGTCTTTGGCCAATATTTCAACAGACCTTTAACCACAGGTTCTGTTAACGTTGGGTCTTTCTCCAAGAATTGAACTACACAGTAAGCCAGCTGTGCATGGTATAGAGAAAGACATTTCACTTTGTGCAAAGGTATGAGGACCTTCACAAGGAATTGCTTATGTTCTGCTTTTAATGGTAACGCAAATCCATTAATGATGCTAAAAAATAAATACATACATAAAAGTAAGTGTACATCAAGTTTTATTCAAGTATACATTATATTTCAGCTTTATGGATGTTATAGGTATAATTATTGTATTTACACTCCATTATCATTCAATTGTGTCCAAAAGTTAGTTAAGGAAGCTATAAAGAAGTTCTAAAATAGTGTTATTTATTATTATATTTTATTTTATTAATTAATTAATTTTTTTCTCAATTTAGAACCAGTAGGTAACCTATCGTTATGAAAGATTCAAACTCCTCTCAAATATACTAAAGGACTTCGTGAGAGTGACAGTTGAAACAGATTTGATGGACGAGAATTCAACCATTTTTTTAAATACTTTTTTTGTACTCATGACTAGATTGAAACTCAACATCAACACCTTACCGAGTCTAACTGACCCAATAAATGACTCTTATTCTAACATATCCAAAGGTATAGAACCATATAAATACATCAAGGCACACAAGGATAGTATGGAAGAAAGAATGTTAAATTCCATCAAAGACAAATATGTTTCAAATTCAAAATTTAAGGTTCTAAATTATTCTAAATGAATAGAAAATCCAATAATGAATAATTCTAAAAAGTATTACCTTCCTAAGATTTCAAGTAGTTCACCAACGCCATTGAAGTGTTCCGTTTCATAAACAAACCTAGAAATTTTATAAAAGAGTTATCAGTGATTAATGTAATTTTTATCGTTTAATACCATCAATGATTATAAAATGATAAATACATAACCAACATGCATTTAGTTAATTAGTGTGGAGGCAAACTAATAATAATGGGGCTCCAAACATACGAAGCTCGAGGTAGTGCATAGCACAGTGGATTCTCACTGTTATGAAACTTAGCAATCAACTGTTTTTTCAACTGCTCATCACTAGGGAAAGTTGCTATTTTCCTATTATTAACAACATTTATGCATAGGAACCTACTTGTACGTCCCAGAAAATTTTGAAGGAAAACAAATACATTTATATTTTCCATAAAGTTAGTAGTTTTATTTCTAAAAGCAGTGCATTTTGAACCTACTCGAGTGTAACCTCCTTCCCTACTATGTTTTCTATTCTTTCATCACTCGTTCACTGATTCATCACTAGTAACGTGTTCCATGAACCTACTGACGTGACCTCTTAGTAAGAGCTCAACTTGTGAATAACATGTAGAAATCATCAGTGAATAGCATATCTTCGTGTTGCCGACATTTGATACTACCTACCTGTTAACACCCATAATACTAGCAAGACACTGAGTGAGTAACTATATTTACTTGAACTCAATTTTTTCTAAAAATATTATTCCTTCAAACTACGACAGTGACACTGAATTATTTGTTGGGTGTCCTTCAGATTCAAATAAAAGCTCACACACCACATTCATCGTTATTCATTTGTGAGAAACAGTTAACCCCCCCCCCCCCTCCCCCCAAATGTATTATTAAAACGTATTTTAACGAATATTTGTAGAAAATGAAGCTATTGCAATGGCTCCACAAATTTTAATAACAAAATTTTCCAAATTTCCCAGAAATTTCTTTTGTCGAAATCCGTTTTGAGGGATTCTGAAACGATTCCTGGATTTTAAAATTTTTCATATACCTATATATACATATATATTGGTGCGCTGTTTTTGATGAAGATTTATAAACCCAAAGATTTGACATGCTTGCTATTGATTGTTTAGTGTATATCTAGTTAGAGCTTGGAAGGTTTCTTTAGAAGGCTTCTTTCTGTTCGAACGTTAATATTAGTTTTCTATGCTTTTTTGATCGAGGACATCCTGTGATTTTTTCAATTCCTTGATCTCGTCGTTCTCTCTCGACTATTTGTTTGTTCCGAGTACATACATAGAGAATGGAGAGTTGTTGCGTGAATTGTTCTATAGTTTGTCGCTCATTCGCTTCGCTTAATTTTGAACAGAAGTGAAACATCATTGTCAGTGGGCTGTTCAAAGTCCCCGCTACATTGACTGAGTACACAGCATTTTTCCATCATATACTACACAATATATCAGTGAATGTCTGTGGTTTTAAAGTCGTTTGCATTGCTTTCCATACCTGTTGTTTTCAAACGAGAAAAATTCATGGAGTACACAAGGGCAACAATGGTTGTCGAATTTCTCTTTAATATCTATTGAGAAATGTTGAAAACTCAAATCTGCTCCATCATCAAATTTCAATGATCTCGTAATTGATAAGTTTCTTGAAAAAAGTCGATGGATTGATCTCATTCACAAATAAATTTCTAGTCATCTCTTGCAATCAATAATGACTTGTACATACATATTAAAAAGGATTATTATTCTAATTATCTATTTTCTGTATTTTTACCAACTTCATTTTGGTTATTTGGTTATTGAGCAAAGGTTCCTATCTAGCTCACCTGTAACTACTTTTATTTATTAATTATTATTATTATTTTAATAGAATACCTACAGCCAGTGACTTGAACAAGCAGTTGCTACAACTAAAGCTAAAGATAGTTTATTCACAATACTTACTATTGCACCTACCTAGCAATACTAATGGAGAATATTGTTACATCAAAGCCCCAATGTGGTTTATCTCAACTTCATTTCATGTCAAGTTAGCAGAAGTTAGGACAACAGGTTATAAATACCAGATCAGCTGGATACAGAATTTAACGTACATCCTGGCTCATTGGCACAATCCACTATTTGAGACACAAAAACTTGAACACATACAACCTAAAGATACCAAGAAGCTAGGGGGTGGCTTTTATTCTCTGGTTACTATATTTGAGACGAATTGGCAGTGTAGGCACCTGTCAGATCTCCAGCCCGCGCATGCCATTCATAATAAAATCTTGGAAGGTTGAGAATGTCAGATGTTAGTATGATTAATTATTTTTCCCAGCTGTCTGAGTAAAATATGAATATTCAATACTCTGTGTGCTTATTGCTTCATTCCATGTACGAGTAGAAACTTAGATAAACTAGCTTTTAGTATTTTGAACCATACTTGCGTCCAACTGGATCACAATCACGTGTTATCATGAAGTGTTTTTTACCTGATAAAAATTCATTGGTACCTTAATTAATTATAATGTATTTCTCTTATAGTTTTAATATTCTTCATTATTCATTTATTCTAAGAGTACTTCCAGTGTATAATTACTAATTTATTGATTAGTACACACCTTCCCAACCAATAATTGTAGATAATACCTTTCATTCCAAATACCTGTACCTACAGTTGCTACAATCGCGAGTTTTCTTTGAAATGTGAAGAACTGAGTTAATGAAGCGAATAGTAGGTACATCAACTTTCTTTCAACGTTGAACCCTTATATTACCAAGTTTTCAAGTAACTACAATATTGTTTTACGTTTCATAACTTTTTTGTGTGATATGAAACGAATTTCAATGAAGATGAACCATAATTTATATATTCGACAAGTTTCAATAAATATTTTCATTGTTTAAATATGTGTTTTGAAGATTTTATTTTATTCATTTTTTTCCAACCCGATTACATTGTTTCTGGTAGGAGACTGAAAAATATGTGAAGAAGAGGTAGTGTTACATCACTCTCATGCACCCACTAGCACTAGTGTTAGAAAAGTAGGTGTACTCAGATGAAGGCTATAGTAACTTACCTCAAAAATATATTATTTATTTGCTTTCGGATGAAAGCTCGTAGCCCCAGGAATTTTCCATAGATACGATGCAAAACAGTCTTAAGGAAATCTCGTTCTCGAGGGTCTTCACTATCAAATAGTTCCAATAACTGAAATTGAGATGGGAATTCATATTAGATCTTAATTAACTAACAAAGGTGAATTGTAAGATTTATAATTTCCTACAAAAGAAATGGCACGAATCGACCCCATGCTTCTGACTGAGGGCCATACACACACATGTAAAGAGAGAAGAAACAACGAGGCTAATCAACTTCGTGCCAGGAAGCCAACTAGTCCAGTCAACGAATGATTATAGAGTGCAATTGGGGTACGAGTTTTGTTTGCTTCGGGGATGCATTTAGGGTCGTTAGGAGGTAAACATACTAAAAGTCCCCGCCCCTAGAGGGCGAGGCAAGGGGGAGAGGGAGGCGCAAAGTTGAAAAATTCGGACTTTTTTCGGTTTTTCGCTTATAACTCGGAAACTAAGCGTTCTACAGAAAACATTATTCCTTCCAAAATGAAAGCTGAGTAAATTTCCCACAAAAATCATTCCTTGAACAGTTTTCTAGATTGAACCGTTCCCAAGATATTTGCTAATGAAAAACGGCCATGTCCGGAAATTTTCTTTTCGGGCTACTTTTTTCATCAAATTCAACTCCTACACCTCTCGAATCTCCTTTTTAGAACATCAAAGGACATCAAAATATGTTGTACTTCTTGACCGTTACCTTTCTGCATATATGTGCATATAAGTAAATATTATTTATATTAGTACCTATGTATTCTCACAGCTACGGAATGAGGGTAAAGTAAAAAAATCTGCCAATACAAAGTATAATTAACTGCTTTTATTAAAACGATTTTTTTTTAAACTGATTGCTCGGGGTGTTCCTTAGTCAATTCAACTAGAAGAAGTACTCGTAAAAGAAACGTCATGTTCGGGGTCCATGTCCTCTTCTTCTTCGTCCTCGTTCAATGGAACGCCATTGAGGCAATTCCCCTGGCAGTGAAAGCACGCCCCAGTGCAATTAAGCGAGGCCTTCTTGCAGGTACATCTGCCACTGTCGCAGTTTTTCTGACAGTGGCAGAATATTTTTTCAAGAGGTCTTCAGGAGCTGGGTCTTCATCAGTTAGCTTCGGTGCTAGCTGGCAATTTCTGGTCTCCCATCCCGGGATTCCTTCCCCCACACATCTGAGGACAGAGTGTTTTTCAACCACAGATGGATCTGGTTGTACACCCGATGGCAATGATATTTATTTGCACCCTCAGTGTGTGGGAGGGTGGATACCTATGTCAGGTTTGATTGTGGCAACTGACTTCAAGAAAGACGTATATCTATACGCATTCAGGGATGTTGGTTTGGCTGGAGCCCCGTGCCATAACAGAATAGCTATATTGCCAGCCCTTTCAACGCCAGCTGGTGTGGACGAAGGGCTGGTGAAAATTTTTGCTGCTTCTTGTAAAGCCCTGTTTCTTTTGTACAGTTTGGCAAAGCCAACCTTGCTTCTACGGAAGGCTGCTGAGGTGGTGTCGCAGCCTGTGAATGCGTGTATAAAAAGAATATGGCGCAGGCCCAGCTCCTGAAGCTCCTGCGAAGAGTATGTGGCTGCCACCTTCCCTCTGCCTGGCTTGACGAGAAAAATATCTTGTTGGGGAGGGGCTTTTGCCAATAACAACACGGCCAAGTCCACATCCTCTCCAATCACTGCCACTTGAGATGATGTCGATTCGTTGATTGCCGTGGAAATGATAGTCAAGTCTCCATCATCATCAGCTTGGATGGTGTCGATACTATTCTCTTCAAGTTTTGACATCAGCAGCTGGATAAGAAGGTTCTCGTTGTGGGCGTTGGAGAGGAAGATAGCTTGTTTGACGTTGATTGGTGTTTCAATAGTAAACTGTATATCAACATACTTCTTGAGGCGATATCTGCAATTCTGTTCTGATACTTTTGTACTTTTTGCTGAGTTACTGTAGCCATAGAAGAAATCGAGGAAAGCTTTTTTTTTACCGTTAAAGGGGTCCCTATTGAGCGAACCCGGAAGGGCGCTTGCTCGACGCCAATTTTTTCTTTGAATACCATCAAATAACTGAAATATCTCCTACTGAACTTTTCTCTTCAAGACTTTATATTACACTAGGGTTAATTTTAAAAACGTGGCTTATATAAAATTTAAATAAGGATTTCGTAAGAGCAATGTAGCGATATAACTAATTTCAAGTAGGAAGTAGAACAGAACGAAATCTTAAAATCCAACATTTGAGCTGAACGCAGCTTACGTATATATACACATGTATCTACAAATATTCATATGTGATCATATTATGTATTTACGTGTATATAGTTAGAAAGCAGTACAACATATTTTGATGTCCTTTGATGTTCTAAAACGGAGATTCGGGGGGTGTAGGAGTTAAATTTGATGAAAATTTCCGGACATGGCCGTTTTTCATTAGCAAATATCTTGGGAACGGTTCAATCTAGAAAACTTTTCAAGGAATGATTTTTGTGGTAAATTTACTCAGCTTTCATTTTGGAAGGAATAATTTTTTCTGTAGAACGCTTAGTTCCCGAGTTATAAGCGAAAAACCGAAAAAAGTCCGAATTTTTCAACTTTGCGCCTCCCTCCCCCCCTTGCCTCGCCCTCTAGGGGCGGGGACTTTTAGTATGTTTACCTCCTAACGACCCTAAATGCATCCCTGAAGCAAACAAAACTCGTACCCCAATTGCACTCTACACCCCCCTTTTGAGCATTCATTGACTGAACTAAACGAAACTATTTTACAAATGGTCCAGTACGAAATGTACAGAATCAAATGTTCGGAATCTGAAAAATATCCGAATGGCCTAAAGGCCTAAAATATCCTAGGTTAGCACTAAAGTATTGAACAGCCTTTTAGTATTGTAAGTACAGCTAGACTCATAAATTGAGTATTAAAATTTGAATTGTGTGCCTTGAAAGTCATATCAAAGTCCTTCTTTATTTATCAGAGTATAAAACGCAAAATTCTTGGAATTCGTTTATTCAAAGTCCTTCTTTATTTATCAGAGTATAAAATGCAAAATTCTTGGAATTCGTTTATCTGAAACATTAAAGGTTTTAAATACGAATTTCCTAACATGTACACATAATAATAATGTTCGAGATGAAGTAGTCATAATTTTTGAAGCCATGAAAATGCGAGAAATCACCAACAGACAACAACGGAAATATACCTGAAGAACGAATTTTTGATCGATCACTTTTTTCCCTATGGCTGGCTGAAAATCCGATGACTCCAAGAACCGCAGAAAGATCTCATACACAAGCTGAAACAGGAATTAGACATTTACTCAACATATAGAAGGGTGTGGGAGGATGTTCCTTTGTTTAAATAAAATCCGTAGAACAAAGACTGTTATTTTACTATAATTGCTTATGAGGCATCTTTTTCTCATTATTTAGTTTAATTGAACCTTGACCCAAAGAATGAAATGAAAAACTGTTTAAACTATACAGAGTGGTCCCAAAACGTGAACACTCTCTTTAAACCCTCTAAAAGTAGAACTAGAAAAAAGTAGAAAAATACTATTACACCTCCTTATACATCCTCAATGGCGACAAAATTACCTGCATGGTAAAGATGGATGAAGAAATTGATGAAACATTTTATGAATGCCTCAACTTATGAACAATTTGTTTTCTACTATAAAATCATTTATCACCCACTAAGGTATGGATTAAATGTACATTTTGTATTTAATATTGTTTTGAGAAGGTAAGCGCTGGTGATTATTGGAATCATTTACTTACAGATAAATGTGGCCACGACGCTTCTAATGTAGGATCATCTTCTTCAGGGTCAAAATCAGGATTTTCACTGGGCGGGAGAGTTCTAAATAAGTTGGCGGAGATCTGTAACATTTTTTAAAGTATGTTACTACAGAAAATATAATGATGTACAAGTTATATTCCACTCAAGCAAGTTTACATAAACCCATAGACAAATCCTCAAAACACCGCGATTCTTAGGACACCATTTGTTACAAACTTAAAACTAATCATTAGCTATAGTGTTGAGGGGTGAGTGAAGTCGTGGTTAGATGAGCAGTATGCTGGATGTGCCTTTGTTTTATGGTACTTTGTTTTCTCTTCCTAAGCTTGAGGTAACTGGATGAGCATAGAATGCGGATTTTCTGAAGTTAATAATGCAGGTGTGAGAGGTTTCCTTTAGATTGAAATATAGTTTGACACTGACCACTTGTTGAGTGACTATAATATGAACACACTACACTTATCTAATGTGGTGTGCAGAGAATGACGTGGCGCCTAGGTCATGCTGAAGTCCAGGAAAATATCAAAAAAGAAGTATCTTCTTCTAGACAGAAGGAATACCCTGCATGAACACCCACATATGAGGCTGAGTACATACGATGAGGACTTCTCATGCAGGCCAACCTTTCCGGCCGCCGCTAGTGAATCAGACATTCGATTCAGTGGAGGCCAGGCCTTTCCAAATTGAAGCTACCTTGTGGCCTCAAGGCCACAGTTTTTGCTGGCGCCCTAGGTAGCGCCCTACATGATGTCAGTCTTCATAGAAATCCTCATTACGTGTCTTGTTTGTGAATTAATGAGTGTCAGTAACTCCCTAATCCATTACAAATACCACTTTTTTCAAAAATCTCACCAATTTATAGGTGTGCTTCAAACTATCTGCCAGAGCAATAAAAAGTGGTTCATATTTATCTTAATTTAAATCTAAAACAAACAAATACTACCAGGAAATCAGTTCTCCATATTTCAGTTGGGAGAATAATATGTATCTTATCGTATAATCAATTATATATATGACTTCTTCACTAGAGCTGACGACGCCGAAACGGCGAAATATTCTTTCAATTTTGTAAGTCATATTTTTTGTGATTCCTATATTTTCCAACCATCTGTACTTAATACCTCAAATTTATATATATATATATATATATATATATATATATATATATATATATATGTGTGTGTGTGTGTGTGTGTTGTGTGTGAGTGTGTGTGTGTGTGTGTGTGTGTGTGTGTGTGTGTGTGTGTGTGTGATACATATATACCAGGTAGTCAGCTTAAAGTGTTGAATAAAACAAGGACTGCCAAGTTGGGTTTGGCACATAGCTTCCTCGTTTATGTATCATGAATGCATAGATCATTGGAAAGTTTTAAATGATCTTGAAAAATGCCATGACGGAAAAGAGTAAATCAAGATGTAGAGTGAAACGTCATAAGAAACGTCAATTAAGAAACAAGCAAATTATACTCAATGTAATTTATGTTTGCGCATGCGCAGAATGAACTGCTGAGTTGAGAACAATGAAATAGGTACGAGACCATCTACAACCTAACCTGCGCATTCAATGATAGTTTCATCAAATTGGATGACAACTGTGAAAATGAAGAAGATCTCAACATAAACAACGATTTCACCACGATTTCAACAAACAAAGATTTCACATTGGCACATAGCGCATAGATATTAATAATAAATTCATGTAGAAATTGATATGGGATGATCAAATCGTCATCCCCATCTAGCATCCAAATTTGAGCTTTGAACTGAAGACAAAGGCGTGATGAAGGAAATGATACTTGGTAGAATTTACGTTTGCGCAGAGTGAAGTATTGAGCCAGAAACGATGAAACTGATAGGGGACCGTCTACACCCTAGCCACCACAATCCTTGGAAATTTCATCCAAATCGGATGAAAACTGTGGAAAATAAGCTTGTCACAAGGATTTGCGAACACACGTCAGACCGACAGACACGGATCCAAAGTGGAACAGAATGGTCTAAAACGTAAAATGCGCGTGGAAATTTTGATTTTGGAGACCAAAAATTTTTTTCTCCCGAAAGTGACAACAGTGCAATGGTCTACCTGTAGATAGACTCGGAAGCAAAATGGGTGAAACAATGCAGAGAAATTAAATAAAATGCCGCCAACTATTGCTTTTTATCTCAATCCGTTGCTAAGATATGAGTTTTCAAAAAAAAAAAAAAAAATATCTCGCGAAAACCACTTTTGGTTTATTATTTCCAATAATAAGCCTATGTGATCGTGTAGCAAAAAATTTTTATAACCCCCCCTCAAACTTTGTCACTTTACGTTTCAAGGTGCGTAGAATCCAAATTTGAAATGTCCGTCCGCCGTTCGCCGTCCGCCGTCCGGGCCATAAAAGGCCTAAGAATTGACTTAAAAAACCCGTTCTTTCGCACATAGACTCCATTTGGGGTCTAGTTGGTCCTAACGTTTAATCATTCCGATCGCTTTACTCGCATAGATGCTATGGGCCAAAAACGGGCAAAAAAGTGTCTTTTTCGACGCGCGCACGCCTGGCACGCTTGGCAGGGGGTCACGGTGGGTGGAGAGGGGGGTGAGCGGGGGGATGGAGTGAGAGGAGGCGCCGGCGCCGCGGCACCTTGTGGTGGGTACGGTGCCGGCGTTCCTTCGAGGCATGAATATGTTTTTTTCAAGGTCATTTTTGTGTGTTAATACCAAAGC
Organism: Adelphocoris suturalis; assembly: GCA_030762985.1. Classification (NCBI taxonomy): domain Eukaryota; kingdom Metazoa; phylum Arthropoda; class Insecta; order Hemiptera; family Miridae; genus Adelphocoris; species Adelphocoris suturalis. The sequence goes on along the minus strand of CM061045.1, from coordinate 29,074,493 downwards.
TTTTCCTACGCATATTTAATAACATAGCCTCTCGACTTTTCGTACGTACTTAGATAATGATATTATTAAGGCAATAACTATTTGAATAGATAGGAGCTCAAATCGAGAAATAAAAACATGCATATATAATTATAGAAGTATAGGTTGTGGCAACTCGAAGTAGGACACGCCGAGGAGTCTGGACGGGCCTTATGACGTACGCTAGCCAACTAAAACTACGATCATACTCAATTGAAAAAATAATAAACCTTTGTGAAATAATTTGCAGCGTTTTTTTTTTTTTTTTTAACGTAAAAACTCAAATTTCTCTCCTTTAAATCAACTTTTCTCAACGTTTGATGATGTTTTCGGAATCATCGTAAATTGTCTTTAGGAACGGATGTTTTTCAAATTTATTCAACACCATTCAGACTCATTTATCAAAAAACATGTTAATTCTTTTGGAAATCGGGAACTTCCATAAATGTTCAAAATGAGCCACTCCCTCCAAATTAATCTTAGAGACCGTTAACTTTCAAAAAAACTGCTTCATTTAATACTGATTCCAACGATATAGTCAATTTTACTTTTACATTGCTAAATAGGAGAAAACCATGTTTTAATGTTGAAAACATATTTTTTCCCCAATGAAATCGTGTTTTTTTTTCTTTTTTTGATGACCCTGTATGAACAAACGAGTTAGGAGTCAGTTTCTAAGTATTTTTTTTTACGCTGAATCGAACATAACACTCTCTCAAACTCCGTTATAACAAATTTTACACTTCAATGAACTACAGTAGAAGTGTAAAACTTGGTTATAACGGGGTTGGCAAAATTTGCAAGTGTAACCATATGATTCAGCGTGAGAAAATACGTAGAAATTGACCCCTAACTCGTGGGTTCATAGGAAGTAGATCTTGAGATTTTTCAGTAAAAGCTAAGATTTCAAAAAAGATCATGTTGTTCAACATTAAGACATTGTTTTCCTTAGCATTTTAATAGTAAAATTTACTATAAAGTTGGAAAGAGTATTAAATGATGCAGTTTTTGGGAGAAGTAACGGTCTTCAACTATAATTTTGAAGGAGTGGCTAAGTTTTAAGGATTTTTCAGATTTCCAAAAGGATTAACTTTTTTTAAAAATAAATAAGCCTGAATGGTGTTAAATACATATGAAAATATTCTGTTCTTAAAGCTGATTCGAAAATTTCGTCGATAGATGGGGAAAAAATTGATTTATAGGGGAGAAATTTTGGTTTTAATGTAAACAATAACGTGGTTTTCTCGAAAGTAAAACCTGTGAAAAATCATGTCATCTCGGAAACGGATTAAGATAGAAAGGTGCAGTTAGCGGCATTCTACTCCATTTTCTGATTTTTTCTTTTTTTTTTTCAACCAATTTTTTATTTATCACTTTGAACTGAACACCCTGTATATGAATATATTTGTATAAACATGTATTTTATTATTCCAGTTTTTTCTGTCTCTCTCTTCCATAAAATGGGGAGAATCAATTCATTGATTGTCCAATAAATTGAAACTCGTACACTACCTACCACCAGCACAAGTCTTACAGGTGGGTAGTAGTATTTAATCTTTCTATGGCAAATTTAATCCGAATTTGTATTTTGTGTGGATATTAAATACATAAACGAATAAGAATATCATTCCCAAGCAGTTGTGATAGTCTTAGGCATTAGTGGTAGGAATTAATGCTACATGGTGTACTGAAAATTGAATAAAGCCCATGAAACCACGAAATGAAAACTAAGAAATATTCTTTATACTGTCAAATTAATTAGAAACTGATTTTATTAGTTCGCAAGTCTAAAAATGATTGTGGAAGAAAAACAGTCAATTACTGAACCGTCATTGTAACCATCAATGTGGCAAATATTTTTCTAAAAAGCATAAATTAATGAATGAAATACAACATCAACCAGAACTAACTTCATATTACCATGGAAGAGCGGTCTATATACCTCCCCAGTGCAGGAGGATGAACAGGGACCTTTCATTTGCAACACTTATGGGTGATGTTAACGAGCTAGGAACAACATTTTTGATAGGAGGGGATTTCAATGTGAAATACCCATCATTGGGGTTCTCCTAAATCAAATGCTTATGGTCAACTCATTAATCATTGTAAACCGACGTTCCAACTTTCGATAGAAGACTCAAAGATGCCAACCAGATACGATTCCAAGCCCGGAATAAGACCGAAAGACTTGAATTTTCTCATCACTAAGGGTCTAACAACCCAAACCTCAAACGTTACTGTCAACCATGACCTCAGTTCAGATCATATACCGGTTCACATGACATTACATGGCTCACCGAAACTCATTCTAAACAAACCTAACCTTCTCAAGTATCCAGTAAACTGGACAAAATGTAAGCAATTAATATATTATGATCTCGCTGAATTACTTTCTCTAAGAATAGAGGCTGACATTGATAATGCTGTAGAGCAAATTACATCCTTGATTTCCAGAACAGCTGCAGAAGCCTCATCCGCACCAACAATCCGACCCCTTACAAACTACTCCTTCCCACCTCATGTTTATGCACTCGGTCGGGACGCAAAAAAGCAAGACAGAGATGGATAAACGCTCGAAACCCCACCGACAAGAGATTACATAATCAACTAGATGCACTAAGGGCTGAGCTAGTCCTGTTGGAAAATGAAAAACGAAGAGCAGCAGAGAGCAATGTAACGTACGTACTTTGATAACAGATAAATAGAGAAAGCCTTTGAGTAATAATAATGAGAAAAGAGCGATCATATTACGCAATCGGATACCATAACAAGCTTGTAACTACATTGGAGTATGGTAAAAGTAGAGCCACCGTCAAAACTCAAACGCTCTCTCCTATCTAGTGAACCTTCCTTTTCTCTTCTTCCATGGTACCTATCATTACAAAATAGACTACTGGTCTACAAAACAATAATAAGACCAATATGGGCTTACACCCTGCTGCTCTGGGGCACATGTTCTCCCTCTACATTTCGACATCTGGAACAGCAACAGAACTCCACTCTGCAAAACGATGTTGTCCACGCTACACTACTTGTTCGGTACTCCACAAGCTATAACGATTTCAATAACCTTTTTACAACCCTTTGGATGTAAACCGGCTGAAGACAATCTGACATCTATCTTTATTTCTACTCAGCATATTCGACCAAGGGTAAAGTGTTTTGCAACCTCTGAGAACTGCCGAATTTATTTATTTATTTTATTTCTACTATCAGTTCCAATTGTTCATTTTTAATTATTGATTTAACATTGTAATACGTTTATCAAATGCATGTATGTCACAACAATATCCTTTATATATATATATATAAAAATTTATTATATATATATATATATATATATATATATATATATATATATAAAAATTTATTTAATTATAATTACATATATAAACACAGATATAGAAATAATCAACGTTTCGCTATTTTGCGTTATCAAGATATATATATATATATATATATATATATATATACATATATAACCATGGAAGGTAAACATAATTTGCATTAGCAGCCATTTCAAGTGTAACTCATGTTAGATTCATCAAGATCGTTGGACTCAATAGAAAACAGTTATAATAAAAAAAAAAAAAAAAAAAAAAAAAAAAAAAAAAAAAAAAAAAAAAAGGGGGGGGGGGAGTTTTCCATTGCATTACTTATGAGAAAGAAAACTTCAGTGAGAGGTCAATTGGTAATGGTATATTTCGAATTGTTGATCAAATGAGGTGATGATGTTGGAACAGTATCTACTATTCTTTTATTATACATGTAACAGGTACTCGTATATTTGAATGGAAACTTGTGACAGTTCCCGCGAGATCCAAGGGAATGCGCTGCCGTCGCTCCGTTGTTCCCAACGGGTGTCGGGCGCTTTTTCCCGTGTTTTCGAAAGGCCGCGTTTGGCGATGGATGGTTGATCCTAGAACTGGAAAACCTATCTTCTCCGAACGTAGCATATATGCTATTAGTACGAGTTGTATCTCTTATGGTACTGTCACACCCCTCTCTCTATCTATGAGTGTGGATTTAGGCCCCTCATTGCTCCACGGGTGGTCTAAGTTCATTACAAACTGTGGAATCATAGAAATATCGTTCATTGGGTAATTTCAGTCACTGGATGGAAGATATCAGCAGCTGATGAAAGGGGTAAGCCAGTAATAAGATTTATTCCATCAAAACGAACCTATATCACAGCATAGGTAATCTAATAAATAACGATGGTCATGGAAATACATTATTTTGGATATTTTAAATTTCTTGGTTAATCCCTTTACAGTTTGCTGTAAACGTATACTGAATACGTTTCAGGCAGTATTTCCTTCCAGAGCTACAAGCGAACTTGAAATAAACTAAGGATTCCTCACTATGCTAACTGTAGAGTGATGGTCAAGGCACTTTTCCTATTTATTCATTTACATATATTGTTCCAAACAAATTTTGTAGAAAAAGGTTTTAGATGGAGATACTGCTGACGGTATCTCGCTGACTGCTTATATAACTGAAAACTTATTTGAGATCTAGCAGTGAACCGTGTAGTATGAACTCTATGTAGTTTCTAGAGTTTTTCAGATCCCAGGAATATCTAGTAAACGTGTAAAATTGTTTGGGGGAGAGGCTGCTAGTGCGTATATGTGTGAATAGCGCACTAGCCTTCCCTATGCCCAGCTGAATATGCATTGGAACTTCTATCTCTTCTCTTCTCTTCTTCTTACTTAAAGGAGTTACCAAAGACAAAAAAGCTAATAGAATGGTCTAGAATTCAGAAAGTATTCGAGATGTAGTAGAATTAGTGGTATAATTGTTTTTAATAGAAATAGTGGTCTAATGGTATTTTAAGAATAATGGAGATAATACATACGAAATTTTTGAAGTTCACTTTACTCTGAAGTCCTAAATACTGGAGTTATTTCATTTCGATATACTTCATTTGACAATATGATTAAACAATTCCAAAGAAATTAAAATACAATTTCAAAGAAAAAAATTAAAGAAATTAAACAAAAAAAAAAAAACCTTTCGAGAAGAAATTATAGTAATAAAGCAGTTCAAAGTAGTTTAGAAATGAATAAATATATTGCTTAGAGGAGCATACCATTTTTAAAATTTCAGGATAGACAGGCTCTGTGAGTACCCCTCTTCCAGTTGATACGTACTCAACCAATTCATTCAGAGCTGCTCTTTTCGTTTCTTTGCCTTTAATGTCAGCCATTGGATCCATAAAATCGAATGCAACACAACATTGTCGCAGTTTTCGAATGAACAACTCCTCTTGTTCTGATGACGCAACATCTGAAACATAAATACAAATTATGTTAATGGTCTTCCTTCTCAGACATTCAAACAATCAGGTCATAGTTGAAACAGCAATACGAATAAACAAAAGAATCATGAAAATACCACCTTCTATTTCGGTAAAGCCCTTGAAATTAGAAAAACAAGCTGATATATTATCAATTATAATAAAACATTAATGGTTAATTATTCAAATCAATGTACCTAATAGTCCTGAACTGATGTGTTCAAAACAACTGATGTTTTAAAATGGTTCCCTTGCCTATAGTCAGGGGCGGCCGGTAAGGGGGGGGGGGGGGGCATCTGGACATTGCTGCAGCGTTTAGCTCCATGCTGTGGCTCCAAGGCGGATGCTAGAAGGAATAGGTTTATGCCTTTGAGTATTAATAAGATGGAGGGCTATTATTGATGTTTCAGGCAGTCAAACCATAAGTGCCACTACTGACGTTTGGCTTTTGAATTAACCAGGGGCAAAATGGCTGAACACTGATCAGCTGATGTAAGATGTGATGTTGAGTTTGGTGAATGAATGGGGATTGTATACCTAGGATTGTATAACCTAGACCATCCTGGTTTGTGAGTCCTAATGTCTAACAAATCCAAACATACATTAATAACATGAACCCTCCTCCAAACCTGTAGGCCTAATCTACCCCAATACAGGGGCGAGATTATAAATGCGAATTCCCCCCCCCCCCTCCCCCCAATAGATCTATGCTGAAGAAAACTTGAAACTCCTCATTCCTTAGGCGAGTGCTTTACTTACTCTAACTGAGACTCTTCTCTTAATACTACTAGTGCACTATATTTATGTCCAACAACGGTGGAATGGAGGATGGCATCTTAATCTTGTAGTTGGCGCTTCATGTAGCGGTTAGACGATTACCACCGCGATGTTCATCATATACCAAGTGCTGGCTCCTTGGATGTTGGTGGGGGCTTGCGATGCTATCAACTGGAGGTGGGAAAACTGGAGAGGGGGAAGTTCCTAGCTAAGGCTCACTCACCACAGAAATGAGGCTTACAAAGGAAAGGAAACACTTTTACTGATGAAGGAATATGGAGAAGGTGGCGTCCATTTCAAGTAGTAAAATCCAAATTACAAATTTAAAAAAAAAAAAAAAAATCCTTCAGTCCTCTTGTTACTTTTCCTGCCGACTACTACGTCAAAATTCACAACATTAGAAGCTTCAATATCACACATCAGGCAAATATAATCCTAAGCACTTGGTATCATTTTTAATCAGCTAAAGAGCTGAAATGCTATAAAGCACCTCCTTTGTCTATGGTGCCTGAAACTTTTTTCCAATGGAAACCCGGAGAAGTGAGCGAGTAGTGAAGCCCATCTTTCTAAAACTAAGGATTTGTTGTAAGTAGAAAATGACTCATTCAAACTTCTTAAAATTTTGATGAAATGCACGAAAGTTAAGTTTTACTCGTAGGTCGATATATTATTACCACGCCCTCTAATCTCATTCTCATTAAGGGCTCTGAGAAGCATGACCATGTTGTTAAAACCTTAATTTCACATACAAGTTGAGTACATGTTGGAATGTTAGTCCTTAATCCATATGAGTTTCGTAAAGCTCTGATAAGAGTCGACAACAGGGTCAACTTGAAATGTATCATGTACTGGGTGATAAAATAAGTACCCAGGTACCTACCTAAAATGCGGACTAATGTATATAGGTACATTATCGGTGTATATTATAAATTATTTCAACTCGGTCACTTCAAGATATACGAGTACATGAATAGATTAATACCACCTGAATGACGGAATACAACTTGGAAATTTTCTTGGACATTGGATTCTATGTTTTTAGGTGCTATGCTTCTAGTTTCAAGTGGGTAGAAGTGTGGAATCAATTCATCAACTAATGCAACTACTGGCTTAGAACATTCAGGTAGCTACCTCCTACATATTTTCTTCTTTTAGATCTATAATCTACACAAATCATCCGGTGCAACGAACGGGCAAGATATTCCAGATATTCTCCACTATAGGATGAAACAGCCAAGGAGAACAAATTACCGTGTAACATTGTGTGGATTAGATGGGCTCATTGACCTTGAAAAGAGGACCTCTGGTGCGAGCATCACATCACTTTCACAAACACGTATCGACATATCTATTCGTAATGTACCTCGTAATTCATAAGGTACGTTATTAAAGTTTTTAATTAAGAAATTATGTGTCTTAGAGGATAGTATCTGACCCTGGGATCAAGATGGAAAAATAGTTAGTCACCTGAAAATCAAGCATCACGTACGAAAGAATGAATTCGAAGAAAAAACTGACTCACAAAAATGTGCTCAATTTTTAAAAATTAGTTCAAAAAACTCCGTAAAACGTTGAAAAATAGCTTTAAAAAATGAACTATATATATATATATATATATATATTTTTTTTTCTTCGAATTCATTCTTTCGTACGTGATGCTTGATTTTTCAGGTGACTAACTATTTTTCCATCTTGATCCCAGGGTCAGATACTATCCTCTAAGACACATAATTTCTTAATTAAAAATTTTTATAAAGTACCTTATATATATATATATATATATATATATATATATATATATATATATATATATATATATATATATATATATGTATATATACACCTCAACTATAAGGGTCATTAGCGACATCAACTAAATATATAATTCCGAAAAAAACCTACGAGAAAAAAAATTAAGGCGGACTCATTGGATTCATTTAAACTGTGTAGTACCTATATCAATAACAAAAAGAGATGGTTTAAAAATAGTTAAGAGTAGCCTAACTTGAAGGAAACGAGAGAAGCAATTCTGTCTCAAGAAACGTTTGTTGTGAGATTGTACGTTGGCTTATGCGAAAATCTAGGAAGGGTATATTAGCGATAATGTGCATGTGAAACCGTAAGTCCAGGAGGGATGGAATTCAGAGAAAACCAGCTATGAGCTATGGCTAGCTTAGCTGACTATAAAACTTAAATGTGATCAAATCACAGTTAATTAGGTGGAAAGGATTTCATGCTATTCTGCACTGACTACTACAGTTCTGATATTCATGGAAAATTTATTTGATGTTCAATGCTAAAATAATCCGAGCAAAATCGTACCACCAGGACAACGATCCTGCTGATAGTTAAGCAGCCTATGCTGAATATGGGTAGGTAGTAATTATAGGGGAAGGATTGGGATTAGATTTTGAAAATTTAATCTGTTCTGAGAGAGAAAACCATTGTATGCCATCTCGTGTCTGTTTAAATTTGCACATTTAAACTTTCTTCTCCGATAATTCCCAAGTTGTGCATCCTACATTAATTTTTAAACGTAGCAAAGTTGCAAAGCATAAAAGTCAGAGCGGTTCGACCCCCAAACTACGAATTATCTCCTAAAATAAGGGAATCAAAAACAATTAAAAATTGGGCTAATTTTAAGCGAGTCCTCCCCTCTGTCCAGACTTCTGCCCTTCAAAACCACCTAGCGACTTACATATTGTTCTGATTTATAGCATTTCCCAGTAATTAATAATTTCCCCATTGAAATTAATAATTTCCCCAGTGAAATTAATAACTTTCCCATTCAATTTGAATGGGAAAAGTATTAATTTTGTTGGGAAAGTTATTAATTTGAATGGGAAAATTATTTATTTTTCTGGGAAATTATTAATTTGAATGGCAAATTATTAATTTCACTGGGAAATGCTATAAGTCTGCCAAAGCTCATTCGAATCAGGCGTCAATTCATTTCAAGGTTTATAACAAGCAAGCTTTATCACAGACCCCCAGTATATAGGGCAAGTTTTATCCCATTGCTGACTCGTAAAATGTAAAACGCCATTTTGCAAACTTAATTAATTTGTAAGATGACACACAATTTATGAGTTATGCTGTAAGTCAATAGGGTCATTGAAGTACAAAGTAAAAGCTTAAGTTGGAAATTTTATTTGTAAAGTGACACAAAATTTTATGAGTTAAGCTGTAATTCAATGGAGGAAGGTATAAGCTAAAACTTGCCCAATAAGTATAAACTTTGGAAAGTATTCAACCCCGAGTCGAATGAGAATTGGCAGAGTTAAATCAGACCTATATAAAGGTTATTGGATGATTAGATTTTGAATGACACAAGTCCAGACGGGGGAGGAGAGGATACTCCCAAAATGAGCACATTTTAGAAATTATTGGATATAAATTACAAAATGTTTGTATTACACCAATCTGTAGATGGAAGAGAAGGATTTTCGTATTGGTTATTCGTACAAGGTTAATTCGTAATGGCTTGAACTAACCTTACCCATGAAACCCCCGAAAAATTCATCAAAATCAGACAAAAACTGAGAATGGTGCGAGGAGCTTTACGATTGCGCTTTCACAGAAGCTCTTTTCGATTGAGGAGCTCTTTTTATAGAGGATCACCTAGCACCCGACCCGCGTAGTAACAGAAGAATTTCATCAGGATCGGAGGTAAATTCTAGAAGCGACAAGAAGGGTACGCATGGATTGTGAGTGAGGCAACGATCGACGGACTATGAAACAGATAGACACGGAACGAAAATAAGCAGGGCGGCTAAATATGATAAATTCGAGTAGAAATTTTGATTTTCAGAAAAGACAAGTTTTCACCTCACAAAAGTTAACACAATAGTTTTATACAATATAGCATGTGGTGAATTCTTCGTTTAAGCAATTTTTTATAAAATATGACTCTGAAATATGGTTCTATTGCAATGTCTCCAAACATTTTTAAATTAAAAATTTCGAAAACTTTCTTCATTCAAATCTGTTATGAAGCATTTTGAAACGAATCCAAGAGTTTAACGCGTATATATATATATATATATATATCTGTGTGTGCTTGCGTGCGTGTGAGCGCATGTGCGGTGGTGTGTGTGTGTGTGTGTGTGTGTGATTCCAGAAGATAACTCTCCATTGGATGATTTCATTAATATTGGCTAAAAAATCGATGAAAACTGAAAAAACTAAAAATCAATAATCTTGTTTGAACCGTTGCATATTATTTAGAATGATTTTTCTATATTCTATAAAATCGGTGGTTAGCAATTTATTTGCACTCAAAGTGCTCACATTTCAAAACACTGTACCTAACATAATGATAATACGATATTTTACGAAAATTCGCTCATACAATCAATCTGCATGACTAGGACTTTTTTGTGGTTTTGTGAATCATGTCGCAAATGACTTTCATGAAATTCGATTGAGTTATTATTTTCATGAGTACAAAAAGTACAAGAACCTGTAATTCGCTACGCTCAGAGAGGCCCCGAAGAAACAAACATGCAGGCAAACTCGACAGACCGTACACACATAATGAGAAAATAGTGTGAAACCTTGCACCAGTTTCCCCCTTTTTTCAAAATTTTGAATATGTACTTAGTAAGTACATTACTATGTACTTAGTAAGTAAATTACTATGTACTTAGTAATGTGGTCTGAACCATCGAAACTAGTATCGCGAAGCTAATAACGAACGCTTTTGAACTGGGTAGGGAGTTATACGCGCATCGGGTGGATATAGCTTTTTTCGTAAGGTGATGTATTCAATTTTTCTTATAGACAAAGAGGTGCAATGTTTTTCTATACTAAAAATTTACATCAATAGGATTCGTTCGTATTGTTTTAGACATACCTACTGATTGCTGATTTCCGCGTCACGATTTTATTAGCATGATTTATTCCATTGTTCAGTTACTCAACGAGTATAAGAAATTTAGGTATTTAATCAATTTGTAAAATAATCCTATTGTTTTCGACATTTTTTTACTCTTTGCATTCAGTAATTTTGTTGTAGATAACTAGTATCCCTTCATATCGTTATGAATGTAACAATTTTTCTTTTAGATTCAGTACTGTGTGCCTCTCAATTCTCTAACATATTCGTAGAATAAGATCTTCGTTCATCATTAACATGCTTTAAATCATCATTAACATAAGTTTGGTGCAGGTGAATTTGGTGTACTGATTGAAGACCTACTTCAGCAAATGAAAATTCAGAGGAATATCTCATTAATTTACCATCTAACACAGTTCCCTCCTATCCATAATATGATTGTGTAGATCAGTAAAATGTGTTGATAGAGGGGATTTCGAAAATGCTCGTATGATTCTATAGTAATTGTCTTGAAAGTGGGCTGAAATTCATCGTGGGCCACTACGACTCTAACCCATGCAATTCATCAAAATCTGATGAAAACTGTAGCACGTAGGTATGACTGTTACAAGAATTTAACAATTCCGCATACGCAGAGAATACCATTGGATCTAGCAACTCGAAGGATTACAGGACACGAAACAAAAACATGCCCATATGAGCGAATATTCGTATTATCCCCCAATAAACTTTTATTTTACAATTTTATGAAATTTGAATATCATCATTGTACAAAAATAATTAAATTCAAATTTATGACAAAAAAACTATCAATAAACGACGTAGTACAGCAAAATACAATTTTAGAAATTTTGGCTATTTTGAGCCATTTTAGCAATTGAGAACAGTAGGTATTATGAAAAAAAAAAAAAAAAAAAAAGTTCTACATTCTAATTTATGCCAAAGTTTTCTAATTGATATCTTGCAGTAAAAAGTAATTTTAAGGATGTTTTTCCCGTTTTAGTAAAGCTATTGCAGCAGCAAATGGCTCCAACAATTTTAAAACACATATTTTCAAAACTTTGTAATAATAAAAAGTTCGAAATATATATATAAAGCCACAACGCTAACTTTTTTCTCAACGAAAATATGCGCGCGCACCCTTTGTGTCCTCTACAGTTATGCAGCTTCCTGTTTTGTACATTTATTCCGACTGTTGCGAACAACCTCGGCCTCTTGGAAATGACTGAGAGTTGGGAGAGAGATGGTGGTTACGGGCAACTTGTCAGAAAGCGATGTACAGATGAGAGATGAGGGTTCTTCCACGGCCGGTATCCTGCGAGGTCGGGGCCATAAAACGCAAACGGAAGACTTGGGTTTAACGAATAGGTGTGGTGGGAGGGGGGGGGGGGGACAATGTATGAAAAATAGCTCGACCGCTAGAAGGCGCCCCAATCGCGACCGGACTAATTTAGCCGCTGCTCGCTACGTAAAAATAGATCGGAAGCTAATAGGCGAAGGTGCGTGGGACGACCATCGAGTTCAACAAGCCAACCATTCACTATACTGGCACACGCGACATTCCTCTGCGCAATCTCCTTTGAATTTCTCTTGGGCAATGCCAACAGTAAACCATTCAATTTCGGCTTATTATATTCGATAATGACCCTTTGTCATCGACCAAGAACCTTTTCTAACTAATATTCTCCTGTAAAAAGCAATATTAAGGTTTTAAACAAAAAGCATTATTAGGGTTTTAAACAATGTTTATCAATTCTGTAGCACATTTTAATGCAATATGAGCACAATTTTGTGAACACATTTCTCAATGTTCTAGTTTCATAATTGATGCAACGTTTTCTATGTAATAATCTGGTAAAATTTAACCAAGTTATAAAATAAGTTTAACCAGTTTACACGGTTTTTGTTTTTCCCTAAACACATTTGTTGAAATTTGAGCTCGTTATTGTACTCCAACGAACTTCTTCTTTTCTATTCATTTATTATTATCATTTTTATTTTATTATTATTATTTTATTTTATTTTATTTTTATTTATTTATTTATTTTTTTTTTTTTTTTGGGGAAGCTTAATTTTTTGGCGAAGGGAAGATTTTTTTTTTAATCTCGATTCTGAGAAGAGATATCGTCTGACAATACACACACTGACATACTTAGACAGATACACAACACACGCGCGCGCGCGCATCCCAAGAATCGTTTCAGAATGCCTCAAAACGCACTTCCATGAAGAAAATTTGGGGAGATGCAAATTTCATTTGGAGCCATTACAATAGCTTAATTTTCATTGAAAATTCACTAAAACAAACCTGTTTCTCAAATTCGTTTCATTTTTTCCGTAGGTACTGTTGAGAAATGATACAAAAAAAAAAAAAAAAAAAAAAAAAAAAAAAAAAAGGTTAACCATGCAGCATGACCATAAGAACGAATTTCATAATTTAGTCGCATTATTTTTATAATGAAGTTGTTTTGAAATGCGAGCACTTTATGAGTACAGCACTGTTATTAAATTATCGCATAAGGAATTTATTTTACTAACAATCTAGAATTGGAAATAAAGAAGAAAAAAAGAAGAGATTTGAACCAATTTTTTGAAGTTTTTATCGATTCTGTGCAAACATTTCTGAAAGTTCTAGAATTCATATGGTAAACTTCTCCCGAATAATATGCTGATAAAAATACAAATTTCATGATTTTTATTTTGCTATATCTAGTGATTAAAACCTCCTGAGCCATTGCAATAGTTTTTGTCTTCTTTCGAAAATTTGCTGATATTCAAATGCAGTTTCATATGTAGTTACCATTTATCTGAAAACATTGCGTTCATTATTTTTAATTAAAGATAACACTCAGAGACTACTGACACCATTCACACTTTCCCCCAATGAGTGATTTGCTTTTTATGATTTTTCAAAGTTTCGGCAAATTTGAAGCTACAGTAGACAAGGGGGCCCACCCAGGCGAGAGGGGTGCGATTACATAGTTTGTTGCTAAAACGTTGAATAATCATAGAAAGATAAAACTGTTTATCGTAGAAGGATGCAGTTGGTGTCTGGGGTTCAAGGAATTTTGTCTGCTTTCATTTAAAAATATAAACGAACTGCGAGTACCCCTCATTCGAAAAGTGTATAATTAAGTTATAATCACGATAATCAAGATATAATACAACTCAAGAACTGAGAGTGCAAAGGATGAGTTAATATTCACTATTTCAAAAGCATTAAAATGACGCAAATATCATCTAGGTACCTTCATACCTACTTATTTTCTGGTATAGTATTTTAAAAGGTGGGGCAAGTGGGATTAACGGTTCCGTTGGAGAGGCTCCTAAATATTCAGGGATTGTAAGGAAATTCCATACGCAGGCGTCACAGTTCTGAATGACTAAGCTGATGTACCGGAATGAAACTCTATTTCAGTTCGCACGAGCTATCAGCGGCGCCAAGTGTATTTTAGTTAGAGCGAAAGTCGTGCCTCTCTAAGTACTCACTCTTAACAATCATTCCTAACAATCACCCCACTGAACAGGGGTAACTTACCCGTCACGTCAGCGGATTTGAACTGCGTCCCGCCAGTTTGGGTACCTAACTTCCACGCTGCAACCGGAGATATGGCAGAATCTGGAGGGGTTTCTCCCTCAGAGACGACATCAATGTGGTCAAGTTGAGGAATAATTCCCCGAAGGAGGAAATTTTCGGGTGAATATCGTATTTTGACCTAGAAAGTTTTTTTTTTTTTTTCCCCCAGTTTTTCTGGAACTGGTAGCTGTGAACGACAGCAACCCATCTCACCTACATTCAAGTAGAAACCAGTGACCCATTTGAATCTGTTTCCAATTAATTTTAAAACAGGAAACAGATACCTTTCAATTTTTAGGGGAGCCCCTTAGAATGGCTGATCTGACAAAGGTTTCATCGAGTCTGGAGGGACCTAATTGCTTTCGATTTGTGTTGTGAAACATAGTTCCTTCATATCCATTACACGATTATATAGGGAGGATTGAGGTTAAATTGTTATGCAGGCATAACAGAAATGTTTGCACACTTTTGGAACAGAAGCTACCTTAAATTCTGGGTAGAATGAAATTAAAAGCGGTCCATCTCCACCCCAACTCATCCAATCCCTGAGAATTCAATCTAAATTGGACTATGTTAGAATAGTTTTGCACTCTACAATGATAAGCAGATTCAGATAGGCTAAAATCAAATTAGTTCAGGTAAGACGCTAAAAGAAATATTGATTAAAAAGAAAAAAAAATGCATGTCCTAAATAAAGGTGATCAACTCGCATGACAGATTAGGAAGGATAACAAATTAAATAAAATTAGTTCTATACCATTAAAAATCAAAATTATAAAAACTATTTTATTTTTGATAGAAGAATTTGCTTAGGAAAACCGACTAAAAATCGGATTCGTCTTTCAAAAATTAGATTTAGTTAGCACCTTCGACACCCCAATTATGGAAAGAAGTTACTGAACCCAGGTCCGAAATGTCAAAGTAGAATCGGTGGAATAAGAATTCCAAATGACATCTGGTTTTCACCTTTCTTGCAGCACTTGCCACAAAACGCAGCATATTTTACACAAAGGTTTATTACTTCTATATTACATAGCCCTTCAACTCAGATCACTGGTCTATAGAAAATTACTTATCCAACTGTGTCTATGGTGCATCATCGAAATATAACTGCACAATGTTACCTAGCTACTGAGATAAATGAATTAATAACTGTAAAAAATTTGATAAAAACAAAATAAATAATAGGTACCAAAAATAACCTTGAAAGTGACTGTGATTTAAAGAAAATTTTGTCACTGACAGGATTCGAACTACCAAGCCTGGATTTAGATATTAGCATCATCTGAAGTGCATAGGTCCGAACTCCATATATTCCCTTATTTCCTTTATTATGGGAAACGAATGTAAAGCAACCCAGATGTCTCATTCGATTTATTGAACCTCTTGTCCCAAAAATCGAAAAAAACACCCTTTTATTTCGAAAGTTTTCGAGATATCGAATTTTTAAAACAATCAACCCTTAAATCCTACCCTTTAGGGTTAATAGAGAGTGATTCCGATGTTATTGGCACATCCCCCGTTGATGAACGATTTTTGAGCCAATTTCATAAAGTTTGGTCCAGTAGTTTCGGAAAAAAGCTTCGGACGGCGCACAGTATTGTTAACGTGGAAAAAACCCTATTTTCCGAAAGTGGGAATTTTAATTAGTTAATGGACTTTTCTATAGTAAATTAGCTATATAATCAAGATATGATAACCGTTTATCAATTAAAATTCTATTGAACTGCAGTTTATTCTCCGAAGTTCACATTAAGGTAATCGGTAAAATACCCATATTTTCTACAATTTCTTCAAAACATTTCACCCTCACTAGGTACGAACTAAAAAAACTCGCGACAAAGTTGTGGAAACCCACTTCAAAACGGAAGTTCGTGAAAAAAACGTTGTATATTTCCACGAAAAATAATGAGTTATAAAGTTAAATCGATTTCGACGGTTAGGCCCATCATCAGTAACAAACAATAACTTATTTGAACCGTCGAAATCGATTCAACATTGTAACTCTTCATTTTTCGTGGAAATAGATAAAGTTTTTTCACTTACTTCCGTGTTTAATTACTCGTTTTTAATCAAATATGCTGCGGTGGTATTTCTGGTACTATATCCTACTAATCGTATTATATCGTTAAAAAAGCAGGCAAATGAAACGAGAAAGAAATAGTAAAACGTAACAGATTTGAATAGTGAATTAGACCTACTGTTATCCTATATTTCAAAACATTGAAGTTCAGCTCCATTAAGCTACAAGCTGTCTTTCCAATTTATAGCATAGAAACGTAACTGCTCAGTGAATTTAATATCCAGATTCAACCAGATGTGGACGTCATTGCCATTATTGTAAAAAAAGTGATAGCTGACGATTTTGGAAAAAATCTTGCGGTTGACAAAGAATTAAACAAACAGGTGCAGCATCTATCCCGGGCTGGTTGTTTAAAGTCTCAGATAGCTCAGATTGGACAAAGAGACATCCGATTTTGCCGTCAGTGGTTGTCTCAGTACCTCAGTAGCGAGGTCGAGATTTAGTACCTTGGTACCTTAAATGTGAGCTACCTTAAAAATAATGTAATATATGGACTTTTAACGTCCAACACTACAAACGTTTAAAAAAAGTACGCCAATGTCGTTTTTTATTTTTTAAACGAGCAAATAAAAAGTTCCAGTCATGCAGCTTGACCATATGAGCGAATTTCCGCAACGTATTACATCTACTCATCACATTATTTATGGAATTTAGCAATTTTTTACAAGTAAAAAATTCATTACAAATGATTTCGGCAAAACAACTTTTCCTGAATAATATTTTGCCACACAAACCAATTTTAGAATTATCAACAATTTTTTTGAAGTTTTAATCGAATTTTTAGCATATTTTGAAGTAATTTAGGTACATTTTCCGACAAATGGAAGTGCAAAAATGTCTAAATGAGTCAATTTATAGTTGATAAACTTTTTCTAAGTAAAAATATACTGCAAAATTTAAATTAAATTTATTGTACTCATAAATAGCTGTCCAATGAACTTATCATTGTTTTTAGAATGCTAGATTTTGGTGGAAGAACGGCATTTTTCTTTAATGGCAATACTAGGAGAATAGTGGTCTCAAATTACAAATATGCACGTACATATAAAAGCCTATATATGAAGAAGCGTTCAACTCCAGGAATTGTTTCGAAACGCCGCGTATTGGATTTTCATGAAAAGAATTTTGAAAAGAAAAAAAAAAAAGATTTTAATATTTGAGCTTTACCTCTTTTAAAATTCCCCAAAAACCTTCGTTTTAGCGAATTTTCGTGGAAAATGATACTTTTTGCAATGGCTCGGAAAATTTTAAAACAAAAATTGTTGAAAATTTTCTTCATATTGAAATCCAATTTGAGGCATTCTGAAAAGATTCCTGAAGTTTGCGCTTTTTCATATATATATATATATATGAAAAATGAATATATGTATATATATATATACATATATTCATTTATTTATATATGTGTCATTCCAGACAATAACTCTCCTTAGGATTGAGATAAAAATTCCGTTCTTGCGCCAAAAAATCAAGCTCTCTAAATGAAAGGATGAGTTCGTTGGCCAGTGTAAAGTAATTCTACGAATTAATTTACATTAAGTAATAAGCAATGAAAAGTAATTCTACGAATATGAATAATAGACAGCAATCGTTAGCTACGAACTCAATATAGTAATTGATTTATCAAAATCCCAGCCCACAAATTATCGGCAGAAGAACAAACACATGGAGCTAGAGTGACTAATAACTTCGCGGTTAGCGGTAACTATGAAATTAGGTAGGTAGGTAATTGAGTAAGTAAATCTCACCACACTTTCCTTTCCCTCAAAACTTTGTTTTAAGCGTCGCCCACTGGTAGTAGGTGGAAACGGTTTCTTCGGATTTCTCCTCCCTTCTCGGTCTGAACCAAAAATGATCTTGGGTGATGCAGCATCTTCAAGATAGTGCCCTTGGTTCTTGAATCTGTGACCCAAACCTTTTGCCCTAGTTTCAAGATGGGAAGTTCTATTCGGCTGCCCTGCCTTTTGTAGAATGCCCGTTTTGTACTAGAGCGTATATCTTGCTCTCTATCGTGAAGGTTGCATCGATCCACCCCTGCGGGAACCAAGTTGTTCAATACTGATGGAATAGTGGATCTCAACCTTCTTCCCATGAGCATTTCTGCGGGTGAATATCCGTTTTCCAAAGGAGTGGCATTATACAGGGGCAAGCCCTCCCTGACGTCGTCACACTTCATCATAAGACGTTTGCTATGAACACCCCAGATTCGGCAAGACCGTTAGACTGGAAACATAAGACTACTTGTAACATGTTCAAATCCATAACGATTTGCGAATTCCCTAAAGTCATAGCTGTTGAAGGGCGGCCCATTGTCGCTTCGTACATTGTGGGGGATCCCATGTCAGGCGAAACAGCTTTTTGAAGTTCTAATAATGAATTGGGCTTTGGTACTGGGCAACTGGAAGACTTGGAGAAATCTAGAATAATAATCATGTACTATTCGAAAATATTGTCCCTTTGCCTGGAAAATGTCGGTGCCTATTGTTGACCAGGGTAAGTTGGGGAATGGTGTTTGCACTAGGGGTTCAACTGAGTTTGTGCGATGTTGGATACAAATAAAATAGTTGTTTACCATTTGGTTTATGTCTTTGGAGATACCCGGCCACCACACGGTCTCGTGAGCCAAGTTTCCACAATTAGTAATGCCAAGATGACTAGCGTGTAAGCGATCAAGAATTAATTTCCGCAGTGATTGTGGAATAACAATTCTAGTACCAAATAGTATAATACCATCGTGGCATGATAATAGGTCTCTGTATTTGTAAAAACGCCCTACTGAGGGATTGATTTTACGAATTGGTTCTCATCCATCTATCAAGCAAGTGCTGACTTGTTGCAGTACTTCATCATCAGAATAGTGATTTCTAATCGGCGTGTGAAGAGTGTCCGACACGGGTAAATTCTAGTGAATGAAGTCGTCATTAGCTGCGATTATTTCACCTAGCTCTAGGTCCTGGATTTTTGGTTGTAGGTTAATATTTCTAGAGAGGGTATCGGGTACGAAAAATGTTTTCCCGGACACATGGGTAACTGAGAAGTCGAAGCGCATTAATCTTAAACGTAAACGCTGGAGTCTTGGTGTGAGCTCTGACAGCGGTTTTTTGCTCAACAAAGATAACAAAGGTCTATGATCAGTTTGTATAGTAAATTGCTTCCCTAGAAGGTACATTGATAGTGTTTCACATGCCCACGTTATGCTAAGCGCCTCTTTTTCAATTTGGGCATAAAAATCTTCTGTGTCTGAAGAATCCGAAAAGTTCGCGGGTGAAGGAATTTGTAGGATGGCTTCAGTTTTTTAAGGATCTGGGGATATCCCTTTTTCACTTATCACATTTCTTAGAAAAGTAATAGATGTTTACCTAAATGAAAACTTTTCTTTATTCAACGTAATATTATATTCAGAAAGCTTTGCGAGGACTTGTTTCAACATATGGTCATGCTCTTCTTCATTTTTACCATCAAGAGCCTGACACATCCTTCGTTGGAAGTATTCGGGAGCACTAGTAATTCCAAACGGGAGGCGGTTATTGATAAACTGACCAAACAGGGTAATGAAAGTGGTCAATGGTTTTGAAGCTTCTGACAATGGAACCTGCCAGAAGCCCAAACGAGCGTCGAGTTTTGAGAATACCCGTGCACCTGTAATTTGTGATAGAACATCCTCAGTTGATGACAATGTTAACCTCTCTCTAATAACATCTTGTTAAGTTCGGTGTAATCTGTACACATTCTAATTTAACCGTTTTAGCGAATTTTTGAAGAAAATTAAGCTATTGCTCTCGCCTCAAAATTTGTAGAATGTGAATTTTTGAAAAATTTTTATGCAGAAATCCGTTTCAGGCTATTCTGAATCATATTCTGAAGTTTAACGCATTTTTTTATGTATGTATGTATGTATGTATATATGTATGTATGTATGTATATATGTATGTATGTATGTGTCATTCCAGACGATAACTGTCCGTAGAATTGTGCTAGAAACTTCAAACAAATTTTAAAATGTTAAGGACCCAAAACGAAAGTTCAAGTTCGTTGGCCAGCATGATCGGATTACATCTTCGGGTTGAAATTTTCAAAAATGTAGTCAAAAATTTCAAAATAGCCTGTTTTTTGCGATTTGTTGTGCGAAATAATATTTTCAGCATACTAACATGTGGTATATTCGGAATCAGCGTAAAATTTCCTATAAGAATATGTATCAAGTTTTCAAAAATTTCAAAGTTGAAAAATCAGTCAAAAATCGAAATAATGCCGTTCGCTAGTTGTAAAAATCGGTAATATTTGCATGAAACATTGTCCAAATTCAGATTGAACTACTCATATATGGAAGTAAGAGTACCTCCTAATTATTTTTAATAATTTGATTCCATTTTTATCCATCAAAATCATAAACTAAAATTTCTCTACACGATCAATAGCGACTGAAATGTCGAAGATTTCTTCAAAAATTCGCTCATGGGGTCATGCTGCATGACTGGACTTTTTTCTTACCGACTACAACAATTGGTGCACACCATTCGGAACCATCTTCAATTTTTGAGATTATTCCATTTTCGTTCATACTTTCTAACTCTAGTTTGACTTTATTCATCATGTTTATTGGTATCCTACGAGGAGCTGTAACTGCATATGGCTCAGGCAAATCGGAAAATATATGTTCAAATTCAGCTCTCACTGTTGCTGCCGTAAGACAATCTAAATTACAGTTGACGGAAATTAGTTTCAAAGATTTAATTTCCGGCCTTCCTAGCAAAGGACTGCCAAAATCTTTAACCACAAATACTTTTTCTTCAGTTTTCAAGTTGTTTACGGTCAGACTTGCAAGAAATGTACCCATACACCCAAGTTTGTGTTGCCCTGCATGATGAATGTTAACATGGTAGGGTTGCAAAGATGACCGATGTATGCCAAGTTTTGTCATAACTGAGGGTTAACGTAACAACACGTAAGATCTGCACCGGTGTCTATTTTGAAACTGATAGGTTTCCCATTAACATCAATCATAATGGTAAAAGTATTATAGTAGCGGTCCCGAGAATCAATGGCAGATAATTGTACGCTATCTATATGAACTAAACCTAAAAAATCGTCTTCACTTGTGCTTGTAATTATTTCCCTAGCGGATTTTTGTTTTTGGAAACAACACGCTTTAAAATGTCCGATCTTTTTGCAAAATCCACATACAGCCTTGGCAGCTGTACACTGATCTATTTTAAGCCACCCGGCTTCTCCACAACGATAACACACTTCAATACGAGACCCGGAATTGTGTCGCTGAGTCAATCTAAAGTTGCTTGACAACATGGATTTGTTGGATGTCATCACATTTACGGTAGGGGAATGCCCACTCAACCGTCTGTTGGCTTTTTACTAGTTCTGACTGTTTGGAAATCGCTATAGCTTTGTCTAAAGTTAGTTCTCCGTCTTACTGTAATTTCTCGGATAATATGGGATCAGAAATTCCTATAGCTATTTGGTCCCGAATCATTTCGTTCTGAAGTGTCTTATAATTGCAATCTCAAACGAGTTGATATAGGCTAGTAAGAAAGGCAAAAAATGGATCTCCATCTTGTTGTAGACGTAAATATAGCAATCTATTTATCAAAATCCAAGCCCAAAAGTTATCGACAGAAGAACAAAAACTTGGAGCAAGGGTGACTAATAACTTCGCGGTAAGCGGTGACTATGAAATTAGGTAGGTAGGTAATTGAGTAGGTAAATCTCACGACAGCCAGCACTTTTTGAGCACATTGAATCGGTCATACTTCAAGAAATGTGCTGAAAAAATCACTAAAACGACTAAAAATTGTTAAATTCATAATTTTTGGCAGAATATTGCTCAAATAAAGTTTATAAAATAGAACATTTAAAAAATTATGTACAAAATTATGCTGAAAGATTTACTTAAATTTCATTAAAACGTGCCACACAAAAGTCCCAGTCATGCAGCAGGTTCGTATGAGGGAATTTTCTTAAATTATCGTATTGTAATCGTTAAATTGTTTTGAAATTTTAGCTTTTTGAGTGCAAGGAAGTTGTTGACTATTAATTTTATGGGGAAAAACGTATTCTAAGTAATGATCTCCTATTCAAATAGAGGTTTTGAATTTTTAGCTTTTTTACAGTTTTTATAGATTTATTAACATATTTTAATGACTTCTAAGTACATTTTTCAGCATAATTTTGTACATACATTTTTTACTGGAGTATTTTGAAGTTAATAAACTTTATTTGAGCAATATTCTATTAAAAAATATAAATTTAACGATTTTTAGCTGTTTTTAGTGATTTTGTTAAGTACATTTTTTGGAATTTGACCAAATTAATGTGCTCAAAAAGTGCTGACCAATAACCTCATCCTTTGGTTTGGAAAGCCTGATTTTTTGGCGCAAGAACGGAATTTTCATCTCAATCCTAAGGAGAGTTATCGTCTGGAATAACACATAAATATATAAATAAATAAATATATATATATTTAATACATATGTATAAACACGTATGAAAAAGCGTTAAACTCTACGATTCGTTTCAGAATGTCTCAAAACGGATTTCAATGAAGCAATTTTTCAAAAAGTTTGATTTTAAAATTTTCCGAGCCGTTGCAATAGCTCCATCTAAAAAGCGAAAAAATCCGAAAGCTCTTTTTGAATAGCAGATTACTATTTAGAATATGTTTTTTGACATGAAAATAACGTTTGAATAACATTCCAAAAGTAAAACTCGAAAAGTGGTTCCAAACTCATGAATCCTTGAGTGATTGAGTTTTTCCCGAAAATCGAGGGTTTTGCAACACTGTACGAGGCGTACGGCGGGATGTCGTTAATTCGATTTCGTAAGTATCTTGAAACATAAACCAACAAATTTTGAAGGGACGTGAAAAAAAAAAAAAAAAAAAAAAAAAAAAATTACTAGTTGACTACAAAGTTTTTTTTATTGAAAATAATAAACTCGAGTGTTAAAGTCGTTCCTGGGAGTCTTCATTTACACAGCGGAGCATTGTAGGACAACAAGAAACACATACATACATTTTCTCGACTCCTAAACTGTATGGTAACCAAAACAGATCTGCAAAACAAGTCAAATACACCGTTTTTCCGGTTTACCCAGCAATAAAACCAAACTATAATTAGCACAAGTCTCTGAATTAAGTTCTCTCAAGTATCTGAATAACATTTAAAGTGGAAATATTTCAATTCATCCAGGTGAAGTTTTCATTGAGAAAATGTTCCGGTTTTGCGTTTCAAGGAAACCGTCAGCGCACACAATAGCTGCCTATTAGGGCAAGTTCGGTGAGAGGTATTTCGTTCCATTTTCAGAGCTACGCATCCCAGAGTTAAATACTGTTTTTTGGAATATCGTGCCTCCTTGCGAATCAACGCCCCCATAATACGAGTAATTTGGGACATCCTTATGGGAGGTATCACTCATTTTACCTATATTAATTTCCTATTTAAAATATGTAGATAAAATCCGCCCGTCCATCCGTCCGCAGCTTTTCTCCCAAATAGAAGACCAACCTTTGGTCTACGAAAGTCGGCTTAAAAATCACATAACGGTGGGTTTTGTGCCTGAAATCTCAACATCACTTTAAGTGAGGCCAAACAGATGAAAATTACGGACTGCACTTCAAAAGTCAGTATCTCAAAACTCTTTCAATAAAAGAACACCAAGTTTTCTACGTTGAATTTTGATGGGTTTAATTTCAATGAATTGAAATGAGAGAGCTCGGTACACTCAACGACTCAATAAATGAACATAGAAAAAAGTTTATTTATTATGATTTGGGAAGTGAATGTACCACCTATTTCGTACCTAGTTGCAACAATGGCGTTTGGTTTGATGAGTTAAATACGACCCTGCAACTATGAAGAAAACCAGTTATGGTAGAAAATCAAAATAAATATGAGAGAAACGTCATCGGTAGCCATTTTAATGAAATTATATAAAACCATGTGTGTAAAACCAGTTGTCGATTTTCCGTTGCAACCAATAAATAAAATTCATGTATCTCACGTTGCAACTATGCTCAAATCCAAACTTCAGCTTCTTCCATCTATTAGGAGAGAAATGATCTCCCGAGCACACTCAGATGATCAGGGTGGGCCCTCACTTTGTCAATCGTACACAGCAGGCCTACAGAGGCGGCATATCGAATTTCAGATTCCTAGGTTTAATTATGCGGGTAACCAATCAATGTAGAATTATGAGGCTAGAATTATGAGGCTCGCGCTGAATTTTAGAGCGCACAACCTAGGTAAAACCAACGAACTATAACTACTGGAAAGGTGTCGAAGCGTTGAGAGGCTCACCACCCCAGTGAGGGACAAACATATAATAACTACGCTTATTTAAGAGCACTGGGAATTCTCAATTTTGGTTCGATTAGGATGAATTTTTTAGAAATTGTGTGGTTAGCTTCTAAATTGTCCCTTATAAATTTCATTGCAATCCAATCAATAATGGCGACGATCAATAAAGAAACGTGAATTCCTTATGACGTCGATT
This sequence comes from Adelphocoris suturalis, assembly GCA_030762985.1. Classification (NCBI taxonomy): domain Eukaryota; kingdom Metazoa; phylum Arthropoda; class Insecta; order Hemiptera; family Miridae; genus Adelphocoris; species Adelphocoris suturalis. Next base: position 29,049,397 of record CM061045.1, on the reverse strand, counting down.
TCTTTCGATCTATAGATCCGATTTTGAACAAACTCGAAGGGTAGTTGGTTATACGTAACACAGAGGTGCCCAATTGGTGTTATTGCGATTGATTGAGTAATGACCAATGCTCATGAGCAAAACTAAAATTGGTTGATACAAACATAAGAAACTCCGAGACTAATGGACCGATTTTGATGGAGTTTTCAGGTTTTGTATGGGTTAGCTTCTAGATGGTTCCCTATGAATATCATTGATGTCGGATCAATAATAGGGTATGCGCATGCGCAAACGTCAGATTCTAACCACGTCTAATTCCAACGATCTATCGGTCCGATTTTGTTAAAACTTGGGTAAAGGTTTCAGGAAGGTTGGCTATGCATTTTATCGTCATATTATGAGTAATAAATATTGCGCACGTGCAAAACAAAAATTGGTTGACACACATGAAACTCTGAAACTAATCGACCGATTACTTTAAGGACATGAAGGGTTAGATCCTATAGACGACCTCCTATTTTTTTCGGAGTAGTTGAGTCTTTTGTTAAGTTATCACCAATTTTGACGAATTTAGGGATCTTTAAGAAATCTGGAATGAAATAGGAAATTCTAGTCATGCACAAAAAGTAAAACAAAATTCAAGATCATCTCCACAGCAGTATTTCTAGATGAGACATTCAAAATATATATGTATAAGTAGATAACATCTTTTATATACACAGATTTAAAAGAAAAAGAAAGATAAAAGAGTTCTAGTCAGGCAGCATGATCGTACGATCAAATTTTCTTAAATTATCTATTACTACGTATTATAATATTGTAAATTGTATTGAAATTTGAGCAATTTCGGTAGAAAGAATTTGGTTAACCCCAATTTTAAGGCAAAAAACGCGTACTTGGATAAAATTCTGTGATTACAAATCGATTTTGAAATAGTTTTTTTTTTTTTTTTTTTTTTTTTTTTGCAGTTTTTATAGATTCTTTAGCAAATATTAATGAAATTTAAAGTACTTTTTCAGCATAATTGTGTGCAAAAATTTTATAATGTTCTAGTTAAGCGTTGTTTTGACTTAAACTCTGCTAAAAAAATATAAATTTAACGAATTTTGGCCGTTTTTAGCCATTTTTAGTGATTTTTTTAGTACTTTTTTGGTATTTGACCAATTTAATGTACTCAAAAATTGTTGGCCAACGAACTCATCTTTTCGTTTGAAAAGCTTGATTTTTTGGCGAAAGAACGGAATTTTTATCTCAATCCTAAGGGGAGAGTTATCGTCTGGAATGACACTATATATATGTGTGTGTGTGTGTGTGTGTGTGTGTGTGTGTGAAATAGCGAAAACTTCAGGGATCGTTTCAGAATGCTTCAAAACGGATTTAATGAAGAAAAATTTCAAAAATTTGTATTTTAAATTTTTTGAGCCATTGCAATAGCTTAATTTTTTTTACAAAAATTCGATAAAAACGTGGATTATTATTATTTGGATGCAATTGTATTTATCAAGTACGTAGATACTGAAATTTCAAAAAAAAAAAAAATAATAATAATAATATATATTTAAATGTAACACAAAAATCCACTGATATGGTCATGCTGCATGACTGAAAATTGCCAGTAATTACCCCGACAACGCCTGTCAACGTCAACTGGGCGCGTTATCATTTCAGTAGTTATATTTCGTTGGATAAAAGATGATACATGTTAAAAGCACACCTCCATAACAATGAAAATGTATCATGAATCATGAAATGGTATCTACATAAATGAGCGATGAACATCACTCTGAGCCTTGATAACGGTTGTTACGGAATTGAATTTGATTCGGTACATTCCTGAAAAGGGCGACATTAATCGAGAAAATCTCTCCAAAAGGGTTTATTGAAAAACGGATCGTGATGAAAGGGTACGCAAGCTGACTGAAAGAAGATCTACCTATCTCTTTTGTGTCACTGAAAACGACGCTATTGGTTGGTATCCAGATGAGAAACGTAGCTAACTTCAAACGGGAATTGACCAACTGAACGTATAGATTAAAACCAATAAATCCTACAAGCGCCCTTGGTGTTGAATATCACACTATGGAAAATGCCGTGACGCGTTGGGCATCACTTCAACCACCCCATTAAATAATTGGGATCCACCACCCGAATACCAGGCCAATGAGTTTCCGAAAAGAAATGTAGACAGCATAACATCAAGAGCAAATTTTCGTATTATTATTATTTTCTTCGCAATCCAAGTCTTATATGAAGATTTGGGGTGGAAAAAATTGTTAACTATTCAACAAATGGCAAAACTACTTTTTAGGAAGTCCCTCAGAAGCTAAGTCATACAGGCAAGGCTTCTTATTTAAGAGGGACGACCTATTGGAATTGATCCAAGGGGGTAGGGGACAACCCAAGCATGAGAAAATGAATAACCACATACAAATTCGTTTCAGACCATTCTAAGACCGAATCCGAGAAAAAGGATAGGTCTGTGTGTGTGTGTGTGTATGTGTGGGTCGCTGGGGTAGGGAAACTGTAGGTGTTTTTATCTCTTCAAAGCTCCTCCATATCACTATCCAAGTCAAGGTCATGTGTCCCCGTTGTGCAACCCGGTCACCCTCTGGTTTACCAGAGGGTGATAGAATGACCCCCTGGCGTTTAGGGGGGAGGCTCGTGTCATCGGGTCTCCCGACCCTTAATCATGCTTCACCCGTTATGGACCAAAACATAGGAGAGCCTCATAACCTCCGCCGGACCATTGGCACACGGGGTTCTACGGGAAGCGCTCGGGGGCGCCCCAGGCAGGGGCTTCGGTCTTCCCCTCACTCTTCTTCCTCTTCCAATGCCCCTGGAGATATCCACCAGTGTGCCCACTGTGAGATGGACTTTGGTTCCACGAGTGGCCTCAGCACCCACTTCTGGCGGAAGCATCCTGTACATGCCAATGCTGCAATTCATATACAGCAAAAGCGGCCCAGATATGCTTCTGAGGATTTGCGGTGAATGGCAGCAGGGGACACAGAAGGTGTGCGTAATGGGGTACGCCATAATAATGTATTCCTGCAAGCACGTTTTCCCATGCGCACGCTTTCTGCCATCCATTCTCTTCGCCTGAAGACCCACTATAAACAGCTTGTCCAGGATGCAATCCTAGCAAATAGTAGTGGGGCCTACTCCGCATCTCCGACAGGCGTGGGACAACAGCCAGCCACTCAGCAATCCTCCCCCGGGACCTCCGGTCTTCTTGAGGATTTGAAGACTAAAGTATTGAGGCTCAAGGAGCAGGAAGGCTGTATTGAAGGTTACGAGAGCGCCTACTGAACTGGCGAGGCTGGCTGTAGAGGGGCCTGTTGGCTTGGAAGACGAGGTTGTGGCCTATGTACAGAGAATCTTCCCACAGGTTAGGGATGCGACCGTGGCAGGGCATCAGGGAGGATATCCTCCTGTGTTTGCGCCCCGTGGAGGTCACAAAGCAGCTAAGTAAGCAAGAAGGCGGGGATACCAGTGGGTCCAGAAGTTGTGGAGGAAGTATCCGGATCGGGTAGCTGCGGAGGTACTGGATGGAGCTGGGGATTAACAAGTTTTGCACCCTCTCCAGGAGTTTATAGAATTTTGGGATCCACTCTTGAGTGCTCCCAGCCACAACCCTGGTGAGCTGGTGGTACCCCCAGCATCCACCAGGGATTCCTTAAGCGGCATTATGTGCACAACGGTTCTTCAAGACAAGGCACAAAAGTGCCGTGTCAGCAACACCACGTCTGCTGGACCTGATGGTATTTCTGCCCAACACTGGAATAAAGCCCCAAAAAGTGTCAAGCTGCTCATCCTCAACCTGCTACTTCTATCGGGAAGGCCTCCGAAAGGGTTGACCCGTGCCCAAACCATCTCCATCCCAAAGAAAGGAGTAAGTGGGCCTGGAGGCTACCACCTCGCTACCAATATCGCTGGTAGTCTTCCACCACATTCAAAAGGTTCTGGCATCTCGCTTCCAAGTGGCTGGTGTTATAAGTGATGTCCAGAGAGCATTTTGGCCAGAGGATGGCACAGCGGAAAACGTAACAGTTCTCCAAACTCTCATTTCGCTGGCCCGCTTCAAGAAACGGCATCTCCATCTTGCCGCTCTGGATGTCGCTAAGGCCTTTGACACTGTAAGCCATTTTGCCCTGACCGATTGCCTTCATGGTGTCGGGGCACCTGCTCGCTTAATTGAGTATGTTGCCTGTCTGCACCGTGAAGGCGTAGCGGTCCTAGAGGAAGGAGATGAGATGTCAGGGGATGTAGTCATTGGGCGCGTGGTACACCGGGGGATCCTCTATCGCCACTACTCTTCAACCTGGTTGTGATACAGCCTTGGGTAAGCTGCCAGAGGAAATAGGGTTTGATCTCGCCCCTGGGGTGCTAGTTGGTGCATTGGCTTTTGCCGATGATGTCATCCTACTCGCAGAAACCTACGAGGGCTTGCAGATTGCCCTCAATTCCTTTGCTGAGCAGCCAGATAGGTGGGGTCAAGTGGTCAAACCTTCTAAGTGTGGGTCGGTCTCCTTGGTCCCATCAGGCCACCAACATAAGGTGAAGAGGTGGATGAGGAGTGCTTTGTCTTAGTACAGATATCCATCCCCATCCGATCCGTGTTGGAGGACTGGCAGTACCTTGGGGTCAACTTCATGGGTGTGGCCACTGAAGCCGTGTGGAACTTGGTGGAGCATTAGCTCGTGTCATCAAGGCTCAATTAAAGCCAGCAGACACTGCACCTCCTTCACACGTACTTATTCCAATGCTAACCTATGCAGGCTTACTGCGGGAAGGCTGCTTGAGTTAGATAGTGAAGTTTGCTCAGCTGTGCGCTCTTGGCTAGGCTTCCCACCCGGTGACCCAAGTGCCGCACACCAGTAAAGGCCGGTGGGCTTGGTATTGTCTCTCTTTTGGCCAGCATCCCATCCTGAAGCCGCCAGCACCTGCTTGCCCTTAGGCGCTTGAGCTGAGAGGTCGCCTGCACTGCTGCTGACCTTGACTTTGTCAGGCAGCAGCTGTTGTGGTGCGACCGTGTAACACCGACTGCTCCAAAGCCCAGCTCATCTAATGACTTCGCTGCTGCTCTGCGTGAATCAGTGGATGGTAAAGAACTCCGACAGTGCTCTGAATTCCCCCTTTCTTCCAAGCGGGTGGAATGGGCTTCAGAGGGCATTAGGGCACGCAACTATCACCAATTTCACGCCATGCGGGACAGTGGACAAGGGGTAGTCGTGGGACAGTGGACACCCTTTGCCATCCCTGTTGGGGTAAAAATGAGAACCTATACCATGTGGTGTGGCAGTGTCCTCGTACTACCATACTGCGCTATGATGGGGTTGCAGATAGCAGGCGCTTTGTCATCCAGATGTGGAAAGGGAGAGACTGTACTCTATCACATGCTGAGCAACCAGGGCAAGAAGCCGGATATGGTTGCTGTCAAGCCCCACGGGTCTGCAATAATCCTGGATGTCCAGGTTGTCAGTGACAGTGCGGACATGGAGCAGACCTGGCGCGCTAAGATAAACAAGTATGACAGAAATGACCTGCAGCAAGCGATTTCAGAGCTAAAAGGATTGGCGACCGATAACATCAGGGTCATGGCCACAACCCTGTCATGGCACGGGAAAAGTGCCACAGAGTTACTCGAGTTGGGCATCACCACCCGCGTCTTGAGGGGTTCTTACTTCAACTGTTTAGAGATTCTTTATTTGTTCGATCTCAATTTTAGTTTAGTTGTGCAACAAACCTCAGAAATTTCGGATTTGCTGTCGGGGTGGTGGGGATAATTACAGATTTTGACAAGCGCTGCCCAAGCTACAAATCTCTACCTTTCTTTTTCTTTTTTTTTTTTTTAATTCTTATGTTGTTCCATTATGAATTCGATATAGTTTTGGAAAGTATGTCAAGATATTCATGAAGGGGGGGGGGGGATATTGATAAATCATGATGTTTCAACTATTCTCGTCCGATTTTCGTGATTCATTTTTCTGTTCCTCTTTGAATTTGGTTTAGTTTTGGAAAATGTAACAGGAGTTTCAAATTTCACGATGGAAGGGGTGAATGAAAGGGGTACTACTGATGAATCTCGATATTTCAACTATTCTCGTCCGATTTTCGTGATTCTATTTTTGTACAACTTTGAATTTGGTCTAGATTTGGAAGATGTAACAGGATTTCTAAATTTCACGATGGAAGGCAGTGAATGTAGGGGGCAATAACGATAAATCATGATAATTTTATTATATTCATCAGACTACTCGTGACTGTTTTTATTGTTTGTTCGATCCAGATTTTACGCCTGTAATTCTACTCGGAAGTTTCAAATCTACCGTGGGTGAAAGGGTTAAAAGGTGGGAGGGGTATTTCCGAGGAATCTTAATACTTTTGTTTTTTTCTCTCATTCTAATTCAAACCAAAATTATATACAATCCATTCATAGGGATGCATGACGTCCCTGTCGTACATGCGTTACTTACCAATATGTTCTAAATATAATTCTGCTATACAAAACAAGTTTGGAATTTTTATAGTTATTAATGAATTGACCACTTATCAAGATTTTGAGCACACATTCCTAAACGTTTTTGATTATAGTTAATAAACTTTTGCCAAGTACGATTTATCGCATTTTTTACTTTTTAGCATGTTTTCGGGGAAAACAATTGAGCGATTTTAACTGCCTATAATATAGGGGAAAAAATAATAATTATTAAATACATTTTCAAAACGTTTTATAATCAAAATCCGTTTTTGAGCAATTTCAAACGATTTCTGGATTTTCAAACAATAATTTATCAATTATCATTTTATATGATATAATGTGTAATAGGAAATTCTATTTACCCCATTGTGCACGGCCTCTACATCCTCTGCTGCCATTTGCCACAAATCTTCAGAAGCATACCTGAGTCGCTCGCTCATGCTATATATCAATTGCAGCGTTGACCTGTACAGGATGCTTCTGCAGCGTTGACCTGTACAGGATGCTTCTGGGTCTCCCACAGTGGGCAAGAAGAATAATGACAAAGGAAGAGGATGAAGGGTAGGATGAAGAAGATGAAGATGAGGGGGAGGATGACCGGCGCCCCTGCGTGGGGCGTCCCCAAGCACCTCCCCTAGGACCCTGCATGCCAATGGGCTCGTTATTGTTTTCTGCCCTAACAGGGGAGACAAAAACAGAAGGTTCAGGAGACCCGTTGACACGAGTCTCACCTCTAATCGCCAGCAGGTCATTTTGCCTCCCTCTGTTTATCCAGAGGGTGCCCGGGTTGCAAGAGTGGTACGTATGACCTCGACTTGGGTAGGGATATGAAGGAGCTCCGAAGAGATAAAAACACAGTTACCCTACCCCAGCTACACCCACACACACGCACGTGGGCACACACACACTTGGCCTTGAGCCTTTGTGCAATGAAGAAGTGATGCGTTTTGCTCCATAAAAAATAGATTTTTAGTGTTCATTAGGAGTGCTGTTTTCGTTCAATTGTGCTCCAAGGCTCCAGAAGCAGCGCTTCTTTCGCACATACCTAATGCCGAAGCTAACCTATGGGTTAGTCTTTGGCAGGCTAACAGTGGGGAGACTGCTTGAGTTAGATCGTGAAATTTGCTCAGCTGTGCGCTCTTGGCTAGGATTACCACCTGGTGTGTCAAGTGCCTACATCCACACACCGGGCAAGGCCGGTGGGCTTGGTATCGTCTCTCTTTTGGCCAGCATCCCATTCTTACGCCGCCAGCACCTGCTCGCCCTTAGGGGCTCAAGCTGGTAGGTCGCCCGCACTGCTGCTGACCTTGACATTATCAGGTAGCAGGTGTTGTGGTGCAACCGTGCAACACCAACTGCTCCAAAGCCCAGCTCATCTAATGACTTCACTGCATTGGGTCCTGCAACTATTGTCATTTTTATGCTGTCCGGATGGCCACATCAGCCACCTCGGGGAGGTGTTCAAGGAGTAGTCGCGGGACAGTGGACACCCTTTGCCGTGCCTGTTGGGGTAAAAATGAGAATCTATAGCATTTGGTGCAGCAGTGCCCTCGTACTCATGGTGGCGGCATTCTACGTCACGATGCGGTTGCCAAGCAGATAGCAGGCGCTTTGTCATTCAGCGGTAGGGATGTCAAAAGGGAGACTATATCATATGCTGAGTGACCGGGACAAGAAGTCGGGTATTCCTGCCATCAAGCCCAATGGGTCTGCCATAATCCTGGATGTCCTGGTTGTCAGTGGCAGCATGGACATGGAGCAGTCCTGGCGGGCTAAAATAAATTAGTATGACAGAAATGACGTGCGCCAAGCGATTTCCGAACTAAAAGGAGTGGCGACCAATAACATCAAGGTCATGGCAGCAACCGTGTCATGGCTCAGGGTGTGTTGTGGGAAAAGTGCCACGGAGTTACTTGGCGGGAGTGCTCCATGGTATCACCCGAGTTCTGAGGGGTTCTTACTGAACTGATGGTCGTTTTATAAGGGCACTTAATTTCATCCTACTCTGCCTTCTCTTCCTTCAGCTTCCTTGATCCCAAGGGTCGTCAGGTTAACCTGGGCGTTCTCCCCTCTTTTCTATTTCATTTGTTCATTTTTCAATTTAATGGTGTGCCCCCTCCGCATTATTTAAGCACATTAAGTTGGTAAAATTTCCAAAAATGAGTTAAAACAAATCACTAAAAATGGCTAAAAACGTCAAAAAATCGTCGTTAAATTTATTTACACACACACACACACACACGCACGCGCACGCGCACGCACGCACGCGCACACACACACACACACACACACACACACACACACACACACACACACACACACACACACACACACACACACACACACACACACACACACACACACACACTTTTTTTTTTACAACGGTAAGGCCAGCCACCATAACCTGAAAATTCATAAAATTGTCAAATTTGTGGGAATATATCTAATAATATCTCTTATGGTAGCAGACCTTACCGTTGTCTAAAAAAATAGGTACTCTCTTATTCTCCAGAAAAAAAGAAAATTTTGCAGGGGGGGCACCCTAATATATAAGTATAATTTCAAGCAAAATTCAAGTCAAAAGAAGTTTATCGACGATGAACTAGAACATTGAAAAATTTATGAATTTAGGTTGAAAAATGAACTTGAATTTCATTCAATATTTGCCAAGAAATTGAAAAACTGCAAAAAAAGTTAAAATCCAAAATCTTATTTCAATCGCAGAATATTATTTAGAACGAGTTTCTTTACCATAAAATTGGTAGTTAACAATTTCTTGTCACTCTAAGTCCTCAATTCTTCAAACAATGTAACAGAATACAGTACCAACAATTTACGATAATTCGCTCTCCCTCCGATCATGCTGCATGAGCAGAACTTTTTGTAAGTTTTAATAGGTGAAAATGTCTAAAATATTTATACGGTAAAAAATATAAAAACTTTTCAAACACAAAGCAATATAATATTTCTCTAATTACAGACAAGATAAACTTGGACTTCACGCAGAACAAATCAAAAGCAGGTGTAAGAGCAACAAAAACTGTCAGCTGCATGCTTGTCTCACTGTTCCTGGTATCGCATCTCTCTGGATCGATTTTCAATTAACTGAAAATAGATGGTTGTTCGAGGAAGCATTTGTCAAGTTCAAATCAATGAAAATCTTCGGACTCAAAACATAAATATTTTACAATGTTAACAACGATTCAGGTCTTCTGATTAGAGTAAACAAGCTCATCGCCTCAAAGCATATATTCGCCAATAGAAAGGTAATAATTCACTTTATAAAGTTTGTTGGGGTCTTGAGATTCAGTAATAAAATGTACCAAGGTCAGGCCAAGGAATACCGGGATACATTTTCTGACTGAACCTCAAGACCCAAACAAACCTTATTTTGAGCAAAGCAGCCAAGAAACCAAACCTTATAATTCACTTTATTATGGCATAACGGGTTGAAAATACCCTCTTAACCAGACAAAAAATCGAGTTGTATAGTGAAATGCGCGAATGAGTTTTTCACGTAACAAGGGCGTGTTTATTTTCCTCGCATTCGCTACTTCTCGTCCGAAAATTGTGTTTTTTTTTCTGCCATACCTACATAAGCGAGTCAAAGCGACCCAACCTACAATGGTTTGACTTGAGCCTGGTGCAAATAGTGAATACCCTCAGAAAGTTCTAGAAAGTAGCAAGCGAGGGGAAATTTCGATTTTTAATGACATTTTTTTACGTCTTTGGAATAACTACAGCCCAATCCTTCCAACAAGAGGGTCAATGAAGAAACCCGAAATCGGCATTTTCTATGTCGCACCAGAAAACCAATACTCAATTGATGAATTAAAACACCCGCAGCCACTAGCATACCTTCTACTTACAACGCTTCTTATCTGTATGGGTGTGATGACTTCGTCAATATCTATACGTCACCCAGATAATCAGCAAGTAAAATCTGTGGATTTCTTTTACATTTGAGAGGAGTGGGCAAGACCTCCCAGCAGGCCACATTCAGATGCGAGTCACGGATTCAAATCATTAGTAGCAACGCCAAGGCCGTGCCTGTCTTACTTTAGTGGAGAGTTAAGAGCACAAGGATTTCCTTGCATTAAGTTTAACTCATGAGTTATGAATTAGGCACTACTGAAAAGCTATCGCTACCAGCGGTTTTTTTTTCTTCAAACTATAAGTTTTCGTCGATCATGTATTTTTGAAATGTTTTGTCACCCGTTACATGCTAAGCCTTTTTGCTGACGAATTGCAAGGGAAATTTGAAAACTTTTATAATAGAAATGTATTTTAAAAAATTCTAGAACGATTCCTGCATTATATATATATATATATATATATATATATATATATATATATATATATATATATATATATATCTTTTCGGACGACATCTCTCCTAATAAAAATCAAGTATCTACAATAAAAGAATGAATGAATTCAAACGACGCCTCAAATGTCTAAAAATGTACTATATTTACAATTTTTAGATTATTACCAAGATAAGTTACCAACTACAACATAGTTGAAATATTGTGCTGAAAAAAGTGCTTACAAATCTATTAAAATTTGCAAAATTGATATAAATTCTAAAACTAGTTTTTGTAGTGGGAGATTTTGCCATAATTTTGAACTTTAGTTTTTGTTCACTCGAAGTGTTCAAATATCAGGGAAAATGTCGTAATTATTTGGGATTGAAATATCCCATTACAGGCTAAAAACTTCTTATTTTTTTGTTGTCTTCTGTCTGTCCGTTTCATCCAGAACTCAGCCCACACGTCATCTAGAGACTTCCGGTTTTCACTAAATGGTAGGTAGGTAAAGTGTCTGTATGAAAACTATTGGGTCCACTAATTAGGATGAAAAATATTATTCATAATGATGAGGAAATAGTCGTTTATGAAGATTAAAATCGATAGTTTGAGATGTTTTCAAAGGAGTTGCGCGCAACCAAACGTGGTTTTTGCCAGGAGACGAATTTAAGTTTGGTTACGCGGCCATGTAATGTGTTTTGAAACTTTTTTTCTGAGAAAATTACCCTTTGGAGTTCTAAGAAAAATAACGTTACTCTTTAGGGCGATCCAGAAACAAATGATACCCTTTAGAGTGCGGTAATGAGGTAATATTACTCTTTTGGGTGTTTCCAGTGATTTTAAAACCGTTTCTGTGTTATTATATGTTCCTAACACATGAAATCAAAAAATCAAATCTATAAATGAAAATTTTCAAATGAGTATCAACACATTTTCCAACAACGATTCCACAACCCTCAAACTCAGTAAAGTATAGCGGTGAAATTTATTATTAATAAAATAAATAAATTTATCGACATTTTGGTGTACTGTATAGTAGAATTTTGAATAGGAGAGCACCGATTTAACGAACTTCCGTAGAGATTGAAGCAGTACAAATGATATAAAATTATCATAAAATCGGAGAAAAATTACAAAAACCCCCGAATCGAATTAATTTATTGTTTTCGTGTAATTAATTTTATAAGCATAATAGCCATTACAATGAATCTGTATGCCATTAATTTTGCTACTTGAATGTTTTTTCAGAGCTTAAATAATAATAATAATTAAGAGAGAGAGAGAGAGAGAGAGAGAGAGAGAGAGAGAGAGAGAGAGAGAGAGAGAGAGAGAGAGAGAGAGAGAGAGAGAGAGAGAGAGAGAGAGAGATAGAGAGCAGTTAAAATCGGTATCACACTGACAATATTTTGATTCATACGTTTATATTGATGAGGAAATGTAAAATGAAAGTTTAGTTCGGTGTAAACCATGAATGGTTATCAGCAATTCAATCATTTTCAATTTATAAATACTGTACGTGATAAAATACATTTTTCATAACTACAAATAAAACCTTTTAATCAATCTGTGTTTTTCGCAATGACTCCAAAATTGTTGGAACAATTACTGGTTTTATGAATTAGGGTTTTTGCATGTGCAACATTCCAGACGATATCTCTTATTATGGAGACGAGAAATATTTTTCTTCAACTAATAAATCAAGCACAAAACAGTAAAGGATGCGTTCGGAGAGCAGCACAATTTATGAACATACATTACGATTAAATGTATTTTAAAACTTTTGCTAATGAAATCGCAAAAAATAACTATGAAAAGAAACTTTCACTAAAATAAAAGAAAGACAATAATAATCAAGAATTGTTTGCCATAAAATTGATCGTAATAAACATTTGAGTTCCAAGTGTTCAAATTCCAGAGTTCAAGATGAAAAAAAGAAGACTCACGAAACTTTGCTCATGAGCTCATGCAGGTCGACTGAGACTTTTAGGGTTCTATCAGCTTATTTTGTCGAATAAAACCAGCCACACCTACGAAAAATGGTTGCATCCATTCGTTTCTATTGAACAACTAACTATAATTTGCGGTCTGAGTAGAGTATTTTCCAAGGTTGAATAGGATATTCACAACAATCCTCGACAATTCCCCATTCATCGCACTCGCAAGACGAATTAGTAAACTAACGTGATGTGACTACAAATTAAGACGGTATTCATAATTTTGCAAATCGTATACAACGACAGGTTAAAATTGTGTGACAGCATGTTTAGTTATACGTGTCTGTTACCTCGAAGTTAAGCTTTTAAAAACACCGTTTGTCAAACATATACCAAACATGCTATGTTTCAGAGATTTCTGGTTTTTTTTTTTTTTTTTTTTTTTTTTTTTTTTTTTTTTTTTTTTTTTTTTTTTTTTTTTTTTTTTTTTTTTTGGACAATGCACCCAGACTCCTTGACCACCCTGAAGGGTGGACGCCAGTTGTTGATGGCATTTTCAGGAACAGTGCGGATCGGGCCATATATTGTCACTTACGAATTTCATGACATCAGGGTCAAAGGTATCTTCTTCACAGACAAGCATGAAATACATGCTCACTCGAAATTGCCTCAATGTACAACTGCTATCGATTACATTTGGCACAGATATTACTGCGGATGTACGGCCTACAAGTCCTTAAAAATACATACTTTCATAAATTTGTTATGGTATGATATTATTTCCAATGTTTTACATCCAGTCATACTAAAAACAGAAAGAAGTTAAATATGCACCCACTTGGCAAATGTTTCAGCAAATTTGTATAAAGTGCAATCAACTTTAAATTAATAAAAATATTTTCCTGAAAATCTGTTTCGAGACATCCGAGCCTACATTGAGCCGCGAATTTGAACACTTCTACATCCTGTAGAAAGCGCTATAAGTAAAGGTGTCCATTCAGACAATATTTGGCTTTACAATCATGATGCAAAATCATAACCTTCGTGATGGAAAAAATAAGTTTTGGAGATTAAAAAAATGGCTGAAATTAGAGAAAAATGGGACCAAAAACAGTCAATAAAAAGTTCATATTAGGAAAACATCGCTAACAATCTAGCTAAAATCAGTAACAAAAATTGGGGGGAAAATCTTGAAACAAGTATAATAGCAATCTTCCCGCGGAATCTTGGAATGCATGTAAGAGTTCGCAATAATATTGTGGTTTCAAAATCGATATTTCTAACATATATTGTTACAAACTATTTCTGAATAATATTCAACTTCTGAATAAACATTTCTAAAAATCAATCAACGAAGTTATAAACTGTTTCCATTTATGTATATTAATTTATTGAAACGTGAGCTCATTTTCGGCGCAGAAATACTATCCTTCGAACCTAGCCTTTCTAAAGTCACGATTGATCTCGATTCCAAGGTAACATTTGTCTGGAATGAAATTTATGAAAAATGTTAATATCAAAAACTCGTTGTAGACTGTTCCAAAATATAGTATTCCCACGGAGAATTGTTTTGTAAAACATGCGCTTAGAAATAATATACCTACAAACGAATCAAAATTACTTTTAAAAACTTACAATCCCACATTGGTAACTAAATATAATTTATACGGAGTTTTTATATCATGAATTATTCTATATACATTTTTGAGCACGTAAATGTAGCCAAATTTCGATAGAGTGTGTTCCGAAAATCGCTAAATGAGACTAACGAATGGCCGATAATCCCAATAGCTAGTAACGGCTGATACTGCTTAGAAAATGTTTATTTGGCTTAAAAAAAAAAAAAAAAAAAAAAAAAAAAAAAACAACGTGGAGAATAGTAGTAGGCCACAAAACTTAGCTATTCGTGCACAACGAATGCTCCGATTGCTGAAACTTCAAAATAATTTGCTCTTCAAGTCTAGCTACCAGGATGGACGCGTTTGCAACACCATCTCTTAGTGTTTTGCTCTGAGTTCAGAAACCCAAGCACAGAACCAGAATATTTGTAAAGGCCTCGCCACACAGGACGAGGTCAGCTTTATTTTATTATATTCGACGTTCGGGTGTATTTGTTTGAGTGATATGGTTGTAAAGAAACACATTGAATTACCTCCGTCACGCATGAGGCTATCTGCCCAGGCGTACCAAGGAAGGGAGAAGAAACGCAATTTTTAGCGCATTAAAAAAATATATAAAAAAAAGTTCCAGTCATGCAGCATGATCGTATGAGCGAATTTTCATAAACTATCGTACTATAGTATGTTAAATTGCATTGAAATTGGAGCAATTTAGTTGACAGAAATGGTTAAAAACCAATTTTATGGCAAAAAACGTATTCTAAATAAAATTCCACTGATTCAAAAGGGATTTTTAATTTTTAAATTTTTTTGCAGTTTTTATAGATATTTTAGCAAATTTTAATGACAATTAAGTACGTTTTTCATCATAATTTTGAGCAAAAATTTTTAATGTCCTAGTTAATCGTTGAAAATTTAGTTTTGACTAAAATTCTGCAAAAAATAGAAATTTAACGATTTTTGGCCGTTTTTAGCCATTTTTAGTGATTTTTTGGGTACATTTTCCGAAATTTGACCAATTTAATGTGCTCAAAAATTGTTGTCCAACGAACTCATCCTTTCTTTTGAAATGCTTGATTTTTTGGCGAAAGAACGAAGTTTTTATCTCAATTCTATCGAGAGTTATCGTCTGGAATGACACATACATATATATATACACACACACACACACACATATATATATATATATATATATATATATATATATACATATAAAAAAGCGTCAAAATCCAGGAATCATTTCAGAATGCCTTAAAACAGATTTCAATGAAGAAAATTTTTGAAAGTTTTTATTTTAAAATTTTTGGAGCCATTGCAATAGCTTCATTTTCTAAGAAAATTCGCTAAAAAATGAAAATAAAAAAAGAAGAAGATAAATTAACTATTGTGTTCACCTTGTCCGTTAATTTATGTCCTATTAAAATCGTTTTAAATGCCACGTCCTGATGTGCGATTTTGAAGAAACTTGGTAAGGGCGTAATCTGTAACATGACGAGGATAAAGATGTATCAGGGGCCGCTGAAAGTGAGACAAAATGAAAAAAGGAGGCTCAAGGAAGAATGCTGAAGACGACTGAGGCGTCATCGATCAGCTGAGTGAGCTCCAAAGCCATTTTGTCTACTATTCAACGCAGGAAGCGGAAATTTGAGAGGAAGGCTCAAGGGAGAATACTGAAGACGCATGAAAGGTCATAGTTTTTATTTTTTATAATTATCATTATTTTTATTCGATTTTTGGAATCTACGTATCTTGAACCGAAAACCGACGAATTTTGATGGGTGGGGGGTTAAATGTTTTTTTCTTGGTTGATTACGAAGATTTATTATTGAAAATAATAAACCAAAAGGGATTTTCTATCATTTGGGATAGGATCGTTTTTATGAGTCGATACAAGTTTCTATTTCCAATTTAGCAAATTTGAAGGTGAAAACTTTCATGTTCAATTATCACACGAGAGTTCGTATACTTTCAGTAAACACAAAAACTCGATACAAATCAAAGTCCTATTCAATCAATGAGGCTAAAAAGCTGAACTAAAGGGTTTTATTCCCTCCATTTTCTGATTAGGTACAACGTTATCATTTAGATTATTCAACAGTGTGCGAGGGGGTCTCAACATGCATACCGTTAGGAAGTAAGAGTACACAATGACATGACATGATACAGAAACTTACGGTATGCGACCTCCTACAGGGTTGTTGTTGGGAGGCTGAGCCGGCTATGGTCTTTACCTGAAACAGTAATGTGAATTTTTTAGTAATTTGTGAGGAAAAACAGTCCTTAGCACATAAGTGATACGAGGATGATATAGAAAGTGGAGAAACTGATAACTCAGCCACATGATCATTTTCCCTTCATCCCGGGCTGGACGATAAAGGTCGGAGGACGGACGAGAGGCCAACATAAAAGCACTCAACAAATTCACACGTTATTCACATTACAAACACACGCAACACGTTATTGTACAATACAAAACCACAAATACTGCCCAATCAAGAATAAGCCACATACAAACAAGTAGGTCATTCAATCATTATAATAGGGATAAATAAGTCAACATAATACAACCAATATAATAAAACGTGCAATTTAACCTATGTACGAGTATGGGATATTTATCCATACCTAAAGTGAGAATTACTTCCACTTGTGCCAACAGGATCAGAACCAATTTGCAAAAAGGCCTGAAACGTTTACGCACTTTTTATTCAATATTTTCAATATCCCATCTTTTTTTATCAACCAAGGGTAAGAAAGATTAACCCCCTCCTTCCCCACCCGAAAAACCAATCGTCTGCCATATGCTGTCCGCTTTTCAAGCTACTCCTGTTGCTGATGCTGCTCCACTATACAGTCTAAGTTTACGAAATTTGGCTCAAAATCACATATTTGCAAAGAAGGAGATACCTGAATCTTGGAACCACTTTCAATTAACCCGAAATAGGATTGATAATTTAAAATTCAACGTCTCAAACAATTATAAGAAAAGAATAGTTTTGTCGATAGAGTTTGATCGATTGAATTTCAACAAATGAATGAGGCGATTCGGAGCGCAGTAGGACTTCACTGATATCATTTACTATGTCGGAATTTGAGCAAGTGACCATACACCTGAATGAACAACCCCACTTTTGGGAATCAACAATAATTACGTGGAAACCAAACAAGTCAGGGTTTAGTAGGTTTTTGACTACGCTTTCAATTTCTACCAGTGATTCAGGAAAAGATTCCAATTTCTACAATAGAGAAAAGAGAGATTTTTATTATTCGTCGTGCACTCACAATTTGACATAGATAACAATCTAAAATTAAAATTTAGAAATACGATCATAGGCCAGTAATTAGGCATATAATTTGTCATCAAATACAGCAACGACCGGACGAAAATTCCAGTAATGAATAAAAACGAGTAGTGTCCCAGTAACTACAATCCCCCCCTCTTATTTTCTGTAATTGTGGAAAAAAAAAAAAAAAAAATCGGACCAACGTTATTCTTCATAATGTTTTGCGCATAATTCAAAATCGACAAAATTGCGCATTGCGCGCGTGTGCAAACGTGCGCGATTGACATCAACTTCGTTATTTTAAATGAGAACCCCCATTTTTTATTGCAGATTTGAATTTTGCGTGGAATTATATGAAGTATTTTTTCGTGCAGAACCTCGTAATGATGTCCATATATTGATATTTGGAACACCAACTCGGGAAAACACCGAAAAACCTACATTTTAGTACGCTTTGTGCTATGTGGAAATGTTGTGGAAAAGTGCAATTCTGGCAATTTTCCGGAAATTTCCAAAGTTGGTGTTCGAAATATCAATAAATGGACATCATTACGAGGTTTATCATGAAAAAATACACCGAAATCATGTATCATATGTGGCAATTGAATATCTCAAAAACTCAGATATTGTACTTTTAGAGCGGAATCGCGTCCGTTAGCGCGCACCTAAAAAATCGATTGATGGTTCATTTCTTCAATGGTTCAAAATTCAAATTTGCAATAAAAAATGGGGGTTCTCATTTAAAATAACGAAGTTGATATCAATCGCGCACCTTTGCGCACGTGCGCAATGCGCAATTTTGTCGATTTTGAATTATAAACAAAAAATTATGAAGAATAGCGTTGGTCCGATTTTTTCCCTCCACAATTAAAGATAATAAGGGAGGGGGGGGGGGGTGTAGTTATTGGGACACCCTGTACAGTGATAATGACGCAGGTGCGCATTGAAAATTATGACAAAAAAACAGATATTGGAAAATGAAAAATTATTATGAAAAATTATTATTCAATTATCTGTTAATTTGTCATGATTTAAAGAATCATAAAGAAGAGAACCCCCTCTCCCCCCTCTCGTCTTTTTTTAATAAAGAATCTTGAATCTTGATTTTCACTGCACACCTGTGCAAAATATGCATTGTTCCTTTTTGGAACCGATTCCAACCATTCAAATCAATATACATCAATGATAGCTAAAGCGCTGCAACTCTGAGTATCGAAACAAACTGCACACGATTACAAAAAAGCGGGATTAAACGATTTTTTGACATTTTAGACCTTGAAATGTTGGTGCGCAAAAAGTGATGTCCTCCGAAATCGTTCTTTCTCTGCTTTCTTAAATTAACTTTTCAAGTATCGCGAGGGTTTAGGCCCAAGATTGTATCCTTTGAATATCATCGCAGCCGGATCAATAGCACCTAATGACTGAGTAAGCGCAAATATAAATCCTTCTAAGAATAAAAATTTTTACAGTTCTAATTAGATTTTGATGACGTTAACAGAGGTGGATTGGGTAGGGGCCCTATTTTCATCGGTGCCGGATCGTCAAATGGCTCATCGATCGGTTCGGACTTCAGTAGTTCAACAGCCACCCTGCCGACGGCAAAACGTTTGGGAATAGATATTCGATGTGCAAGGCGTATGTATATTTCGAAGAAATGCGTAAGGTTGATATGTATATCACCAGGAGGTTATGAGGGAGGCATGAGAGCGTATCAAACTAATAATGGGATCAACTTCCCCTGAGCCAATACCGAGAAATACTAAGCTCGATAAACCAACCTAATATACATTGCGAGGAAGTTTGATTTGATCGGATTACCATTACCATTCATATTGGATAATAATAAACCGGTGATCGGATGCTGGTGATCCGATAATGCAGCACTAAAACGGGATGAGTTGAGGCGCGATGTTTATGGAATACACACGGTGACAGGCACATCTCATCTCGGCTACATTCAACTCCAGGGCAGTAAAATTTAGAGGTTGGAAATTCGAAAATTATTATCCTAAAAAAAGGCAATTTATTAGTTTTGTTTTGACCGATTTCATTTCAACGAATCGAATGAGACTACACGGAGCACAGTACATTGTTGAAATAAAAAAGTTGAATAAAAAAAGATACGGAACGAATAGGAATCATGAAACAACCTCCAGACAGAGAAGAAGTCTGCTTTTATAATGCTACACTGCTTATGCATTCTTTACAAAAAAAAAAAAACCACAAAATTGATTGGTTTACGTTTCAAGATACATAAGATAAAAAATATATATTTGAAAAATAATAATAATTTTTCCCTCCATCTCATAGCGTAGCCAAATGCAAATCTGACAGGGCAACATTATTTTAGAAGCTATTTTGAGGTATCTGTGCTTAGTAATGTCATGAAACATATTGGTAAGTAATGCATGCATTACAGGGACGTCAATATGAATGGATTGTATATAATTTTAGTGAGAATTTAAAAAAGAGAAAAAATATAGGTTTCTCGGAATCCTCCCCCCACCCATTCTCCTCTCTCTACCGTCAATAAATTTGAAACTTCCAAGGTTGCGCAATATGAAACTCTGTAATATCAACTTATACATCTAATAATCGAAAAACGGTGTTTCCGTGCCTGGAAAACTTTAAGGTCGATAACTTCCTTATACTGCATATTTTGCTTTTTCTAGAGACCAGTTCAATTCAATTTTCTAGAGCTTTGCTCCTTCTTTACAGAGATGTTCTTGAACAGTTCTAGAAGGTCAAATTTTGAAGGAAAAAAAAAAAAAAAAAAAAAAAAAAAAAAAAAAAAAAAAAAAAAAAAAAAAAAAAAAAACGGGTAAAAAAATATATATATATACATAGTTTTTCAGAAAGAAGTTGATAAACGAGTTAAGAGTCAATTTTAAATACAGGGATACATTCGGAATCAACGCAAATTTTCCTATAATAATAGCTTATAAAACATTTGCCCAGTCAGATTCGCATTTGGCCACACTATGCGCCGTCCGGAGCTATTTTTCGAAACTATTCAGGACCAAAGTTTATGGAACTTGGGACAAAAATCACTATGGAGTCTAGTTGGTCCTGAATCCAAGGCATCACTTTCAAACAACCCTAAACGGGAGAATTGAAGGGTTGAAAAGTTCAAAACTTTCTAAATAAGAATAGATTGTTTTCTGAATGTTAGGCAAACAAAATGAACAGGTGATTCACGGGTTTGGACAGAGTCTAGACCAATGTTGCGTGAGGCCGGATGAATCCACGCAGCACGCAGTCAGACTCATGCCATACGACCAACAATCATTTTAGAAGAGGATAACTCATGACTCCCTCCCCCAAGTATCTTTTCCTCACCTAAAGATTTGAAAAGTGTGATACGGTTTCGCCAACTAGAAAATCTCCAGGACAAGATATGATTATTCAACCACTGTTACTGCGCGGACCCGAAAAGCTGTTTGCATACCTCACTCGGATATTCACCTCAGCAAACGTGCGCTGGGAAAAACGCAGACGTGTGCATGATTCTGAAACCAACAAAGCAGACCACTTCGCTACTTCGCACCGTCTTATGAACGGTGACCAGATTTTTTCTCATAAAAAGTAGTACATTTTCCAAACTTATACCACATTATATATATATACCAATGTAATACATTGTAGGTATAGGCTATACCCTATCTTATTGAAAAATTCAAGGTAAAAATGAATGAAGCGGTGACGTTTATTGCAAAAAACGATTTAATTCTAAGATCCTATTTGAAATTTCCGTCTGACCTCGTAGTTCCCCCTTTCCACCGAACTTTCACAACTTTTAAAAAAATAGTTTTTCAATTTTTTAAATTTCTGGCAAGAAAGGAAAAAAGTAGTACGCTTGGTAGCACATGATACGTGGTAGTACAAAAGTAGTACACGACCTTCCAAAGTAGTACGCCTGGTCACCGTGATAAGTCTTCTCTCGCAATTATCTAAGATATTTGTGAGACTAGTTCTTCCACTCATTCTTTCCTATCATCTGATTCACAATCAACAATTTGAGTTCCGTCCGTCTGACTCCTGCTCTCTTCAACGCCAGCGACCGACTGGATTTCTGAAGAAAACTTACCATCGAAACACGATCTGTCGCACTGATCTGTATCATCAATGTTAATATAATGTCAGTTAATATAATCATGTTAATATCACACACAGAGAAATTACTATACTTCCAGCAGTAACTTAGCAAATCGAATTATGTAAGTGCATTATCAATGGGGAATGTTAAGCAACTGTTTGAAAAAAAAAAAAAAAAATAAGAAGAAAAGCTGCGCCAAGCTGGTGTATTCGTCTAAGCTAGCTACAAATAAATCATGATAGCTAATGAATTTTTATACTGTTTGCCAAATCGATACATAAAATTATTCCACCATGCATTAGGTCAACTCAAAGAACCTTCTCAAGACACAAAGATTTTTGCATCTTTTATTAGACTTATAGGACTTTCTCAGGACTTGTGTGGATCACATATTTATGTTCATTAAGCTTGGTCAAAAATGTAATACTGAACGTATACTCATATCTTCTATTAGTCATCATCATCAGGGGCGGGCGGTGTGAACAAGAACAGGGACAACCTTGTGGTCAAATTATTTACGCACAGCTAATACACCATATTATTAAGACTAATATTGTGAAATATATTAGTTTAATTTTGTGTCTTGCATTTCATATGATTTAGTGTGTGTGTGTGTGTGTGTGTGTGTGTGTGTGTGTGTGTGTGTGTGTTGTGTGTGTGTGTGTGTGTGTGTGTGTGTGTGTGTTGTGTGTTTATGTGTGTGTGTGTGTGTGTGTGTGTGTGTGTGTGTGTGTGTGTGTGTGTGTGTGTGTGTGTGTGTGTGTGTGTGTGTGTGTGTGTGTGTGTGTGTGTGTGTGTGTGTGTGTGTGTGTGTGTGTGTGTGTGTGTGTGTGTGTGTGTGTGTGTGTGTGTGTGTGTGTGTGTGTGTGTGTGTGTGTGTGTGTGTGTGTGTGTGTGTGTGTGTGTGTGTGTGTGTGTGTGTGTGTGTGTGTGTGTGTGTGTGTGTGTGTGTGTGTGTGTGTGTGTGTGTGTGTGTGTGTGTGTGTGTGTGTGTGTGTGTGTGTGTGTGTGTGTGTGTGTGTGTGTGTGTGTGTGTGTGTGTGTGTGTGTGTGTGTGTGTGTGTGTGTGTGTGTGTGTGTGTGTGTGTGTGTGTGTGTGTGTGTGTGTGTGTGTGTGTGTGTGTGTGTGTGTGTGTGTGTGTGTGTGTGTGTGTGTGTGTGTGTGTGTGTGTGTGTGTGTGTGTGTGTGTGTGTGTGTGTGTGTGTGTGTGTGTGTGTGTGTGTGTGTGTGTGTGTGTGTGTGTGTGTGTGTGTGTGTGTGTGTGTGTGTGTGTGTGTGTGTGTGTGTGTGTGTGTGTGTGTGTGTGTGTGTGTGTGTGTGTGTGTGTGTGTGTGTGTGTGTGTGTGTGTGTGTGTGTGTGTGTGTGTGTGTGTGTGTGTGTGTGTGTGTGTGTGTGTGTGTGTGTGTGTGTGTGTGTGTGTGTGTGTGTGTGTGTGTGTGTGTGTGTGTGTGTGTGTGTGTGTGTGTGTGTGTGTGTGTGTGTGTGTGTGTGTGTGTGTGTGTGTGTGTGTGTGTGTGTGTGTGTGTGTGTGTGTGTGTGTGTGTGTGTGTGTGTGTGTGTGTGTGTGTGTGTGTGTGTGTGTGTGTGTGTGTGTGTGTGTGTGTGTGTGTGTGTGTGTGTGTGTGTGTGTGTGTGTGTGTGTGTGTGTGTGTGTGTGTGTGTGTGTGTGTGTGTGTGTGTGTGTGTGTGTGTGTGTGTGTGTGTGTGTGTGTGTGTGTGTGTGTGTGTGTGTGTGTGTGTGTGTGTGTGTGTGTGTGTGTGTGTGTGTGTGTGTGTGTGTGTGTGTGTGTGTGTGTGTGTGTGTGTGTGTGTGTGTGTGTGTGTGTGTGTGTGTGTGTGTGTGTGTGTGTGTGTGTGTGTGTGTGTGTGTGTGTGTGTGTGTGTGTGTGTGTGTGTGTGTGTGTGTGTGTGTGTGTGTGTGTGTGTGTGTGTGTGTGTGTGTGTGTGTGTGTGTGTGTGTGTGTGTGTGTGTGTGTGTGTGTGTGTGTGTGTGTGTGTGTGTGTGTGTGTGTGTGTGTGTGTGTGTGTGTGTGTGTGTGTGTGTGTGTGTGTGTGTGTGTGTGTGTGTGTGTGTGTGTGTGTGTGTGTGTGTGTGTGTGTGTGTGTGTGTGTGTGTGTGTGTGTGTGTGTGTGTGTGTGTGTGTGTGTGTGTGTGTGTGTGTGTGTGTGTGTGTGTGTGTGTGTGTGTGTGTGTGTGTGTGTGTGTGTGTGTGTGTGTGTGTGTGTGTGTGTGTGTGTGTGTGTGTGTGTGTGTGTGTGTGTGTTGTGTGTGTGTGTGTGTGTGTGTGTGTGTGTGTGTGTGTGTGTGTGTGTGTGTGTGTGTGTGTGTGTGTGTGTGTGTGTGTGTGTGTGTGTGTGTGTGTGTGTGTGTGTGTGTGTGTGTGTGTGTGTGTGTGTGTGTGTGTGTGTGTGTGTGTGTGTGTGTGTGTGTGTGTGTGTGTGTGTGTGTGTGTGTGTGTGTGTGTGTGTGTGTGTGTGTGTGTGTGTGTGTGTGTGTGTGTGTGTGTGTGTGTGTGTGTGTGTGTGTGTGTGTGTGTGTGTGTGTGTGTGTGTGTGTGTGTGTGTGTGTGTGTGTGTGTGTGTGTGTGTGTGTGTGTGTGTGTGTGTGTGTGTGTGTGTGTGTGTGTGTGTGTGTGTGTGTGTGTGTGTGTGTGTGTGTGTGTGTGTGTGTGTGTGTGTGTGTGTGTGTGTGTGTGTGTGTGTGTGTGTGTGTGTGTGTGTGTGTGTGTGTGTGTGTGTGTGTGTGTGTGTGTGTGTGTGTGTGTGTGTGTGTGTGTGTGTGTGTGTGTGTGTGTGTGTGTGTGTGTGTGTGTGTGTGTGTGTGTGTGTGTGTGTGTGTGTGTGTGTGTGTGTGTGTGTGTGTGTGTGTGTGTGTGTGTGTGTGTGTGTGTGTGTGTGTGTGTGTGTGTGTGTGTGTGTGTGTGTGTGTGTGTGTGTGTGTGTGTGTGTGTGTGTGTGTGTGTGTGTGTGTGTGTGTGTGTGTGTGTGTGTGTGTGTGTGTGTGTGTGTGTGTGTGTGTGTGTGTGTGTGTGTGTGTGTGTGTGTGTGTGTGTGTGTGTGTGTGTGTGTGTGTGTGTGTGTGTGTGTGTGTGTGTGTGTGTGTGTGTGTGTGTGTGTGTGTGTGTGTGTGTGTGTGTGTGTGTGTGTGTGTGTGTGTGTGTGTGTGTGTGTGTGTGTGTGTGTGTGTGTGTGTGTGTGTGTGTGTGTGTGTGTGTGTGTGTGTGTGTGTGTGTGTGTGTGTGTGTGTGTGTGTGTGTGTGTGTGTGTGTGTGTGTGTGTGTGTGTGTGTGTGTGTGTGTGTGTGTGTGTGTGTGTGTGTGTGTGTGTGTGTGTGTGTGTGTGTGTGTGTGTGTGTTGTGTGTGTGTGTGTTGTGTGTTTATGTGTGGGCTTTTTATATCATCATTATAAAAGTATCATCATAATAATATTACAGACTGATAGCGGTATAATCATCCCGGACCTTCAGAGATTAGTTCATTAGTCGTATATTTATAGGATAAGCAGACGACCAGTTATAAAGATAAGGTTCCCGGCATGAGTCGTATAGGTCGGTGATTGATATGTTGAGGAAGCTGATTTATTCCATAGTTGTACAATCAATTCCTCTATCTCAACATGATAGTAACTGAGCCGTACTATTCTGATATCAGACGAAATACGGGCCGAAAAGCTGACAATAGATCTACATGGGGCCTCATGGTATCTCGCGTTATCTCCAAGCTCAAACACATTCTTTCAATGTTTTCTTGCTCCATCTAATCCAATAAAACGTATGTACTAGGTACACAAAGAATAGATCGGGAACATAATTATAATGAGTGAATTTTCATAAACCATGAAATTCAATGGGCCAGAAAAATGTAGACCGAGTTATTAGAACACGAAAATTCAACACGGGACACCCGGATCCAAGCACAGTCTCCGATTCTAACATTTTTAAGCGCGCGCACGAGTGTACGTGTTCAGCCTCGGAGCTGAGAAAATTGATATAAAACTCCAATTGCCATAATAATCGAGCATAAT
This sequence comes from Adelphocoris suturalis, assembly GCA_030762985.1. Taxonomy (NCBI): domain Eukaryota; kingdom Metazoa; phylum Arthropoda; class Insecta; order Hemiptera; family Miridae; genus Adelphocoris; species Adelphocoris suturalis. The sequence goes on along the minus strand of CM061045.1, from coordinate 29,023,668 downwards.
TATTTACGTAACAGAGTATAATGTGTACGGAGAATAGAACTTTCTTTTTTTTTTTGTGGACCTATCACGAAAATAGAAAAATGTACCATAAATACTCGAAGTTAGGATGTATTATATAAAATCTTGATAATTTATTATTTCGAAAAGATTTATACATACTATAAACGAAGGAACCCTTCCAATTGAAAATTGATATTTTTTATAAGAAAATATCGAACATTGTGTTGTGTTGTGAAACTACAAAAGACCATACAGCACGACTGGGACATTTTTTGGAAAGGAAATTAGTAGAAATGTGGGAGATGATGTAAGTGGGTGTGATAGGATATTATTTGATACCTTCATCCAGTCGAAATAATTTGGGTCCCTGGCTTTCTTCGCAGGCCTTAAGCCAATCTCGGACAATCGGCCGAAAACGATGTTTCCGTAAACCACGCACTTTTTTAAACTTCAGCATTTTAGAATCGGGTGGGAAATGAGAATCCAAACCTCGAAATTGAAAATCCGAACCTGGAAATTAAAAATCCGAATCTCAGTAAGCGTGGGGTCTAGCCAGATCCTGAACTAGCAGTTCACAACAAGTGGTAGTAGGCAAGTCGTAGCATTAGAACTAGGCTGCAGTGGGAGTAAACCGTGGAAAAGGGATGGCGACACGGTGCACGAGGGAGCGGCATGTCCACGGACGCGCGCACTACTTTGGTTAACTATAGTTACCGGCCCAGGAGTACACTATCCTCCCCCTTCCGCGAATTTCATTCGAACGTTGTATCCATCTTCAGGATCTAATACTTTACAATTGAAACATGTAGGGGATGTTGCTCGCTAAGCTCGTTTGAGGTGGGTTGCCCCACTCCCTTTGCACGCTTTTTGTGGAATGTATAGATGCGACGGGTTATGGTTATAGTCCATCCCAAGTTCGTAGGAAAAACCACGTTGAAATCCGACGTGTGTAGGGAATGTTGCTCGCTTTGCTCTCTTGGAGTGGGATGTATAGATGTGATGAGATATAGTGGGATACCATCGAAACCTACAGCCCGTGTATATTGTATGTATACAGCCGTGCTCCGGCTCGTTTTGCTCGCCTCCACCTCCAGCAGGGGGGGGGGGAGCCCCCCCGGACCCCCCTGTTGAGGTGAATTACATTTGATACATGTAGGGAATGTTGCTTGCTTCCCTCGCTCGGTGCAGCTGTAATAGATGCTATGGTCTCTTACTGTCGAGTGGGATTTGTAGAACGATCGGAATCAGTAGATCACTAAGAGTAGGTTTAACGTCTGTCGGGAATGTTGCTCGCTTCGCTCGCTCGGTATGGCTGTATATGTGTAAGAAAACCCTCGTTGAAATCCGATGTGTGTAGGGAATGTTGCTACATTTCGCTCGCTCGGTATGGGATGTATAGATGCGATGGGATATAGTGGGATACCACCGAGACCTACAGCCCATGATACAATATGTCAGGAGGTTATACTGCCCACCCAACTTAGTAGAAGTTTTATTCTGTTGAAAATTACTTACAAACAAATTAAATCTTACAAAACTATGTGGGACCACGAAAAGTTTATTAGATTTGATAAATATAAGCTATTATTGCAGCGATTTCTATGCGGGACCACGAAAAGTTTAGTTTTAAGGACATTTCAATTCTTCAACTAATTCTATACGTCCATGTTACAATATGTGAGGAAGTTATACTGCCCACCCAACTTGGCAGCTCTTTTTTTTTTTTTTTCAAAGAAATTACTTAGAAACAAATTAAATCTCATAAAACTACGTGGAACCACGAAAAGTTTATTACATTTAATAAAAATAAGCCATTATTTTATCTGCGTAGAAGGGCTCTCATTTTCCCCTCTATTATTCCGTTGAAATGTCTTTCAAAGGGAGAGGTTCCTTCCTTCAAGAGGTTCCGAGCAACTACGTTTCGACAGAATGAGGTATAAAAACCAACGTTTTCGTCTGCATTTTCTTTCACTTCTATCGGAAAAAAAATTTCACGTCTCGAAACTCGCATGGGATCAAATCGGAACTTCAACGAACATTTTAGAACAACCCGAGCAAAAACCGGCGAAATTTTACTTGGTCTAAGGTTGAAAAAACCATAGCAGGAAACGCATTTTTTTCGTCATTTTCCGCATTCTTTCGCTGATTTCTCCGGAAAGAGAGGATCTTTCAACAATTTTGACGGCACCATCGTGTTCTACGGGCCCTGAATCGAAACTGTGTCGCTGACATACGAAGGGCTCTCGATCATATTTTAATGTGGCAGCGGATAGAAGATCGGGCGCTTGGGAAAAAACGCGCATTAAAAGAGTGTCCTACCCCCTCCCGCCATCCAGCCCATGTTTCGGGTAGGATTAGAAAATTTTAAAACAGCCTATATCCTGACCGGGAGATTTCCGGTCAAGATTTTAAAAAACCGTTCGGATCCCGTTGTCCGTTCGGCCGTGAAAGCGACACAGACTAATCACAGAGTTTCATTCTTATAACTAGCCGCTCCGGCTCGTCTCCACGTCCAGCTGGGGGGGCAAGCCCCCCCGGACCCCCTCTTTAAGTTGCTCGCTTCGCTCGCAAGGTGTGGCTGTATACATGCGATGGTCTTCCACTGTCGAGTGGGACTTATAGATTGATTGGAACTCGCTCTCTTCGCACGCTCTTAGTAGAATGTATATATGCGATGGGATATAGTCCATCTCGAGTCCGAAAGAAAAACTTCGATGAAATCTGACGTGTGTAGGGCATACTACCCGCTTCGCTCGCTTGGTGTGGGATCTATAGATACGATGGGATATAGAGGAATATCATCGAGACCTACAGCCCATGGTTCGGGTGTGGGTGGAAAATTTGAAAATCGCTCACAATCCCTTTCGATTGACAATCACAAGGGAATGAAAAAGAAAAAAAATCAAGTCCTATAAAAGGTAATATCTATGTAATATCTAATATATATTGCCGTTGGATGTATAGTAGTCTTTGTGCATGCGCAAACATTAATTAACTTATTCAATATGTCCATGTTTCAACAATATGTGCGGAAGTTATACTGCCCACCCAACTTGGTAGAAGTTTTTTTCTTTAGGAAATTACTATCAAACCTTATGTAGCTGGTTTTCTGAAAATTTCAATACCATGGTCTTCTTTCTTCTATTCCATCATGCAAATACCTATGAGAAAATAACGTAAAATAATCTTGAAAGTTGAGAATATAATTTTGATGTTCCTGTGACTCGTACAAAAATTATGCATATTATTCTACACCTACCGGTTTTTTCTGGTGTTTATTACACACACCCATTGATAAACACTAAACTATTTTCCTTAAGCTTCTATACTGTAACTCCCTAATGTTGATATTTATTCTCAAATGACTTCGCCAGTAACTTGGGTATTCTCTCATTTCATTCGCTATTTCCGACGGTGGCCTTATTTTTCAATTTTACAGGGAAACTAAAGGAAGTTGTAGTCGTTCTAAAGTCATAAGGCAAAAACCCTGAAAAAATTCATTTATTTTCAACAGAACTTCATACCTACCCTTCATTCACACTTGATACAAATCAATGAAAAGTTCATCAAGCAAATAAGGGAATTTAGGACCGAGGATCTTTTAGTCACTCCAACAATATCGACTTCCTGACTGACCCCCCCACCATTTCCAGCCATGCCACCACCAGCGCATGCTCATGAGTTTTTCTTAGTGAATAATGTAGTCAAATCTTTCTGGATTTGTTTAGACATGTAAAAATATTAGGGAAGGCTAAGAATGGTTGACAGAGTTGTGGATCAACGTCCTGAACGACCTCGACGCCCTCCAAACCATCTCCTCATGTTTACTAAATCCAAAACCACATTGACCATTAATAAAACCAGAACCTACTGGGATTCGGATCCGGGAACCCTTGTTCCATAGTCAATTAGGTAGTCCACTCACTCCGCCATGCAGCCTAAATCTGTTGATGCTCAACAACAGACATTAATCTTCACGATTTAAACAGGGCTTCCAGGATATCCTCAGGTTGTTGCAGGCTAAACGCCTCAGCCCTTAGATGGACTCCATTCCATTCTATCATGAGTAGGTACGAATGGCTACAAGGATTCACTCAAAATCAAATTCCATGATTAGCCGGCGATTTATGACATTTTAGGCTCTTGGCAGATTCACCAAACTGTGTCAGGTTATTTTAACCATTTCAAAATTTGGTTCAGTGGAGGCTTTTATGGGTTGTTTGTCTCCTTTATTAATTATTTGTCTTTTTTTTCTTCTAACTATACTTTCATGTTTTAGAACTCAATTCGCAAGAATACCAGAACTTCTTTTTAATAAAACTGATAAATTTTTAATAAAAATTTTATTTTTATTAAATGAAATTTATTTAAATGAATAACAATTTATGGTAACAAAACGGTAAATTTTAAACATCAGGTTTCCCTTCAATCAATCGAAGATGTCTAATACAGGAGGTAAGACTCCGTCAATGAGTAAGATCCAACTTCGATAATGACTTAACTGGCAATATTGACTTTTATTATTGTAATTACCCAAAGATCTATCGATCAAATAAATTAGACCCCAAAGCGTTATGAAAAAGATGTTTATTCAACGTAAATTCTCAATAAGCATTTCTGCATGATTGAAATTGTTTAAAGGAACAAGCTGAAATAACATTATTCAGTCCGGTAAATTAATCAAATTCTCTGTGAGTTCGAGTGCGGTTGCTAGATCAAAGTCCTGGTCGGCAAAGCCCAACAACGAATATAACAGGCCTTAATTAATTGTCCTCAAGAAGGGTTCTAGGAAATCGTAATTCAGTGGAAAACTCGGTGCTCCAGGCCATCGTTGATGAATCTGGTGAAATTTCCGGGGAAGCAGAATATTGATTAACTGAGTTTGCTAAATCAAGAACTTCTCTAATTGCCATAAAATCAATGAACTGCAAATTGAGGTTTCCTGCGAAATGTAACGGCAGTCTATTCTGTGATGTTTTATTACATGATATCCGTGGACATTTACGTTTATAGGTATACTAGCCGCTCCGGCTCGCTACGCTCGCCTCCACGTCCAGCCGGGGGGCAAGCCTCCCGGACCCCCCATTCAATTGCTCGCTTCGCTCGCAAAGTGTGGCATGTAGGGAATATTGCTCGCTTCGCTCGCAAAGTGTGGCATGTAAGGAATGTTGCTCGCTTCGCTCGCAAACGATAGATCCCTAAGGGTAGGTTTAACTTCTGTAAGGGATGCTGCTCGCTTCGCTCGCTTGAGGAAGTTATACTGCCCACCCAACTTGGCAGACGTTTTTTTCTGTTGGAAATTCTTACAAACAAATTAAATCTTATGAAACTACGTGGAACCACAAAAAGTTTATTCGGGGATGTTGCTCGCTTCGCTCGCAAGGTATTGCTGTATATTTGTAGGAAAAAATCCGAATTTATTCTGTTGACATGGCTCTCGCTTCGCTCGCAAGGTATACCTGTATACCCTTCAAGACGTAAGTGCGTGTACCTGCTCGCAACCCGTTCCCGTCAGGTGCCCGCCCTACGGCCCATGGTTCGGGTGGGATTAAACAATTTTAAATTCGCTCGCTCCCACTTTTGGAAAATCTCAAGAAGATCCCCCCACTCGTACACTCCCCCCACTCAGCCGTTTGGCCGTGCATAGACACGACAGACAAACAGACAGACAAACGGAGTTTCATTCTTATAAATAACTAGCCGCTCCGGCTCGCTACGCTCGCCTCCACGTCCAGCCGGGGGGCAAGCCCCCCGGACCCCCCATTAAATTGCTCGCTTCGCTCGCAAAATGTGGCATGTAGGGAATTTTGCTCGCTTCGCTCGCAAAGTGTGGCATGTAGGGAATGTTGCTCGCTTTGCTCGCAAACGGTAGATCCCTAAGGGTAGGTTTAACGTGTGTAGGGGATGTTGCCCGCTTCGCTCGCGAACGGTAGATCTCTAAGGGTAGGTTTAACTTCTGTAGGAGATGCTGCTCGCTTCGCTCGCTTGAGGAAGTTATACAGCCCACCCAACTTGGCAGACGTTTTTTTCAGTTGGGAATTCTTACAAACAAATTAAATCTTATAAAACTACGTGGAACCACGAAAAGTTTATTCGGGGATGTTGCTCGCTTCGCTCGCAAGGTATTGCTGTATATGTGTAGGAAAAAGTCCGTATTTATTCTGTTGAAATGGCTCTCGCTTCGCTCGCAAGGTACCTATGTGTACCTGCTTGCAAATGATAGATCCCTTAGGGTAGGTTTAAAGTCTGAAGGAGATGCTGCTCGCTTCGCTCGCTTGAGGAAGTTATACTGCCCACCCAACTTGGCAGACGTTTTTTTCTGTTGGAAATTCTTACAAACAAATTAAATTTAATAAAACTACGTGGAACCACGAAACGTTTATTAAGGAATGTTGCTCGCTTCGCTCGCAAGGTATTGCTGCATATTCCGACATGTGAATAGCTAAAACTACCTACGAATTTGCATCGCTTGGGATTTGGAACTCCAAAGGGTGTTAGGGCATCATTAGCGACCGTTATGTGACCGTTATGAATAGCTCGCAAGAGACCAAGAGCGAACTTTGAGTCCCTTCAACTCGCATTATTGTGAAACGGCGGCCCGGGTCGATTAAAAATGTAATTTTAAACGCTTCTCTCGCTTCCGCTCGCAATTTGACCTACTTCCCGTCACTTTTTTCGATATCCGATTTCGGATTCAGATTCGGCGGGATCAAAGCTGTATTTCGCCCGCGAAAACCGTTCCGAAAAAGGTACCTTTATGGGGTATATTTTAATCGGAAAAAACGTAGTTTTTCGTCGGACTTTTCGAGAAAACGGGTCCGTACTCTCGCATTTTTTTGTCGCATTTCCCGATACTTTTTTCGTGATCCGATCGCGCCGTCGTCTTCCTCGTAGGAAAACCTACGAAACCGGTATTTTTCCGGAATTTTCAACGGCCGTTTAGAGGGGTAGGGGAAGCGGGGAAGTCCAAAAAGCGCACATTAATTCTTACTTCGACCCCCCTCCCGCCCTACGGCCCATGGTTCGGGTGGGATTAGAAAATTTTAAATTTGCTTATACACCCTATCGGAAAATCCCAAGAAGATCCCCCCACTCGTAGACTCCCCCCACTCAGCCGTTTGGCCGTGCATAGACACGACAAACAGACAAACGGAGTTTCATTCTTATAAAATAGTATAGATATATATATATATATATATATATATATCACTTGGAGAATGACTCTACATTTATTTATCCAACAAACTTCTCACTAGAGGATATCCCGCAAATTTAGTGAAGAAGAGGATTATCCCTCCTCATGTTGGCTACCGACCGGCAATTAGCAATAAAAGTGAGAAGGTCCAATTGACAACGACATTCTTTTAGCGAATTTTTGAAGAAAATTATTAGCGAATTTTTGAAGAAAATTACGCTATTGCTCTCGCCTCAAAATTTGTAGAATGTGAATTTTTGAAAAAATTCTATGAAATCCGTTATGCATGTATATATGGATGTATGTACATGTGTCATTCCAGACGATAACTGTCCGTAGAATTGTGCTAAAAACTTCAAACAAATTTTAAAATTTTAAGGACACAAAACGAAAGTTCAAGTTCGTTGGCCAGCATGATCGGATTACATCTTCGGGTTGAAATTTTCAAAAGTGTAGTCAAAAAATTTCAAAATAGCCTGTTTGTTGCGATTTGTTGTGCGAAATAATTTTTTCAGCTTACTAACATGTGGTATATTCGGAATCAGCGTAAAATTTCCTATAAGAATATGTATCAAGTATTCAAAAATTTCAAAGTTGAAAAATCAGTCAAAAATCGAAATAATGCCGTTCGCTAGTTGTAAAAATCGGTAGTATTTGTTCGAAATAGATACTACAGTTTGTCTGTCAATTTCTTGCTGTGGGATACTAGATTCGAATGCAACTGACTTTATATCACTCGTAATATATAGCCTCATCATTGATTGGCTGTGGAAATACCTTTCTTTCATATGACGTCGGTATGTTATTTTATTTTATGTCAAGATTTGATGATGTTATGATAGTATATTGTTAAGATTTCAACTGCCTTCAATACTGACCACATTGGACATCGAAATCTATGAATATTTACCAACATTTGTCTTTAAATCTACAAGATTAGTTTAATAATGATAAAGTATGAGTACCTCCTAATTATTTTTAATAATTTGATTCCATGTTTGTCTATCAAAATCATAAACTAAAAGTTCTCTACACGATCAATAGCGACTGAAATGTCGAAGATTTCTTCAAAAATTCGCTCATGCTGCATGACTGGACTTTTTTGGAATTGGGGGCCCAAACAAAATTTTGAAGGATATCCACCCAATTTTATCCTCCCACCCCATAAAAAGAAATGTCTTTCCTGAAGCATCTACACTCACCTATCGTCAGGCATCCTCACTTGGCTATTTATCAAAAGAAAAATCCATTATCAAAAGCATAGCGGCTAGTAACGGATATGGAGGAGATCTCGTTGATACCATATGGGATAAGGTTCTTAGGAAAAAGAGTAGGGAAAAAGTTTCCAATCTGGCTCGGGAAGATCTAACTTTAGAAGAAAAGCAATGGATAAGTTTACCTTATTATGGGAAAATTTCTGATAAAATTGGTAAAATTCTATCATCGAGAGGTTATAAAGTAGGTTTTAAAAATAAAAATAGTCTTAAAGCATTACTAGGATCCGTTAAGGATAAAATTAGTGTGCAGGATAAAAGTGGAGTTTATAAATTAAAATGTTCTTGTGGCTACGAATATTGCGGTCAGACTGGTAGGAAATTTAGGGAAAGAATAGACGAGCATATGGAGGATTTCAGGGAAAATAAGGGTAAGTCTACATTTGCAAAACATCTTAAGGAATCTAATCATAGTTACAATTTTGATTTGACAGACAGACAGTTTGTAGAATTTCTTCATTTTTGCCCAAAGGGAGGTATGTTGAATGTACTTGAAAAATTCGAAATTATCAAAAGTGACAGGTCTGGTAAATGTTTAAATGAGGATATACCTCAATATATTTCACCACTGATAGGTCCATTTCTGTAAACCTTGGAATTATCCCTTCACACTGTTGAAACCCTATTTAGTTATTTCCCCCCTTTCACTTCATCTGATTAGCTATAATCCCCTTTCACTTTGTATGCACTTAATTGGTTGTACCTCCTGCCCCCCTTTCTTTTCTCTCGACCAATGGGATTCAATCTCCCTTTCACTTTGTATGCACTTGACTGGTTGTACCTCCTGCCCCTTTCCTTTCTCTCGACCAATGGGATTCAATCTCCCTTCACCTGTCTCTATATAACCTGTGTCCTTTCTAATGTGTCTTCAGTTATTGTTTGTTACTGATGATGGCCTAACCGTCGAAATCGATTTAACATTGTAACTCTTTATTTTTCGTGGAAATAGACAACGTTTTTCACTAACTTCCGTTTTTTGACCAGAGCCAGCTCCAAGCAAAGGATTGCACCCATGTAAAAAGCGCCGCCGTAAAGTTTGCCCTATAGTTATTGAGGAGGAAGTTTTCAAGTCTCCGAACAATCCCAACTCATACACATGCAAAGGATCAGCAGAATGCCAGACACCTATGTGTGTGTATGAGTGGGTTTGTAAAGAGTGTCCTGCCTTTTACGTGGGGAAAGCAGAAACTCCACTCAACTTGAGGGTGAACGACCATCGAGCATCCGTGGTTCGGTCTGACGATGATCTCCCTGTAAGCCGACATGCCATTACGCATAATTCAACTTTTGATGATTGTTTTGGCATTAAACTCTTGAAAAAAAACGCTGCAAATTATTTCACAAAGGTTTATTATTTTTTCAATTAAATATGATCATAGTTTTAGTTGGCTAGCGTACGTCATAAGGCCCGTCCAGACTCCTCGGCGTGTCCTATTTCGAGTTGCCACAACCTATACTTCTATAATTATATACGCATGTTTATATTTCTCGATTTGAGCTCCTATCTATTCAAATAGTTATTGACTTAATAATATCATTATCTAAGTACGTACGCAAAGTCGAGAGGATATGTTATTAAATATGCGTAGGAAAAGCTTTGGTATTAACACACAAATATGACCTTGAAAAAAACATCATATTCATGCCTCGAAGGAACGCCGGCGCCGTATCCACCACAAGGTGCCGCGGCGCCGGCGCCTCCTCTCACTCCACCCCCCCGCTCACCCCCCCTCACCGCCCACCGTGACCCCCTGCCAAGCGTGCCAGGCGTGCGTGCGTGCGTAAGTCTAACAAAGCCTTGAAATGACACTTTTTCGCCCGTTTTTGGCCCATAGCATCTATGCGAGTAAAGCGATCGGGATGGTTAAACGTTAGGACCAACTAGACCCCAAATGGAGTCTATGGGCGAAAGGACGGGTTTTTTAAGTCAATTCTTAGGCCTTTTATGGCCCGGACGGCGGACGGCGGACGGACATTTCAAATTTGGATTCTACGCACCTTGAAACGTAAAGTGACAAAGTTTGAGGGGGGGTTACAAAAATTTTTTGCTATACGATCACATAGGCTTATTATTGGAAATAATAAACCAAAATGAGGCCCAACGACAACAAGAGATTGCTTCACCAATCGGAAAAAGCCCGTCGCAACGTGCTAGGTGCCTACGATCCTCCAGGACTGAATATTAGACATTGAAGCGATATCCATAGTTACAAATATTCCTTGCCAACGTTGCAAACAGCCCAAATTAATCATTTTCTCTCGTACTTTTGAAAAAGGCAGAAGCTGAAATATTAAAAATAGTTTTGTATTGTTATTTTCTTTTCTTACCAAGTGATTATATACCTATATATATATATATATATATATATATATATATATATATATATATATATATATATATATATATATATATATATATATATATATATATAACGTAATGGTGTTTTTCTGCTCAATAAATCTAGGTAGCGGAAGAAATATGGAAACTGAGAAACGATGATTTATTGCTTATCATTGTGGAATTAGAAGAAGAGTGTTTACAGAAACCTGCCCGATCCCCAAGAATTCCATCAACATTGGATCAAAACTGATAAAGAAATTATTATAGTAGAATTTTACTTTTGCCGATATTTCTGCAATTCGGAAGAATGTATACTTGGATACATGAGGTCGGAACTATCTTCACCACTAACATACAGTTACACAAATTGGGTCCAACCCCAACACTCTCCGATGTAATGAAGGATTTCAGAGACATGTCAAACGGCAAATGGAAAAGCTGCATGATTGTCAAAGCTGGGGTTTCCCCGCCTCACTAATCATTTACTCGTCTTGTTCTCAAATAAATAAAAAAACGAAAAAGTGTCAAAGCCCTGAAAATTAGTTTTAATCGCAGAATAATACGAGTACATACCAAATGTTCGTTTGCCATACGTTACGTATGTTTGTGCACTAATTTTTCTCAGCGTAGAAGGTAGAATTTTATTAAAATTTGTTCATGATGTCATGCTGCAGTTTATCAATGTTCGTGTTTTCTGAACAAGCCATCATGTGTAACGCTCGAGGTATCAGCCAGTCAATGGAGAGTTGCGTCAGAAAAGGTGTTGAACATTCCGAAATGAATACATCACAAGGTCATCTGATCCAAGATCGTGAAATCCCAAGAAGTGTGATATAAAAATAAATCAATTGAAATTAAAAATTTTACAAACCGATTTCACGAACCTTTTTTATTTATTATTTTTTATTTTTTTTTCATGACCAAATATTTCCCCTTTTACCTTTTCTTTTTCGGAAGCTTTAACTAATAATGGAATCGCATTGGAGCAAAATCATCAATAAACACTCCACATACCTCTTAAGCTGAGATTTTCCGTACCTTATCTATCTAAGAACGTCTCGCCACTCCAAGTGCTGACATTGTTACAACACTTACTGTTTTCTCTCTTTCATTAATGGTGTAGACTGATTCAGTCTTTAGTACGCTTTGACTCGGATGATAAATATCAATAATCATAATATTGAATAGTTGGCCAACAATTTTTGAGCACATTAAATTGGTCAAATTCCAAAGAATGTACTAAAAAATCACTACAAATGGCTAAAAACGGCCAAAAGTCGTTAAAATTATAATTTTTAGCAAAGTTTTAGTCAAAACAAAATTATGAACGATTAACTAGGACATTAAAAAATGTTTGCACAAAATTATGCTGAAAAACCTGAAAGTCCAAAATCTTTTTTTAATCACCAAATTTTATTTATTACGTGGTTTTTTGCCTTAAATTTGGTTTTTTAACCATTTCTTTCCACTGAAATTGCTCAAATTTCAATACAATTTAACATATTATAATACGATAGATTAGAAAATTCTTTCATACGATCATGCTGCAAGAATGGAACTTTTTTATGTCACATGCTTGCAGAGCTCGGTTTGGCCACCCCCACCATGCGACTGCCCTGCTTGAAGTCTTGCTGTCGATCGTCATAAATCGACATCATTTCATGTAATTAATTAAATTAAGTTATCGACATCATTTCATGTAATTAATTAAATTAAGTTTATATATATATATATATATATATATATAGCTCTCAATTAAGCTGCCTCATCTGCGGCTAAATTTTTAGCAGTAAAGGGAGGAGGGTATGAGGATAAATCGTAATGCCTGAAAAACTTGCGTTTACCCTCCATCATTTTTGGTCAACATGGGTCATAGGCTAACTTTAGGATTTGTTTTATCAAATTATTAGCCCCTGGACCTGACCTTCTTACTTCGTTTTCGGACTATTTGTGTATTACAGAGCTAGAATTAGTAAATTCACACGAAGGGGAAAATGCGGAGTATACTGCGGTTAAATGTTAGTTTCGAAATCTAATTTTGTGTATGTACGCTCCTCAGTCTAAAATCTCAACAGATTTCAGGGTTATTTTTCTCGACTTGGAGATTGGGTCGATGATGAAGAACAAACTATACCAGAAGATGATTCAAAACTTCTTCCTTTTTATTTTGGTCATATTGCTTTTATTGAAATTTTCCCCAGACTGCTTTGGTTGATGTTCCGATGAAAATCAATGAAATTACATGAAATAAAGGTGTGAACGAATTATATAAGGATACCGCGGCTATAGAAGGATACAGTATCAACCGTAACTTCGCAATTCGTGGTTACATGCAGCAACGAATAGTGAAGAAGAGCACGCTGGGAAAGTAGTTTGATGTTCAACATGTGAAAAGGTTTCAAGGCTTCCGCAACCTTGTTTGATTCTGCGACAACTACTAGGCTAGGCGAAATTTTCAACGAGTTTTAAGCAAACCTTTCGATCTGACTACATTGTTTTCGACAGCAATTGGCGTTTTCTAGACATCACCTTTCCAACTGAAGACCTCCAACCTGATGGAGCGAGAGCGCCACTTAGCTGAGGCCAGGCCACTTCATCCAGGATACTCGCCCACCTACCTACTACTAGTCAAGATCAGTAGGCAAGGGCACAGGCACACCTAGATAAAATTAGACGGCAACCGAGACTCTGCGTTCCCACATAAATACCTGAATCTGCTCAGCCCCAACCCTCCGAATCATTTCAAATGTTTCTACTGACACCTCGGCGTATAAAAGAATCTGCAAGAGGAAGGTTGGAGGGATATGCTCAATAAGAATTTATTTGTAAGTATAGATATATTGGTGAAATGGTGAAATTTGTTTTAGCCAACATTTGGTTCAATGATGACGTACACCGTCACTAGTTTCCCTCTGAACACTTTGCCTACACAATAATTGCACTAATAACACCTAAACTATAACACGACGGTATCCAAACCTATAATTAAGTTAAAATCGCCCTCGTGCTATCCAAAATATCCCGAGGCAGGAAAAGCCCCAACCCGGAATGCTTGTTTACTCTACTTTACTGATTACTTTACAATCCAAAATATCGGAATTTATTTCAATTTAATTTGAATTTTGATTTATTCGGTAAAATCATACCACGTTTCTCCATTGACGAAATTCAAGCTAGGAGAACACAACCCCTTTATTAAAGTGAAAAAATACCTACTGGCAGCTTCACAATCGTTCTGTACACCCTCAAGTCTCGAGAATTCAACATAAAATTATTGGTTGCTAGTACACTGCAACTTTGATAAGCCAGCATTCCTTGGAATACGAAAAAAAGCAGAAACATCTCGTGCGAGATCTCACACAATCTTTTAGGTCTTTTAGCAAATGAAATTGGTCGTTTTGCAAATAAAATTGGTCTTTTTACATACAAAATTGGTCGTTTCGAAAATGGAGTTGGTCTTTTTAAAAATAAAAATAATCTTTTTGCAAATGAATTCATTTGTCTCAAGTTTAAATAGATTGATATTGTAAAAAGATTAATTTCAGTAGCAAAAAGACCAAATATATTTGCTATAAGACCAATTCTATTTTCAAAAAGACCATATTTAATGTATAATAATAATGGTAATAGTAACCAAAATAAACTTTCAACGCAGAGGAAATCCCACTAAATCGAGGATGGTAACCTAATAATATACAATACAAAATTTCAATCGATGAGATTGATTGTCGACATAAATACGAGTTGTCTCGACTAATACATTTTTCAACAATTGAAGATTTAGAGATAGTGTTCCTTTTTCCAATTTTCAAATGGGTGTGGTATTCAGTGATAGGAAGGTACTGAAACAATATCGGGGCGAGCTAAGGAAATTGCGGTGTGATGTGTAAAGCCCACCATTTGCAACTGTCGTGCAGTTCCTTATAATAACTACCTTAGGGTCAGATTATCTATCATTTATCCTTAGGATATTATTATCCACCGCATAAGACAATATCGTGGGCGTTTATCTACTCCTCTTTCGGCTCAATATGGCATTTAAATTCACCTGGACCTCGATAAAAACTCAATTGAAGTTTAGTGAGTTTGTCCCTGCATTTCAAACCTCAAACTGTACATCAGGTATGCTTATGGGGTTGGGTGTTATGCATTTTACAGCTTTCTCATTAATTATATTAATTTATTTCTTTTTCAATTAATAACCCTGCCCTACTTATTGTGCATTACATCGCTTGGGATCCTTGGGAAAGCAGTGATGACCAGAAGAATCATTTCATTCCCAATTTTTATTTTTAAAAGCAGGAAAGGAAACCTTATACAGTAAGGAACAGAGTCGATCGTTTTGAGAAATGGAATAAGACAAACGTTATAATGCGTTAGGGGCTATTATTTTTTTCCGTACAGTTCATAAATATAAATAATATCTAACAAGAGGTACAATTACTCTAAAGTGGCTCTATGCTAATGGATCAACAAAGATTACAGCAGGCAATTTTTGTGGGGTAAGCTGGCGATTCAATTCAGCAAATACCTATGGAATTTATAAAAATTTATTTATGAGTGAATTCATCAGAAGTAGAATCAGGAACTTATATTGGCAAAAGAAGGCTCCAAGAAACCCCCCAGCCTCTCTAAAAACCCTGCTAGTTCTAGGAGCTAAGGCTATAGTATAAAGTAGGCAGTAATTTCAGGAGAGGGTTTGAGATTAGATTTTGGAAATTTAGTCCGTTCTGAGTGAGAAAGTCTTTATCTGTCGTCTCAAAATTGGTGGAATACGAAATGGCGGCCTCATAAAAATGGCTTAATTTGCCCATTTTGAAGTTTTTTTTCTTCCTAATAATTCCTAAACCGTACATTCTACAGAAATTTTTGTACGTAGCAAAGTTGTAGATCATTATTAAAGAAAAAAAAAAAAAAAAAAAGATTCCAACGCTTTGAATTATCTCTTAAAATAAGCGGATTAGACAATTGAAAATCGCTAATTTTGGCCAGTCCTCTCCTCCCCCCCGTCAATCCTTTTCTCCTTCAAAATCACCTAGTGGCGTTAATATAGGCCTGATTTCAGTCTGCCAAAGCTATTTCCAACCAAGATTAAATACTTTCCTAAGTTCATACCGAGCATACTTCAGCTGAGACCTTTCCCATTGACCTACAGCCGAACTCATGAATTTTATGCCATTTAACACATTAAGTTCGCAAAAACGACCTTTTACTTTGTACTTTAATGGGAAACAGTCAGCAAAAACCTGCTCGATATTTCCAACGGAAATGGACGTTGGACGGTGGACGTTTTTCAATTTGTATTTCTTTTTCGTTTCTTTCTTTCCTTTCTTTATTTTTTCTCATTTAAATAATAACTATCCATCCATTCTTTTATTGCGTTCTGGACATTTTATTGACTTGGTGAACCGCTATATGTTTTCTGACAAATCCGTTATTCGGATGTTTATACTTTTTTTCCCGTTCACACCAAAATCTGAAGATGTCCTCAGTTAGAGGACGAAACGTCATCTAATAAAATAATAAATGAAGTAATTTCATTTATTTTTTTCCTTGGGCCGCATCCCGACTAATTCGTACAAAACAATGAAATCAGACAGATATTGAGGCTGCTGGGTGATTTTGAAGGGCAAAATACTAGACGTGGGAGGAGAGAACCAGAGGAACCTCCAAAAATGAGCCTGACTTTCGATTGTCTTTAACTTAATTCCCTTATTTTGGGAGATAATTCAAAGTTTTTGGGTCGAATCTTTTTCCTTATTTTTATTTCTATTTATTTCATTTTTCTCTACATCGTTGCTACGTATAATTGCTGTAGGAAGAACGGTATAGGAATTAGGAGAGAAACACTTTAAAATGGGCAAAATAAGCCATCTTTATTATTCCACCATTTTGTATTCCACCAATTTCGAGATGGTAGACCAAGATTTTCTCACAAAGAACGGACAAAATTTTCAAAATTTAATCTCAAACATTCTCCTGAAATTACTATATGTATATTGTCGGCCTTGGCTCCTGGGCTATGCACACAGCCTACGGGGGATCGCTGCTCCATAAAGTGCCGCAAAAAAGAAATTACAGAACCTGCGAGCTCTGGAAAAGATTGAGAGATCCTCAGAATTGAGAACTACCATACACCTCTTTCTCTCCCAAGGAAAATGTCAGTAACCTTGTTCAGAATGGTTACTGGCCATGTCTACCTCCAAAAGCACTTGTATAAAATAGGAGAGCATGCCCACCACTTTGTCCATTGTGTATCGTGGAAGACAAGGATGCCCGTAACCTCATTGAGTGCCCTGCACAGGAAAGGGTACACAGATCCAAACCAGAAGAAACAGCAGCTGAAAGGTACTAGCCAGCGAGGCGTCTGATAGATGCAAGGACTGGCACACAGTTATCCCGAGTGTACGGGCACACAGGTATCCCGTAGTTTTCTGGGTAATGGATCAGTGGCTAACTTTCTCTTACCTAAGCCTTTGTCCGTTATCCCGAGTGAAGGGCACACAGGTATCCCGTAGTTTTCTGGGTAATGGATCAGTGGCTAACTTTCTCTTAAGCCTTTGTCCGTTGAAAATAATGATTTTTGAGGAAAATCAATAAAATGGGCTGTTTTTTCAGAAACTTGGAAGTATTTTTCCTGCAACCACCAGTTTTTTCTTGTAAAGGGCATAATAACCATTGTAATTATCATATATTATCAAAACATTTAAGCACATTTTCTGGGCAAAATACGTCACATTTAGTATTTTTGTCTAGGTTTTGGACTGTGAATTATGGTCGTTATCATTCGTTGCAATCCGGTCAATTTCAAACAATACCTGATGACTCTGAGAGGGTGTCTAGAAAGTTTCAGCTGCAACAATGTGCTACTCCGGTCACAGCACATGTTTGAAGATGTGAAAGTTGGCATTGTCTCCTGGTTGTTTTGATGGATTTGCGTTAACATAATCTCTCATTTGCCTTGTGTCGCCTCACTTGCTTCGTCAGTCTCTTGACGGATTTCCTGCAGAATCTCACTACAATACCTATCAATTTTGAGGTAAAAAATATTTTTCTTGCAAAAACAACCTATAGAAGTAGAAAATGGGAGAATATCTACTAAAAAAGCTCAACTTTCAAAAATGTCTCAGCTGACTACAAATGTTAGGATAAATTCATTTACCCATTGATGTTTTCATATATAAAGCCAAGTATGATTAAAAATATTTACATTTTATGAGGATGCTATTTAACGGACTAGCATTTCAAAAAAGTAATTTTAACGAGTTTTAGAAGTTTTTGGAAATAAAGATACTATGTATGCGCTACGTTGCGCCGCATTCTTATTGCAATTATTCCATTATATAGACTAAATCCTAACTTCTCTAAAAGTTTAAACTCCCGGAATTCACCGGGTTAGCCACTGCATCATTTTAAAGATTGAGTACTCAAAAGAAAATGACGTAAGTCTGAAGGCCGTCGAATTCATTCGGTCCACTTTAAGCTTAATTGCTGAATCATTATAGGTATTCAACATGAACCAACAACCTGTTCTATATTTGTCGGGTAAACTTTTCAAATCTATTTGAGTATTTTGATGGAATTTTATAGAACCAGTCACGTAATTTCTCATGAATTTAGCATGCTATCAACTTTACGTCGTACAATAATGTTGTCACGCCATTTTCCTGTATTTTTACATTAAATAATCTAAATCGTCAATGTCATCTTTATTTTTCATAGTTCCTAATCCTACGATGCCTAGGTATCCATGGATATATCCTATAACCTACCACCTATAGGGTATGCATTATGCATGAACATAAGAAAACATACCTTCTTTTTTGGCTACTTTTCGAAATGTTGATGTTTATTGGAATGGATTGACCATGCACATTTATCTATTCTTATCTAACGTTTTATTTATAATCAACCCAAGATGCGCACGTTGATCATTTTTGCAATTTAAAACTATTTTTGAGCACATTTTGGCACTAAAATTGTCCATTTCCCTCTTAAATTGTTGGATTTCTATTGAAAAACATTTCATAAAACTTGTATCGTTGAACCCATTGAAACAGCATCATTTCAGAAAAGGGGGAAAATGAAACTTTTTGGTAATATTTGTAGAATGTTATAGGTATTAGAAACTCGCTAAATCTTATAAATGTGTTAAATGCGCTATTAGATATTTATTAAAATAATGAATGACTTCCGATTTGGTTTTGCGCCCCAAAAAACATGGGTGAACCACTTTCGTGCAAAAATCCTGGTGGTAAGAGATTTACGCACCTGTTGGTGGGTTTGGCACCACTGTGGGGCAAAGGACGATAAATCGGACAGCCTGCTTATTTACCCGAGTAGAATAATGAATTACATAGAATAGTGTACAACAATATAGAAATAAATCAAAATTAACATCGTAGAACAACACGGGATTTTGAATTGGCCCGTTTCGTCCACTTACGAATTCACTGTATTGGTAGCAGCTGTCAGAAATGAGACAGTAAAAACGGAGTACCTTTCCTTTTCCTTCTATTGGATAAATAATCTATTACGTCGCATATCCCATAGAAGCTTTACCTTGGATAATTTAGCATTGATAAACGACACACGTGTAGCATCCATGACCTATCCAGTGATTGTTGTGATTGTGGTGACACTATGGTACAATCCCTCCGTTCACTTGGATATTGAAATACCCGCCCTTAGGCAACAAAATCTTGAAGATTTTTTTACTTGTGTTTTCAAATTTTTTCTTCGGAGAGAGTACCTACTTGGAATCACTAGCACGTCTAAAAATATAAACACCGGAGATGTGTCTAACTTCACGTCTGTATGTATTAATACTCCTAAAAGTGAGGAGTAATTACATATTTTTTAATACGTAAAGTACTATTATATTTCCAAAGAACTATAAAGTAGTGAATGACAAAGTTGTGTAAATGCACAATTTCAGGTGCCAATCTAATTGCAATCACCTTGAAGTTGGTGAAATGTGCATCAGAAGTACTAGATTATTAATTCGTATTCGTGAGACCAAAACCAATCATGGAAATACAACTCGAAAATAAATCTTCTTGGGATGTGCATGGGGTCGGTTTCTGCGACTGTCAGACATAGTGGGCATTTGGGCAAAACCTCCCTACATGATAGAGAAATATCAATTTGAGAATGATTAAAACATTCATATTCGTAAAGGTGTCGTTATTGACAAATCGTTAGTCAGTATTGTAATTGCCAGTGTTCATGGAACCTACACGTTCTGGAGTCGAGTATTTTGCAGCTAACTGTTGTAAAAGTTGCCTCAACTAAGTTTCATTGGCCACAGAAGTCTTAAAATATGCGCGATTTATTTGAATCACCCAAAGTAAATAACTTGAAATTAATCTTATTAGACATTTTCTCTTCAAAACTTTCTTATCTGGCCCTCAAGCACAAACAGTGCAGTCTCACCCATTTTAAGTGCACTTCCAATTCCGAAATATCAAAACTAATTTTTAAACAATTAAAGCTGATAAAGAGCAATACTAGTGACACATATCAAATAATTGGAAGTTTATCACTACAATCACACCGATGAACACGAATCCAAGTTTGCAACACAATTTTTATTACGAAAGAAACTATTTTTATCATACACGATCAAAGACCGAAATAGCAAACTAAAGTTCTAATTAGCAACGAGTTTTTCCAACGTCTCAACGTAAACAATAATAAATACACACGTGTTTCCCCAACACTGTTCCCCCTCTTTTCTTAGACCCTCCAAGCAAGGACGTAGAGGGTCCACATGAACTACCCGTTTCTTTTTATTGGGTAATTGAATCCGGAAGATAACATCAGAGAGCCTTTTCTTGATGACACAAGGTCCGACCCAAAAATGCTGTAACTTAGGGTTCAGGCCTTTTTTTCTCACAGGATCGTACATCCAGACCTCGTCTCGCTCCTTAAACCTAGGCTTCTCTGCTCGAACGTCATACCGTCGTTCCGTCTCTTGAGCTACCTTAAACATCGTTTCTCGGGGTATGCTGTGTGCTTCATCTGATGTTCTCTCCAGCTACCTCGCATAGTCTGTTGAAGTCACTGTATTTGGCGGTTTTCCCGTCAATAAGTTCAATGGTACCGTAAGGGCTCTACCAAACATCAACATTGCTGGTGAGAACCCAGTGGACTTATGCTCTGAAGCTCGGTAAGCCAGCAGCACCATAGGCAACTTGTCATCCCAATCCCAATCCCCAATCCCGTTGATGGCTTTCTGTGACCTTGGATAACATATCCCAAAGGGGTACGGTTAAAGTGTTCAACCATATCGTCACTTTGCGGTCTTAACACTGTGGTCCGTGTTTTATTTACTTCCGATATTTTCAGTGTTTCTGCAAATAAATCAGCTTCAAAGTTTCTTCCCTGGTCACTGTGGATCTTACGGGAACACCAAAACGAGACACTACGTGGTCCACCAAACCTTTAGCTACAGTCTCAGCTCGTTTGTCTGGTACTGGAAATGCCTCCGGCCATTTGGTGAAATAGTCCTAGACAATGACTATGTGGACGTTTCCTGTCCTTGAGGTTGGGAGGGGTCTAAGCATATCAATGGCCACACGGTCAAAGAGTGCACCCACCATGTACCTACATTTGCAAGGGGGCCCTCTTTTTCTTACCTTTTCCTCCAGTGTTGCAATCTAGACAGCTCTGGTCAAACATCCAAACGTCACAATGCATTCCAACCCAATAGTACTTCGTAGCAATGATGTTATCATGCGTTTTGTGCCAAAGTGCCCTAGACAGTGTGTTGAATCCAGAACCATCATTCGACATCCTCGAGGGACAACGGTCTGATTAACTTTTTGAGTACTAGTTTCATTTTCCCAGCAGCGTACCAGTACTCCTTGCTCTAGGCTGAGTGAATCCCCCATTGCCCACAAAGCCTTTTCAGCTGCACTGTATGGTGCGATATCCTGCCACTTTAGTCGTCTACCTTCTTTGACCCATCCCCTTTTCCTAGCCAGTTCAGGATCCTTCTGTTGTTCATCCTTCCATCTGATAGGTGGTATCAGTTCTGTTCCCCGCACGTCTATTACTTGTTGCAGAGCCTTCTCTTCTTGACGAGCACAGTAACGATAACCTTGGGGAAGACAGGGTCTACGAAAAAGTCCATCAGCATAACCATGCGAAGGCCCTTCACAATGTTCAATGAGGATGTTGAAAGTTGCCAACGTGTCAAGCCATCAAGCCAGCTGTCCATCTGGATGTTTGAAATTCCTTAACCACTGAAGGGAGGCATGGTCCGTCCTTACAGTAATAGGAATCCCACTGCTCAGTCCATAATGGTGAAAGTGCTCTAATGCAACCTTTATCCCCAGAAGTTCTCTTCTGGTTACACAGTAATTACACTCAGCTTGGCTGAGGCATCTACTGAAATACGCAACTACCTTCTCTTCTTTTCTATGCCTTTGCAACAGCTCAGCACCAAGATCACGTCCACTTGCATCCACATCCAGCAGAAAGGGCATGTCGGGCTTTGCATGGCTGAGGACAGGGGCTTCGGTGGTATATGCCTATTTCAGGTTTTTGAAGGCTGCTTCACACTCCATACAAAAACAAAATCCAAGAAAAATCCATCCAAAAAAAGTCCATTGAAATTCTGCTTAGCTGGCTTCTAGCTTGTACAATGGAGCCGCACGTCGAGCAAAATCGGGAACGAATTGACGATATTAAGAGCAAAAACTGACGAAGCTCCGTACTTCTTCAGCAGACTTTGGTGTTGGCCATGTTGTTACCTTTTCCGTTTTTCCGGGTTCCGCATGGACCCCATCTCCTGATACAACGTATCCCAAGTAAGCTATAATTCAACAGAAAAGTTCACATTTATTAGCATTCAAGCCCAGCCCGTATTGTCTAAATAACAAGAGAATTTCTTTGAGCAATTCCACCATATCCTCATATGTTGCAGCATCAATCCTCACGTCATCAACGTAGACCCAAACTCTCCCCGTCATAATGAAGCAGACTGTCCATTGCACATTGGAAAGTGGCAGGGGTATTGCACAGCCCAAAGGGCATAACCGAAAACTGCCATAATCCCCTGGGTGTGCAAAATGCTGTTTTACTGCGGTCAGATCTTTTCATTTTCACCTGCAAATAGCCACTGTGGACGTCGAGGGATGAAAACCAAGAGCTACCCTGCATAGCAAGAAGCAGGTCATTAATGTGTGGCAAAGGGTACGCATCTTTCCTAGTGACGTTGTTGAGGCGCTGATGATCTATGCAAAACCTTGCAGTGCCATCTTTCTTTTTCATGAAAACTATGGGGGATGCCCAGGGGCTACTGGAAAGCTCAATTACTCCCATTTTCTCCATTTCTTCCAGAAGAGCATCAAATTCAGCCAATTTATCTAGTGGGAGTCTTCGTGGACCCCTAACTCGTTTTTACTGGCAAAAAACACATCTGCAAAATCCCGTATGAGAGCAGTCACCTTGATTTTTTTGTTCCTCCGCCAATTCCAGAGTTGCTCGCTCAATAAGATTTTCCACATGGACATAGCGTTGGTCACTTGCAGCCCTTTCAATTCTGACAAACCCTCACACCCATGTCTTCCCTCATCTGCTATGTCCACTTCTCGAATGCAGAAATCTTATTCGGCATCCTTCACTTTAGAAGAGGTTTCTCCAGATGTCTTCATAGTAACCTTGCATCAATCTTGCAATCTGTCGCCGCTAGGAAGTCCATCCCTATAATGCAGTCATTTCTTATATCAGCGAAAATACTGCATGCTTCCTAGTACTTCCATCCTCCAACCCCACCTGTACCAGTACCTGTCTGTCCACTGGAATTTCAGCTCCTGTAACAGTTCGCAAAATGGTTAGCCGGCCTCTTCTTGTGCCCCCCCCCCCCCCCTACTGGAACCTCCACACACCCCCCCCCCCCCCTCCTCACTATGGTAACCATGGCTCCAGTATCAACAACCAATGTGCACGGTTTTCCATCAATGGATCCTTTGATGACGATAGAGCCGAAGAACTCACTTGGTATACCACAGGTGTGTCACATTTCTTTTCCTTGATGCTGGTGTGGGGTCTCTATCAGTTGCGTGCCATAGGGCGCCCCTTCCCTATGGCCACTTGTCGTTTCCCTTTTGGTTCCTTAGGGGACATGTATCACCTCCATGTCCAGTATCCTGACATCGAGGACACTTTCGCTTAGGACAATACCGAGCAAAGTGTTGTTTTTGTCACACCGGTAACAAGTTATGGATGCTAGGAATGCTGCATTTGATCCGGTTCTGACGTCACGCACTTCCTCAGACGATTGCTTCACCTTCATTTCACAAACTGGTTTGATGGTTACTTGGCACTCAGCTCAGTATACACCAGCATCGCTCTGGAGTGCAAGGGACAAGGCAGCAGGTATAGATTTTGGGTTCCCTAGCATTACTAGTTCCCTCACACAATCATTGGCTAGTCCATTCAACACTTGTAAAACTGCCAGCGCTTCCTATAATTCCCTATTGCTCTCAGGTGTGGCCCTACATGCCACTGTCCCTACTTCCCGAACAAATGTGAGAATATCCTCCCCTGGTCTCTAAAGTCGTGTTCGCAGCTGAGTAACATAAAATTGTGACTGATTCCCAATATCAAACTGATCAGACATTTACGACAATTCGTTATAATCAGACATGTTCAAAGCATCACAGAGTGCAGGCAAGGCAGGCCCAGTTAATGATGCAGCCAAAGCCAGTCCTTTACACTTGCAACTCCATCCATTGGCTTGGGCAACTACCTCAAAGTGGCTTCGGTACTCGTCCCATCGTACAGCTGGGCACGAAACTGGTCTTGATACCACCCTAGCTTGATGACTTTCCATCTTCAATGCCTATAGTTCTTTGAGGACTTCTTCAACTGAACTCATGCAGCTGGTAGTTGAAACGAGCTTGCTGTTCCTCTATTTCTTTCCTAAATATCCGCAGCGCGTCCTGTAATATATCAGATTGACCTGGTTGAATATCTCCAATATTATACAGCCGTGTAACTCCTTGAGGTAGGTCAGATTGGTGAACATCTGACCTCCACTGCTGCAGGTACCTACCACCCTTCCACTGCGTAGTGTGAACCCATCCACGTCTTGAAATTCTTCCCGATCGCTCATCACCGTCCTTCAGAGTTCTTGAAATCACTTTACTCCACTTGAACTATCCCACTTCTGACACCAATTTTTAGGAACACTGATGAACACAAATCCAAGTTTGTAACACAATTTTTATTACGAAAGAAACTATTTTTATCATACACGATCGAACGAAATCACAAACTAAAGTTCTAATTAGCAACGAGTTTTTCTAACGTCTCAACGTAAACAATAATAAATACACACGTGTTTCCCCAACACTATTATGAGATAATACTTGAATGGTTCTAGATTGTAAATTAGGCCTAAAGAATCATTCGATACGTGGATTTTATTCCATCAAAACCAATAAAATTAAAGCAACAATAAATCAATAGTAGTGCTGAATGAGGCTTGCCACGGCTAGCAATCAATGAAACTGGAGACAACAAACATAATCAAAAGGCTATTTATCGCCTTCGGTTAATCCTTAAAACCAAACACACAAGATCAATAATATTGACAATTTTCTATCGCGTTGACGTATATTGACTTATTATTATGTATTACGCTGTGAGAGTGAGCTGTATCAATAACGGTTGGCTCTCCAGTTGGAATAAGTGACCTGGGACAATAGAATTGAAAGATACGGCAATGGAGTCAACGACCAGTATACAGTAAACATTAAAGCTAAGAAAGATTTCGAGACACAGCGAATGCGCTACAGACAACAAACTCGCACTCATAATTATTGACCGCGTCTAAGAAAAGGTCTGACTTACGCTAGACAGAAGTAAGATGAAACACTAACACGTTGAAAAATAGGTTATCACGCAAGCGTTCTTCTATCGATAGTGATTGTTACTGTCCGGCACAACCTTTCTTTTGGAATGCTTAATTTTTTGGTGTAAAAACGGAATTTTTATCAAATCCGCAGAAGAGGTTTTTTGTACACACACACACGCACGCGCACACACACACAGACACACGTGCGCGCGCACGCACAGTGTAGAGCTACAGGAATTGTTTCAAATGCCTCAAAACTGATTTTCACGAAGAAAAACTTTGGGTACAAAGATATCTTCAACTAAAACTTTTTCTAAATATTATCCAGCTTTACAAATCAATTTTGATTTTTTTTACAATTTTTTTTCCAAAGAATGTTTATCGAATTCTAATGAAATTCAAGTGCATTTTTCAGCATAATTTTGGGCACACATTTCTAAATGTTTCAGTTCACAGTTGAAATCGTTTTTATGAGTAATATTGCTTAAAAAAAAAAAAAAAAAAAAAAAAATAGCAATATATATAAATATATAAATACCTATATTATAACTCTCATGTCGAGTTCATTTTCTTTTAAAACCATCAACGTTGAAAGGGGATCCATCCACAAAGACCCAATCTTATAATTTTTATAATAAGCAGCTAAATACTGGATTGAAAGACGCGATACAAATGTGTTTTAAATTAAATTAATTAATTTAAGAGGTAGAGGCGGGAGAGGGACGTACTATGGGTTATTTCAAAACTACCTGATAAACCGCACTACGACCATTTTTTGGTTTATTATTTTCAATAATGAACCTTTGTAATCGACCAAGAAAAAATAACTTATAACCCCCCCCCCCCCCCCCCCCCCCCCCCAATTGGTTGGTTTACATTTCAAGATGCGTAGAATCCAAAATCGAAAAAAAAAAAAAAAAAAAAAGAATCCGTCCGTCCGACTTACAAAGCTTTTTTCACAAAGTATTGGAACAAACTATAAGGAATTTGGCTTAAAAATCATTTATCGGCCAGGGATGTGCCAGTAACATCGGAATCGCGTTCGATCAACAGTAAAGGGTAGAACCTAAAGGCTGAAATGTTCAAAAATCGAGATCTTGAAATCTTTCTATGTAACATTAATGATTTTTTGAGTTTCATTTATAGGTATGTGCCCAAAGAATCGAACAAAACCACCCCGGTCGCTATGCGTTTATTCGTTTGCTTTCCTTAAAGGCTAAACCATCGACAAGAAAAAAAAAAAAAAAAAAAACACGCGGGAGTGAATCGTAACCACTAACAAATATCAAAAACCGCCTTGAAAACTATGACAATTGTATCAGCTGATAACATAATTCCGGTGGAATTCTGACCGAGTTTATTATAACTTCTGTACCCTATTGGGCTTGTGAAGAGTAGGTAGGTAATCTCCTCATTGATTTTCAGTTGTTTGGACAAGGATGATGCTAACAGTAACAACCTAGAAATATACGACAGAGCGTTGGGATTACCATTGTCGATAGAGTGACAATGAACAAATGAATAAATGGAATGAAGTGAAGCTTTAGAAATCAACGTAGGTATAGTACAAAGCTGTATTCAATCGAATAACCTACCTAATTCAATTATATTAATTTATTGATTAGTAAATATTTAGGAATTACTCTTAATTAAATTATTATTTCTATTCAGACAACAGAAGGTTATTTACTTCCGAGTCTACCAAGGTCGGAACGTTTCAGCCAATTTTCTAAGAAAATGAAGCTATTGCAATGAATCCAAAATTTCTTTCATGGAAATTCGTTGTGAAATTTCTTGAGTCTAACATTTTTTGATAAGTGTACGTACAATTTGATCAAAAAGTTCTGGTTCTTTTCAATTTGCGAGCAAACAGAGGGTCGTTGAAACTTATCTGTAGTTTCAGCGTTACTCTTTCAGCGTTACTCTTTCTGAGTCACCTGGTTATTTTATATTGCTGTAATATTCTCGTGTTATTCTGATCAGCTTCGGAACCACCGATGCTAATTTCTTTCCTCATCGACTCGCGTTGCTGAAATTTAATGGAGTTCGTTCGGGACACCTCAAAAACAATTACGAGGTTCGGAGGATCACTGAATAACTTATGAGGCCTCTCTGAGGCTAATTTCTTTCCTTTTCGACCTGCCGTTTTATTAAGTTTTCTGTTTAGTTGTTTTGGCATTTATAGAAAAATTTTCAACATTCACCTACTAACTATAAGCCGTAAAATTGTGGGGTCCTGAGCTGTAAAGGTGTGAGCCCTTTTGGGAGGCACGAAGTGCCAAGTTTTGATCATTTACTAGATATACATGGAATTTAATAAGAATTATAGACCAATGATCTATTTAGAAGGGCTGTCTAATACAGAAATTATGAACCTTTGTGTAATAATTTGCAGCGTTTTTTAAATTACACCTAAATTACACTTCCTTGTTTTCTAGGAAAATCTCTTTCCGGTTTCCCTAGGAAGAGCGGCACATTTCCAGTTGTGGACCCTATCCTAGGTTGCTATTCTACGAACTCAGCCGTGACCTCTAGAGGACCTACCTCCATCAACCTTTTAACCTACTTGTTTTAAGTTATCTTTTGGAAATTGACCACAGAAAGCTACCTAAACGTCCATCATCATGAACATTTGTAATTGTCACATTATTTCATACGTAGGAATTCTCGATCTCTTCCGTTAGCCATTACTTGTGCATTCGCTCTTTCAGTTTTAGACGGAGGTGAATAATCTTGAATCCAGACTCAATATCGTGATTATTGTTGCTATAATTTCAAGTTATCTGTTTATTTATTGATTCGAACGTTTTCTGCCATTCTAGTAGGTATGTAACCTACATAAATATGATTTTTTTAAAGTTCTTAAATACTACCACTAATTACTATTGTTTATTTATCGCAGTATTTACTCTCACTCCATTCTTCGTGACACTGAGTCTCAATGAACCAATAAAACCAAAAATTAATCATTTCCAGCTGCTAATTAATTAAATTTCATTTAATTAGGTACAAACTCAGAAATGAGCATAATCGACCTCTGTATGTATTTCTAACATATAATTAGGCTATAATGTTGAAATCGTTAAATTTGTAAGCCTTTGGTGGTATCCAACCGAATTTCGGATAGTAATAATTATATTGTCGGTTATTTTTCTGTCTTCTTAACGCGTCTGATACGTATATGTACTTCCATTATCATAATGGATAAAGGGGTACCTGATGGTTGTAACTATCGGTGCACAAAAATGTATTTAAAACATCACATAGAACAAAAACGCTGCAAATTATTTCACAAAGGTTTATTATTTTTTCAATTGAGTATGATCGTAGTTTTAGTTGGCTTGGGTGCCAATCATGGTGCCGCGGTGTATTATATGGGTGTTACTTGTAAAAGTAATATATATCCGTTATCCTACGTCCCTGGCGCCGTTCTGCTACGCCCCTACAAGGCGCCGCGCCTCCTCCCCCTCCCCCCTCATGACCCTCTGCCAATGTTTTCATCATTCCACTAAGCGTGCCTGGCGTGCGCGCGTACGTCAGTCTAACACTCAAAGCCTCGAAAAAGACACTTTTTCACCTATTTTTGGCTCATAGCACCCATGGGTGTGGAGCGATCGAGCTAGCGAGAAGTTAGGACCAACTAGACCCCAAGTGGAGTCTATGTGCGAAAGAACGGATTTGTTAAGTCAATTCTAAGGCCTTTTATGGCCCGAACGGCAAACGGACATTGCAAATTTGGATTCTACTCACTTTGAAACGTGAAATGACCAAGTTTGAGGGGGGGTTATAAAAAATTTTTGCTATACGATCACATAGGCTTATTATTGAAAATAATAAACCATAATGACTTCACATAAAGAAAATATATTTAGTTTTTAGTAATATATTTAAGCAAATGAGGTGGACAATTCATAACACTATCAATCATGTGCATATCAATTAGTGTGCTGCATACCTACATCGAGCTTATAACTGTACATTTTTTTAAACAGTTTTTTGGATCTGCCTTCTCGACTTATAGCGTCCGGTTTTTTTCTCATACCCCCTGGCAATACTGTTCAGGACCGACATTTGAATTTATGAACTGAAATGCAACTTGTTGGAAGGTATGGCAAAGTACGGGTCGGATTGTATTGCCAACACTAACATTGCCAATATTGCGACCTTCCTTATATACTTTTCCAAGTATTTTTCAAGTACTTACACTTTTAAAAAATGTAAAAAAAAAAAAAAATTGAATTACAAATTTATAAATAACAAATTACTTAAAATAGAGAGGTTATGGTGACGGTCTGCGTGACGTGGAGGGAGAGAAGAAATTATGTAATTTTCATTTAATAAGAACATATTTGGCCTCAAACCTTTTTTGTGCAAAGCAGTAACATACAATCGATTAGAGCAGGAAACCATACGTGCAACAGTTATTATCAAAATGCAAAACTACAGGCGAGGCAGGTAGATGTAGTTAAAACATGCAGGAAAAACTTGGAGAGAAGCACTCAAATCCAGATGCACACGACACATTTCAGCGATGACTTACAATACTTGATTACGCATACTTTTTTGTCTCCAACCAACCTGTGAACAAACAAGAATATCGTATTATACTTCACGTAGTGACAAATAATGTTTTTATTTTTACCAAGTACAGGAGAGAAAGGTAAACTTAGTGCCCAAGAAGCCTTATTAGTGAACCAGGAAGAATGACTGAGATTACTTGCCAATCGCATAATTCTCAAAATCAATAAACATTTGAAAACAGAACTTCAAACAAATTGAATTATCTAACAATTAAATTTTGTGAAAGTTCTATTTTCCAATGTTTCTACTAATTCAAGCAAACAGTTCTAATAGAGTATAAAATTAGAAAACATAATGGTAGTGTTAGAATAGTTCACCGATAGCAAGCTGATTAGTATAGAACTGATAAAATGGACCGAGGAACTTCGAGGAAGAGAGTCAAAATTCAACTAGTGAATGACACCAGAGGCGACAAAAACAAGGCTTTGGGTATCGACCAAAGGGACCAGAATATAGATCGACCTCAGTTGAACATAATGCATTATTGAAAGAAGACATGCTAGAAAAAGATCCTGAAGAATGAAAAGTAGCATAATATGCATGATGCATCTGAGTCGTGCAGCGGAGGACCACGTCTTTCACAAGACAAACCTAAAAGAATTACTGAAAAACACTCATAGTGCTCCAGCTCTACAAGTTGGGTGCGCAGTATAGCTCCCTCACTTATTGTAACATGGACGTATAAAATTAGTAGAAGAACGATAGATGTACGAGTCAAAACGAATTGGATGCAAACTAGAACAGTTGTAAATGTATGTGTATATTTATTTAATTGTATTTATATATTTTTTCTTCAAATATATGGGAGGCGAGCCCAATTTTATTACAGATATGTACATAATAGCAATCAAATAGGGTACTGAAGCACTAATAAAATTATTACAGTCATGCATCAGACAAACGCGGAATCAAAGTTGATCAACAACCAATGCAGTCTGAAACGCAAAAAGCAAGCGGAAATTTGGATTTTGGAGGGTAACAACTTTTTCGACTACGGTTAATACTCAACTCTGTTGACTACAAGTCATCAAAAAGTTCTACTTAATAACTCATATACAAAAGTAACAATAATTTTATAGTTTCATGTAATTGAATTGAAAGATCATACAACCCCCATAGTTATTAAGCTGTGAAACTATATGATATATTACAAACATATATTACGCTTGTCGATCAGTATATTTATAAGATGTATCACAAAATTATTAAGATATGAGCCTTCTACTGGATCGACAAATTTTTTAATTTTGATTCTGCCAACTCCAGTATTTAGGTATGTAAAATTTAGGTATGAATGCTGAAGCCGAGTAATTGTATACAAGTACTTATCCTCATAAGGCCAGTTACCATCAACGGGAATTTTCTTTGGTAGTCCAGCACCTGAGAGGACTTTTGTATGCAAAAATGGCGCACCGCAGTTTCTCTTCTGATTCGTGTTTAGGAGGTCCTAGAAGGTAGGAAAGTGGGGGAGTGGGGGCACTAATCGCCCTAGGTCGCCTTGTTTATCGTCTGTATGTCGGCTGCAATTGGGTTTAGAGAAACTCAGCTGGTCTCAAATTGTTCAGTTTTAAATTCTCTACTACTCCTGTCATATAAAATATCATTGTAAATTGAATATTCTCACAAGATTTGCGTCCGAAGTTGAAAAAAGTAGAAATCTTGGTCTAGAAACATGCCTCACAGCGTGTTACTTACTATAAACCTCAGTAACTGTTGGCTGTAGTGTCATAGACGATGTACTCGTAATACAATCCCAAAGTGTTTCCAGCTACGGATGATAGGTATTTATTGACAGTATGCCAATTTGAGGACGCGGAGAAATGGATGTAAGTACTACTGTTTGCTTATGCTCTCTTCTTGGTAGGCGAATTTCACAGAAACTTCTCGTCTTTCCACTATATTTATTAACAAGAAATATCCGTAATGTGATTTGCTAAATGTGAGTTGAATTTCGCGTCGAATAGCCTATTCAAATTTGAACAATTATTGTAATCGCAATCGCTAATCAAAAAGCGGCAATATTTTCCGTTTTTGGAAAATTTTGTGCTTCGTGACTTTTTGAGCGCCGAAGCGGTTACTTCAAATAAAAAAGTTATTAAATGAATGCCGTAGAACATATAATTATCTATCTAATTAGTACCAAAATTAAAAATTTTGTTCATTTTAGCGCATTTGTGACAAAAAATTTAAAATTGTCACCATACCGATCATCCTTCTTGCACCTGAGTTTGTTCGTCTAAATAAAGTTCATTTTGCTCTGGCTACTTAAATTTAAACGCAATTTGAATGTATTATCCTTATAGTAATGCATTTAATTAGTACTAATAGTATTATTGGGATTCAATTAGGATTCGTTGAATTTAAATAAATAAAAAAATACTCATTTCCTCAGAAAACTATCCGGCCAACCGGGGAACCAAAACACATACAAAAATTGTTTATCAATAATAATTTTGTAATATAGAGAATTATATCAAGGTGTATTATAATTATGAAACAATTATTGTAATAATTAATAATAATGCACCACCCTCCTGCACTTGACGGGCAATACTCCCGGCTCCTCCACTTCAACTACATTTGCATGTCTGGATAATTAGCACATCCATGTCTACGTTTACCTCAATTTCTCCGTAGAGGATGCCAGGCAAGTTTATGCAGCACTCACCAATGCACTTGATGCATCTGAGCCTGCCTTTATGCAACCGCAGGCCCCTGCGCACTCCCTCTCATTTCCACGTGTTACATAGATCTTAGCACTGGTGTGCTTCACACATACTGAGCATAAGATCCTCCCTACTGTGTCGCTTGGGAACAGGAAGGAGAATCCTGTGGAGGTACGGATAAGAGTTGTGAAAGACCTTGGATACCAAAATTGTATTGAAGGAAATTAATCTTCCCGACATCATTCTACTTCAGATATCTCTAAACGTCATGGTACGAGGACATACCGCTCTGTTCAAAAATATTTGGCATGAGGTTAGCCCTATTGACTAGTGCTGGACGGGAATGTCATTTTTTATCTCTATCCGCACTCTTCTAGACGAGTTGTTTTCTTTCTATGATACTTTATATGATAGGGGTGGTAGAGAATTTAAAACAATTTGAGACCAGCTGCATTTCTCTAAACTCAATAGTAACCGACATACAGACGATAAAGTAAGCGCACTAGGGGGCGGTTAGCGCCCCACCCCCTCCCCGCCGTATCTGCCCTCCCCAAGCCGGCATCATCCACTTTCCCACCTTCTAGGACCTCCTAAACACAAATCAGAACAGAAACTGCGGTGCGCTATTTTTGTATACAAAAGTACCCTCAGGTGCTGGACTATGGATTAACCCAGGACCGTGAGTTTTCTCTTCAAAAAGGCGATATTACCGTTCACACGCTTGACTTGGGATCTTCTTGTGATAACGCACGGATTCCAGAATCCACCTGTTGGGGTGGGTTAACCCACGGATCAGCGCTGATCCACAAACAGCACCGCCCTGTTTTTTCGAGTTTTTTTCTTCATAACACAACCACGCGATATTTCCGTGATTATTATTCCGTCGAGACAATGAAGAAGCAATGAATTTGTCTAAGGGCGACGATTTGTTCTTTGAATTAGACCACGACAATTCTTGAAATGAGAATATGTAGGGAAAGAGTGGACCACTTGCAAAAGTGGATGGGGAACGATTTTGACATGTTCATGTTTTTTACTTTGGCACACAACGGGAAAACCGACAGTTTTTACAGCATTACTAACTACAATTTCTTTCCAATGATTTTCACTTACAACGGAGCCGTTCCTAGGGAAATGTAGCTCCACCAGTTCTTATCCGACGGAAAATGTTCACCACTCGTTGGAAACATCTCAATTTATACTAAAATCTTACGTTGCCTACACTGCTCCGAAAATCATGCAGGTGGGCAACACGCAAGGTTATTGATGAACTATAAAATATAAACAATCCTCAAGGTACGAGCATTATAAATTGATTGGGTAAGTAACCAGGCTGGCTCACTACTTGGGTATTTCATTAACCGAAGTGATAATGAAGGCGATTGTTTTCATATCGGTATCCAAGGGGGCGATCCATTTTGTGCTGACTTGACAGTGGAAAAGTTTCGTACAAAACGAAAACGTATTGGTGAGAAATCCATGCATTACACGGGCGTTCCTATTCGAATGGATTTAATATAATATTGGTGAGAGTTGAAATAAGAGCAAAAACAAAAATATCATGACTTCTCGGGCTCTCCACTCCCCTCACCCCCCACCATTAACTCCATTCACTGCAGCGGATTTCTATCATGAGTATGAAATTCGAAACTCCTGACATAATTTCCAAAACTGGATAAATTGGTAATTAAAATTTAAAAAATTAGTGCGAAAATTTGACGAGAATAGTTAAAAAAGAAAAAAAGTCTGACGATATTAATTAAAACATCATGATTTATTACTATTACCCCCTCTATTCACCCCTTCCATAATTAAATTCGAAATTCCTGATATGCGATCCAAAACTAGACCGAATTCATAATTGAAAAAAGAAAATCGGAGGAAAATTGTTAAAACACCACGATTTATCAGTAATACTCCCTCCATTCGCCCCCTCCCATGATGAAATTTAAAACTTCTGATATACGTTCCAAAACCATATCGAATTCATAATGGAACAAAATAAGAATTACAAAAATCGGTCGAGATTTGTAGCTTGGGCAGCGCCTGAATAAACGGTAATTATCTCCTCCACCTCCACCATGACGGTAAATCCGGAATCACCCGGGCATAGACTAAAATTGGAATCGAACCACATAAGAATCAAGAAAATCGGTTGAGAATTGTAGCCTGGATGGCGTCGGCAAAATTTATTTGAAAGATCACGTTCTTTCGGTTTTACCCGCTCCTTTCTCCCTTTTCCATCACAGAATTCAGAATTTCTGAGGTCTTTGGCACAACTTGACTAAGATTGGAATCGAACAAAGAAAGAATCTCGAAAATCGGTTGAGAATTGTGGTCTTGGCAGCGTCGACAAAATTTGTCACACACACACACACACACTTTTTTTACAAAACTCCCCTCAAAGGCGGAGTGGGCACACCACTAAATTGAGAAATAAACAAATAAAATGAAAAAGTGGGGAGGACGCCCAGGTTTACCCGACACGGGCTCTAGGGATAAGGGAAGTCGCACACGCACACACACACACAAAGAAAGTGGTTCATCACGGTCTAAAACGTAAAATGAGAGTGGAAATTCTTATTTTGGAGACGAACAAATTTTCATCTCTCTAAAGTGAAAACAATGCATCCACTACCTTGAAGTAGACTCGGAACCAATACGATAAGTCAGTATACATTCTCAATAAATTGAAGATGCAAAACGAATTCCAAGATTTTAAAACCGCTTAGCATATCTCAGAACGACTTCCTGCAGACCAAGGTCAAGAAAGGAGCTTTAATATCAGTGGGTTATTCTCGAGGTCAGGCTGCATCCCCCCTATTCAGGTTGACTTCTGCCCACCTACGAGTATTCGTCGCATTGCAATGGGACGGGTTTTGGTGACTTGCCACGAGTCGTCATAGATACAATGAATCCCTACACGCAATCGTAATTCGAACCGTGAATGAATATCACACCAGCAATACTTATAGACGATTATTTATTCCCAGTGAGCTGAGAAATCGGGGAGCTGTGATTTCACGATATGAGTAGAGTTTTCTTCTGAACACAATGGTTACCCACTGATCTGATACTAGTAATCACCGACTTTTTTCTAATTTCAAAATTAAAATCGAAATAGTGTTTGAGCCGCACCGGAGCCAAATTGACATGCAGTTCCAGCATATACCAACGTAGACTCTCCGATCAGCAACATCACGATAAAATAAAAATACAAATTACAAATTGGACACATCCAGTTCTGCTGGTGGTAAAAAAGACGAACGAGCCAAATTTTAGTGGCATATCGACAGAAATAAGAAAAACTATTATGGATTTAATAAGGATAGAATAATCGCGATTTCTTTAATGAATGCCATGTGTTAACCACATTACTAATCGCTACCGCCTATTGCTATCTGCTAGTCAATAGTCAATGGGGAGATATATATATATATATATATATATATATATATATATATATATATATATATATTCTATGATGTAGTCTATACACAGTATTCTAACACGACAAACATAAAAACTGGCCATAGGTAAGTTCATGTCTACTAGCAAAGTTCTCTCTCGGTTTTTGGACATTGAACTAGAGAAGTAATTGATAGTCCACACCTATACATATACCACTATTCACCGATAAAAAAACTTAAATCAACCGAATAAACTGCAAAAAATTATGACAAATCATATCATTCTAATGATGAGGTTCTTTAACTAGGTTATTTATTAATGGGTAAACGTAAAATACGTCCACGAAACCATGGATTTTCATGTAAACATCAATCGGAATTTGATTAGCATTGAGACTCAGCCTATTTAATTTAATGGCCTACCCGCCAATAAAAGTTACAGTGTAATAGTCACGATTCTCGTTTTATAGTTCAGTAGGTAGAAATAAAATGTGTTAGACAGTTAGAAATGCAAATTATGAATCAACCTACTGACGGCATCTTTAATTCAACTTCCTGAAATCCAGAATATTTAAAACACTTCTTTTTACATTAAGTATTGCACATTTTATTCAGGTTATTAGAATAACACCTACAGCTGAATAAACTTATTTTATTGACCTGAATAGCGATAGAATCCTACACAAGAAAATCAGCTTGATAAATTAGGGACTATCATTCAATGGTTATGGGAATGGTCAGTGGAGAGAAATTAGTAGGTTTGACCAAATTAAAATCTGAATAATCCAATCAATGAGCTAGCTCCGAACAAGATCACGATATAAATAAAGGTATGAATGTCTTTTTAGATTCATTAATAATCGAAGGAAAGATGAACGAGCCACGACTGAACAGGATCACCTAGACCAAATTATTACGCCAAACGATGTTTTTATCGACTTTCTAACTGAATTTTTGACTTCAACACTTGTTGGCATACCAAATATATTCAGGGTTCAGATGATGACATTCAAACTTCAACAATGTTCTACGAAAAGGTAAACTATTTTTGTCGACTTTTGGATTGCCAAGGAACCAAAAAGCGGGAAGAAATATAGGCCTGAAGAAATATCACGATACACGAACTTTGACACAATCTGACCACCTTTTAGGAAAATGTACCTATGAATCACTCCTCTCCACAAAAATCCGTAATTAAAATGGAATCTCCTAAAAACCGCCCATTTTCTCCCTTTAGATTTAAAATATATATATATATATATATATATATATATATATATATATATATATATGGAAAAAATGGATGAAAAAAACGACCATATCACAATTTACTAGAATTACCCCCTTCATTTATCCCAACCGTTTATAAATCTGAACCTTCCGAAGATTGTTGAATATCTGGACGAAGATCTGGATCGGAAAAAAACTCACGTAAATCAGATGAGAATAGTGAACACCCCCCCAAATCATATTTACCTCTTCCACTGACAGTAAATTTGAAACTAACAAGGTTGCATAGCTGAACTAAAATCTGGATCGAACAAATTATCGAAACTGGCAAACAAATCACATGAATATAGTAAAAATATCACGATTTATCGCAATGAGCGTAACCCCACGTATTCATTTTTAATTTTCAAATGAAAATAGATTACATTCTAAGAAATTTGATACCATCCTCACTCTCCTACGTTCTGCAGTTTTATTTCTAAGATTTTTCAATGTTTGCACTGGTGACGCCACAATGGAAGGCTGGGGGGTCTCGCCCAGGCGGTAGTGGTGCTTTGACGTCACCAGTACGCGAAACTTAAAAAAACCAGAAAGAAAACCACTCATCGTAGGAGAGTACGGTTGATGCCAAACTGGTTTAGGTGTTTTATGGGTCGAGGGTGATGTCCTTTGTATTCTATCGCATTTGCTTGAATAATCATTCAATTGAATAATTATAATTAACTATTGCGTATACACAAAACCAATATTAGATGATACTCTGAGGATAATGGATCAATTTTGATGATATATATTATTGTATGGGTATGGGTCAACCTTTAGATAATTTCCGCACATGTACCTGATACCTAGTGTTATGTTTTGCATTCAATCATTTCGATTTGTACTTCAACTGATTCTATACGTCTCTGATACAATAAGTGAGGAAGCTATACTGCCCACCCAACTTTGCAGAAGTTTTTTTTTCTTCTTCTCATGCTTGATTCCACACCCCTGGATCAATTCCAATAGGTCGCCCCTCTATTGACAAAGCCTGCCTTCTGAGGGACGTCCTAAAAAATGGAAATACAAAGAACCAAACCGTATATACCACCTATAAATGTACTTGGAAATATAAATTTAGGTGGTGTGGAGGAAAGATGAGGTGAATGTGCTGAAAAGTTGACCTCATCGACAAGATCCTCTTCTAGCCCAGTTCAATTGAGGTCCCTTTATTAATCAGTGCATTCATCAAGTCCCGCATGAAAAACGACATTCACCTGTGGCGGGGACCGAAGGCAGCTATTAAAACTGGACAACAAAGCCGGTTCGTATTTGAAGGGTGTGAATGGCAAAACCCACAGTAATCCTATCTTCAAACAACGGGCGCTCTCACGAAATCCCAGAAAATACTTCCACATCGAATAGATGAATTGTTGGCCAGGAAATTTCGAACATAAGCCAAATTCACAACAAGCCAAACTTATGACACGAGCACGAAAACCCAGTTAATGTACGAGTTCTTCCACACAAGAACACTTGTTCATTCAAGTCGTCCACTTAATATTTTCTATTGTCTATTCTCAATACCAGGGGAAAAATATGGATTATCCGGGATAGGCAAATCAACACTCAAGAGCGAATTGCTATGTCCAAAATGACAGTTCTATTACAAATAATAACAGCGCATCGCTGGTAAAAACAGAAAGTAGCCTATCCAAATGAAAAAGTCCGATGAGACTTTTGTAAAACCTAGACCCTGCAAATACCGGAAATAAATACCAACAGTTTGCAAAAAAGCAGATAATTATCAGCAGATAATTATTTTCGTTCGCAGGAAACGATTTACTACAAAGCCTCCTGCACGACTGAATGACATATCAAGACCACTACATCGACTAACCCCATATTTTATTAGCTCCAAGATTCACCCTATAAAAATTCTACATCGCTTTCAACCAAAGATAGTCGTTCTTATTTATTATAAAATAATATATTGTAACTTTTTGGGAATTGAGTAGATTTCACCGATACTATTTAGATTCAGCACTGTAATGTTATCGGCGGGATCAGAGCATGCTGTGTTGTGTTGCAGCTATGCTCCTGCACTAAATTGCGTTAAAGTGGACTGTATAAATTGCTAATCGGGACCCAACAAACTAGATGATCAAGGTGAAAAATTAGAATGCAAAGACTCAAGTGCAGTAACTTTATTATAAGTAACTAGTGCGGTGATTCCTACCTACCTAACCAAAGTGGCCACTTAGAAAGTGCGGTATAAAGCTTGAAATACAAGACAATATTTGCCTTTGACGGATATGAAATTTAACCTTTGATTTAATTGACCTTGATCTGCATACAAGTGGCGGTGGTATGTATATTTATTGAGGTGAATTTCCCCAAGTCCGAGATGTTGAGTGCCAGCGAAAATTATTATAATAGATGAGCTGTTTAGCCTTACTGTTCAACTCAAAGCTCGGAGATACCTTAGAGTACAGGGCCCTGCACTGGCGGATTTTCCAAGTCTGTTGGTGGGATGCGGGAGATGAATGCAATCTAACCAAGCGGAAATCTCCAAGAGTTGCGATGCGGTAAATCCAGTATTCCAGGAACGTCTTCTGTTATCCAAACTAATTGTGCGGTTGTAATCGCCACAGAACGAATTTAGGCGGGAAAACTACAATTACTTCTGTGTACATAGGCGAGAAGCAGGCGGTGAAAAAAGTTTAGTTTTAATCAACGCCTACTTATTGCAAATATGGTGAACATTTCCGGAAAAGTTTCAACGGATTAGTTTTTAACGGATCTCACTGAAACTTCCCAACTTCCACCAAAATGTGGTGATGCTGGCGGATTAAATGACCACTCAATTCCATGAGCATCTGCGCTGTTGTGCCATTTAATGATGTCTTCAATACATCTGGAAGCTCCTTGAAAGTTGGTACCACCATCTGAAAGCATCTGTGAGGTACCTCATCTAGCAACAAATCTATCAAAGGCGTCAAGGAATCCTCCCACTGATAGTGACGTTGCTACTTCCGAATGTAGAACTCGAGACGACATACAAATGAAGAGGCATAAGTATGCCTTAACTAACAGTGGCATTCTTCCAACGGTCTCGCAGAAGAGGAAGGGTCCTGCAAAGTCAACCCCAGATATGAGGAAAGGTCGAACACCAGCAAATCTTGATTTGGGGAGGTTGCACATGAAGAGTACAATACTTGCTTTAGCGAATCGCTTGCATATAATGCACTTGTGCTTCGAGAATTCCACGAGATTCCTCACACGCGGTATCCAATATTGCAGAAGGGCTAACAATGCAGAAGATCCAACATGATGGTTGCTGGGGTGATGACAGTCCACTACAAGGTTTGTGAAGTGAGATCTAGCGAGTAATAATAGCGGATGTTTTTAGTCCTCAATTAATGGTGCTTTGTTTAGTCTTCCACCAACCCGGATGATTCAGTTAGGATCGACGAAAACATTCATACTTCTGAGCTCAGCAGGAAGAAAATTGAAGGAACTGGTAGTGAAGACATCTCAGTAATAAAAATGCTGAATAAGTTTAATATAGTGTTGATTTGCTTGCTTAAATTCAACTGGTGAAATATGTCCAGATTTTCAGTGTGTTTCCAACGCTTTGGAATGCGGGTGTTGAAAATGAACCATTTGGCATATGCCATCACACGAACAAGATGAGTGAAGGATAAATGACGGGT
The DNA here is from genome assembly GCA_030762985.1 of Adelphocoris suturalis. NCBI lineage: Eukaryota > Metazoa > Arthropoda > Insecta > Hemiptera > Miridae > Adelphocoris > Adelphocoris suturalis. The sequence goes on along the minus strand of CM061045.1, from coordinate 28,982,404 downwards.
AGAGCTGTTAATGAATTCAGGGTTAGTCATGACCATGACAAGCATAAGACTGTGACGTTTGAGTTCAGGAATTTCCATTCTAGGTGTTTCGGTTGCAGGTGTTGGCCAATCTGAGATGGCTTTGTGGCACCAAGAAGGTCCATTCCACCATAATGGATGTTGCTGTAGAGATGCAGTGAAAATTCCATGTGAGCTGACATTAGCGAGATTTTCACTTCCACGGATGTGGTGCCACCGCTCAAGTTGCGTTACTGCTAAGACTCTGAACTCGATTAGCGACAAAAGTTTGTGAAAGATGAGGCAACGTTAAGCCATGCAAAAACAATCATCGAATCGGCGACGTATGAGATTTGTGTGATGTTGAGGTTTCGTATTAGATGATCAAGTGATATCAGTAACTGTGACAGCAGTAAGTGGCACTGAGCTCAAAAAGTGGAACATTCAAAGTATTAAGCGGTACTAATCTTGTTTTAGACTTTATAAGGGTGATGGATACCTCTTCACCCAATGTGGACCTGAGGTACAATTCTGTACCATAACTGCGTTTGGAAGCATCCGAAAGGCATAAGAGCTGCTAGGCAGTGTCAGTTTTGGGGAATGCTCGAGAAATCCTGATAGAGGTTCAAGTTGAAAGCTTGGTAAGAAATTGATCCCAGATAACTTTAATATCTTGAGGAACCTCTTCATCCCATCCAAACTTGTGTTGCCAAGTGCTTTGCATAACACATTTAGCATAGAAAATTACTGGACTCAGATAGCCAAGCTGGTCGAACAGTCTTGTAATTGTTGACAAGATTGTGCGTTTGGTGAAACCCATTGGCGGAGTGGAGACATCATAAGAAAAACAATCACACCTCGGATCCCATCTCATGCCCAGAATTTTTGTAGTAAGGCTGCCATCTGTGCCGAATTCAACAGGTTCCTGTTCATGTGGAGTAACGGCTATTAAGGGCAGATAGTTTGAACACCACTTACTAAGCTCAAATCCTTCTTATTTGAGTAATTCCATTATTTGGCGTTTCAAGACGAGGAAGTGCTCAGGAGAGTTGCTCCCTCCAACTATGTCATTGACATATGTGTAATACATCAGAATTTCCGAAGCTTCAGGGTAATCATCCTTGTAGTTTGTAGCGTGTTGTTTGAAGATGCAGTTAGCCAGATAAGACGATGAGCGGAGCCATAGGTCACTGTATTAAATTCGTATAATTGTACAGGTTGAACTGGGTCTGCACGCCAGGCAATTTGCTGCAAGCAGCGGTCATTAGAATCAATCCAGATCTGGCGGAATATCTTCACAATGTTGCAGCTGAAGACATACTGATGACGCCTGAAACTGAGCAATATATTGGAGATATTGGCCTGAAGTTTGGGACCGGTTTGTAAGATCATTGAAGCTAGCAGTTTTAGATCGGAAGCTTGCATCAAATACAACGCGAAGCGAGCGATCATCTACATTAACCTTGTACACTGGATGATGCGGAATAATATATGAAGGAGGTGAATTAGAAGGACTCATGTGTCTGAACTCTTCATATTCCGTCATAAAGTTGTGATATTCTTCACGAAGCTGCTTGTCTTCAACAAACTTGGATTCGAGTGAAAACAAGTGGTTGAAAACTTGACGCTGATTGGGTGAAATTTCTGGCGGTCTAGATTTAAATGGAAGCGACACAATGTACTTTCCATCCTCTGCACGGCGGTGCATTTCCAGGAAGTTCCGCTCGCACACTTCTTCCTTAGGCGAAATATTAGCTGATGAAGCAGGTTCTTCTAGCTCCCGAAATCTCTCAATCAATGTATCAAGATCACTATGGGTGAAAAGACTAAGTGACTGCTGTTCTGAAGTTGTGGTTTCCCAATGATATTTTCCCATCACAGTAAATCCAAACACCATGCTAATAAGGCGCGGACCATCCTCATGGATTATTACAGGGGTACCTGTGACAATGTCTGGGTAAATATCCGCTCCTATAAGAAAGTGGATGGGGCCTGATTTGGTAAAATTGGGGTCACCTAGATCATGTGACAAATAGACTTCCCACATAGGTGACTCAAGGGAAGTTTGCGGGAGAAAAGGCGTAATGGGAGGAACCACGACTGCTTCAGTCTCTAGCGGAAAGGTTTCAAAACGAGGAATGAAGGTGATGGTTGTTTTGCCCTTTACATTTCTAAGTGGGGCATTGTTGAAGCCAGGAATATCACCATGTAATGGGCGTGTGGATTTACAGTTTTTTAGCCCACTTGTCTGTGATGAATGTGAACACTGAACCTGGATCAAGTACACCGCAGAATGACTGAAGACCACCTCCAGCATCCTTGATCCGCTCTACAATGGTTCCCAAAAGAATACAGAACTACCAGGTACTTGCACCCAAAAATGAAGTAGGGGTAGCTGAAGAGGTTACGGTATTGTTACCACTAGGAGCAGGTACAACAGTTGGTAAGTGCAAATCTGAATGATGTCTCTTCTTGCACTCACGACAGCTAACCTTAGATTTGCAAGTGTTATGTTGTGGATGTAGACAGTTTCGGCATCCATTGAATTTTTCAAGCATAGTACATCTATCAGACGGTGTAGCGGCTTTGAACTTGGAACAATAAAAAATGCGGTGACTGTCCTTACAAATATGGCATGGTTCTTGAACACGAGGCTTCTCATTAGAACCATGTGCCATGAGCAAAGAATTAGCCCTATTTTTGTGTGCATACTTATTAGGGCGTTGATGCGGCTGATTAGCAGGCTTAGATTAATCACCTTGCTTAGAGCGTCACTGGTGATACGCAAAACATGTGCGCGGTTCTGCACAAATGTCTTTAGCGAAGGGGAAGTTGGAAAAGTATGGCGAATATTATGTAACTCAAATGCCTCTCTGGTCACAGGATCCAATCCGCAGTTCACAAAGAACATACGGTGCAAAATCTGGGATAGTGACATTCTCATGTGACGTAATACTTTCCATAACTTGCGAGAGGAAAGCTTCAAGTGAAGCTGCATTTGGCTTACCCTGTGCGGGTTTGAAATTTAGAAGCATGCCAAGATAACAAAAGGCCATTTTCCGCTTATAGTCATATATTATTAACAGTGCTTCCCAAGCTTGACTAAAGTTTTGCTCAATGATTGCAATGTTTTTCGCAACGTCATATGCGGGACCTTTGTGGTAACTGACCAAACAATGAAACCGTTCAGAATTGGACAGCGTAGGTTCATTGATAATGAGCGACTCAAAAAAATGCTTGAACGACTCCCATTCAGCTTTCTATCACAATTATTAATGGGAATTCTAGGTACAGTACTGCGGCAGATTAGAGGTAAAATTTCGCTAAAAACCAAAGATGTTCTCTGCGTTAGTGATAAAGGAGAGGTAAGAGTGAGTTTACTAGAATCAAGGATAGCGGATACTTGAATATGATAACCTTGATATCATAATAATATGATTTAGGTTGTAGTAAAAGATTTTCATCTTCTTGGGCGGAAAAAGGCGGATCTTATCATGGGTATAAGAATATTCATCCGCTTCATCATACAACGCTAAGTACTGGATATATAATCTTTCTAAAGTGGCGAACAAACCACAGAAAATATTCCTATCATTAGCGGAGGATACAGCGGCGAAGCCTTTAGTTATAATACCAAAAAATCAGAATAAATCGCCTTCATTTTGTCTTTCATTTATTAATATCCCTCATGGTAATAGCTGAGTCTGTCATTGTGAAAATAAATTTATAGGTTATCAACAATAACAACAAAATATATAAATATTAATAAATATGTAGCTAAATATATAATGCAAAAATATAATATATGTACCGACCTAACAATTCGTTAGGTTACCACCTCTTTTAGTTTTTAAAAATGCACTGGTCCCAAAAGTATGTACCTAAATTACTTAAATCTCTGTACCTATCTAAAAGATCGATAGAGATTAGCTAGCGGTACCTATACGGATCGAAGGACCAATGTAATGTTATCGGCATGATCAGGGCAGGCTGTGTTGTGTTGCAGCTATGCTCCTGCACTAAATTGCGGTAAAGTGGACTGTATAAATTGCTGATCGGGACCCTACTAACCAGATGATCAAGGTGGAAAATTAGAATGCAAAGACTCAAGTGCGGTAATTTTATTTTAAGTAAGTAACCAGTGCGGTGATTCCTACCTACCTAACCAAAGTGGCCACTTGGAAGGTGCGGTATAAAGCTTGAAATACAAGCACAATATTTGCCTTTGACGGATATGAAAATCAAACTTTGATTTAATTGTACTTGGTGTGCATACAAGTGGCGGTGCTAGGTAGATTCATCGTGGTGAATTTCCCCAAGTCCGAGATGTTGAGTGTCAGCGAAAATTATTATAATAGACGAGCCGTTCAACTCAAAGCTGCGGAGATACCTTACAGTACAAGGCCCTGCACTGACGGATTTTCCAAGTTTGTTGGTGGGATGCGGGAGTTGAATGCAATCTAACCAAGCGGAAATCTCCAAGAGTTGCGATGCGGTAAATCCAGTATTCCAGGAACGTCTTCTGTTATCCAAACTAATTGTGCGGTTGTAATCGCCACAGAACGAATTTAGGCGGGAAAACTACAATTACTTCTGTGTAAATAGGCGAGAAGCAGGCGGTGAAAAAAGCTTAGTTTTAATCAACGCCTACTTATTGCTAGGAATCGAACTTGATGAGAGTATTTCTCGGCCCCTGCCGAGTTGGGGCTGTCCACGCGTCTCGAGGCAGCCATGCCGGCTCGGGGCTGTTGAACGTGCACTTTCACAAAATCTCACATAACTCGCACTTCCTATTTAGTCTCCTCTGTAATGAGGAAAAACATGTACAAAATGATAACATGCATACAAATAATTAACGATATATCAACAACCACGACAGGAAAAGTAAACCAACAATTCAAATTGCTAGACCGACCGCCAGGATCGGGCGGTTAAGTTGGCTCTACTGGAGTGATACGGGAGGCTTCTACTGATCAACAGCTTTTATGATAAATTGAGCGGATTCGACAATAATGTCAAATTATTCAAAAAATCAGCTAAGGATATAGGTGTTTGGAAAGGAGTTCACGCAAAAGGTGTGCGGGGGCGATTAATTCGCCTAAGGAGACCTCGGGCGGAAATAACTGAGAAGTGCTGCAGAGTGTAATGTTGTAATCAACTGGTTGCGAATTTCGAATACTTTGCGAGTAAGTACCAAGTCAAAACAAGCAATATACATGGTGTTCGGTTTAAGGGGAACGAAAATTCAGGGAACGATTCTAGAGCTCATTTCTGATCGAGAGTTTCTCCGAGTTTTTCTTTTACGCTAAATTTTCGAGTAATTTGATTTCTACGATTTTTTTGTGTTTTGTACCTTATGACATTAACACGGCTATACTTCCCCTTAGAGCTACTGTAAACTCGAAAATAAGGACGTCGTTGGAATGAGCATTAAATTTCCAATCTACCTGATGACAAACCAATATTTTAGCTGACTTAATTCGTAAAAAAGAGGCTAAAAAACAAATCTTGAAAATTTCTCAGAATTCAATTTTGTTCTATTTGTCTCTCCGCTCTTAGAACACACTATTTTGGAAGGGCACTCCACGGGAAAACCTTTCTTAAAATCTCCGCCGCTTTCCAACGGTATAGTCATTCTTACTTTTACTTTGCTAATGAGGGAAGAAAATTATGCTTTCATGTTGAAAAACATGATTTTTTCAATGCAAACAAGGGTTTTCGTGAAAAATGACCGTCTATGAAAATACGAGTTTGGGGCCGGTTTCTAGTATTTTTTTCTCGCTGAAGCGAATGATTACTGTTGCAGATCAACTCCGTTAAAACTGATATTTACACTTCAACTCAAGAATTCAGGAAGGCATAGAAAATGTAACGCCTTTCGAACGGTGTCCTTTTTTTTGACTTAACAGTGACTCAAAGGAGAGTTATGACCGTGTTAATTTCATAAGGTACAAAACACGCGAAACATCTTAAAAATTAAATTACTCGAAAACTAAGTGTTCTTAAACTAATAGAACTTTCGATTATAAATTAGCTCTAGAATCGATCCCCCAAGTTTTTGTCTCATACCGAACACCCTTTATATCAGGCCATGTAGGTTTTCGAACATTTTTAATTAAAATCCACGTTTTTTTTTTTTTTTTTTTTTTCCGTTTTTGTATGTGTGTGAAATGTAATATTACATTCTGGTACAGTTTTCCCGTTATTTTTCCTCATTTTCTCTGGAATAATTAATTTCTATATTATTCCTACATCATACCAATTACTCGAATGGTGAGGGAGATGAAGACTTAGTTACTGATGTGGCATTTGCCACGCGAATATTTGGGTCAGCTCCCCTACTGCGCCGCATTATATGAGAAATTTCTAATATGATCCACCCTACGTATTCTAAGATAAGTACCCACAGCCTCCCTTTTATCTCACTTTCATACTGTTTGTTCTTACGGTTAGTGTAATCTAAACAATTTCGTCAAAATATACAATCAGCGATGTACTTTTAGGAGTTGAGAATGAAAACCCTGTATCAGTATCTGGTGCAATAATGTGAATAGACGGTCGACGGTTCCAACTAATCAATTCTTGGATCGAGTTGTTTGTGTCCGCCTTTTCTTTTCGCGATATCTTATAGACATTGTAGTTGCTAAGGGTAAGTGGTGCTACTATAGTATTTTTATATCAAGTTATTTTTTGCGTGTCGCAGGTGACGTTCCTGCATTCTAGATATGGGACTTAGGTACGTCACTAGTTCCATGAGAAGTGGAAAATGCCTACGTAGATAGAATTATTATTGAAATGAAATCAATTATTTGTTGACGTTAATATTACTTTTCATCAAGACAATGTAAACAAGTAGCCAGGTAAGCTATCGAATCATTATATTCATAATTATTTTTCGTACAACAACCTAAGGTTCATTGTTGAAATATATACAAATATGTAGACAATGTATGTGGAAACTATTGAAATATCATGTTAGGTATTTTACATTCGTTCCCTGTCACATTAAATTATCACTGACACTAATTCTGAGTTCTCAACGAGATAGTTTATTGTTTATGAAATAGTCTTCACATTCGTAGAGGTTTCTTGCTTATTTCACTTGTGGAAAAAACTCAATCACCACCAGAATAACTTCATTAAAATATACCTACAGTTTCATTTTTACTACTTAATAAAAACGAGTATTTGTAACAACAGTTTTATAATGTTGAAGTTGGAAGCGATCTGAACTTTGATTTCCGAGTTAAATGAAAGAAGAGCCAAGAAGTGGTAGATGGAAAGGAGAGATTTTGGGTGTGCTTAAAAAAGCCAAAAAGTAAGTCAAATATGAAACAACAGGTTACGTAGGCAACAAACTGCCAGAAAGTTGCTTCCTATGTAAGATTTTCCATGAAACTATATTATTCATGTAACAAACATAATGGATTTAACCAGTTTAGCCAAATAACCATGTATTCAAAGATAACCTAGCGGGTAAAAACTTTTTTGAACTCGGCTCAACAGCCAAGGGGTTGTGAAAAACTCTGTAGTAACCCACAGTTAGGTAACTACCACGGATATTTTTTTCCTGAGTGGCAAGAATATCGGAATTAAAAGCCAAAAACTGATAAACTACAAGATCTACGGGAGTGTTCACAAGCAAATATGGGGATAGGATGGACAAACTAAGAGAGAACTGAGAAAGAATAATACAGAGAGTGGGCTCTCATCGTCAAGCATCGCGCAAGCGGGAGACGATCGATGGTCGCTTCATTGGACTATCAAGTAAGGTACCTACCAAACTTTTTTTAATGCAGCAGTGCAACCTCATTGGCCGCTGAACAAGCCCGCGCTACGGGTGCAGTTGCTCACATTCGATTGTTTTGATGTGGCGTTCCAACACGAGGAATCCAATCAATCGATTCCCGTCCATTTCCCTGAGCCTTTTCTCAAGACGCCAAAACTTTAATCTATTAGCGAATTTTCGTAGAAAACGAAGTATTGCAATGGCTTCAAAAAGTTTACGATCAAAAACTTTCGAAAATTGCCTTTATTGAAATCCATTTTGAAACATTGGTTCCTTCTATACCGAATCCTAGATAGAGTTTAACACATTTCCATATAAATAAATAAATGTATATATATGTTTATATATATATATATATATATATATATATATATATATATATATATATATATATATAAATACAGGGTGTTACATTTGGTGACGGTCACAGGCCAGAAACCGATTCCATAGCTTATTTTCTATCGAAAGTTCTACTTGGAGATTTTTTAAACGCTTTTTTTTCGAGTAGTTCAATTTTTAAATTTTATTTTATTTTTTTTTCATTTGGTGTGCTTTGTACCTTATGACATAAAAACGGCCAAAACTTCCTTTATAACCATTGTAAACTCAAAAATAGTCACGCCGATGGAAAAAATTTCCTATCTACCTGATAGCCAAACCAATATGGTTTGAGCCGATTTGATACGTAAAAAAAGGTGACTAAAAAGCTAATTTCGAATTTTTTCAAATTTGTCATTCTGCTCCTAATACAGAACTTTCGGAAAAGCCTTCTACGGAAAAAGTTCCCCAGAATCTCAAGGTTTTCAATAGTGTAATCAATTTTACCAATATATATTTGGTATTCTGCTAATTAGGGGGAAGAAATTAGGCTTTAATGTTTAAAAAAGAGGTTTACAAAGCGTAGAAAAATTTCAACATTTGATTTTCAGTTTCCTTTTTTACGTATCAAGTTGTCACAAAAATAGTGGTTCTGCATCAGGTAGAACACGAAATTCAACGATGTTTCCAACGATAACCTTATTTTTGAGTTTACGGTTATTCTAATCTATGGCCGTTTTAATGACATAAGGTACAAAAAACTAAACTTTCGAGCAGAACTGTGGTCAAATGAAGTTTTTCGACAGAGAACTAAAACATTAAAAATTATACGCACAAAATTATGCTGATAAATGTACTTCAAGTTATGAACAGATTCGATTCCATGTGTAAGTATGCATGTTTCTGCCTAACATTCGTTGTTCAAAATGTATAAGGATGGATCTTATATGACGTACAATCACAACCAAACAGCAAACCAACCGAAAAATGAAGCCATTGAAAAAAGTATAAACGACACGATGCTCACTCCCGAGTTTGTTCCACGACAAAACTTAATAAACGCATTCAATAAACTTTCCAGAGCAGGTTGAACTTGTTATGAACAACTTGGCATGACAGCTTCCGACCAGTCGCTAGGTAAGTTTATCGCAACGTTGCGTCAGCTCAATTTCAGGAGTTTAAAGGTGAAATTCAGACACATTTTTCAGAGTGTCAATCATGTAGTTTGTAACAGAAGGTTTATAAATACATGTTTCCAAGGAAACACAAGGAATGGGGGGATTTTGTGAGCGGCCGGGTTTAGTTGGTACATAAGTCTATAGACATTGATTCGCTTATATTCAACATCCACGTTTTCCACCTAGCAATGACTATTGCCTTGGAATTCCGCTAATGATTCCATATATTGGCTGTTAGATTGTCGTTGAATAGTTTTTTTTCCTTCTTTTGCGGAATTTCCTAGTGCTTCATATATAAACATCTCGCAATAAAAAAACTAAGATGCAAAAATCTGGACTTCCCCAACAATAAAAATGGACTAAAACGGATATACCATTTGTCACATAAAAATGTATTACTAATAGTTTCACAAAAGAATGATATTTTAGTTCATAGGTATGGAAAGAACCATAGAAACTCATTCCATTCGGACTGATGAAAAATACTTATTGTAAATCAATGAAGACTATGATTTGTGACAATACTAGTTGTAGGAAACAAGACATTTTCAGGATACAAGTGCATTACTGAAATGACGATACCACAGACACCAACCACAACCACAGACTTCACAATAAGATCTAAGGGAAAAACTTGAGTCTCCGTGCATGTACATAGATATTTTGAACATCAGGATTTTTTCTTCTTGGTCCAGCACAAAGGCCACAAAAAACGTGCCTGCTTGCAAGCATGAACATGCAGACGAATAGGGCTCCGAACATGAGAAGCTCGAAGTAGAGCGCAGCACATAAGCTAGGACCTTACCGATTTGTTCTTCTTTTGTTGCCTATAATAAGGGAAGTCGTGACGGACACAAGTTTTTTCTTCTTTTTTTTTGCGTGTTTCTTTATTACAATAATTTATTACTGATGACACAGTTCTCATTTTTAACCAGTATTAACTAGGTTGATGGTGCGGGGAAACGAATTCTAGAGTGAAAAGGGGGTGACGCCAGGTATCAACAAGGGGTAAGTCATTTCAACCACCTTGTTGCGTAGGTCCTTTGCCCCTAGCGCTCCAAGCGGCGGATCTAGTTAGTTCGCCCCATTAGTTGGTTTAGACCTTGTTAATTAGCCCCATTACTAACTACACACAAATTATAAGTCCGTGCGATCTAACAAACAGAGAAACTTTCCCTTACGGCTCGAACATCGCCATTTTCAAGTTTAAGTGGAAAAGTAAAGATATTTTTTAGACGCTTCAAAAATAAATACGAACAAAATACAGTCATGTCGAAGAAATCAGAACGGATGGTAACCCTTGACACCAGATCATAGAGTTGGGCGGAGATAGATCATAAAGAATGTACCAACATATGAGAGTGCCCCAAACCGGATTTGAGAAGGGAAACTTTTGAGTACTTAAACCTTCAAATTTTAGTTAAAAAAGAAAAAAAAAAAAAAAAAAGTCATGCAGCATGACAATATGAGTTTTTCTTTATTCTTTTTGTTTTGGAACCGAACCGGATTTGAGAAGGGAAACTTTTGAGTACCAAGAAGACAAAACGAAAAGAAATGGCAAAACTTTCAAAATCTTCAAATTTTAGTTTAAAACAAAGTCATGCAGCATGATCATATGAGTTTTTTCTTTATTCTTTCTTTTGGAATAAATTGTGTTGAAAATGCTACCATATTTCACTAATCCCGATCCTGAACGAAAATGGCTGTAGATAGTATGTGTACCCAGTCGGACAAACCCTACCCTAATTCCATTCCAAACTAAACAAATAATGTTCAAACATGAGAAATGAAACATTTTCTCAAGCGATCTTGGTATAACAATCGTATTGTAATATGAGAAGCATATTTAGATGAAGAAAACAGCCATAAAGCGCCTTAAAGGCGCACTAAACTTACTTTCACATAGAGAGAAAATTGCGAGCATATTCGAAAGATTTAATAAATTCTGGAGTGGCTGGAGAAGAAGAAAAGGCGATGGAAAGACGAAGGGTTAGTAGGAGGTTGGGTCGATAAATAAACCAAAAGGGCGGAGGGCGGGCGGCTGAGTAGATGAATAGCCCACCCACTAGTGTGCTGGAGGTTTGGCAGAGAGAAAGACGATGTAACAGAGCAAGTTGTAAGCGATAAGTGTGGAGGAGAGGGGTGGCGAGTCCAAAAACCGGTGACAAGGCTGAGCAAATTATTTCTAGGAAACTTTCCGATCATAGAATGGAAGATTAGACATTCCAGAAATTAAAAACATGCAATCCGATTAGAGGGAGTCCAGAACTATACATTTAGCCCATTTAAAGTTTGCCAAAAAAGAAGGCACCTAACTCTAATTAATTCCCACAGAAGGAATTCTTGTCGGAGCATGTTCAGTGATGCCTGGGGATGGGTTTAGGAAAAGTCCTGACGAATAGGAGGTGAGCTAGCCCTCAGGCAGTCAAAAAACTGAAGATTATTTGACTATCTTTTGGTTTTTTGGCAAATCTGGAAAACCAGCAGTTTAATCCGCAACTTTTATAGAGACATCAAAGTTTGGGAGCATTAAAGTCTGCGTCGATTGATCAAAGTCTGCGTCGATTGATCACCCATATGATGTATTTTTATCCAGCCGCTCCGGCACAGGAACGCGTCAAAGTTATGGGAAAAAATAAAAAAAATGTCGCCCATGTTTTCTGCTCCCATAACGAATCAACGTTACTTTATTGACATCATAACTCCTCGAAATTTTCCAGATTTCTTTTTTTAATTCTTCAAGTTAGAGGATTCTCTAGCGATCGAACTTTCGACCTTACAAGGAAAATGCCTCAGAGGGCGAAGGGAGCAACTTCGTAAAAACCCGGAATGTCCTGGCCAAAACCTCGCAACCCTGCCCTGAGATGATGACCAGCTGGCGGGCAGTGTCTCATATTTTGTCCCGCAGGAGTCGAAGGCTATTAATTAATAACGGAATAGGATGTAATGACGATTCATGATGTCTTCATTTAAGAAGATCAGTGAAGATTTCCTAGAAAATGATTTTATATTTTAGCGAATTTTCTAAGAAAAAATATAATACGTAAATGGCTTCAAAAAAGTTTTGGGGGAGTGGAGGGGGGCCTACAAATCAATTTCATACATCAATGAACACAATCTTAGATTTCAACTACATATATATATATATATACTCGGCGCTTCGCGCCGCGCCGGATCTTTTCTCTTCTCTACTGCGTAGAAAACGAGGATAATTTGCTATGCAATTCTTAGCCTGAAAAAATTTTGATATAAAAAAATGTTCAAGCCTGGCTGGGATTCTAACCCACGATGTGAAAAAAATGGATATAAAAAAATTTTCAAGCCTGGCTGGGATTTGAATCCACGAACTCGCGCTTCGCGTCACGGACGTTACAATTATTGGGGGTCGTCCTAAGAATTGCATAGCAATATATATATATATATATATATATATATATATATATATATATATATATATATATATATATACACACATATATATACATATATATACACACGGCGTAACGTAAAAATTTCGTTCCAACGCAGAAAAATCCATCTTGGCAAAAGACAGGTCGAGTTCTTTGGCCAGCAGGATCGCTCCAGAATTTCAGGTTCAAATTTACTTTACAATTTAGTGGACCAATAAATGCTTAAAAAAATCTGTTTTTGATAATAGGACATGTGGGGTGCCACAGTCGAAGCATTTTTCAGCGCTGAGTCGATTGCAACCACTTCCAGATCTCTAAGATTCATAAATACGTGAGATTTTTAGGTGAAAAACGCCCTTAATTGACTAAAATTTTGTAGGTTTCGAGATGTGCTGTGTGTCCTAAAATTGTCTTTGCGATTTCGTCACGGCTGTACCCTCAGTTTTATTCGGGACATGGTTGGCCTCATGTTCAGAATTCAAGTTCTAAATTTAATTTTATCCACAACTTTCTTTGATAATTCGCTCTATTAGTCATGCTGTACGACTGGGTACTTTTTTCTTTCCATTTGACGCAACTCTTAGACGTCTTCGGACAGCTGCCTGATAGGAATTAAAAAATGCACTGCAACAGCCATCCATCAGGATTTTATGCACTGGCATATAATACCAGCTGTAGAGCGTGGACTCTTCGTACCAATATTTCATTATTAATATTTTCATGCTAAATCATTAATCCAATTATTATTAATACAATTATTATTAAAATCAGTTTGAAATCGTATAAGAGAGTTTTTTATTTATTTTTATTTTACACAAGTAATATTCTAAACATTAAGTAGCGTATTGCTTCAAAACTAAATTTGCAAAATTCTGCGACGACTTTAGGGGTGATTTAAAGAGAATAAAATATATTATAAATGTTGCGTAAGGTCTGTAGAATGAATATCAATGATTTCTAGATTCTGTGGAATCTGTGTAGCGTAAAACTGGAAAAATAATGGACAGTAAAACTATTAAAAACCATAACACCCTTTATTTACTTTGTATTTTCAATTTCTTGTGATCACTCGACGCAGAATTTAATTCTCTACTACTTATAATGGCAGAGCTCTACTTTTATGCACCATTGACCTATTAAATTAAAAAACCTGCAATTTCCAGTCATGTGAATCTCTGCAAAGCAACATCTTCCATTTTTCCCATGAAATTTTCGATTCATTGTGACCGTTCAACGCGAAATTCTATTCTGCACAACTTTTCTATAGGATAAACTTTTTTAAATTGGTTTTCAAAGGCTCACTTTTGGTAAATATGTAAAAGAGCCTCCAGCCATGCTTTTCGTAAATTATCGTGTTGTATAATATTAAATTGTTTTGAAATTTGAGCTTCATGAGTACAAAGAAATTTTTAACTGTTGATTTTATGGCAAAAATGTGTTCTAAATAGTTATCTGCTGTTCAAAAAGAGATTTTGGATTTTTAGTTTTTTTGTAGATTCTATCGATTTTTTAGCAAATTTTAATGAAATTTTAGTAGATTTTCCAGCAAAATTTTGTACATCAACTTTTGAATGTTCTATTTATCTGAGCAATATTCTGGTAGAAATATATTTATTGTAATCCGTTTTTAGACATTTTCAATGATTTTTTTTTTCAGTACATTTTTTGAATTTTGGCCAATTTAATGTGCTCAAATAATGCTGGCCAACTAACTCGTCCTTTCATTTGAAAAGCTGGATATTTTGGAGCAAGAATGGAATTTTTATCTCGGTCCAAAGGAGAGATATCGTACGCAATGGCGCACACACACACACACACACACACACACACACACACACACACACACACACACACACGAAATGATCGTACTATATTATGCTACATTATTTTGAAAATTGGGGACTTCGAGTAAAAATAAATTATTAACTACCAATTTTATGGCAAATGGATCGTTCTAAATAATAAACTGCTATTAAAAAAGAGATTTTCAATTTTCAACTTTTTTGAAGTTTTTAAGCACATTTTAATGACATTTGAGTACATTTTCAGCATAATTATGTACATTAATTTCTTAATGTTCTATTTTATAGTTAATAAACTTTATTTGAGCAATATTCTGCTAAAAATAGAAATTTAACTATTTTAGCAGTTTTCGCTATTTTAGTGATTTTTTCAGCATTTTTTGACCAATTTAATGTACACAAAAAACGCTGGCCAACGAATCGTAGCTTGATTTTTTTGGCGCAAGAACGGAATTGTTTCACAATCCTAAGAAGAGTTATTGTCCGGAAGGATACAAATATACATAAATGTATATATATATATATATATATATATTTATTTATAAATATGAAAAAGCGTTCAACTCTAGGATTCGTTTCAGAATGTCTCAAAACGGATTTCAACGAAGAAAATTTTCGAAAAATTTTATTTTAAAGTTTTTGGAGCCTTTGCAATAGCTTCATTTTCTACGAAAATTCGCTAAAACTCCGTATCTTGTAATCGGATCGTCATATTGCCTTGAGAAGGGTTTCGTTCAATTCAGGAAGGAAAAATACATCAGAAAAAAGAAGAACAAAGTTTTAGAATTATAGATTATTAAATATACAGGGTGTACAAAAATTCCAGTCATGCAGCAAGATCGTATGAGCGAATTTTCTTAAATTACCATCTATCGATTTAGGTATGTAATATTTTCGGGTACCTACTCAGAAGGTTGAGATAAAAATGTCAATATAAAAATATAAAATGTCGATGATTATTTTAGGTAAATTAGAACAATGTTAATGACTCCTTGTTTCA
This sequence comes from Adelphocoris suturalis, assembly GCA_030762985.1. Lineage (NCBI taxonomy): Eukaryota > Metazoa > Arthropoda > Insecta > Hemiptera > Miridae > Adelphocoris > Adelphocoris suturalis. The sequence continues at coordinate 28,966,910 of CM061045.1, read as the reverse complement.
AGATGAACTAAAACTTTTTATTTTTTTACGTTGTTAATAACTTCAAATCGTATGATCGATAAATGTTCAAATTGGTTATTTAAAAATAAACTGAAGTTAAATAATAAAAATAACTTGCGTAGCCCTACAACCAACATTGGTTGTGTTGGTTGATACCGGGATGAGATTTCCTGTTCATATCAATGGAGAGTGTAGAATAGCAGGTGAAAAGCGACGAAGTCTCATGTAGCTGAGCGCAAAAACCTCGGCAGACGAACTCGTATGTATATGGAGCATGAAACGGAGCAACAGACCTTATTATTCCAACCGAGACGTTCAGTGACCACAGTTTCGCTCTCAATTTCTCTAATCCTATTGCCATAAGCAGGCATTCTTCTGCTGAGGACCTAAACTAATCGATCATTATCGAAGAACTTGTGGTACCTCTGTATTTTTACATGTTGTTGGTTAGCACATTTACTTGTGCGTTCCATATACCAACTAGGAAGTACACTTGAGACTTAAACTTAGGTACAAGTCTCCGGATGGTATCCAGTGCATCTTGATGCGATTGGTTCTAGTAACAACCGCCAACCACTTTGGGTATCAACTAAGAGCTAACCGGCACAATCCTCTAACTTTAAAAAAAAAAATCAAAATAGATCTATTAGTCTTGGAGTTACGTCGGTAACAACCAATCTCAGGTTTGCACTTGTGTCATCACACATGTGCAAACCTGAAATTGGTTGTTACCGACGTAACTTTAAGACTAGTAGACCGATTTTGATTTTTTCAAAGTCGGGGATTGTGCCGGTTAGCTCTTAGTTGACCCCCTATATACCTCATAAGGTAAATGCCGTTGGATTGATGGTAGGGTTTGCGCATGAGCAAACATTAAATTGCCCTATTCCAGTATATTAATATGTATACAAGCATGTAATGATCTTTATTGCATTCAATCATTAATACTCACGAAGAATAACGAATTCTGTAAGACCATGTTACAATAAGTAAGGAAGCTATCCAACTTGGCAGAAGTTTTTCTCCCATGCAGATGAAATTAAAATGAGAAAAAGGGTCAGAGGTAGTATAATACTGACAGTCGGTAGAATGATTGATAGAATGATAGATGATTGATTTCCGGAACGATACAAAATAAACATATCAGTCAGGAATCTCCATCACCAAAACTTAAATGTACTAATGGAGGTGTATAGTATAGCTGAATATTTCGATGAACGGTAATAGCATAATTAAGTAAGACGGCAGTAGGTATTTAATGTTTCGAGATGATTCTAGCAGCCGACAAGGCACTGCAGTGAGACTATTTTTAAACTCGACGGCCTATATCCGAGGAAGATGAAAGACAGATTTAGAGCGGGGGGGAAGAGATTTCATCTTCTCACGCTAGGTACACCATGGCCATCTTATGTACCTGGATGTATACCAATAACGTCCTTTAAAGATAATTTCCATAATTATTATTATTATTATTATTATTATTTTTTTTTTTTAATCTTCCAACATTTTTAGGTTTAGTAGTGTTTAACGCCCCGATGAGCTACGGGAAAATTTTTTGATCGCTCTGATCAATTTTTTCTGGGATTCCCTCAAAATACCCTACTAGATTCAAACTGAAATTACATCTCCACGAATCGGAGATGACGGCCTTACGAATGCATGATATGCCGAAAATTCCGATTTAGGGTTTCTACACCCGGAAGCAAAGTAATGCAAAATAAATCATAATGCGGAAGTGTAAAACAACTAAAAATTCGTCTTTTAATTTCTCCGTACGATCTGGGTAAAGTTGAGGGTTCCAAATACAAGTATTTTGATGAAATTTACGTGAGTTACGTTTTAGATGGATAGAAATGATTATATGACACACCCCGTTCATCAAACACTGAGAGGGTTTGGAGGCAGTAAAATATCGTTAAAACCAGCAACTTTCACGGATATACACATCTTAAAAACCACAATAGCTAATATGTTGAATACATATTGGAAAGGTAAAATAAAACCATGCTAAATATCAACGGAAAATTAAATTGCGAGTAAAATGGCTCAAAAATTAATTATCAAAAAAATCAAGTCCAGATTGTAGAGAAGATCAAGAGGGTGAGCGGGGGGTGGAGTGAGAGGAGGCGCCGCGGCACCTTGTGGCGGCTGGAGTGACCAGGGGCGTAGCAGAGGGGTGGATATTACTTTTACGTGTTATACCCTTATAATACGCCGCGCCAACCTGAGGTGGTACGGCATTAGGGGCATAGTGGAGTAGCAGAAAGGCGTCCGGGGCGTATCGGAACGGATATCTATATCTATAAAAGAGGATGTATGTATGTATGTATGTATGTTGCCTATAGACTCCGAAACCGCTCGACAGATTGTAATGAAACTTTCAGGTATTATTAGGCATGATTCAAGGATTGTTCCTGTAAAGTTTGGTGCAAATCCGTTCAAAGGGCTCTGACCCAGAGGGCATAAAAGGGTGCAGTGTCAGGTTTTAGAAATTTATTGTTTACAAAATTAACTACCCAAGCCAAGACCGAAGGAGGAGGAGGAGGATGGAGGAGGATGAGGGAGGAAGAGGAGGGAGGGGGAGGAGGAGGGAGGAGGAGGAGGAGGAGGAGGAGTGAGGGAGGAGGAGGAGTGAGGGAGGAGGAGGAGGAAGAGGAGGGAGGAGGAGTGAGAGAGGAGGAGGATGAGGAGGAGGAGGGAGGGGGAGGAGGAGGAGGGAGGAGGAGGAGGAGTGAGGGAGGAGGAGGAGGGAGAGGAGGGAGGAGGAGTGAGAGAGGAGGAGGATGAGGAGGAGGGAGGAGGATGAGGGAGGAAGAGGAGGAGGGAGGAGGATGAGGGAAGAAGAGGAGGGAGGAGGAGTGAGAGAGGAGGAGGATGAGGAGGAGGGAGGAGGATGAGGGAGGAAGAGGAGGGAGGAGGAGGAGTGAGGGAGGAGGAGGAGGAAGAGGAGGGAGGAGGAGTGAGAGAGGAGGAGGATGAGGAGGAGGGAGAAACCAAAGGCAGAAACCAAAGGCTAAGCTTCCGTCCATCCAATCACCTCTTAATAACAGTTTAAAATTACGATCAATAAACAAATTTAATTTGGGCACAGCAACGCGTGCGGAGGGAACGCTAGTAATATATATTTTATATTATATTTTATTATTTTTACCCCATATAACATTTAAACTACCTTGAACACACTGGTATATTTAGTATATTATATCATACTTTAGTATGTTACAAAAATAATTGATCCAGCCCATCTAAAGTCCTTCGTTCTTCTTCTTCCCAAAAACTTCTCAGATAGTTCGAAGCAAATCGTTTTTAAATGAAAATTGCATTACATGGGCAGGTCTGAACCCTCTGAATGAATAGCTGTTTACTTATATTTCTGCCATAGGTAAGTGGGGTGACGTCACCCAAGTAATTTCGGACGCAGAATCGACTGGGATATGTCCCAGATGCTTTTGGAATCCAGTTTACCTACGGTTTTAGTTTGATTCCTATAGAAATTAGCTCCGTGGATTGAATGAGACCACTCGGGTGGCTGTACGATCATCCATTTGCTCCCCAACGGGAGCGCAGTCTGTAACGCGAGAACAGAGGTGGATACTAGAAAAGAGACTGGCGAAAGCCCCAGAGCATGCTGGTTACTATCTGATTCAGAAATAATAAACCATTATGTAATAATTTGCAGCGTCTTTTTTTAAAGCTAGAATATGGTCAAATGAAGTTAATCAACGATGAACTACAACATTGGAAAATGTATGCCCAAAACTATGATGAAAATGTACCTAAATTTCATTCATTTTGCTGAAAAATCGATAAAAAATTAGTTGCACTGGTGCCTAGAGTCACCTACAGGTGATAGTCCGATAAATTCTGATGAATTTGTGGAATTATATTGTTTGAGATATTTTTCATCTATTTAGGGTCTAAATAGAGGAATGAAGAGTGGAATAAAAAATTTGCTCAGGGGACCTTATGGGCGATGCAGGGTTAAATTGACTCAAAACCTTGAGATTTTTGAATAAATCTTTGATAAGGAACGGCTTTCAAGAAAACTTGTCTGTTAGTTCTAGCGTTGTTTAGTTATACTATTATAACACCTATTAATAAATTCACTTCCTTCTTATTGATGTCAACAAATAACTGTTGCCTTAATTTCTCCCACATGCTTCCGTCCTACTTAATTAGGTTATGACACGGTGTGGTATGGTAAACATCTCCTACGAAAAATACTTTTTCACATTCCTAGGTGTCGAAGGTTATTATAGGGGAAACGGGAAACAGAGTCAACTCGAACCAAAATGAGCAAAAGGGGTTGGGGATTTGACAGTTTTTATATTATGTTGCTGCAAATAATGAATCACATTGTACATGCTAATAATTACACGTTGGGTCATAGCACTTGGTATTTACTTTCCCAACAACCCAATTGGTCAAAAGAACGTTATGCCTCTATAAAAACCTATGTATCATTTTCTGGATCTCCTTTAATTGGAACACTTAAAAACCTATCACGAATCAAAGGAATTTGTGTAATTGACTACCCGTACGTCAGTTACAGGTTAATCTTGTAGAAGTAAATGATATCTGACGCCTTCACTCTCGCCATAACCCCCCTTCCGTTATCTATGTCTATAGGAAAACACCAATAGCATCCATACAACTTGCATAACTCTAGGGAAAGTAATATGAAACCACTAGATATTTGTGTGTCAGTGACAGACAGCTGATAACTAACAACTCGCTCAAATTATCATGAATCATCCACAACACAATCTTGAATTCTTGGGACTCTCCTAACCTCATTTCATTCATCAATCTTATTGAAGCCCCACGAGTGTATCTTCAGCTCATCAACTTTCAACCCATTCGCATCTTTCTCACCACCTACCGTGACCCCCTGCCAAGCGTGCCAGGCGTGCGTAAGTCTAACACTCAAAGTCTCGAAAAAGACACTTTTTCGCCCGTTTTTGGCCCATAGCATCTATGCGAGTAAAGCGATCGGGATGGTTAAACGTTAGGACTAACTAGACCCCAAATGGAGTGAGTCTATGTGCGAAAGAACGGGTTTTTTAAGTCAATTCTTAGGCCTTTTATGGCCCGGACGGCGAACGGCAGACGGACATTTCAAATTTGGATTAAACGCAACTTGAAACGTAAAGTGATAAAGTTTGAGGGGGGGTTATACAATTTTTTTGCTATACGATCACATAGGCTTATTATTGAAAATAATAAACCAAAACAAAACATAAATTTAACTATTTTTAGCCGTTTTCACCCATTTTTAGTTATTTTTTAATACATTTTTTTCAAATTTGTCCAATTTAATATGCTCAAAAAGTGCTGCTCAACAAACTCCTTCATTATTTTGGAATTCTTGATTTTATTGGCGCAAAAACGATATTTTTATCTCAATCCTGAGGAGAGCTATTGACTGGAATGACGCATATATATGAAAAAGCGCAAACTTCAGGAATCGTTTCAGAATGCCCCAAAACGGACTTCCTTGAAAAAAGTTCTACAAAATTTGATTTTGAATTTTTTTGAGACAGCAACAGCTTCATCTTCTACGAAAATTCGCTAACAAACAAAAACACTAATTTCAATCCGAAATAAGAATGCCAGTTCAGTAGAAATATCAAGCCCAGACAGGAATTGGTGTCACACACAGAGTCACCTACAGGTGACACTCAAAGTTTGTTTGATCACAGCATACCACAGAATGAAAATGTTTCAAAACCTATTTCGTTCGGCTGATTACACATATTGCTAAATAGTATTTCAAGGGATATTTACCGAATTAAGGCATTTTTTCGCCAAACAAGTCTTCAACATAATTTTTATCTCAATCCTTGAAATAAAATTATCGTCAGGAATAACACACACACACACACACACACACACACACACACACACACACACACACACACACACACACACACACACACACACACACACACACACACACACACACACATATATAGCGTTAAACTCTAGAATCCGTTTCTGAATGTCTGAAAACGGTTTCTGTGGAGAAAATTTTCGAAAATTTTGATTTTAAAATTTTTGGAGCCATTGCAATAGCTTCATTTTCTACATAAATTCGCTAAAAGGGGCCAACGATGTAAGAGCTAGCGCACACTGGAGACTTGTAGCATTTTGGGTTCTGAAATTTCGATCTGAACGATAGGTAGTAGAAATATATATATGCGCACACATCGCAAACATAACAGGGATAACACAAAATGATCAGGCTCCGACTCCCAGCCGAGAATTTGGGTAACAGGCTGTCTGGAAGAGCATTGAACTCAATGACAGTTCGAACACATGATACACGAGTGGTGGCGGTCCATGAGTATATCAATCCCGTAGAGAGGCGAACTTTTGAGACCATTGATGTTGTTGAGGGCCAACAGTTTAATCCACTTCGTTGAACGGTTAATTAATAATCTCTTCGTGGTTTGTGATCCCCCTAAAAGGGGGGAAAGTTCCCATACACCCCCCCCCCCCCCCCATCTCTTCAAATTGGGAAAAATCCTGGGCCAATTATTGTAGAATTGAGAAGAGAGAATGTGAGGAGAATATTATATCTCATTTCAAATTTTATCTCACTCATTTTCAGTTAGTGAGTGGGTCCTTACGTCAATTTCAATACACTTAGATTCCGATGTACTATTGTACTTGGATATCAGCTCTTGTCGAATACACAGAGAATAGAAAAGGGTAGATGTTTTACTTAATTACATGTATTTATCTTGATTTCAGCGTCCAGTACTTTCTGGAAATTTTTTCTAATCTCTCTGTTTTGCTTTTCCCGAACAATTGAGGACCAGACGGCAGCAGTTTCCTCTAAAATGAATATTTCTCGTCAGTAAATCTCAACGGTCTCAAACACGTATTTTCTTAGGGGAAGATTATTCACAAAACCCATCAATTTCATTGGAAAAAAAAAAAAAAAAAAAAAAAACCATGTTTTTCAACATACAAACACACGTTTCTCCCCCAATCAGTGAAGTAAAAATAAAATTCACTAGACCGTTCGAAAGCTGAGAGTTCTAGCTGGTTAAAAAATACGTAGTTTTTCATTTTTGACAATTTTTCAAATTGGGGTGTATTGCTGACTGTTACCTGCATAATCTAGTACGTTGGGTAGCCTATCCGAAAGAAAAGTCTACGTTCTTTCCGAAGGTATCCTCAATTTTTTGTTTAATCTAAAAATTAAGATAGTAACAACCATTTTTGTAACTTAAGGTCGAAAACACCCCAAAAAAAATCTTAAAAGTTGAATAACTCGAAAACGAAGCGTTAAAAAAAATATATATAATATATGTATATATATATATATATAAGTTCGATCAGAAACTAGTTGTAGAATCGACCCCTACAAGGTTCTGGACCAGAAATGTTAACACCCTGTATAATTATGAACTTTTTTACAGCAGATGAAGAAGTCAACATCAAAATCAAAATGCTAAATTGGATTGATACCCAAATCAAGTTTGTATGCAGACGAAAAGGAAGCAAATATAAATCTCCAAATGCTTTTTTGAACCTCACAGTTATGAGAATAATGGCAATCCTTTCCAAAACGACATAGTTCGCATTTATTACTAAGTGACGGCTGTTCAAGCTACAGTGTATATACCATCGATCACATAAGACTAGCCTTACTTGATCGATGGTTTATACACAACGATTAGATCCCTTAGCGGAACAAGGTGCAGAAGAAGACGACTCTTCCATATTAGTGAAGACCTTGGTTCCGTCAAAGCTGTATGATTCGACCGATTCTACAGTCCTGGAAAATACCAAAACCTCGTCAACTGAGTTCTGTTGCAAATTTCGATTCAAATTGTGCAAGGGAACTCGGGCATTAATGGAAGTGAAGTTTAAAAGTTTAAACGCGTGGAAGGGGAAATAGAATCTCTCGTTCCAACTGAAATTCATTCAATGCCAATCAATCATAAACTCTACATGACGAAGATTGATGGCATATTTTGTAATGTTATCTCGCAGAACAGTTTTTCAATGCGATGTTCTATCTTCGGAGCCTCACTGAGAGAAATTAACAATTTAAAAACCACATACGCAAAGGCTCCAAAGATTATGAAAAATCTTCGATGCACACACAGGTTGGGTAGGGACAGATGGTTAGGAAAATTGAAAATTCTACATAGCTATGAATTTCCCACCTGTCGCTTTATGAGTTATACTCGAGAGTCCTGCACAAATCGGGAGTCATTTGTACAGGAGTCTCAAAGGATGTATTATTCAAGTGTACTTCTCAAACACCTTGCCTGTCTATGTGAAATGTGAGAGTTGAAGCAATTGTAATCACTTCGTCTAGGGGGTACGGATTCCAACTCTACTTCAACTCAAGGGCCAAGTAATGGTGTTGGAGGGGGGTTGTATAAGGGTGTTTCTTGGTGAAAGGGGCAGAAGTAGTGTCCGGTGCAATTTTGACGTTCCCATTGACACTTTCGAGTTTCTGAAAAAATTTTTTGGTAGTATTTATCTAATTCTAGTCTGGAGAACAGTGACAAGCCGGTCAAGGAATTTTTTCCTATTTAAAAAAATGCTAGAACCATCAAATCGTCAGGGACCTGTCCTGTCCCCGGACGACCTTCCCAACTTCAAGTTGCAGTGGGGGCTCCTAAATCTATTTTACGAAGCTCACCAGTTGACCATCAGTTTGAATAACTCCAGAGATTCAAAAATGAGTGTCCCCATAATTTTCGGAAAATCTCATCTTGATGAATCGTGGAAAATGTCGGTGTCCAGGCGAAATGCGTCAGGAGCCTGTCCCCTTACGGTTTTTCAATTTTAGCGGTCAAGGACGTACGTTTGACGGTTTTTTTTTTTTTTTTTTTTTTTTTTTTTTTTTTTTTTTTTTGGCGCCATCGTTTTCCCGTGCTTCTCAGCTATTGGAAACGGCAGCCATCGGCCGAGATCAGTCAAGACTGTTCTCTTGTGGGAGAAGGTTGTAGTGCCGAGTGTGAGCTTGTCAAACAGCATCGTCAGAATCCTGTCCAGTCTCAAGCGGCGAGTTTTCCATGCAAATTTTTTTTTTCTTTTCATTAATCTGGTAGATCTGAGCGATTAGTTTCCATTTCTATAATCACATCCGGGAAAATTATTGAAAATAGTCTAGTAAAATTGAAAAAACCCAAGTTCCTTCAGGAGCCTGTCCGTCAGGAGCCTGTCCTCTTAGTTTTTTTCAAGGACAGGCTCCTGACGCAGAGGACAGGCACCTGATCCAACTGCCAATAAATTTGATTCAAAATACTTTAGTATTTCTACCGGATGTTACTATTAAGCAAATAAATTCATCGGAGTAGGTACAATCGTCCAGAGTAACACAAAAATAACACAAGACTGACTTGCATTCAGATTGCTCAAGTTGTGAGAAAGAGTCAACGTCAACTTAGTCAATAGAGACGATTCTTTTCCTCGTCGAAGCTATTTAGACGATTTTCCTTTTTTCTCCTAGGTTTCAACTTCTCAATGCAACTTCGTACCTGCCAAATCTCTAAGAAAGGATGTCAGAATAAGGCAGAGTAACTCTTGCAAGGACCGCCGCGCCAAGACACTTACAGAAAGGGTCAGAGCTGACGTAGTGTCTTTTTATTGATTGAAAAAAATTGAAGAAACTGATGTTCCTGTATTCAGAAGGGTTAAAGTTACTCGAACTAATGTTTGGGAGGGGTTGAATTTTAATGAGAAAGTTTATATTCTTGGTGTTGACAATATTAAAAAGTTAAGAAACATTCATCTGGTTTGCTAAAAACCAGCGTCCTCATTAGCTTTAAAGTGAAATCTTCGTGACATCCATTCGTGTAATACCGGTAAATATTTAAGAATGAGGAAATAATACTCGAAAAACGAGACAAGTGTGAAGTGGTTCATTTGCAGTACTTGGTTGAACTATGTTTCTTGTGCGGAAGATCTGTCAGGGGTCAGGGGCCTGTCCACTGCGTCAGGGGCCTGTCCTAGTGCTTTATAATAATTGATTTTATTGCTTAATGAAGCCACCTACTGTTTGGTTGGGCTTGGAGATTCGATCGAGAAGTTGAAGAGATCATCCTAAATTTTTTTCCTGCTCATTTTTAAAAGTTCTAAAATTCAGAAAACTCAGATCCAAAAGTGTCCACTTCACCAAGAATCAACCATAAACAGTCTTAGGATGACAGTTTAGTGGTTGTTCCAGGATTTGAGACTCAAGGGTGGGCAGATACAGTTCCTGCTCAAGTAGCAAAGGAAGCAGAAGCAACTGAGTTTTGTAGCTGTAACTACGTAGGAGAACCAATAACTAATTGTGTAGCATACCTACAGGAAAACTTTGTTCCAATAAGGCTGAGGGACCCCAACCAGTATATGCTCAAATGGATCATCATGCTTATCCTGCAAAATACAATTGCAACCCACTCACTGCTGTTAGTGTACAATAACTGATGCCCAAATGGTTCTGACTCGTGCATTTCCTTCGAAAGGTTAAATTCAGCAGCACCATGAACGGGGCTTTTTAGTGCAAAGGTAGAGACAGTAGCAAGATCCATCACTTTTACATAATTCAAACCAACTATTGACACTCACAGAGATTAATCTTGATATCAGATGAAGAAATAAAGTCACTGTCATCTCAAAATCGACGATCTTGTTGGTTCCGTGGCCGGCAGCTTATGATCCAGCACCCTTAACTTGCAAAGTGGATACTTGGAAGTCCCACGATAGAAGAAGACAAAATATTTTTCAGTTTAAGTTGATTTCGTTAGGACTCTGCCATGTTTCAAAGAACCACTGGCTAATTATTTCAAGACATCATTTTCAAACTGAAACGCGTAAAGGTCTACCATTTCAATACAGAGTTTGAGGTTAGTATCAAATGGCTAAGAAGAGTTTCATGGTGCTGAAAAAAATAATTTAATTGAAAATTGAATTCAAGAAAATTCTGCTTGTTGGCACATCATCTCAATATTTTTCGCGTTCATTACCTCAGAAAGGAGAATAAGGACAGATTCAAGAATGAGATCTAATTCATACTGGAAATTTTGGACGTTTGTCAGAATGTAATCAAACTACCAGAATATAACCTTCATTTTAGCGAATTTTCGTAAAATAATAAAGCTACTGCAATGGCTCCAGAGATTTTAAAATCAAAAATTTCAAAAATTTTCTTCATTAGAATCATACGTTTTTAGTCATTCTGAAACTAATCCTAGAGTTTAACGCTTTTATACACACACACACAACACACACACATATACATATATATATATATATATATATATATATATTTATAGGTGTGTGTGTGCTTGTATATATATCAAGATTATGGCTGCGACAGTGTCATGGCGCGGGGTGTGGTGCGGGAAAAGCGCCACGGAGTTACTCGAGTTGGGCATCTCAGAAGGAGTGCTCCGTGGTATCACCACCCGTGTCCTGAGGGGTTCTTACTTAAACTGGTGGTCATTTTATAGGGGCACTTCCTTTCATTCCATTCTTCCTCCTCATCCTGCAACATCCCTTATCCCTAGAGCGGGCGTCGGGTAAACCTGGGCGTGGCCCCACTTTTTATTGTTTTATTGTTTATTTTTCAATTAATTGGTGTGCCCCCTCCGCCTTTGAGGGGAGTTTAGTATTAAAAAAAAAAAAAAAAAAAAAAAAAGTGTGTGTGTCATTCTAGACAATAATAAGACAATCGTTCCAACTCCAAAAAAATCAACGTTTCAAATGAAAGAATGAGTTCGTTGGCCAAAACTTTTTAAGCACATTAAATTTGAACAATGTACAATCAAAAAAATATACGCTCAAATATTATGAATACACTGCTGTGAAAAATCAAGGGATCACTGTCAAAAAACTCAGTTTCAAATTCATGGTGGCTGGATCGCAAAATAACTGCCTACTGAAACAAATTCTCACTTGTCGGTAAATAGACATCCTTGGCATCTGAAGTAAACCAAGAACAAATTTTGTAGACTAATCTATTTTCGCGTCTTCAAACAAATGTTCGACCAATTGGTCTCTTTCAAGGGTTTACAAAAATTGTATAGGTCATTGAAAAACTGAGTTCATGCTGAACAATAAAAACAAAATTCTTCAAAAACGGTTCATTATTTAAGGATTTACAGCAAAAAATTCACTGAAAAAAGTAAGCGAATTTTTAAAAATTTTGTTCAAAATTAAAGGATAACTGTATTTTTTTGCTTTTTATTGGGGTTCAGAGGGTTGAGCTGAGCTGGAGGCGTGAAAGTTGGTCGCTAGGAATACAATCTGTCACAAAAATATTAAAACAAATAAATTAATAAAATAAAAGTAAAACATGGAAGAGGAGCTGGAGGCGTGTAAGTTGGTTGGTAGGAATACAACTGTCACAAAAACATTAAAATAAATAAATAAAATAAAAAATGGACGATCAAAGTCTGAGCGGACGGTTCGAAATGAGATCTACCATTTCTTGCTTATCCGCACCAATCTGTCATTGAGAGAAGAGGGCCCTTAGTCAATGACAGGATGGTGCGGATAATTTTCAAACAAGAAAAATAGTGTATCTCATTTCATTACGTTCGCTCAAACTTTGATCGTCTGAGAATAGTCTTTTTTTTTTTCATTTTTTATTTATTCATTTATTTATTTTTATTTTTATTTTTTTTTTTTTTTTTTTTTTTTTTTTTTTGTGACAGTTGTATTCTTAGCAACCAACATTCACGCCTCCAGCTCAGCTTAAACCTTGAGATCCCTTAAATTTGAACTCATTTTTTTTTAAAAAGTCACTTACTTTTTTTCAGCGAATTTTTTTATGTAAATCCTTGAATAATGAACCGTTTTTGAAGTTTTTTTTCTATTGTTTAGCATGAACTCAGCTTTTCAATAACCTACACAATTTTCGTAAACCCTTGAAAGAGAACAATTGGGCGACCATTTTTTTAAAGACGCGAAAATCGATTTTTTTACAAAATGTGTTCTTCGTATACTTCAGACTGGACCATTCTATTAAGGTGGGATTGAGCCAAGGATGTCTATTTACCGATAAGTGAGAATTTCTATCAGTGGACAATTATTTTACGATCCGGCCACCACGAATCCGAAACTAAGTTTTTTAGACAGTGATCCCTTAATTTTTCACAGCAGTGTATATATTAGTACTCAATGAACTCAAAGAATCACTAAAAATTGATAAAAACAGCTAAAAATCGTTGAATTTATATTTTTTTAGCAGAACTTTGGTCAAACGACGACTAGAACATGAAAAATACATGCAAAAAATTATGCTGAAAATGTAATTAAATTTCATTAACATTTGGTGAAAAATTGATAAAAACTGAATGAAGCTAAAATCCAAAATCTGTTTTGAAGCGCAGAATATTATTTAGAATGAATTTTCTAGCCGTAAAATTGATAGTTTACAATTTCCTTCCACTCAAAGTGCTTATATTTCGAGAAAAAAAATATAACGATAATATTCGAGAATTCGCTCATACAATCATCTTGCAAAGCTGGAACTAGTCCGCATATAATACACTTTACACGTTATTATAAACACAACATTTTAAATTTCACCAAAAATGCCAAGCAGCTTTTAATATATGTTCAGCTTGTTGGATTGCCAATCCTGGAGACAAAAACTACAAACAGATAGCCTACAAGATCTTTCATATGATTAATGGCGAAAGAAGAGTATACCTAACTTTCATGAGTATTTCATTCGGAAGGCGCACTGCACCTTTGGGTGATTTTATAGGCTGAAAATTAAGAATGAGTCACTTTTCCAGATTGGGGAAGTTAAGGCCCCTTTCACAGGGGGAGCCACACGGCTCGCACTCGCGAGGAAGAGGAAGGCGCGTGAGACTGAAAAGCAATGAGTGCAATAGAGCTTTCACATGGGGAGCAAGAGATTTTTGGGCTTGTGAGCCGTGAGTGATCACCTCTCCATTTAAAGGCACGCGCCAAGGGATCTTCCAAAGGGGATGCGGGTGTTCACACGAAGAGCGTAAAATGCTCTCGCTCGCTCCTCAGTTTATTGTATCCATTGACGGATTTTCAAATCACGTCAAAATTCTATCTTACTCTCTTTTTGATTTCAAATATGAATGTAGACGTAAAAATGTTAATTGAAAAAAAAAAAAAAAAATGTTAGTCTCTTAGCCCATTGGGATAAGAGACTAGGGTTACAAGGTCTGTAATGTATTGGCAAATAGTTTAATTTCTTTTAACATTTGACACTTAGCGTGCAAAGAAGATATTCAGCTTTAAAATCAAGATTTACATACAATCAATATTTTTATCGTTACTTACAGTTTTTATAGATTTGTTGTTTTGTTGTACATACAGATGAAATTTAAGTACTACTTCAGCAGGATTCGTGCTTAAATTTGTAAATGTTCTTATGCACTACATATATACTTTTCATAAGTATCATTATGTTAACAAATATACATTTATCGATTTTTGGACGTTTTTAGAACTTTCAAACATTTTTTTTTATTGTAGTCTTCCAAATCTTTTTTTTTTTTTTTTTTTTGCAAGAACGGATTTCTTATCTCAATTCTGGCTGGGGAAAGTTATCGGCCGGAAGAGGTGTGAAAGGTTGGAGCTGAAATTGCCGCATTTTTGGCCGGCGTGGTCGGAAACGCTCCTGATTGAGGGTCAAAAGTCGTGCGGGTGGGTCCCCTTGTGAAAGGAGCAACAAAAAGGAATTTCGTTCATGCAGGTACAGATCCAAATGCGTCAAAAGAATGTGCTACAAGCAATAATATTATTCTGGGGGGTTGCCTATGCCGTAGACGGTAGTGGTTTTTTGAGGGTTGAGAATTATTAGTAGGCTTCTCAAGTTTTTAAATTTTCTTTACAAACAATGTAAGCAATTATACAAACTTTGTCATTTTTGTTGCCAGTGAACGTCTGAAATCTTAACAAGTTTATATTAGAGGTAATGTTATTTTTAGTGACTGATGACGACCTAACTGTCGAAATCGATCCAAGGGTGTAAATCTTCATTTTTGTGGAATTAGACAACGTTCTTCTTCAACTTTTCTTCACCTACCTATATATAAGAGGTTGTTCAGAAATGGATCGGGTGCCCCACACCACACAGTTTTTCATACCTCATTCGTTTCTTTATTCTCAGAAGGTATCTACTGGAACAAACATTGGTAAGTAATGCATGCATTATAGGGACTTTTCTATGTACGGGTCGTTCAAGATTTTGGTGAATTCTGGTGATAGCGAAAAGATCGTGATTCAACTGGATGTACCCACTTTATTATAATCTAACATGGATGTGCTGTGAAGAGCTACTCCCCTCTCCCACACTCACAACCATAATAAAGTATGAACTGCTTTGACAAATTGGTTGAAAACAACACGATGCATCAGTATCCCCCCTCGAAAGAACAAAATACCTCGAGCAAAATAGTAAATCGACTATTTTACTAATCTAAGAACTGGTTTCAACAAAGTTTTTGATCAACTTTTACTCAATAAACCGAAGGCCTCAGCTGTTAAATAACGATATTCGGTTCCACCATCTCCAGTTTAGATAAATCAATGATCAGATGCGCTAATATAACGTTTAAAACCAACCAGCCGAATTTGGGTGGCTACGTTCCAATCAACGATTATTACTAGGTTGGTAGTTCTTTTCGCCATCTTTGTTTATATATCAGATTTTTTTTTAATTTAATTTTTTTTTTTTTTTTTTTTTTTTTTTCCTCTTCTATTTTTTAGTAAGTTATCCCATCTGTTTTGCTACATTTTCCTACGTTTTTCTAAGTGCACGAAAATGAGCCATAGAGCGTTGGTATCTGAGGACGAATTTGACGAGGATGACTTTGCCGTCTCAACTATTCGCCGTCTCGGATTCTACAGTGGCTACAGTTATAAAATCCATCGAATACCTTCCATTGATTTTTAGGAGACCGACTCTCGAAATTCCCAATGGAGGCGAATCAAAATCGTGTTTGGTTGGAGTATTACAGTGGTTCGAAAGTTCGAAAAATTGACCAGAATCGCACATTTCCACTATGCACAAAGCGTACTAAAATGTAGGTTTTTCTATTTTCCAGACTTCTGGAAGACAATCCTGTTAAGTAAAATTACCGTGAAGAAAAAGTTCGCATTTGAGGGGTGGCTGCACTACTTCAGTGAATGCGCAACAGCTATTTTGAGTCTTCGTATAATTTTGTGGCAACTGTTTTCTACTTCCCATGATTCATACTTCCTTCAATATTTTAACGTTTTATTTCGCTAGTTATATTTATCTTATTTAATTTCATCTGTTCGTTATGAACAGCACCCATTAAACAGGATGTTCTTCGTCCTTTCACTTCGGAAAAACACTTCGGCGGCAAGCTCGGGAGACTGTTTACAATTCCGCCGAGTACTTCTCTCGGTAGAAAACTGAAGAGCATTCTAAGGTGAATATTTGACACATGACGAGTGAGGCGACGAGAATTTCCGCTAGGACAGTTAGTTCGATTATAAGTGAAGGCAGGATGATGGAGACACAGAATATTTATACTAACATGGATGGAGACAACTGGCCAGACTTCCCTCAGAAGGTACAATTCAATAAAGGTAGGAAGTAGTAATGAAATTGACTTATCATTTCATTTAATGGTACCTATGTGTATATTAATTAAATAAACACGGAGTATACATTTCGTAACTATGCAAGTATTCATTATTTGTTGACTGCAATCGAGAAATATATTTTTTCTCAGCTTCGAGTTCCGAGAATGTTTGACAGTGCATGTTGTAGCAACAACCTATCCGTATGTATACTCGTGTGAAGCAAAAGTCATTCCTAGAAAGTGAATGTTTTTAATTATTTTCTTATTTATTCACTGGTAAGTGATTCTTAGAAAAAAGGAGCAATAGATGTTCTTTCGCTTCTCATAACCTTCCGGGAAGGCCGTACACCACGATATACCTACGCTGAACAAGGAAAGAGATGTTTTCCCCTCCTCACATTCCGGAAAGGTCGTGCGGTTTACTATATTGAAAAAAGTAAGAAGCAGGAACGCAATTCACGCATAATTTTATTTATAAGCATACAAGTTTGATTTTGAGGGCAGATGCTCCTGGAGAGGAACGGAGGGAAATAAAGACACCCGTGAGGGAAATTTTTTTTGAGAAAATATCGTACTCGCAGACCATCTCTGGTCGACCTATAGATACCATTGCCATCAGGCCTAGTGGGTCAGCCGTTATACTGAATGTCGAGGTTGTCAGTGGCGATGGAGCAGACCTCGAAGGCGATGATAAAATAAAATAAAAATAAAAATACTACAGAAATGACGTGTGGTAAGCGATATCTGTGTTGAAAGGAGTGGTGACAAATAAGGTCATGGCCATGACTGTGGTGTGTGAAAAGTGTTAGATTTACTCGAATCAGGCATCTCGAGAGGAGGGCTTCATGGTATCAGGACCCTTGACCGCCAAGTTTCTTTCCCTAACTGGTGGTCATTCCACGAGGACACTTCCCTTCATCCCTTTCCACCCTCCTCCGCCACTCCCAACTTCATTAAACCCTAGGGTCACCACCGAGTAACCTGGGCATCCTTCCCAATGTCTGTAATTTAACTTTTATTCATTGCTGTTGTGACCCTTTAAGGCCCGATCACACAGGACGCGTTATAACGCGACGTTAGGCGTTCCAGTAACGTCGCGTTACCGCGATACGGTAGTATGACGCAACATTGCATCACCCCCGTCACACACACGGCGGTACCCCTCAGCGATACTTTCAGTAACGCGACGTCAGCCAAGCGGGTTGTACAAAATTACAAAATATCGCGCGCTGAGGGCGTTCTCCTCGGTCGTTCTGCCATAGTTATTCAAGATGAATGTGGACGTATACTTTGTCTCCACATGCGGAAATAGTTCACAAAGCGATCTTCATGTGAGCGCAACTCCCGACATAGACGGTGGTATTCCCCAAGCTCTTTCCTCCTTTGATTGATTGGGTGCACCCAATACCGTCTATTCCTGCGATCTACTAGTGCTAGAAGAAGTAGAGCTTCTTCCTCATCAGAGTCATTGTCAGAAATCATTATTATAGACGCTAGGAACCGCGAACTCCTTGAGTAACACAGACAAGACTGGGTCTCGCGCCCTGACAACGCCCAATAATAACGCGGTGTCTGTGACATTGCTATATCGCCGAACGTCGGGGGGAACGCGTCCTGTGTGATTTGGGCATTAGTGTGCGAATGTCTGCACAATGAGCGTTACCCATGGGTGCGAAAAAGGTATACTAAATATTTTTAAATTAAAGAAGATTCCATCCTAAGAAGTTTGCCCCCCCCCCCCCCCCCCCCACGTCACACCACATGCCCCCTGCCGACGAGTGTGACGTCACTAGTGCAAACCACGAAAAATCATAGAAAGAAAACTACTCATCGTAGGAGAGTGCAGGTGGTATAAAATTTCTTGGAATGGAATCTATTTTCATTCAAAAATATAAAATTGATGCGTGGGTAACGCTCATTGTGCCCTGGGACCTATTCCGTTAATTCACTACCACCCCTATTATTGGTTTCCGTTAATTCACTACCGCTTGATATATGTTCTATTGTTCTAAAAACCGTTCCCCAATCATTTTTACGTCCACTGTGGTAACATAGATCAGAATGCTGTGTATAGTTTGGTGGTCTGGATGCTCGCAAGCTCACATCTCAAAAATACAAAACATCAAGTAGTCAATCCCTTAGTAAAAATACTGATTAGTTGGACATACAGGTCAGAATGAATGAATGGTAGTGAATTATCGGAAAAGATCCGTGTCCTGTTACAAAAATTCTGAACAAGCTTAATTTCTCTAGTTTCCACCAGATTTTAATTAAAATGTCAAGGAACGAGTGGATTATATGGTAGACGTCCCAGTCACATTACTCACTAACCAATACTTCACTCTGAGCAGCACAAAAGTGAATTCCATCAAGAGTCATATTCTCATGATCTATTTGTAAGATCTTGCGGAAATTTGGATGGAAATTTAGAAATAAACACTTGATTAGGTAGGTACCTCATATGAATTTCATCAAGAAAGGTATTATCAGTAGCTGCAGTACATGCGTGAATCTCAAATTCTTGTAACAAGCATGACCACTACAGTTTAAATCATTTTTTAAGCAATTCAAATAATTCGACGCTCTATTTCAATTTACTATTTTCCCTAACCACCTATGAAAGCTTTTAATCTTTCTTTATTACGCACGATATAATTTTGGCCAGAAAAAGTTAATTGAGATACAACACTTAAGTTTACTCGGATTGAACAAACTTGACTGAGAAAACAGTAAAAAAAAAAAAACTGAGCAATGGGAACGGTAAAAATCACTCCCTTGCCGCAAACAAACAAACAAGCTAGATTATTACCTATAATGTAAATGACGTTAGATTATAGATTAGGTAGCCAATCAAAAACCAGCACCATTGAAAAGCTAAGGGAGCAACCGCGGTACCGTAGTAAAATGCCACTGATATAATATGGCATATAATAAAATCTAACAAACTCAAATATGTTCAGCCAACACCACTGCAGCTCTAGAGGTTCTATTATACCTCATCCTTCAACACGCTTTTGTCCAGATGATAGCCTTCTTGGAGGCTTATAGAATGCAGCAGGTCGGAAAACTCAAGCTCCCTCCATGTAAAGGTAGTCATTTTGAGATATTGGCCAAATTACGGGCTGATCCAATAGTTGTATTGCGATATAATTTAAAGAGCATTCTTATAGAACATATACCTAACTACCTACCGAGTTTGAACGAAATTGTACCAACAGATGATGAGAAATCGACGTTACAAGAAATTCACGTTTGCGCATACGTACAGGCTACTATTGATCCGACGGCATTGAAAATTATGTGGTATCATCTAGGAGCTACCCCGCAAAAATGTGAGAATTTCATCGAAATCGGAATAAAACTTGGTATAGTTTTGGGCGTGACAAGGTTCTACCACAGACAGAAAAACAGACACAGAACCAAAATTGATCAGCAAGCTCTGAAACGCAAAAAGCCGTGGAAATTTTGATTTTGGAGAACAAAAATTTTTTTTGACTTCTTTCACAAAAATCGAGCTTCCCTACCTTCGGTAGTGAGGAAGCTAAATTAATAGTAGATCTTTTATAAGCTCATCCACGCTGATGCAATTTTCGTATTGATTCGACAGCTATCTCTGTCGGTTCAATAAAAATCGGATACAAATTTAGTGGGTATACAGCAGTATTATCTGGGGTGAGGAACTGATTGACGGGTAGACTGCCAAGCAGACATGGAACGCAAATTAAATCTCATCAAAGATATAAAGAAGTTCCAGTCATGCAGCATGATCGTATGAACAAATGTTCGTAAATTATGGCACTTTATTATGTTACATTGTTTTGAAAATGAAGGACTTGAGTGAAAAGAAATTGTTAACTACAAATTTTATGACAAATAACTCTTCTAAATAATCAACTGCTATTTAAAGAGATTTTAGAAATACAACTTTATCGCGAATTATCAAAGAAAAATGACCTATTTAGATGGCTTCAAAATTTTAAATGTGGAAGGGAAGGGGCGGGGACCCCTTACAAATCCGTTTCATACATCGAAGAAACAATCCTAGATTTTAACGTCGTGATATATATATATATATATATATATATATATATATATATATATATATATTTATTTATTTATTTATTTGTAGGGTGTATTTCCAGAAGACAACACCGGGTTCAAAGGACATCTGGCCACCCTGCTCTGAGGTGATGACAAGCTGGCGAGCAGTGTCTTCCGTTTTGTCCTGTAGGAGCCGAAGGCTAGATCAGTGACAGAATCGGATGTAATGACGATTCCTGTTTTCATTCGAGAAGATCCGCGAAGATCTCCAAGAAAATGACTGTATTTTTATGGAATTTTCAAAGAAAAAATGAAACATTTAGATGGCTTCACAATTTTAAATGTTTCGGGGAGGGGAGGGGGAGGTTAGAAATCCGTTTCATACATCAAAGAACACAATCCTAGATTTTACCTTCATATTATATAGGGTGAATTTCCAGACGAGAAATCACTTAAAATACGGGGAAAAAAATTCGTTCGAACGCAGGAAAATCCGTCTGGCAAAATACAGGTCGAGTTCATTGGCCAGCGATTGCTCCAGAATTCCAGGTTCAAATTTACAATTTAGAGGACCAAAAAATGCTAAAAAATGGTTTTTGGCAATAGGTCATGTGGGGTGTACAGTCGTTTTTTTCAGCGCTGAGTCACTTGCGATCACTCCCAGATCCCTAAAATTCATCAATAAGTGAGAAAAATCTATTATTAGGTGAAAAATCCCCATAATTGACTAATATTTTGTAGTTTTCGAGTTCTACACTGATATACGACTTTACGTTAATAGAAGTAGGTAGCTCAAACACATTATACTTGGACAGCACCAAATTACAGAGGGAATAATTTTACGATGGTGTAAAAAAGTAGCTTTCATTTGTTTGGCAGGTATCATGCCAAGCACGGAATCGACTATAAGGCGTTGGATCCTCACGAGGAAGAGATTAGTACGGTGTTATTAACCTAAAAAAAGGCCTAACCTTGACATCCAAAGTAAAAGTTTTATTCCAACTCCAAATTGTTCTATATAACCCTCTTATTGTTTGGTTAAAAGTTACACCATTTTGAGCGTCGGGTTTGGGGGGGAGGGGGGTGGGGGGATTTGAAAAATCACTAGTTTTTTTAGTTTTTCGTAAATATTTCAAAAACTAAGCGGTTTATCCTAAACATTGTTATATACAAAAATGTTCTACGTTAAATTTTAAATAAGAATGGTCCTTTTCATAATCACTCTAAATTGTACGGTTCAAGAGTTACAGACGGTGTAAATGTTAACTTTTTCGTAATATTGATAATTTTTTAAAAAAATAAGCTTCGTAAAAGAATGTTGCTATTTCAGTGGCCGGTTGTATGTTAGTGATAAGCCCTTGAAGGAACGACAACCTCACCACCTTATCAAGGGGCACTCTTTTTTAAGGGAAAAGAGGCTTCGACAGGCCTAGGCCATATAAACCTGTGGTACGGAGAAACCCACCCTGAACTTTCTACGAACATGGCAACATAAATTCACTTCTTAAGCATAAATATCTTTCAAATTTGGAATGTTCAATGTCTTTATTAACTTCACTCATCCTCCAGCACATTATCCTCCTCCTCTAGCTCGTCGTCTAAGATGTTATTATTGTCCATGTTATCACATGCTTGGCCTGAGCAATTGCTGCATATGCTAGTGCAGTTTAGACCTCTCCTTCTGCATTCACAATTACGAACGCATTCATCTTTGCAAGTACACATTATAAGGGACAGTAATTCCTGGGGGGCTGCAGGACGTGCTGTTGTAATTGGTGTCAGGTGGTCGCCAATCTTCTTCCAACCCCACTCGAGTGGATCCTTATCTTCATTCAGCATTGTTGTACCTGGTGGTAGGTCCTAACTGGTGATGACACGGACTTCTGGTCTTCAACAACCCCAAAGCCGACCCCAGTGCAGTGGCTGATGCAGGACATTACTTCCTACTTGCAATGTTTGGAGCCAAGAGCACTGAAGATCTAGATTGTCTCCGCTACCAGTCCTACTTGAAAACGATTGCAAAGCAGCCTATACATGCATTACTGAAGTTGGATGCACTACCCCCCACTTCAGGAGCGTCCAGACAGCATTCATTTAGGACCTACCACCAGGTACAACAGTGGCTGAATGAAGATAAGGATCCACTCGAGTGGGGTTGGAAGAAGATTGGCGACCACCTGACACCAATTACAACAGCACGTCCTGCAGCCCCCCAGGAATTACTGTCCCTTATAATGTGTACTTGCAAAGATGAATGCGTTCCTAATTGTGAATGCAGAAGGAGTGGTCTAAACTGCACTAGCATATGCAGCAATTGCTCAGGCCAAGCATGTGATAACATGGACAATAATAACATCTTAGACGACGAGCTAGAGGAGGAGGATAATGTGCTGGAGGATGAGTGAAGTTAATAAAGACATTGAACATTCCAAATTTGAAAGATATTTATGCTTAAGAAGTGAATTTATGTTGCAATGTTCGTAGAAAGTTCAAGGTGGGTTTCTCCGAACCACAGGTTTATATGGCCTAGGCCTGTCGAAGCCTCTTTTCCCTTAAAAAAGAGTGCCCCTTGATAAGGTGGTGAGGTTGTCGTTCCTTCAAGGGCTTATCACTAACATACAACCGGCCACTGAAATAGCAACATTCTTTTACGAAGCTTATTTTTTTAAAAAATTATCAAAATTACGAAAAAGTTAACATTTACACCGTCTGTAACTCTTGAACCGTACAATTTAGAGTGATTATGAAAAGGACCATTCTTATTTAAAATTTAACGTAGAACATTTTTGTATATAACAATGTTTAGGATAAACCGCCTAGTTTTTGAAATATTTACGAAAAACTAAAAAAACTAGTGATTTTTCAAATCCCCCCACCCCCCTCCCCCCCAAACCCGACGCTCAAGATGGTGTAACTTTTTACCAAACAATAAGAGGGTTATATAGAACAATTTGGAGTTGGAATAAAACTTTTACTTTGGATGTTGAGGTTTAGGTCTAATTACACCATACTAGATAGAACGGCCGAAGTTTCGGACCATCTCTTCTCATTGCGCGACACCTTGTCACTCCCCGGAGAGCGTCGTTGATAACTACAAGTTCCTTGAGCATCACTGTAACTGCTAAGATGAGTTGAATTGCTGTTTATTAAACTCGATCGCAAGAATGTCGACTACTAAATAACAACGCATCAAAACAAACTTTCCTTTAAAAATTCGGGGCCTTTTCTGTTATATCCCCGCATATTTCCGTTAATTCTCTACTATTCATTCATTCTGACCTGTATGTCCAACTAACCTGTATTTTTACTAAGGGATTGACAACTTGATGTTATGTGTTTTTGAGATGCGAGCTTGTGAGCATCCAGACCACCAAACTATACTCATCATTCTGACCTACATGTCCAACTAATCTGAATTTTTACTAAGGGATTAATTACTTGATGTAATGTATTTTTTAGATACGAGCTTGCGAGCATCCAGACCACCAAACTATACACAGCATTCTGATCTATTTTACCGCAGTGGACGTAAATATTATTGGGGATCATCAATCCGATTAATCGCCATACTATAGAAAATAGTTTGTAAATGCGGGGATTTAACAGAAAAGACCCAAAATTCGCTCAATAGCACGTCTGAGTACTTCTTGCAGTTTTTTTTTCGATTTTTTTTTTTAGAACATTTTTGTGAAATTTAAGTTCATTTTTTAGCATAATTTTGTAAATAAATTTTTGAATTTTACAGTTACTGTGACTTCCAGACGACAACTCTCCTTAGGATCGAGATGAAAAATCCGTTCTTGCGCCAAAAATTCAAGCTTTCCCAACGAAAGGACGAGTTCATTGGCCAGCATTTTCGAGCACATTAAATTGGTCAAATTTAAAAAAAAAAAAAAGTGCTGAAAAATCACTAAAAATAACAAAAAACGGCTAAAAATTGTGAAATTTATAGTTTTTAGCGGGATATTGCTTAAATAAAGACAGTTCATTAACTTCAAATGAAGTCAAATCAAGTTCATTATCTTTAAAATAGAAAATTAAAAAAATTGTGTACAAAATTATGCACGAAAATGTACATTAAATTTCATTCAAATGTGCTTACAAAATCGATAAAAACTCAAAAAAAGTTTAAAATCCAAAATCTTCTTTTAAATTGCAGATTATTATGTAGAACGAGTTTTTTGCCATAAACTATATCCCCAGTTTTCAAAACAATGTAACATAATATAGTTCGACAGTTTACGAAAATTCGCTCATACGATCATGCTGCATGACTGGAACTTTTTTAGCACACTTTTTGAAATGTTACCAATTTAATGTGCTCAAAAAATGTAGGCCAACTAAATCGTCCTTCCGTTTGTAGAACATGGTTTTTTGCGCAAGAACAGAATTTTTATCTCTATCCTAAGGAGAGTTATAGTCAGGGTATCCCAAAAGTAACCCCCCCTCACTCATTGAGATTTTAGCGAATATTTGTAGAAAATGAAGCTATTGCAGTGGCTCCAAACATTTCAACACCGAAATTTTTGACAATTTGTTTCAATGAAATCCGTTTTGAGACTTTCTGAAACCTATGCCTCCTGTCCTATCCTATCTCCCTGATGCCAAAACCAGAATTTTTGAGTAACCCCAATAGCTGAAAAATGAGGTCAAAGTCATAATATTGAGAAGTTGCCAAAATTTCACTGTTTTAAATCCGCTTATTGACTTTTTTACTGTGGTGCTTTTGAATCCCGATCTTCAGGAAAACTACCTTAAAATTTCAGCTTTCCAACGGTATAATCAATTTTTATTTTACTTCGCCAATTCAAGGAGAAAAGTATGTTTATATGTTGAAAAACATGGTATTTTCTATGAAATCGACGGTTTTTGTGAAAAATGACCCTCTAAAGGAATTTGAGTTTGGGGCCGGTTTCTATGTGTTATTTCACGCAGAATCGAATAGTCTCTCCCCAATCTCCCCAACTCCGTAAAAACAGAGTTTTACACTTTAACTAACTAGTTTTACCCTTAAAAACACATAAAATTGAGCATAACAAATGAACTAAAAATTCGTGAGTTAAAGTGTGTCTGACTTGGTACTGGTTGAAATGTACCGTAGAAATGTTCTGCAAAAATTGGTGCTTTTCCCTGGCTAATTCTGGCTCATGTACCGTCATCCTTTGTGATTGGAGATGAGAAAACTTGGTCTTTTTATATTTTTATTAAATTTAAAGAGGCAATACTTCGTGTCCTTCTCTGCTGGCAGCCTATTCAACGAATTCATTTTCTATTGTTTTAATTAGATGTCTGTTGTTTTGGTTAGATGTTATAGTTAAATGTGTAGTTATTGTTTTAGTTACATGGTTTGTTAACACACCTATCTAATAAGTGTAGTTTCGTTTTTGGGCGTTTCATTATTTTTCCAACTATTCATGGCTTTACGATTCGCATTCAGCAGATTTCTTGCTTCTCTAAGGGATATAATTTTGAATTATCACAATTGTAACTTTGGCTTAACCGAGTACTCTGCCAGGCTGCCTGTTGTACATTATCGATAATTAAGTTCGTATTCTAGTTGTTGTGGAGTTTTCAAAGGCACTTTCAAAACAATTGATGATCTCAAGTGGATGTAAACGAACGTAGAGGACAGCGATGATCTACCCTCAGACCATTCACCCTTCCGTACATTTTTTCTTCTTTAAGGTTTAAGCCGCACCTCAACCAGAAGGGTCATTAGCGGCATTGAACAAGGTGTCCAAAGGGACACTGGAAGTGGCACGATTCTAAGGGGAGCCATGCTGACATCCTTGACCGAAAAGGAGCGTCATCATGGACTTAAAAGGGATATTATTTATACTCAAAGAAGAGGCTTCAGACCACCATAATAAAAAAAATACTTGTGCTCATTGCTGCCGATTTTGACGAAGTTACCACTGCCCTCCTGACGTGACGGAAATAGTGAACGATTATTACCAGAATTATTTTGCCCGTAAACCCATCATACCTCCTAAAAACTCGGGTTTTTGGTGAACCATACCTGCTTGCACGATTTCATTTCAATTCACTCCATTTGCCGATCTTGCCTTTCAATCGTACAGTATTATAGATGCATTATCTTGCTCAACTGCAGTTAACTTTTTAATTTATACAAATTAACGCTTCGCAAATGTGACCCCTTAAGAAAAACAATTGTTCAAATTTGACCAATGGTTACGAAATAAAATAAATTGTAGTAATGCACCATTTCTTATTCTCATTTAGATATCCCGTTTGTCAACGTCTGATTTTCGATCGAACCTGCAAACCTGGTATGATCGAATAGTTCAAAAATTTAAACGATCAACTTCTTATGTTTTTTTTTAACATTTCAAACAAACTGCTGATTTTGGGAGTCTGGTTTGGATAATCTTTGAAAATTTGTCTGACCAAGTGCATATCATCTTTGTGATACTCAGAAGAGTGAAATGTCATCGGATTTGTTCATCCCTCCTAAGAGGCAAATTTCAGTCAAATTTTGAGTTTTAAATTACTGTTTAATTTTTGAACGCTCCTCCCAATTCTGTCTGACGCGGTAGTTTCAAATTAAGCAGGAGAGATCTGAACGATTTACGTCAAATTCATGAATCCCCCATATGAGATGATTTTCAAATTAAATTTAGGTGTCTGGTTTTGTTGTCCCTTTGAAATGTTGTCTGACGAAGCGTATATCAACTATATTATTCAGATGAGTTGAATGTCGTTGGATTTTTTTTATCCCTCTTATGAGGAAAATTTCAGTCAAATTTTGAATTTTAAATTGCTGTGTGATTTTTGAACACTCCCTCTGATCTAGTCTGACAACGTAGTTTCAAGTTCAGGAGGAGAAATAATGATAACGATTAACGTCAAATTCATGCGTCCCTCTTATGAGGTACCTAATTTCTTCGAAAATTTCAAATTTGGGTACGTTTGGTTAGTTTGTACCCTTTGAAATGTTATCTGACGAAGCGAATACCTACTTATACTACCTAGATGAGTTGAATGTCGTTGAATTGTTTTATACCTCTTATGAGGTAAATTTCAGTCAAATTTTGAATTTTAAATTGTTATCTGACATTTGATTGCCCCTTCTGATCTTGTCTGACTAGGTAGTTTTAGGTTCAAGAATTAAAATGTGAACGGTTCACGTCAAAATCATGCGTCCATCTTATGAGGTAAATTTCAGTCAAATTTTGAATTTTAAATTGTTGTCTGACATTTGATTGCCCCTTCTGATCTTGTCTGACTAGGTAATTTTAGGTTCAGGAGTAAAAATGTGAACGGTTCACGTCAAAATCATGCGTCCCTCTTATGAGGTAATTTTCGTCCAAATTTTAAAATTTAAAATTTCCTACGTCTAAACCCCCCGGGTTGGTTGTCAGAAAAGGGTTTTTCTCGTCCAACGGATGGATTTCTTCGGCTCTAGAGGGTTAAAGCTTTTCCCTAAGATGAGGTAGTAAAAAGGGGGTGAGCTCCCAGACTATCATGATTCCAAGGTCGAAGACAGAAAGGATACAACAATAATACACAGTTATATGTAAAAAAACAAAATGAATAAAATAGAATACTACGTATACTACGATACTTACACAGCAATACGCTATAAAACGTCAATTCCTCTTTCCTACCACAACAAAAACTTCAGCTCAATACCTAAATGGAGGACATGTGAAGTGTAGCGTAGCTAAATATCGTAGGTCCATTTCTGTTATAACCTATAATTTTTCTTTCTCATCAGAAGTAGCAATTTGTATGAGCCAAGACTAACTCAATCAACGAATCTTACTTGGTTATACTGAAAGATCATCAATGTTGAAAAGTTCCAGTCGCGCAGCAAGACCTTATTAAAGTGCAAATTTTCGTAGTCTCATAATTTCAACTTTTTATTTACGTAATTCTTTTTTGATATTCAAGCACATAGTGAGTAAGAAACCCGTCTGAAATGTACGAGAAAAAGAACTTTCTATGCAATATATTATCAGTTTAAGCACATTATAACGAAATTTGGGCAGATTCTTCAATACGATTCCAATCCGAGCAAGGTTTTGATAGCGTGCTAAATTATTTATAGTTGACAAAACTTTTACAAAGTTATATTCTTCAATAATGTATAAAATCAACAATTTTTGACGTTTTATTAATCAATTTTATTTTTGATTAAATTAGAGCACTGTTTTGAAGAAAAAAGTTCTCGTACTCTTCCTTCTCCTTCTTACTTTTTTTGTCTCTCGATTTTAAGGATGGCACAGGTCGTTTCATACATATAAATGTTAAATTCCAGGAACAGTTAGAATATGCACTCCTAATAGATTTTTTTCTTCTATTTTCGAAGAAAATTAAGCTATTGGAATGAATCGAAAAAAACCTCCAAATGTTCTATATAGATATCAGTTTTGAGGGATTCTGAAACGATTCCTTCTGAAGATTGAAATAAATGATCCGTTCTTTCGTTGGAAAGCCTTTTTTGAGCACAACAAATTGTTCACATTTCAAAAAATACCTACGCAAAAAAAATCATAAATTACTAAAAACGTCGAAGATTTGTTAAATTTATATTTTTGGCAGAATATCACGTAGAAAAAATAATCTAAATGAATTCAATCAAATTCTGGCTTGTCAACAGACAGAAATACCTGCTTAAGATTTTGATGTTATAAAGGCAGTTCGAAAACTATGCTCGTCCACCTAATTTAGTGCATTTCATTGAACCCACGATCAAGTTTCAACTATGAACAACACTTACAATTCAAGAGAATAACTTATTGGTAAAATATTCTGAAAGGCTAAACATAATATGAAAATAGGTGTAGGTACTGTAGATAGATGCAATTATGGTTCTCCATTAAATCTGCCAAAACTGCATACAGTTCCTCAGGATACCTCGATCAGTAACAAACTTAATTCCTGATACTTGGACCTCAGTAGAAACCTATTACTCTAACAAATAGATACCTAATCTAACGTAATACGCTGAGACACATACAATTGAGAATGCAACGTAATACCACCATTAGATTCGGAAGTTGTCATACGTCTACCAAGGTAGGAACCTAGCAGACACCAGGCGTATTTTAGACTGGTCCATGATTCTCGACTACCATGAGTGGTAGAATTATTTTTTTCATAATTTTATGGTCAAGCTCAGGGAGGTAGATTTTACTTGGTTATTACTGAACCAGGATTTTCTATTTTTTCATGGGTACGAGCCCCTGGTTACGGAGACCACTATTGGTCTACTGTGAGAACCAGGATTTTAAAGTACAGTTGTTGATGGCTACTAGGTAGCGACAAATTGACAAGGTCATTTGCACACCGCAAGGGACAACGCTGGAAAGTCGATACGCTTTCAACTAAATTATTATCATAGGTATTCATTGCAAGTTTGGGATCGCAGGGGATTCTGAACTAAGTAAACTTCAACTAGAAATGGTAGCACATATCGATTCTTTTCATTGCGGGTCAAAGCTTTGCCATTATAGAACCTGTAGTATTTTCTACAGGTTAGGTTACAAGCTGCGGCCGAGATACCAGATAAAAAACGAGGGAGTGGATAGGAGCGGCCAACTGACCGTCAAGAAAAGTCATTCACAGCACAATAACCTACTCCCATACGCTAATTTACAAAAAAAAGGTTGAGGAATAAACCAAAACTGAAAATTTAATAACAACAAAGGTCACCTATTATAGGTGAAGAAGACAGTTGTTCGATCATATAACGAAAAGAAGGGGTGGGGAGTTTAATATTATTTTTAGATGTTGAGGTCTTATAAAACATAACCTTTAAAATATGGTTATACACCCATATTAGCGGCTCGTTCGGTGAAACAGATCAGTCCGAAAAATGGTATAGCCGATTTCCTAACGCTTGGGTATGTTCTTGATTGGGTCTAGGTATGTGAAGTGAAAATAATGTCTTACCTGTTAGCAGAGGAAGAACTTGAAGTTCTAAGTCAGCCGAATTCCGGTACCTAGAAGATCCCTGTGACTTCTTCTTTTTCTTAACTGATCGTTTAGCAAAGGGGTCAATCCGGTCCACAATTGTTGTCGACGACATGATTCCGCGGATGGTACAAGTTTCAAATAACTAAGACAACCCAAGAGTTTAAAACCATTTGGTAGGTCTTTTCCGGCGCACTAGTCATAAAAAAATACATTTTAATAATAACATCACTACTACCCTCCGCTAGGGACCATTTAAATCTAAATAGATCCCTTCACAGCATACCTTGTCCGTGGAGCATCAGTTTATCAGTAACCGAAAATCGAAATGATACGGTTGTTGTTAATGATAATGCATGATAAGAATCATCTGAACAATATTGATTTCGAAGGAGATTCCGAATCACAGCACAACACGAAGAAAAGGCAGGAGCTCAGTTCGTTAGCGGTAATATTTTCTCCTCATATTCACAGGAACCGTTTTATTTCCACAACGGATTCGCACGACATCTTGCTGACACTTCACAGGTGAGATCACTCCGCGGCATCAAGATTTCAGTGACATACTCGAAACGACCAAACTAACCTCGGACTAGCGCATAACGGAAGGTGTTCACTAACGACTAAAGCCGGAATGACGGTTTTAGGGAAGTAAGAAAACGTGGAGTGGCAGCGGAGTAGCGCGAGACACCTGCTGAAAATAGTTTGACGTAAGATCTCGCGATGTACGAGATTGGGCGTGAGCAAGGCTACCAACTCCTCTTCAAATCACACCCTTCTACAACTGAATGTTTCGCTATATTCACCAATCACAAGTGTTCTCAATTCGATTAGCGATTAAAACTCGTTACAACCTAAACTAGTGGGGATTCGGGATAATCAAGCGCATTGTGAATTGAACTTGACTGTATCTTGGCAACTCATAGTACATGGATACTCGAATGGAGTGTTTCGACGTGGGAAGAAAGAAAATTTTTAACTGAAACGTTCGGTTACTCGGTGCAGTCGAGAGTAAAATACTTTACATGTAAATTGACCATAAAAAGCCAAGGCACAGTATGAAATATATCACTGGAAGAAGAATTCGCAACCCTCAAGCATTCCGATGAAGTATGTATTACTGTCAGAGGAGATTCATTAATTTCAGTCAGGAGCTTCATTAATTTCAACACTCATGTTGAAAAAGTTTCTCTTTCTCCTTGGAAGAATTGACCAAAATACAGCTACAGAAAAATATAATAGTGAAACCATGATCCTGATTTTGATCGGTGAACGGTAAGTGTAACTACCCAAGTACCTATCATCCACCCCCCTCAACGCAAACATACTCACCGACTCCGCCACCACAACCCCTCAATAATTGGAGTTTTCTTCATACATGATGTTTTCGGAAGTTCTTAGTTTTGTTATGTGGACGGCACTAAGTTCTATAGTGCTGCTTCGAAAGACCAATATTGTTGAGAATTCTTCCTACGGGAAGGTAGCCCTCGATCAGTATCTACCATAGATGTACAGTAGAACTCCAATTATCCGAATTAATGAGGACCGGGACCCATTCGGATAATCAAATATTCGGATAATCGGAGTTTTTTTTTAAAAGTTGCCATTGGAGAGAAAAAAAGCTACGTTTTGATATTGCATTATTTTTTTATTGAATTAAATGAAAGAAACATGATATTTTCACATGTTTTAAATATAAATAAAATGTACTTATGTACAAGTTTAGAAATAAAAATCATTGTTTTTCAAACATCTCCGTCAATGTAAGCTGTTTTGCGGTCTTCATCCGTTTTCGAGCAGCCAGGTCACGCATTCGCTTGACGGTGAGCAGTTGCAAGTGGTCACACTCGGGCTGACGCTCCCGATTTTTTGGACAAATTTTTTTCTGAAAGTGATTCGGATAATCGGCGATTCGGATAGTCGGAGTTCGGATAATTGGAGTTCTACTGTACCCAGTTTCGGCCACTTTTGGAGGTTTTGTTGGTTTATTCAAGGGCTTAGGGAACTTAGGGATTATATATATATATATATATATATATATATATATATATATAATAATTTTTTCAACATAATAATTTTTGCCATTTTTAAATACTTGAGTAATGTGTGGCTGAAGTTAGGTAGCATTGTGCTCCAACTTCGGCCACCTATAAAAACGCATTAAACACGAAGAAGTAGTAATTATATTACATCTTCGGCCACCAAATAAGTTTTTTAAACTGCTTCTTTGAGTTTAAAAATTATACAAACTATTCACCTACTGTTTGAAACACCTATAATAGAGTAGGTACTGTAGAATCACCTAATTTGAGTCACTTTTAAACTTCAACAGCAATTTCTAGCCCCTTTACTTTTGGGGGGGGGGGGGGGGGGGGGGTTAATTTTTAATTTTTAAAATGTGTTTTTTTCTATGCAGTCTTGATCTCTAAAATGCATCCCATGGTCCCACGTATTTATTTATTTATTTATTTATTTTTTTTTTTTTTTAAAGATGAGATTTAGTTTAGATGATACCTATTTAGTTTTTTCGCGAGACTCGTGTCATTGATTTTTAATTAAATTCTTAAGTTTTGATGACGTCACCAGAGCACTTGGCTGGATACACGAAGTGTAGATCCATGAGTCCGTTGAGACAACCTAACAAGTGACCTTGATGATAATGGTGAGAAACGCTCCGCCGCAAGGTGACGAGACGTTCCAAACCCGACGCGAGCACCTCCCACTCCAACATATTCCTCCCTACAAAGCAACCGCTCAGCGTTGCCAACCTACGTAAATATCCGTAACTGCAGGGAGTTATTGTCAAATGTACAAACAAATTAATAGTGAATCGAACGCGAGCACCTCCCACTCTATCATGTCCCCCCCCCCCCCCCCCCCCCCCCCACAGCAACCGCTCAGCGTTGCCAACCATCGTAAATATCCGTAATTGCAGGGAGTTATTGTCAAATTCAAATGTACAAACAAATAGTGAATCGAACTTGAACGCCAGTACTTTAAAGCTATTTTTCATATCTTTCAGGTTGACGTAAGACTCATCAGGATCATGATTTTAAAAGTGTCAGTCAAGCAGCATAAACTTCCGAGTTAATTATAATTCATATTCATTTATGAAGGTATACCTTAACTCATGACTTTTTCAGCATGTAACTTATAAGTTCAAATTTAAATACTTTCATGAAGCTAATCTGCCTGGTAATGTTCAAATTTCCAGGGTGACAAACTCGTTTTAATAAATATTTTAATCTTAAAATAAAATGAAAATGAATAATAAAACAATGCGGAATTTGAATGGTTATTTTTATTTGCTTAATAGACATATCTTAACGAGAGCTTTCCAAAAAGTAGCTGTACGGTGGGTATCAGACCAGTAATACGGCTCTTGTAATTCATTTGCACGATGACGTCACGGCCCTCACCTGTCTGAAGGAACCTTCAGCTTTCTTGCATTACTAGGTACTTGCGTGATCTTATCGCCCGTTTATTGGCCAGACTAAACAGTATTTTGAGCCTGCAAATTAGTAGTAGATGGTTTTCAAGTGTGCTGAATCCGAATCTGGGGTCAAAAGTGTGAAATTCCAACACATTAAAGTTCCCCATTAAATTATAAAAGAAAATTTGTTTAACGAATTTTTTGCCATTTTTCGAGTTCATAAATTTTGAAATTAGAGCAAATTTATACGTTAACATTTCTAACTATAAAATTTATTGCTATCTTCAACCTTTTGATTCATTGTATCTGAGCACATATTTCAAATGGAGTAGGGAAAATAAAATTGATACAAAATGACTAATTAATAGAACAATAAAGCTTTTATTTTATTATGTAGGAGGAATAATAAATTACCACCACACATTTTCCATGTGACTTAGAGATTGACTTAGAAGAGAGAGTGACTTAGAAAAGAGTGAAGTAAAATCACAGTAAACGAGTAATAAAACTCAAGAAATTTTCCTGAACATAAAAAATTCATTGTTTGGCGAGTTAACTTTGTCCGAACTATGCCAAGATTCTATGTGCCGGCGAAGATTGAATTTCCTCTTCGTTTGGTATGTGCAACAGTAACAAAATAGCATGTTGAAATGGAGGAACATACATGCGGAGGAACATATAATAAAAGAAATTTAAACTACATATATACAAATAATTAAAAGTACATATAAACTAAACACGCATGTCAAAGTACTAAATAGAACCTAAATAATAAGATAAGTGATAAGACGGGTCAGCGGGCAACAAACGGAGGGGAAAAGGCAGTAGGGTGGGAGGTGCTCGCGTCGGGTTTGGAACGTCTCGTCCGCAAGGTGTGGCATCGTCGCCGCGCAGCAGGAGAGTTGACTGTACAAAGAAACAATTCTGCTCTATAAATAAGCGACCATTCTGTTTACAAGTGCAAGCAACCGAGTTCCATTATAATTTCTATTCAATTCCGTTATTTTTCTTACTAAAATGAGTCGAGTTGAAAGAAGTTTCTTTTATTGCACGTGTGCAACTCAACTTCTACTATATCAACAACTTCTATCAGTTATAGTGAATGGTATCTCAGCAGCGTCAAACCTAATTTATCTTATCTGAGGAACACAAATATTTCTTCCCATCTTTATTTCTAGCATTATACTTATCATTCCCGCAAAGGACTGTTGTCTACTCATAATTGATAGGAGAGCAAACAGAAACAACTGTTAGCTCAACTGTTGGGGGGGGGGGGGGGGGGGGGACGCGCAATACCAAAAGTCGGACAAGATAACAGTTATCACAGGGGAATGCAAGTTAGCCACCAAGCCGGAAGTTGTTTAGTTAGAAGATTGCTTGGACTTCTTGGACGAAGAAGTAGTTATGGACATTATGACATCCATTTAAGTTTGTCAAATTTTGAGGTGATCTGTGGAGGAAGAAGCTCAAAATGTGACGTCACCGGTGTGCAGTAGGTAATTTTAGAAACTAATTTCGCCGGAACCGTTTCACTTTTCCCATCAGTTATTAACATACAAAAAGATTCTGGAAAAGATAAATTCAGAAATTCAGATCCTAAGGCTCATTCAATTATCAGTTTTCTGTGATTATATATATAATTTTTTTTTTTTTTTTTTTTTTTTTGTACACTGACCCTTATTATCAACAGGACTACATTTAGGGTCACAGGTGGTTTTTGATCAAAAATCCATTTTAAATCCTCTGTTTAATATAAGGATCAATAATGTAAGTTTAAAAAAAAAACTAGCAGATCAATACTGAACAAAAAAATCATACCTATATTTAAATAAAATACTTACAACATATTAGTTTTGAAAACAAGATTAAAGTAAAAAAGAAAGCCAATGAGCTACATTCAATTAAAAATCTAATTTTTTCCAAATATTACATTGATTAATGAGCTCACAAATTTTTAGAGCCATTAAACAAACCGTATCATTGATTTTAGCTCTACTTTCCACCCTGGTTGGGTGGCCCTAATTAAAGCCGACCCACAGAAAATAGAAGTTTATAAGCTTTTTGCAATACAAAGGGCCTCGAAGTGAAAAATTAATTCTCGCAATTTCACTTCAGAGATCACTGGAACCTAACACAGAAACACAAGAACAGAAGTTGTTTACAATCCTATCATCATTTGATAGGTAGGTTCGTTCCATCAGAAGATTTCTATCAACAAAATTCGACCTGCGCATGCGCAGTGGTCGTGACCGTTGTTGCGTGAGGCAAAAGCTTCGTTCTCAGTGCGCGTTCTAACAGTTCTTGAACTCATCAGAACTGGGACGGAAAATCCCGGGGAATTCCGGAACTTGTGGAACCGCGTTCTGCACTGCGAACGATTTCAGAACTTGGAAGTGGAATAACCTGTGTTGTTTGTAACCTCACTCAACTCGTGTTACCTTCCAGTGCTCCCTTATCGAATATTTTTAGTGCCCGTATATATAATTCTTGATGCCTATATTACTAAACTATAGCAATTAATAAAAAACCGCCAATAAAAAAAAATATATACTTACATTTCATTATTATTTGCTGAAAATCGATAAAAGCTCCCCAAAAAAGCTAAATATTCCAAATCTTTTTTGAGTCGCAGATTATTATTTAGAACGAATTTTGTTGCCATAAAGTTGGTTATTACGATTTCAAAGTGTTATAATTTCAAAACTATGTACCTAACGTAATATAGATACTAAGATAATTTACGATAATTCGCTCTTACGATCATGCTGCATGACTGGAAATTTTTTTTAGCCATACCGTGCCATAAGGACCAAAGTGGTAATGGTTGAGGGTGCTGGCCTGAAAACGGTGGGCTAACTCTTCCGCGAGCCCACGGCTTATTCGAAAATGGTAAACGAACCTTGGCACAATTTTCTCAAAAAAGTTTGAGTTTCTTGGACGTAGACGAGATCCAACTATAACTTCGATCTCGTCCTCATCGTCTACAAACCACGGAACACCATCGTCGAAATTATCACTAGGTATCTGAACTTGACGAGCTAGTTGACATTTCGAATTATTTAGAATAGTTTGCTAACGTATAGAGACTAGTTATAATCAATGAAGCTGAAATTAAGTTATTATGATCGATGAAGCGAAATAAAGCGAGCGAAATAAAACGAGAATAAAGTTGTTTATTCCACGAGATTCGAAAAATAGTGAAATGCGCATGCGTTAACTACGTCCGTGTGTTCGAGTTCTCACAGTTCCGAGAAAAAAAAACGGAACTGTCAGAACCGTTTGGAACTGGGTTCGCAAAACACTGCGAACGCAGAACTCGGCGTTCTTGGCGTTCCGGAACTGGGCGTTCTGGCACTGCGAACGACAAAACTCTACTGCGCTAGCCCAGAACCGTTCCGAACTCGCAGGACGCGCACTGAGAACGAAGCTAAAAATGTAGGAGTCTCTTGGGAGCACACCGGAAGGCACAACTAGTGCATCCTTCTGGCATTCCGAGCTACTAGTCAGCTGATCAGGTGCCTGATGTGTGTATTCCCACTGTTTTTCCAATATGATCTGGCAGTTTTCGAAAAATTGGCTCGTTTACTTTCTAATAATTACAGTAAGAATAGGTAAAAGGAGGACATAAAATCAAATATGAACGCAAGGACAGTTATGTATCAATCACATATGTGCCAGAGATATAATATTCCTGTTCATTCCCTCAAGGTTTGCGCTTCAGAAAGATAGCACTTCACATGAGTTTTTATAAATATTTCTATTCTTAAAATGCCTCACAGGTGAGTTAAAAAAATAATTTGAGTGATGAATAATATTCCACTTACCAGTTCTAGTTGAGCTCATTATGCAAGGTTGGGAAAATCATATCTTGAATAGCTCCAGAAACAACTTTGAAGTGATGAGGTAAAACGACGGAGGGGAACGATAAAGTGAAGCTCATGTTCATACTTGTACCAAACGCAGTCCTTGAAACTTATTTATTTATGTATTTCAAAAAGTACAGAGGACCTGGGTCCCACCGAGCGTACTTATACAAAATTAACAAGGAAACAGTAATGGGCGTCTTATTTTTTAAGTTGGTACTAATCAAAGTAGAAAAAATTTAATTAAAAATAAAATAACTAGGATCTTTATTTAAAAAAGATTAATGAGAATAGAGAAGAGATCATTGAGAAGAAGGAGTAATAGATAAAGAAGATAATAATGAGAAGAGATAAATGAAGAGGGAAATGAGGTAAATCAAGAAGTTAACAGATGATAAGAAGTTAACAGATGATAAACTTAAACGCGCCTTTCCCATTTGGCTCTGTTTTTGTGTACTTATCAAGTGTTGTTTACACCTATTGCCGATGAAATTCTTATATGATGGGATTTATTGAAAGTTTTGGTCAGCTAGATTTGTATTCCAGACCACTACGCACCACCTCAACCCCCTTCCACCCAATCACCATCATTCCTGCTGTCTGTAACCGAAAGGTGCTGAGAGCTCCCGAAGAATTCTCTGGCCCACTCAGCGCAGTTCCACTCTCTCCTGCTCCCGTTCACTGCAATGTTACATTGCCACGTAGAAACCAAATATGTAGGTAGGTACCTCAGTTAAAAATGCCAAAAGTTATTACACAAAAGTGTATTATTATTTCATATGGGAAAGATCCTATCTTCTGGATTACCTTCTGCGCATATCACTAGTCAATAAATAATCAATATTAAACTAAGCCTGTGGTACACAATGCAATTACAAGGACGTAGTTGTACCTGCCAGTAGGAAATTGATAAAATAAGATCAACTACTACCAACGCTTTTGTAGTTTTTATACACATGTAGTCAACAAAAGTTGTGATAAATTAAAATTCTTGAAACAATTAGGTCCCCACCTAACTGAGGCTAGGCTGGTGAGGCTCCTCCCCACGGAGCTTCTTTACTTTCGGTAGCGAGGAAGCAAAAAACAAGTACCTAAGTATATGTGTCAGTGGCAAATTTTGTCGATGCTGCCCATGGTGCAATCTACACCAAAGTTGCACATTGCGCTATAAGCCTGGTCCTCCACTGGAAGCGACTTAGCGACTATGCGACTTCCGTGAGGCGACTGGGGAAGCGACTGAGCTTCTCCATTGGAGGCGATTTAGTCGCGCGAAGTCTGTGGTGGTGAGTAGGTCAGTGACTGCATTTATTTTTGGTAAAATGGACGACGTAGATAGTTATTATTTGCTGGATAA
Source organism: Adelphocoris suturalis (assembly GCA_030762985.1). Classification (NCBI taxonomy): domain Eukaryota; kingdom Metazoa; phylum Arthropoda; class Insecta; order Hemiptera; family Miridae; genus Adelphocoris; species Adelphocoris suturalis. Next base: position 28,927,718 of record CM061045.1, on the reverse strand, counting down.
TGCTGTCGTAAATTTCCTTCGGATGAGAAGGAAACGACGAATGTTCTGGATGAACCCGATATTGACAAAGAGGCAAAATTTGGGTGAATTTAACCACCTCCACAATGAGCTGAAGGGAGATAAAGGGGGTTTTTCTTCAGGAAACTGTTTTTTCCCTCTTTTAAATCTGATTTCTCCATTTTACTTGTTTTTATTTCAACTTTTGACCACATTTTCGGAATCACCGTTAAACTTTCTATAGGCATGGGGTAAATTTTTTGGTTTGATTTGGTCAATTTTACTTTTACCTTGCTATTTGGGGAAGAACATTATGAGGCGGGGAGAATTTATGGGGCTGTACTGGGTAGTCGAGCCTCTTGGGGCGGTCCGAGGGGGCTCTTACGCCTTAGATTTACAAAAATAACATCCCAATACGAAGATTCGATTGTTTCATGTAACTGGAGAATCGCAGTGCGGGTTTCAAATAACGAACATAATATAGTATGTATTTTAATAATACAAGGTGATGTAGAAAAAAAAAAAATATATATATATATATACATATTGCATGTCAACTGGCTTCACCAACAACACGTATGTTACTTCTCAAAAGTCTTTACATCTGACTTGGAAGATCCAGCACATCAATCATTCACATGAATAGGACCCAGCTCCTGGGTTGAAGCGTTGTGATTAAACACCTAAAAAAAACTCAAGACTAGACTGGTCATTCAACCTCCCGAATATAGATATATATCACTAGTCAACCAAATACCAGAATATATACATATGTATGAATGTATACAGGGTGTCTCAACTCAAGTAGGCAAGACTTCAGGGATCAATCCTACAATTAATTTGCAACAAAAAGTGTCTCATAAAGTGTTATTTTTTAGAGGCTTCATTTTCGAGTTATTGACGATCTATGATTTTTTTCGTGTTTTCGACCTTATCTCCTAAAAATAGCTGTGACCCCATCATTCTTTGAGTATTCTCAAACCTGAGGATACCGTTGGAAAGAACGTTAAATTTCCTATCTTTTTGATGCCAAATCATAATTATTCAAGAGAGTTAAGATACCGAAAAAAGAGGTCAAAGTACAAACTTTGTAAAACTCTAAAAATTTGGGTTTTTTCAATCTGATTCCTCCCTCCATGAAAAAATGAACAGTCGTTTTCAAGTACATTAAAAACTTCAAAATCTTATCAGCTTTCTAACGGTATAGCCAAAAAATTGATAAAAGTAACAACAAGGAGGAAAAACGGCTTTTGAATGCGAAAAAACGTGGTATTTTTAACGAAAATCGATGGATTTCAGGAAAAAACGATCTCCCACAACTTTATGATTTAAATGTCGAATCCTACGTAATTTTTCACGCTGAATCGAATGGTGACACTTGCAGACCTCTACGACTAACGAATAAGAGAGAAAGTGGTTTTTAAAGGGCCCCTCTCTGAGGTTCGAGGGTCAAAGGGCACATTCGCCCTTATTCGTTAGTCGTAGAGGTCTGCAAGTGTCACCATTCGATTCAGCGTGAAAAATTACGTAGGATTCGACATTTAAATCATAAAGTTGTGGGAGATCGTTTTTTCCTGAAATCCATCGATTTTCGTTAAAAATACCACGTTTTTTCGCATTCAAAAGCCGTTTTTTCTCCTTGTTGTTACTTTTATCAATTTTTTGGCTATACCGTTAGAAAGCTGATAAGATTTTGAAGTTTTTAATGTACTTGAAAACGACTGTTCATTTTTTTTATGGAGGGAGGAATCAGATTGAAAAAAACCCAAATTTTCAGAATTTTACAAAGTTTGTACTTTGACCTCTTTTTTCGGTATCTTTACTCGCTTGAATAATTATGATTTGGCATTAAAAAGATAGGAAATTTAACGTTCTTTCCAACGGTATCCTCAGGTTTGAGAATACTCAAAGAATGATGGGGTCACAGCCATTTTTAGGAGATAAGGTCGAAAACACGAAAAAAATCTTCGATCGTCAATAACTCGAAAACGAAGCCTCTAAAAAATAACACTTTAAGAGACACTTTTTGTTGCAAATTAATTGTAGAATTGATCCCTGAAGTCTTACCTACTTAAGTTGAGACACCCTGTATATAAAATGATAATATCAAGATTAATAATAAAATGCGTAAAAATGCCGCAAATTGCACCTTCTTATCCCAATTCGTCCTCAAGATATGATTTTTGGGCTTTTTCTGTAGGAAACTGTGTTCTTCCCCCCGAGAAAACATGGGAGGGGGAAGCCAGGTAGCTTGAAGACAAGCAACTGATGCCATCCGGATGGGATCAGTCGCTCGTCGCCTCAAAATACGCAAAGTCGCGTCGCTCAGGTCGCTTGCAGTGGAGGAGCTCTAATACGTTTCAAGCTTATGGGATTAGTCGCTTATATAGTCGCATAGTCGCTTAGTCGCTTCCAGTGGAGGACCACCCTAAGAGAAAATTAATGGGGAAACTTGTAATTATGGTACCTACCTAGTTTTTTGGTGTTTTTCCAAATTGATATATAATATGAATAACCATAAATGCTTATCACTGCCAATGTGATTCAACATGTACAAATGTCCGAAAATCCCCACTTAGTTGTAATTTAATACCTCTTAAAACTATGAAGTATATTGTGCACTCCTTGCAGGGAACTGTTCACGTTTTTCACGCCAAAAATTTGAGTGATGAGTCTTTTTTACATGAAATTTGCAAGCTGCAAATTACCAGTACAGTACAAAAAAAGTTAATGTGCATTTGTGTCAGAATTGTTTGTGCGCGAAACTGTTATAAATGGATTCTACACAAATAATTATGGAGAGTTAGAATGTGAAATTTTGGTACAAAACTGTTGGGGGGGGGGGGGGGGGGGGGGGGGGGTTAGTTGGACACAACAAAGGTAGGTACGTATCTGATTTAGTTCATTTGCACTATCGATAAATAACAAATTTACATTCAAATGTTCTATATGAATTGATGAAATGGTTAAAATACAAACTTAGCGCAATTCAATATTTCACTAGGTGGTAGGTACTATGCTATACTAACACATCCTTGATGAAATAAATTCACCCGTCCAAAATGTTCTCTATACCCCCTTTTTCCGAGTTCATTGACTAGACTATAGTATAATGCTGAGTTATGAATAAACTCATTCATAATGTAATTTTATGGAAATCTAACAACTATTATATATTATCTACTACGAACCAACATCTTTTCACATTAATTCAACGTTAAAAAAAAAAAAAAAAAAAAAACAAGAGTGACTCCAGTTGAGAGCCCAATATAAAGTTTCGAGTTGAAGTAGGTAACTTAACTACACAAGACAACAATAGTAAGGAACTAGGTATAAATAGAATAAGTTGATACAAGATGAAACAAATTTATAGAATCGGGATTTTTTGTGGAATTGTTTCTGGTAACAAACGGCAAGCAGGAAGTGGGATAAACATGACACAATGAAGCGCAGGGACACTACACAGAGCACACATCAGGAATGATGGGGAGAGCGTGGTTGGGCGTTGTGTGGCAAGAGGATTCTTTGAAAGGATTTGGAGGATTGGAGGAATCCTTTCAAAGAATCCTCTTGCCACCACAACGCCCAACCACGCTCTCCCCATCATTCCTGATGTGTGCTCTGTTTAGTGTCCCTGCGTCATTGTGTCATGTTTATCCCACTTCCTGCTTGCCGTTTGTTTCCAGAAACAATTCCACAAAAAATCTCTGAATTTTTTGGCTAATTGAGCAGCCTCCCTTCGTTCATCCACTTCCCAACTCAGTTGGAGCGAGTCAGCAGGCATGAACCAAGGAGGGTAAGTGGACCAAGCGTTGTGGAGTGGGGAGTGCGGCCGGCGTGGGGGGCACCATCCCGAAGAATGTCATGTAAACCTGAGCCTTCGGGGTGTGGCCTATTCCAAACTGCTTCAGATCCTTGGTTTTTGGACTCAGTAGCTTTTTTTCCACAACTGCTCCGGAGCAGGTTCAGTTCAGAGCAAGTGCAGAGCAAGGGCACCTCCATGGCTGTTCAGTTCAGCGGAAGCGCTCAAGGACATATTCGGTGCAGTAACCATGGATACACGAAGATCCATGAAATGGAGTCCCGTTAGCGGTACTTTAGCAAAACCATGAGCAAAACCTTGTGTCTCATTCTTATTCGACGTCGACATTCTCGTGATTCACTCCCGAATATTTAGTTATTTCTATTTCATTAGTTTAGTAGTAGAAATAAGGAATATAATAAAGGAATAAACAATTCTAATTTAAAACTTTTAAAAGTTCGAAAATCGCAAAATCACCTGAATAAATACGAACAATTGACTCGAAAATAGGCACGATATCAAAGGAAACCAGAATTTGTTAGGTGTTAGGTTACAGAAGTTTGAGGAAGGATATATCGGGTTATCTCAAGTTCCAAAGAGCGCATGCGCGGAGCAAGCTGCACCTCCTCTTCTGGCGGAACAGGAGAAGGCACCTCCTGTTCTGTTCGGGTCATGTTCCTTGAGCAGCGGAAACACTGGACCTCTTGCACCGAATATGAACCGAGGGACTGCGGAAACGCCATTATCTTACTCCTTCACTGCGCAAGCGCAACTTGACCTGAACCTGTTTGGGTCAGCAGCGGAAACGAAGCTACTACGCCCTTCAGTTGATAGTTCAGTGGTGTATTTTCTGCCTGCCGCACAGTTGGACGACTGCGTTTGAATACCGGTCAATACATGTTCTTTTTTTGTTTGTTTGTTATTATTTGATAAGGTTTGACGTGGAATATAAGTTTTCTAGAGTATTTGTGTCATAAAATAGCCAGTAATGAGTCCCTATCATGTAGCATGACACTATCATCTCATCACACTATCATCATTGATTTTTTTTTTTTTTTTTTTTTAATCTGTGAATTGAAATTTTGGTTTGGTTGGTTATCTTGAGCATTTGTGTCATGATCTTGCCAATGGTGAGTCCCGAAAGAACGAATTTTCATTTGGCTTCATATTTGTGGTGCAAAATTGAATCCTTTAAGCCAATTTCTGCAGGAAGTTTTTGGTATTTACATTTAGTGCAAATTTGTATTGTATTTGGTTTATTATTTTCAATAATGAACCATTGTAATCACCCAAGAAAATATTTTTTTTAACCCCCCCTCAAAATTTGTTGGTTTACGTTTCAAGACAGGTAGGTTCCGAAAATCGAAAAAAAAAAAGAAATCCGTCCGTCCGTGGCTTTTCTCCCAAACTACCTACCAGATCAAAATTCACGAAATTCACCTTAAAAATTGTGCAAAACCTGAAGATGATTCTTGAAACTTTTCGTCACAATTGCTCAATTCTAAGAGGTGCTATTTAAGGACTGAAATTTTCAAAAATCCGTAACTCGGAAACTTTCAATGGGAGGGTTTTTTTATAGTACTTAATCTGAATAGATTTCACTCCTCTGAGTCGAATTAGCCCTCGTTCACTCCCTGTAAGGGCGTGACGGATGAACAGTTTAACATGAGTGCGAATGAAAACTAATTTTTTATGATGAATAAGCATCGGAAATTACCTTGACAACAGGATCTATCTCATATCAAAATCGAGTTAATAATAAAAACAATCTCCAAATGCCTTCTGAAGGTTCTAGCATAAGTAACATCGAATTTTCCGTAAGTAGGTACTGAACCTGACTCAATGAGGTGTCTACTTGTGTTATGCAATCACTTCATGAGTGGCGGTAATGAAATAGAGGTATTCTACTGAATAAATCATTCTAATAGTAGGTAGGTAATTAGATTCTCAGTATTTGAATAAATTGATCGGGGAAAAATGACAGATTCTGTTTCAGGATTGTTATCTGTAACGTAACTTATCTAGTTGGGAGCAGTGGCGTAATTTGAGGAGGGGCAGGGTGGGCAGAGCCCCCCCCCCCCCCCCCCACGATCACAGAGGAAGTAGAAGTTCTTCTTGAAACGGATGCTGCGTGAACAATAAAAAAAATAACACGTAACTAACGTCAGTACCAATTACGGTAAGTTCGAGAATGCAACCCGCAAAGCACGCCTGTAATGTGGGTCCAGTTACCTAGCAACTTAAAACGCTCCTCCAAGGCTGGTTCCAAGGAGGGCCAAACGCCGTGGATAATATAATTGCCCCTCCAACAGAAGCGAAAATACTACAGTGAAAATAATGGAATGCTGGATACTATAAAGTGTGGACACTATAAACTATGGTGAAACTACGTCCTACATCGTTCCCTACTTCTTTTTGGGGGCTCGCCCATCCTCATTTCCCTCTGGAAGCCAAAAGTCATTTGGCTCCTCTCACAGCCCTCCGATTCACGTTCGATTGATCGATTCAATGCAGTAGCATCGATTGCGTCCTTCTTTCCATCAATAAGTTTTCTAACTCATAAAAGTCTTCAATATTGTCCCTGATTTTTGGTATGAGTCCCAGTAGAAGTAAGTAACAGTAAAATAACATTAATAGAATCTTACACGGACTAAAACATGTCTGTGCTGTGGTGATTGAAATATCCATAGTCGAATGGAAACGATTGAAACAATCGATATCTGAACCAACCGATAAATGATTGTACCATAACCTTCAAGCCGGCTTCGGTTTGTTTACCTTTTGTGATTCTCTCGTCGATGTTCAATGCCCTGTATCCTGTATATTATTTCGTGGTAATTGGCGTACAATGTGTAACATAAAAGAAATCGTAACCAGTGTAAAAGTGAGTGCTTAAGTTACGAGTTATGAACCCCTTGGAGAAATACATCCTCATAGGTATACAAACACGATTGGATTGGAAGCGGTAAGTCAATGATAAGCCTAGTGCTCCCAAGTTCATGAGCATTTTCATATAGCAAGACAGATTTAGTTTGGTGAGAATGTTTTTTTTTTTTTTTTGTCCACCAAGAGAAGGGTTAATTACCTTAATTTTTAAATTGTAAGGTTATGCTGTAAAAATAATACAGTGTGCCTGCTCTTCCCTATTTATTTCCCTACATGATTACGTTCATTTTCTCTCGGAAGATAGGTATGTATAATACATAGGAGTAGATAGATAGGTCAGTACATAGGACTCAAATTCAAATTAATTCTAAAGTGATTGTTTTCGCTCTTTCATTTTTCAAAAATGAACCTTTGTAATCGACTAACCTTGTAACCTTTAAGTGGGACACCCTTTATAGGTGCTACAATGCCCTCTTTGTGACTAGTAGAACCCACCATAGGTACATATACGATAGTTACATATATATATATATATATATATATATATATATATATATATATATATATATATATATATATATATATATATATATATATATATACATACATGCTTTCTTGGCTAGCTCAAGAGGTTTTGTGAGGAGAAGCCCCCCTCCACCTTTCATTAGGCCGCGCCTACCCACCTGAGGGCAGATCACAAATGGAGGAGGCAGGGAATGGACGCCTGGTCCACTTCTCCTCCTAGGTTGATGTCAGCAGGGCTAACCCACCCTTTGAGTATAAACAATATGGAGGGCTATTGCTCTTATTTCAACGCTGTTTTCCGGTCAGCTGATAAGTGCTGCTGGCATCGCGCTGTTCCATTAAATGATGTTTCTCGCCACGCACATAATAACGTATAGTAAATATTAGTTAAAAATTAAATCACAAAACATCCTGCACCGAACAATTTGAGTGGGTAAGTATATCAAACCACAGAAAACTATAATAGGTACCACAGAATACAGTATTAACGATTTATCTCATGTGACATCAGCTGATCGGTGTATGGTCATATTGAAAGTAGCGTCGTTTGCGGTCTCCATCGTAACAAAAAAGCGGCACCTATGGTTTGACGACTTAACTACCACTAATAGCCCTCCATATTATTTATACTCAAATAACCCACCATAGTGGACCAGCTCCATCCTCCATGCTACTGAATATTTCGTTTGTGGGATATAAACTGCCGGTAATATTCTGTACTCGATCCAAGGTTCGGAGCTTTTATCCATCACGTACTCCTTCCGTTGAGGTTTCAGAATCAGACAGCAGTAACCGTACTTTCGGTGTTGAGTCGGTGGACGTGGCTTTAGTGATTGTAGATTTGTATCGCCACCGTATCGCACCTCCAATTTTTAATTAGCCGGCGGTTACATTATTTTAGAAAAACTCTTATACTTCAGTTTGAGTTTGCGTGTTTCTGGTGTTCGCCTTAGTTTGATTGGGTAAGTAAATGTATTGTATCTTACCAGTATTAACATTGACAAGTCAATCTGTCATCTGACTTGCGGTTGATCCGTGAAGGTACGTAATCAGTTGCTAAGTGGATGAGCTGAATCGAATCTGGCGTCTCATGTTAGAGGATTGTTTTATTCAAAAGTCATGAGTTTTGGCCGAATGTTTGGTCCCTACTGATGAGTTTTTAAATAGTTTGGCTATAAATTCCGATATTAATTTCGTCTCTTCTGAACCTTATGGCCCATTAAATTGAGCTCGTCCTCTTACGTTTTCATTTAATGCTCTTCTCCTCGGATAATTTGTCATGCGGTCACTCCCTGCGACTATCGTTTCGCACGTCTAGTAAACTTGCTGTAGGTATTTGTTCAAGTATAAAAATGAAATCTCCATATTTACTTACGTTTACAACTGGGCAAGGTATTGCATTTTTTTCGAGTAGGTAGCACAAATGAAATGTAATTTTAATCATTGTGGCTTATTCGACAAACGAGACTGAAAATTTATTAATCACAAGTATTATAATGTAGGAGGTGAGCCATTTCAGATATTGTCTATCAGGGATTTATTGACAGCTTAATGGTAGTTTGATTGATGATTTTTTTTTTTTTTTTTTTTTTTACATTGATTACATTGTGCTCTGTTAATTGGTGTCTAATCCAAAAGGTACTTCGAATGGGGGGTCGTTTCTGTTATTATATCCCCGCATTTACAAACCATTTGCTGTAGAATGGGTATTGATCGGATTGATGATCCGCAATCATTTTTACGTCCACTGTGGTAAAATAGATCAGGATGCTGTGTATAGTTTGGTGGTCTGGATGCTCGCAAGCTCGCATCTAAAAAAAAATACTAGTTTCCCAGACTAGTTTTGAGGTCGTGAGGGGGTTCAGGAGTGCTTTGATGCTGGCCTGACTATCGGTAAAAATGTGAATGTTTTTGTTAGAAGTGATGTGGTTATGTAAGGTGACCAGGCACTTATTGATAGCATATATTTCTGATTGAAATACAGTTGCATATTTATCGAGGCTGTAAGAATGTTCCACTTGAAGGCTGGGTATGAATACACCAGCACCAGAGGAAGGTTCAGATCCCCTATCTATCTTAGAACCATCGGTGTAGCAATGTATGGTGTCTATAGTGTCAACAGGGGTTTGTTGATTGTTCCACTCATTTCTGTCTTTTATTTCAAAGGTGGATTTCAAGTTCAAGAAAAATCTCCTCTTCATTTCATCGGAGGGCATGAGGGTTTCTGGAGCATAAGCATTAGTAGCTTGTTTGATGTAGGTGTGTCCTACTTGTGTGTAGTGAGAGAGATGACTTGTTTCATGCACCCATTCTCCCAAAATATTCAACCTAACCACGGCACGCTACGCTAGCGCCCGACTCGGGAGTTCGGTGAACTTAGAGGCGGGAAATACGAATTTGGGTTGGAGGCGGGAATTACGAATTTGGTTACGGCCAAACACACGGCTTGCATGGAAAAAACCATTGCGAGAGTATCCAGTGGTGCTAGTCCAAGGATAATTTGGATGCTCCTAGTTGGAGTAGTACGGAAAGCTCCACTAATAAGCATGCAGGCTAATCTTTCGATTTTGCCCAGGATTTTGCTGTTTTTAATGCCCGGCCACCACACCACCACCCCAAATAGGAGTCTAGGTAGAATGATGGCTTGGTAGATCCAATGGGCTATTCTGGGGGTAAGTCCCCACTTTTTTCCAATCGCTCTCCTGGCACAGAAAAGGCTATTGGTAATTTTTTTTGACCTTCCATTCAATATGTGGTTTCAAATTGAGCTTGGAATCCAGTATAATACCGAGATACTTCACCTTACTGGAGGGTGAGAGGTTAGTGTTTAGGTATGACAGTCCTGTTATTTGTGGGGGACGTCGTTTCCTTGGGAAAGTGATGATGTCAATTTTGTTGGGATTAATGAATAGTTCCTTGTTTCTACACCATTGTTCAAGGAGTCTCAGTATGGTGTTGGCATTTCTGGTGATATCCGTCGGGTTTGAGCCCCTGATTAGGACTACCACGTCATCCGCAAAAAATTGTGCATGATGGCAGAGAGTGAGCAACGCATTCAGTAGGTCGTCAACTACTAGGCACCAAAGGAGGGGAGATAGTGATCCCCCTTGTGGAGTGCCTCTTTGAACTTTATATCTTTTGGAAGTGTTACCTAGAGAGCAGGTGATCTTTCTATTTAGTAGATACGATTTACACCAGTGGATAATCGGGGAGTCAACTCCTCTGGTTTCAAGCCCTAGCTGAATAGCAGGCCACGACAGATTGTCGAAGGCTCCGCCAGTATCGAAAAATATTGCCGTGGCACAATCGCCGGTGAATATGGTTTTAGCGAATTTTCTTAGAAAATGAAGCTATTGCAATGGCTCCAAAAATTCTAAAATAAAAATTTTCAAAAATTTTCTTCATCGAAATCTGTTTTGAGGCATTCTGAAATGATTCCTGGATTTTAACGCTTTTTTATATGTATATATATATATATATATATATATATATATATATATATATATATATATGTATATATATATATATATATATGTATACATATGTATGTGTCATTCCAGACGATAACTCTCGAAAGAATTGAGATAAAAATTTTGTTCTTTCGCCAAAAAATCAAGCATTTCGAAAGAAATATAAGTTGAAAAGAGTTCAAAAGAATATTTTGTTGTTGTAGTAGGCAAATTTAATGGTGAACAACAAAACATAGTCCATGTAATAGAAAACGGACCAGTCAAAATTGGGGAAGATAGAATAAGAGATCTATTCGACATACCCCCACCAACCACAGCGAAGAAAGTAGCTCAGTTCTTTGGGGGCTGTATATTTCTTTAGTAGCTTTATTCCTGATTATGCGAAAATCACAGCTCCCCTCAATGCGCCCAGACAGAAAAACACACCATTTACATGGTCTGAGCAATGCCAGAAAGCATATGGCGAGCTACAACATAAATTTACGAATCTACCAGTACTGATCTTACCACAGTACGATTAAGAATTTTATTTATTCGCAGACGCTAGCACAACGGCACTAGGTTTAGTTTTGACACAATTGACAGAAATACCAACCCATAGCATATGCAGACAAAAAACCTTCAGAACGCGAGCAGAAGTTTTCGACAATCCATTTGGAGAGGTGTGCGGTTCTCTTTTGAATTTTCAAATTCCAAAGCACCTACTTTGCAACGAACCACAATTTTTTTTCCCCATACAGATGCAAAGGCTTTAGTCACACTAAAAATCATGAGTAAAGCATGTCTTCGTGTGACTAGATGGATCACAGTGTGGTCTGATGGAATTTAATTTCTCCTAGGTACATGTCCCGGGAAAACTAAATTCGATCAGTGATTATCTAAGCAGACAAGAAATTAACTATGAGCCAATTCCGTTGAGCCAACTTGACGAGTTTGATGGGAGAGAGCACTGAACACTAGAGGAAATACAAAGTAATGAAACAGAACATAAGGGAATCTATGGGAGTAACAGAGAAGGACGAATGAATGGGTCATCCAAACGCTCCACCCAACAAAATACACAGAAAAAGGAGACCAGAACTTCCCCTCTCACTCCAACACACAACGGAGACCCATGTTGCTCGAACTCCCAAGCTGAGCATCTAATCCCTACTCCACAGCCAACGGCGTCCGCGCCCCCCCCCCCCCCCCCCCCCCCCCCCCCGTGTGCTTTTCCCCGTCTACCTTCTGCAGTAAACAAACGAAGACAGAAAAACAGGGGAAAAATATGGAAGAGACGAGCGCACAAACGAAAAAAACATTAAAATAGGAACACGGTGTACCAATTATTAACATGGGACGCCGGCGCTAGCTGATAAAAAAGACCCCACTAGGTCAAGGACGTTTGTGGGAAAGCCCCCCCAACCTCCACTCCCTCGACTTCCACTCCCGGCCTGCCCAACCCGGCCGCAGCCCTCAGTAATTTAAAAGAATTTCCAAAAATTTTCACAGGGCTAGCGGAACATCAACTAACGGATCAAAAACTAAACAATATAATACGCAACATCAAGATACACAAACAGATTGTCCCAAATTATACAATGAAAAATAATATTTTGTATTGCAAAACCGCAAGGGGAACTACCAAACTATGTCTGCCAGACAATTTAATTGATGTCGTATTTCATTATTACCATAATAGACCGTTAGGAGCATACATGGGACAGCAGAAAACTTACGCACGCATCTCATCACACAAGCCTAGAATCAAAAATAAACGCCAAAGTAACGGATTGCTTAGAGTCTCACAGGTCAAAACACGACCAACATACATATGGTTCATTAAGCTCAACACCCGCACAGCGGCTGATGCAGTGCTTCTGTGCTGATGTGGCAGGGCCCCTCCTACGCACGAAGGCGCATCATGCTCACATATTGGTTGACATAGATGGTTACAGTAGATATTGCATATTGATACCACTAAACAGGCAACACAGAAACTATTGTCCAAGCGCTGCAAGCAAATGTAAGGGACAATGCATGCGTGCTTAAATCAGCCCAATTTAAAAATGACATATTAGCACACGGCATACGACAAAAAAACACCCAACCTCATTATGCCACGCCAAATTCAGCTGAGCGTTTATTAAAAACACGCTGACAGCATATCACGCACAAAATCAACATGAACGGCACAAAAACTTAGACTACATAGGGTTAGGATTCAATACAGTGCCACACAGCACTACAGGCTTCACACCAGCAAAACTGTTCCTAGGTTGGGAGTTGAACCCTCCTATACAGCTGGCATGGGGCATCACAGACGAAAATAACGAAACAACAAACCAAACAGAAATTTACAAAACAGCATGCCAGAACATAGATCGCGCCATGCAGCGGCAAAACTATGACAAACAGCACGAATCTAAACAATTCAACATAAACGACCTGGTACTCATCAAACAGTACGTAATAAGCTCCAAAATTAACAACATTAACGCCAAGCTGTCCTACAAGTACACAACCCCCTATCGGGTCAGTGCAATTATGTTACCGGTAACACACAAACTGGAAAACATACAGGACCCGACGTACACACAATACCTACCGTCACGTATCCCAGCTCAAGGCGTACCAAAGTAAAAAATTAATAATGAAAACAACACAACATCGATATTGACAATAACATTAATATTTTTAAAAAGTTATAAATCGAGTGGCCTTGAGCTAGGACAGCCCCCCCCCCCCCCCCCCCTCACATGCGGTATCAATGCATGACAACTAAACAACTTAATAATCGTATGTTGTAGTACATGTACCCAACGCCAAGGAAAGTGGCAGCGAGCGGGAATGCCCAGCATGGGGGAAAAAAAAATCAAAATTCATAATTAAAAAAAAAAAAAAAAAAAGCAATTAAATGAATAAAGATCCATCAGATTTACCTGAATAAATTACAGCCTAATAGAAGGGTTCCAAATAATTATTTACATTAAATTTAGTGGAGGCACTCACAAGCCATTGTAATGGAGTGAAAATCGGCTTTCCAATTTTATTTATCAGAGGCATAAATTATGCCGGGTTATTTTGTCAGGTTTTCATTGCTTTTTTAGCTCCATACAAAAATATTTGACAATATGCCAGAATGAGAATATAGCAATGTTATGCAACATTACAAAATTGCGTTGTTGTGCTGGACACCGTCGGTATAGGCTTGGTATATTCTCATTATAGATTCCTGAAGAGGCCATATAGCTGAAAAAGTAAGGAAAGTCGTTTACATCACCTCACCTCTCCACCACCACAGACTGAAGACATGACAGTAACTCAACAGCAAAAAGGAAGCTAATGCTTAAACTGCTGGTATGTCCCAAAACTTGCTAATTTTGTCAGAAAATTAAATTTATATCAGGATGATTCCATTAAATTAGATGTGAAAAATTATTTGGAAACCGCTACCTAATCCTTCTAGTCCCATCCAGATAGTACAGTTATATAAAAAATACCACACCGTTGGAAACCTGAAGTTTTGAGAAAGTTTTTCCTGGTATTAAATCTAAAGGGCTATTTCCGCTAGTAGTAATACAAGTCAAGCTGGGCAATTATGATGTGTTTGCATCGGAAGCCCCCCCCCCCTCGACTTGCTAGTGATGGATTCCTTCCTCCGAAAGTTACGTAAATAAAGTTTTTCCTGTTAAAGGAACCGAAAAAATTGATTTTCCAAAGGATGTAGAGCCATTTTAAAAGTGAAGTTAATTCAGAAATTTGAGAAACCTTTTATACGGGAAAGTTCTGAGCTCCTACAGACAAGTGCATTATTATCAGATCATCAAGATGATCAGAGCGTTATGAACAAAGTAGAACTCATATTTATGTTGAACATCTTTTCACTCAGAAAAAAAAAAAAATTGTTTGTGTAATAATTTGCTGGTTTTTTACTGTTACGCGTTCAGAGATGCAGGACTGGTTCTGAAATCTAGAACTGAATTTATACTAGCTCCCACCATTTTCACATTGGAATTCGTACAGTGGCTAATTAAACCTCTACTCGTTGCTTTCTTTTACCCCTTTCAACTTGATTCTGCTTGTTTTTAACCATCGGTTTGCTTTTAAAACAGTATAGCTTTTAAAACAGTTTTGCTATTCAGAAGAACTTTGAAAATTCTCAAATTCATCCAAAAGGCTCTCTAGTTCTACTGAAAAAAAAAAATGTGCTTCTATCCTATTGTAATTGTAGCAATAAGACATTTCTGATGAATGTAAAAAAATACAGTTTTTTAACATTGTATTTTCTAACCATTATTTGCCACCCCGAGACCCTCACATTGCCAATAACAACACAATATATACAAGATGATTGTATTTTCCCCATTTTTGTCAGATATATACATAACATGTAATAAATATGTTTTATTCAATTAATACAAACATAGGGAACAATAGTCAGGAAGTAGTAGTCCTCACCTAGCAACCATAGTCTTGGGCGAATGAAAGAATCACAGACCTATGAGAGGGCATATCCCCTCGAGGGGAATCATGCTAAGTTCCATCTACGTGAGGGGGGGGGGGGGGGGTTCTTGGGAGCCAACGTTTTCTGAGAGTGTTTTGGGTGTTTACTGACCAATTAAACGTGTCAACGGTCTGTTAGGCTGTGGATGTTATTTGAAGCACATTTTTCTCATTTCTCATGTACTTTTTCCAATGATATTCTTTTTTTCCAGGCAATGGATTTGCAAATTGGAATATTTTGCCTAGTGATTGCATCCGTGTCATCCCTCATAATTTATATTATACTATCGATCTCTTCCATTAAGGAAGATTCATTTGAAGAGGCAAAGGCAAATAGGAGGAAGATAATAAAGCAGTACCAAGACCAGTCAAAAACTGGCCTTGATAAAGTTAAAGAGAAAAAATTGAAGAAGACTACAAAGAAGTCCAAGAAGACTGAGGTAGATGAAGAGGTTCCTACAACTAAGGAGGTGAGCTCACACTTTTTATGCAAGTAGAGATACTTAATATTAATGTAGCTACATATTATAATTTGTATGTAGTATCATTTATTCTAATCATTGATCTCATCCAATCGTGATGAAAGAATATTATTGAAACCTCGATATAGTACAGTACAGCTACTGTGGCCCATTACGGCCTCAGTGGCTTAAAAAAAAAAAAAAAAAAAAAAATAGTACAGTACAATAACAACTTTTTTGAAATTGGAAAAAAATTCCAATTGATTGTGGTTTAATAGTATGAAATTGAAGCACTACTGTAATAGTTACTGTAATTTGTACACCTTGACGAAATTTAAGGAGAAAATTCAAGCAAGGAGCAAATTGATGATACTGACATTGAATATTAAGATTGTAAATTCAAATTCATGTCATCAAATTTTTAACTATAAAGACTGTAAAATCTCATCACTCATCTCAATGTTGGTAACATCGCAATTTATGGAAATAGGAGAACCCTGGATGGATGGTTGTGGATAATCTGTATGTAACTTTATATCACTTGGTTGATTGTTACTAAACCCGAGCAATAGAGATCCAATGATTCTTCTTCCTCTCTAAAGAACATATGTTTTATGCAGCCGCTACCATGAAAATATAAGTGTAGAAGTCGAGCCAGAGGTTATACGATATTTTAAATTAGATTTTAACCCCCCCCCCCCCCACCCAACATTGGTCTGGAAAACTACTAAAAACTTTTCGTTTACTTGTATGAATTTTTACGAATAAATATTTTTTCTGAGAAACATATTCATGTGTCAAAAGTTTCCAATTATCTTTCTTCAAGGGGTGAAGAATATTCTGGCATTTTGTAATGATATGAAAAAATTCTTGTTTTGGTAAAGATTTATATTGTCAAGAGAAAAGCTCTGCCAAAATGTGTTTTTAAATTAATAATTGAATGGTGAAACATTTGTTTTGGTTTTTCTGCTTTCCTACAGTTTTTTGAGATTTGCATATAGATTTTGCATGATATGATTCATGATTTCTGATCTGAATAGGTATTGAATAACGAACAATGAATACCCATGTGCTTTAGTTTCTTCTGGTTTTTTGTGTAGATTATGCCTAAAATGTTTACTAATGAAACTAGTTTTGATTTATCTTTCAATTTAGAATGATACTGAACGAATAGATGAAAGGGAAATCAGGAAGACACCTGTAAAGCTTGTTGAAGAACCTAAGACACAATTGCAAGAGAAGGAGAACAAGAAAATATCTAAAAATGAGAAGGCAAAAAAACATCAGTCTCCTGAAACTACTAGTTCATCCATATCAATACAACCTTCTGTTGGTCAGAACAAGCCAATTGTTAAGCAGAGTTTAGATAAACCATCGTCAAATAAGTCATCAAAAAAGAAAAGTGATGAAGCTATTGGAAAACATCGTGGGGACGGTGATGTTGTTAGGTCTTCTTCCTCACAGTCTTTGCCTACCATTGAAGAACCTCCAAAAGAGGTAATTGTACAACAGCAGCAACAAGAGCCTGCATTGAAACAACCAACAAAACCTTCGAAGAAGAAGCGCTCAGAAATATCCTCACTCCATCAGCTTAGTAAGTTAAGAGTAAATTAATTATTTATTTGTTATTTGTTACTTCATTACGAGTGCATTTTCATCTCTTCGTATGTTTCATTGTCCACAAGCTTTTTCTGATTTGTTTTTCTATTCTAGCAACCTTAAGTAACGGGTTCAATCTTTTGAGTTATTATTCTAATTTTTTTACTATACAGAGAAGAAGTTCGATCTCTACCAGTTGAAAGATAATACCCCTGTCATATGCTTGTTTTTGTTTTTCACAAACTGTTAAATTATAATATAGCAAGCTTTTGTATGACTGTTCTTTTTTATGTCTTCAGTTCATTCAGTGACATTGAATGGGTAACGTAAAATCTATATTGAATAATAAATAATCCATAACATTGAATCCTATGAAACATATACAATCCAAAGGTCATTTGAAAGCTCGTGAAAATATAAAATGTGAAGTCAACTACCGCTACTAAACTTTCTTGGACAAATGACTGAGCCAAAGCTTCATGAAATTCAGCTTGTTCTATAAGGAAGCTATAATATAAAAGGGTATCTACTATTTTTCAATTGGATTGTTGTAATTGAATTGGTTCAGAATTGAATCGTTTCCCTATTTTCTCTATGATCGTCGGTCAAGGAATTAAACTTTTTTTAAATCATTCCAAGGGAATTTAACACTTTGATTGACACCATTCCACTCATTCTTCACTCTTCCAGTTGCCAATCCTGCTTTTAAGAAATTTTTTGTGGCACCAAAAATTAGTTCTAAGCCATATAGAGTCTGAGGAGCTCATTTAGTCTGGCAGTTCCAGACTGGCTTTGAACTGGTGGTGTTAGAAGCAATGGCCTTAGCCAACCTTATAGCCTGATATACAATCATTTTATATCATTGTATCAATTATACAATTATTTTACACCGGCGAAAAGATTTACAAACTGACCTCCTACAAACAGGACATCAAACATTTGTATTATTCCATAAGTTTTGATATTCATTATTGCTTCCCAACTGTGATCAATTTTTGTTTGTAAATTAAGGCAACGAAAGAGAAGCGGTGAATATAAACCTCTTGGTATCGTTGGTTCAGAAAGCTGAATTGTCCCGGACTGAAATACAGTTGCTTATAGATGCACTATTAAACAAACAGCAAGAAGATATATCAGAATGGCTGAAGGTATGTAATATTATGAAATGATATAGTAACATCACATTAAAGTAATATTATTACCAGGTATGTAATATTATTGAAATATTAACCAAGAAGACACTGTTTTGCAAAAATTGTATTAAGGAAATAGCTTAGAAGAATATGAGTAGTAAGTACCTATTGTTGTATTCACTTAACCCTTTAGTAACCATGGCAGGAATTCAAAAGTGATCCTTGACGCATTATTTCTTCTAGAGAAATAGCCGTCATCTTCTTCAATTATTTCAAAATACCTCAAAAGAGTGCTTTAATTGCACTCTCATTTCTACAGTAGAACCTCAATAATTGAATTGAGAATGGAAATATTGAGAATATTCAAGGTTTCTTAAGTGATGCTAACTACGAGTATTTCAAGTTAAAAACATCTGTGGGAAAAGTGAGATCCCCATTTTGAACTCAACTTTTCTTACTTTGGAAAGGATCATCAGCTGATTTTATTATAACTAGAGTAAATTAGAAGATGGAATATACTTGCAAGACAGACAAACAACAACACAGTCATTTTATTATGCCCGATTGTCCCAATACATAAAGTTGGATGAATATATTATATGTTCCTGTATAAAAGTTCCTGGATGCATATCCAAAAAAATTAGAATGCTCAAGCCTGATGAGTCTTGGTCATGTGAACTAGGTTTCAGACAAATTCATTTCCACACTTTCCTATATATAACTAAAGTTTTATGTACATACGTTTCAAACTGAACTTTAATTCCTTCAACATGCAGAAGGAACACTTCCATAATTTATTCCTCTCCTTTCTTTTATTTTCTACTTCTTCTCAGTTTCATTAAGCGTCTCCATCTTTTTAGAATCACAAACAAAATACCAACTAACGTAGCACAAACTAATAACAAGCTCCAACAAACGTAGCTGAATAGCACAAGAAAACGCAAATAGCATTTGCGACTCATTTGTTCCCTTTCCGACATTTTTGGAGATTTTAACGTGGTCTCACATCGAAATTAGCTGACCCCAGAGTCTACTATTGTACCTTATTAGAGAGCCAATTTTTACTAAGGTAGTTTTTCAAGTTATGCATGTTGAATACATTATGATGTTGTGAACTCCCGAATCATGAATACCCCTATTTGGTTTTATCGCATTTTTTCCATGGAAATCATGATAGTGGTTTCTATAGGAATAGCTATGTTAGTATTCAGTGCATGGGTAGAATTTTGACGTGGTCTATCATTTTATTATAGACTTGTGCTTTTAGCGAATTTACGTAGAAAATGAAGCTGTTGCAATGGCTCCAATAAATTTTAATTAAATTTTTTTCTTCTTCATAGAAATCATTTTAAACCTAAAATTCCGATATATATATATATTTATTTATTTATTTATTTATTTTATTATTTTTTTAAATGGCAGACTATCATTTATGAGTAGATTTAGATTTTTGACACAAAATTGCTACTTAACAATGTCGTTGCCCTCAACGAAAATAACTAGGGACGTTAAAATTTTAAAGTATGCTGATGACTTATGTTTGTACTGCACAGAAACTGATTATGGGATGTGCAAATAGCAACTTTACCAGGTGTTGTCATTGATTACCAACTTTTTCGCAAGCTTGCACAGCCTCTCACTTTCGACTTCTAAATCTGTTGTTTGTGCCTTCACTCGCAGACAAGCTTTGCCACTCAGAGATAGAATAAAACTCAGGGGTGAAGAATTCGCCTGCTCAAAGGAAGTCAAGTTTTTGGGTATACATCTAATTTAAAACCCTAGTTTGGAATCATCACATTCACGAAATAGCATCTAAAGTAGAGAAACTTGTTGATATCTTCAGGTCATTCATGTCAACAAGTTGGGGAGCAGACCCCAAAACTGCTCTAATTTTCTACTATACCACTATAAGAATTATTTTTGATCATGGTTCGATTTTCTATGGAGCTGCTGCCAACATTATCCTCCTGAAACTTGACAGACTACAATACCTCACTACGATGATCTCCAATCGATATTTAGCATCCCTTTAAAGCAGCAGTGACCAAATATTCACTAAGACCTGAGAAGTTGCCATCGAAAACCTTGTATCAAGATACTGGCAAAAGAAGCACTCTCCAACTATAACAATGGCCCTACAACTAGAATGGAGTAACACCCCGAGTGTGGAGGTAACACCCCGGTACTCCATCTTATATACAGCACTTCAAAGGGTCCTGAATATAACTAAACTTCTACTTGAGACTCTAATGAGTCTACTTGACCTCGATTGAAAAGGTAGCTGCAAGTTAGTGAATGACCTCTTCGAAGTCTTTTGAGGCGAATAGGCTTAGGAGAGTTTGAAAACCAGTGATGTTTTGAGGGAGGGGGGGGGGGGGAATAATGAGATGTAGCAGAGACCAGTATGGTAGTAGGTATATCAACATATTTCTCTACTTTAGTTGCTGTTTCGTGAATGATGATTCCAAACTAGGGTTTTAAAGTAGATGTATACCCAAAAACTTGACTTCCTTTGAGCATGTAAATTGTCATCATCATTATCGTTTACTGCTCTCAGGTACCTAGGTACACTTTGAGAATACCCATCTTATAAACTAAATTGCAAAAATTGTGTTCTGGCATTTGAACTGTTGGTAAGTAAAATAGTTCAAAATGAAATTGACAGAGTACTTGGAACTTTTTGAGGGGAAGGAGTGTCTTTACAAAAAATGTTGTACAGCCAAAGGTACCAATATCGAATTAGAAGGGAAGAAAAAAAGCTACAGTCATGCAGCATGATTGTTAGAGTGAATTTTCGTAAATTCTCGTACTATATTATGTTACATTGTTTTGAAAATAAAGGACTTTGAGGGAAAAGAAATCTTTAACTAGGTACCAATTTTATGGCTTAAAACTCGTTCCAAATTATATTCTGCGATTCAAAGAGATTGTGGATTTTGAACTTTTTTGGAGTTTTGGTCGATTTTTTTTTAGCAAATTTTAATGACATTTAAGTAGAATTTTCAGCATAATTGTGCACATAATTTTTAATGTTCTATTTTATAGTTAATAAACAATATTTGTGCAATATTCTGCAAAAAAAAATATATTTAACGATTTTTTAGCCCTTTTTGGCCAATTTAATGTGCTCATAAAAGATTGGCCAACTTATTTGTCCTTTCGTTTGGAAAGCTTGATTTTTTGGCGCAAGAAAGGAATTTTTATATCATACAGGAGGACACACACACACACACACAATAAATAAATAAATAAATATATATATATATATATATATGAAAACATTTTGAACTCAAGGATTTGTTTCAGAATGTCTCAAAACGGATTTCAATGAAGAACATTTTCAAAAATTTTGATTTTAACATTTTTGGAGCCATTGCAATGGTTTCATTTTCTACGAAAATTCGATAATGATCGGCGAAGATCAGAGATGTATTTTCCATCTGTATATATATATATATTTTATTTTTTTTCTTTGGATTGTTGGTTCTTGAGGATTGGTTCTACGAGTAGATAGAGGAACTCAACTAGGCCGACGTTTCGATTTATTTATAAATCTTCTTCAGGGCTTTATTTATAAATCTTCCATCTGTATATATAAAAAATATATATATATATATATATATATATTCCGGATTGTTGGTTCTTGATGATTGGTCTCTAGATAGAGGAACTCAACTAGGCCGACGTTTCGATTTATTTATAAATCTTCTTCAGGGCTGTAATATTGAGAAAAGAACTACCTTAGTTGTCTACATTTGACATCACATAATTGATTGTTTCACTCTAAAAGCCATTGAAATATTATTTTATTTAAATGTGTTTGTTAATCTCATTGGACATTTTGATATATGTAATTATATGAATTTACTTTCTTTCTGTAATTGTAGGGCCGTCAAGATCCACAGGTGAAATTGCAGAAACAACTAACTGAATTGGAACAAGCTTTAAAAGACGAAAAGCAAATATCTGCAGGTTTCCAGGCTAAATTGAAGGAACTTCGCAGTGAAATCAATGCAGACAAAGCATCTGCTAGACACAACGAGGAATTGATCATTAATATGCAAAATGACTGTAAAACTCTTTCAATGAAGTTGCAGCAAACAATTGAAGAGAATCAGGTCTTGACCACCAAAGTTCAACAGGTAATTTATAAAGATATTCTGAAAGCTTGCGTTTTTTTTTTTTTTTTTTTTTTTTTGCTTCTTTTAAATTGACTTGAAAATTGTGAATCGTCCTCATAATTTATTGATTCAGGTTTCAACATATGTAGATTCTGAGCCCCTCATTTTAAAAGCCTATCTGCTGTTGAATTAGCCCAAAAATTTACTCATTACTTGGATTCGTTCCTCATTTTTATATTTGTTTTCGTCCTTTTTTACACACTTCTTAGGGCGTACCTCTGAAGCTAAGGTCTTATATGCGACCGGCCTACTAGAATTAATCTTGGTGGCGTGGAATAATCCAAGAATGATAATGAAAATAATTTTGAATATAAATCCATGTCAGACCATTCTAAAACGGAATCTGTGGAAAAACCATAGGTGTATGTGTGATAAATTTTGTCGATGCTGCACAGGTCAATATTCCCAACCCATTTTCGAAATTCATTTTTGTTCGATCCTAAATTTAGTTTTGTTGTACGACAAACCTCTGCTAATGAATTTCATGACGAAATGGAAAGAATATAGAGAGTAATGCTTCAAAAACGTGTTTGTTAATTTTGTTTTTAAGTGTGTTTTTTCAATTTTGTCGAGGATAACCAGGATACCTCTCTCAGCCGATTTTCATGATTCATTTTTTGTTCCTTCAAAACTCCGGTCTAGTTTTAGAACGTCGTTTTAGAATGTCAAAAGTTTCAAATTTCATCATAAGAGCTGAACGTGGAGGGGGAACCATGATGTTTTCACTATTCTCTTGCTATTTTTGATACTGTATCTTTGTTAGATCTCGATTTCAGTCCAGTTATGGCACAAATCTTGGAAGTTTTAAATTTATGATTGGTTGAGGTAATTCTAGGCGTAGGGGGTAATTCTTATAAATCATTATTTTGAATCTCTCATCCTATTTATCTTATTCATCCCCCCCCCCCCCTTAATGTTGTGGTGTAGGTATGCGAAGAATCGGGGATCTTTGTGATGATGGTTTGTCCGTGAGAAGGAGTGATGGAGGGAGAAATGAACTACACTTTTTACACTATTCCCAACCGATTTTCGTGATCCTTTTTTGTTAGATTGTTTTACTATTTTGATCAAAGTACCTATTTATTCTCTCTGTGACACCATTCTCAGTAAATTCAAATTTCATATTATGGTGGGGAGGGCAATACCGACAAATTGTGATATTTTCAACCTATTTCCGTGAATCTTTGTTTGTACAATTTTATAGTGAAATAGTAGATCATACATTATTATGGTTACATGAGAGGAGGGTAGTTCTTAGTAGTACAATCATGTTATTTTATAATGGAGGGGGTACATCTAGTAAAATCATGATCTGGTTATGTTAGTTGAATATTAGCAACAATCCCACATGTTAGCTTCATCTGCTCTCTGTAGATCCCTTTCCAGCTGTTGAATGTGTCCCCTCTCCTCATCATCAGTTCTAGTTGTGCCTTTACTGGTGTTGTGTCTCTCTCGAATGAAAATCGTTTTTCTATATTTTCAATTATTGATTTTTTTCTACTGCCCCTCTAAAAGGTTATGAGTCCTGATTTGGCCGGAATTTTATACATGGAATTTGCGGAAAAGTTATTATTTTTTAATTTTGTTGTTAAAAGTTCCGAATTTGGGGAGTGGAAAATGACAAACTCCGTGGTTGCTGGGTTGAGGCCCTTCGATCAAACAAGTTTTTCTAAGTGGTCGTATCGTGTTGAAATGATTTTAGAGAAAAAACGGTGCGTTAGTAGCCCTCAGAAATAAATCTACTGATAAGAAGCAGGAAGAATTTGACAAGATTGATTTGGATGCGAGAGACATCTTGGTGATGACCATAGCTGATCGAGTCATCAGTTGTGTTTGCGGGAAAAGAACAACAAAGGAAATGTATGAGGTCCTGGAAGATACCTACATCAAAACCGGAATTCCCATACAGGTTGCCTTACTTCGAGAACTCGGATCATGAAATTTCATAAAGGATCATTAAAACACTTAATCAAACATTTTGAGCAAAAAGTAGAAGAATTGGAAGCGAGTGGCGTCAGTCTTAGTCAGAGGAAGCAGACTCCATGCTTTTGGCGGCCATACCGGAATCTTTTCAAATCGTTATCACATCATTCGATATGGCCTTTAATAAAGATAAATCCTCCATCACGTTTCAATATGTGAAGAACAAATTATTGCAAGAAGAATTGCGTAAAAATGGAAATGTAACCAGAGACGATCAGCCAGTGGCTTTTTCGGGTTGTCAAAATCGGAAACATCGCGGCGGAAAATTTAGACGCCCATGGGATCCCGAAACCGAGGTGGTGGATCTCAACAACCAAATTCCTATCGTGAGTTCAGTAATGGTTCATTTCCATGCAGATGTCATAATTGCAGGAATTTCGGACAGAAAAGGAAGTTGTGCCCACAAAAACTGAAATGTAACCTATTTAAAGAGGAATTTGCTTTTCTTTGCTCTGTCCAAAATAGACAGCATCAAACTTCTTCTTCTGAAGAGGTAGGCAAAGAAGAAATACTTGATGTTGTTAATATAAATTCTCAAAATCATATCCACAAAGTTGGTTTGGAAGCTGGAGTTGATATACAAGACGGGAAGTTAATATCCTTGTTATCCAGTTGTGAACGCGAATCTCAGTGTTTGTTTTATGCGGATTTGGCGTGCACTAGCCATTTGGTTATGAGTGAAACGGAAAATATCTCATTAACTCCAGATATGTAGACATCGAAATTGCTGTAGCAAAGAAGGGTCAAACGATTCGCGCTTCAAAGTGTGGAACTTTGTCAGTCGTTGTTGGTGGCAATCCACTGAAAATTAAAAATGTTTTCCAGTGCAATGAACTTCTGCTAAACCTACTGTCAGTTCCAAAAATTTCAAGCGCCGAATTTACTGTGATCTTTCAAGAAAATTAAATGCTAATTGTTACGCAATAGTGTAAAACTGTAGTAACTGGAAATCTTACAGGAAACCTTCATGTATTGAAGTTTGATTTAGTAGTTGAAAAGGTTTCTGCTGCAAGTAGTGTCACTCATATAAACAAGGTACTTCAACATCGAAGGATGTGCCACTCATCCAGTCGATGGAATATGAGAAATTTGTTTGCAAGGTAAGCAAACTCGTGAACCACATGTAACCATAACAAGTGACCGAAAACCTAAACGAATCTTGGAGGTAATCAGCAGTGATCTGGCAGGACCAATTAGTCATGAGTCATGACGGATATTGTTGGTACCATACTTTTATCGACCATCTTTTCCACCACGTGTATATATATATATATATATATATATATATATATATATATATATATATATATATATATATATATATATATATATATATATATCTTTTGAAAAGTAAGGCAGAAGTATTGGAAAATTTTCATCATTATGAGGCTCTTGTGACCGCATGTTTTGGAATCAAGATTTCACGCCTTAGACTAGATAATAGTACTGAATATAAAAATGCAAATTTTATGAAATTTTTTGCAATGAATGGAATTGAAATTGAATGGATAATCCCTAGGAACCCTGCCCAAAACGGCCTATGTGAACGTTATCATACACTTCTCAATCTTGCAAGATGTATGGTGTTGGATGCTGGTTTGGAGAAGGATATGTGGAGTGAGGCTGTGAGAACAGGATGTTATATATTGAATAGAGTACCTACCATAGCACTCCAAGCACCACAGATACCTGCTGAAGTATGATATGGTCAACCAGAGGATCTGGGAAAGATTTCTGTTTTCAGATCTGAAGCATATGCTCACATCTCAAAGAAATATCGAGCTGGGAAGTTAGATTCAAGAAGTAAACAGATGATTATGATCGGATATGCACAAAATGGCTATCCCTTATGAGATCCTCAGAGTAGGAAAGTAATAACAGCCAGAAACGTAATTTTCAATGAAAACCCCAAGGATCCATGTTTTAGACATATGCCTGTTAACCAGCAGCTGGAACGATCAACTGATGAATCGTTAAAGAAAGAAGACATGGATGAGCCTACTGATGAAAATGGATCTGTGTCGCTTGATTCCGAACTCGAACTTGTGGAAAATTCTCAAGTCAATGTTGACCAACTGATCTCAGGAAGGCACAAGAGAGTTCGCAGAATACCTGATCACCTGAAAGATTTTGATCTCACTGATGCTGCACTCTCTACTGGATTTCTACCCACGGAAATTCCCCAGACATATTACGAAGCTGTCAAGGATGCTGGATGGACCAATGCTATCAAGGAGGAACTAAGTCACATGGAACAGAACCAGACCTGGAAGATCGTCACTATACCGAAGGATGTCAAGCTCATCATAACTAAATGGATTTTTCGGTGAAAGATTTGTGATGGAATAGACACAAAGCGAGCGAGATCGGTAGCACATGGATTCCTGCAGGTATGTGGCGAGGAAGACCTATATGCTCCTGTTGCTCAGATGAGCTCCTTTCGTCTTTTGTTGGCCATTGCAGTTGAGAGGGAAATGCAATGTGAATGAAGGACTGTTGAAAATTGGAATCAAGAGAAGCCTTGTAGAACCCTGACTGCACACCAAATCTGGTACTTATCTCTTATTATGTGTGAACGATATATTTATTGTGTGTGATAAATTAGAACGGAAATATAGTTAATGAGCATTTAAAGAAAAATTTTCAAATGAACTCTTTCGAACTTTGTAATAAAATGCTATTTCTTGGAATTAAAATTTCTAAGAAAAATAATTGTTTTTATGTAAACCAATGTGGGTTAATTGAAAAGGCCTTGATGCAATTCAATATGAATGATGCGAAATTTTCCAATGCACTGATCAAATTTTTAATGCACCTTTTAAGGAATTATTAGGTTGTTTAATGTACGAAATGCTAGGCTCACGCCCTGACTTGTCCTATGGCATATCTTATTTTGGTCAGTTCAAAATGGCTATTCTCAGGAACACTGGGTAAATTAAAAAATTTTTTAAAGATATCTTAAGGCAACTAAGGACTATGGTCTAGTTTATAAGAAGCCAATAAAAGATTTAACTTTGAAGTCATACTGTGATGCTGATTTTGCAGGAAATTCAAATGACAGAAAAAGTGTGTGGTTATGCAATTTTGCTTAACAACAATATAATCAATTGGCGTTCTAAGAAGCAAAACATGGTTGCTCTGTCTTCTTCAGAAGCAGAGTACATCGCTTTATCACAATGTGTTGCTAAATCTATCAGCACTAGGCGAATTTTGAATCTTTCTCTTAACATAAAAATAGGTCCAATAATCGTTTTTGGGGACAACCAGTCGTGCATATCAATGGAAACAAAGAGAAAAAGAACATATAAATGGTAAATACCATTTTGTTAAGGATCTTGTTGAGAAAGGAGAAATTATATAAATATGCACTGCTACATCTGATCAAACAGCAGATTTATTTACAAAGGCTTTGCCTGCTAGTAAATTTGAAAAATTTCGCAAAGATTTTTCTATTTCAAAATTCTAAGCTGATTATTATTACCTATTTTAAAATAATGTTAAGTGAATCTTGTTGAAATTTTAATGTCATTATGAAACAAGTTTGTGATGTGTATAATTTAAATATGTACCTAACTCTTTTTATGACTATGCCTGTGATTTAAATATTAATAATTATGCGACTATGTATACCTATCATGTTAATTTTGAGAAAGGGGACTGAGATAATGTTTGTGCTGCTTGCTGAAATGTGTAATCAATGTTTAGAATTGTAGGATTGGGTGGGGGTTGTAGTTTGAATATTAGCGGCAATCCCACTTGTTAGCTTCATCTGCTCTCTGTAGATCCCTTTCCACCTGTTGAAAGTGTCACCTCCCCTTATCATCAGTTCTAGTTGTTTCTTTGCTGGTATCGTGTCTCTCTCTCAAATAAAAATCGTTTTTCTAGATTTTTAATAATTTATTTTATTATACTGCCCCTCTAAAAGTTTGCTATTATCACCAAAATATTATACAAACCAGACCTAGGGACGTCCCTGAGAAGCATGCATTACATACCCATTTGTTTTTTGATATCAAGGAATCATTAATAGCAGTTGTATAAACGTCAAGTTCTGTGGAACAAACACGATGGGTGTACAAATTATGGATTGTCCGAGAGAGTTAGGGACGAATTGGCAACAGCATTAGGCGTGACAAGTACCTAAGTATAATTGTTAGGGGATAAATTACCAAATTCGTGTTTAATGTGTGTTAGCTGGAGCTTCATTTTCTACTTTTCTTTGCTAAATTATACATTGGATGGAATGGGCTGGTTAGCAACTCAAATTAGTTGAACAATGACATTAAAGTTCATTAAAATATAATCAAAATGAAAATGAACTAGAAAACACTTCAAAAATCTGTGTACAGGTTTTGATTACTGCTCTATGGAGGGTTTGGCATTTCCACGTAGGACACACAATTTTTCCCTACACAGAATGATAGCAAAGGCAGGTATCTAGTGCGAGGTATGCGGGGCGAGCAGCCTCAAACTGTCGATACCGGGGTTGCTCACTATGAGCTGCTCGTGCCGCTCTGTGTGTGGCGAGGCAGGAGGTTGTCAGTAAAATAGCCATGCTCAAAGGTGCCTTGGGCCGAGCCGTTCCTACATCTACCTCAGTTCACACAAGGTAATCGCCATGTTAACTGACTACCTTCAAGTCAGGTGGTTCGTGTGCTCTCATCGAGCATGCGTGGCTACAAATTTAACCAACTGCGTATGCCTCACCCTAAGGCAAGAGTCGCGAGGCATGCCAGGTGAGCTGAATCGCACTGTAGATACTAGGCTTGAGGCTTGTCGATCAAGGCAGTGGTACATAGGACACAGCCATAGGGTTATTCTGAGCACAGAGCACCCAATGTAAATATTATGAAAAAATCGTTGACGTGTATTTCATTTTTTATGAATCCAAGGAAGATATTATTGTTTGATAGCTAATAGCTAACCTTTTTTAATTTTTTCATTCAATATTTTTGCAGTGTCAAAAACAGCTTGCAGATGAACAATTGACTGTTCGAAAACTGAAAGATGAACAAGTTATTCAACAACAGATCACTGAAAAGCAGTGCCACGAGGTATGTCTATCGTTTGGTAGACACTTTGTGTCAAACTTGTAAAGATATAGTGTTACTGTCAACTTACCTGTATCGTCCAATTCTTTCAAGGTGGTTCAGTAATTATGTCTAATTTGGAATATTTTGGCTGAATTTTCTTGGTCATAACTGTTTTGTGTAATGTATCTATCCAGGTTTACTAATTTATTATGTGCAAAATTTTCAACGGAAAGAAGCTTTTTCTGTTCTTAACTCTGCTACAAAGGTAATTTGCTGCAACAAACGCACATGGGTATGGAACGTGATGTACTCGTGTTTTTCAAAAGGAATTATGCTTGACATAATGAGAACCATTAAAACCGTTTGAAATAAACATGGGAGTTTTTTCACCATAAACTATGCATGGTAAAAAATTGTATTCATTATACTCGTAATGTAACGACTGATGAGATCTAGAACCTTTATGGTTCTGCCCTTTCCAAACTTGAGTAACTTGCAGTCAACAAATACCATTTGCTCCCTACAAAAATAATTGATTTTTAAAACAACGGATATTAGTAAAAAGTTTCAAACATGCAGCGCATCGTATGAACAATTTTTTTTAAATATTTGAAATCAGTGCACTTTGAATGTAGGGGAATTGTGGAAACTACTATTTTTATGGCAAAAAGAACTTGCTCTAACATTTCTTTGCATTGCTAAGTAGATTTAGCAGTTTTTATCTATTTTTCAGCAAATATTAATGAAATTTAAGTACATTTTTTAGCAAAAGTTTTGTGCATAAATTTTTTAATGTTTTAGTTCATCAGTGATGAACTTGTTTTGTCTAAAATTCTGCTATAAAAAAAAATTCTACAATTTTTAGCCATTTTTAGTGATTTTGGGCACATTTTTGAAATGCGAGCAATTTAATTTTCTCAAAAAGTGCTGGCCAACAATGCACGAAACCCCCCTCCCTCCCCCGCTTTCCTTTCATTTGGAAAGCTTGATGTTTTGGTGTAAGAGGTGATTTTTGTATCTAAATTCTAAGGAGAGTTATTGTCTGGAATGACACAATGACACACATACACTTAATTGAATTATGATATCATCGACGCATCTATAGCAATAGAGAAGAACTTGTTATTGCATTACAAGTTGTAAATAATTGTTGCTCAAGATAATCCTTTTATGAAGCTGCAAGCATAGGAGAGATAATGGCAACGCCTGGCTGAGTATAATATAAATATAAATATTGTATAAATATAAAGATTTGTAAATATATAAATTGGCCCCTCAAATAAAAAGTAATTTTGATCCATACAAACAGAACAATTGGAGGCATCTGAATGTCCTTAATTTTGGGAACTAAATCATAAGAATTTGGTACAGTGTGTTGAGGCCGAAAATTGATTTTGTTTCTGTATAATATTGAGTTTTCTAGCCAAATCGTACGCATTAGTGCTGATATAAGATACCACTGGTCTCATTGGCACTCCTTCCTTATGAATTTTAGGGAGACAAGATAACTTAGTTTTCTTGAGGGCTCATTTCCACCAAACTTTTCTAGTAAACTGTCTTCTGGTTGGTTAAGTTCTTTTCAAACAAATCTAACTAATTCATTGCTAGTGATTTAGTTTGCAATTTGTATCCAATTATTTGACTACTTCTTTTTCCATTTTATAATTATACTAATAACTCTAATTGAAATATAGTAAAATATGAAGTTGCCATGTAGAGCCGGGATTATGAGGATCTCCCTTTGAAGGGAACAGGGGAAACTGAAACAGGTAAATCAATTATTCTTCTCAGCACATTGGGCGGAGGGGTTGTCAAAAGAGAACAAGTGTAGTAGAAAAGGCAAAACAACTATAAGTTTTCGATTGATTTCAATTTAAATCATAATCTGTTTCTCTTTTATTCCTAACTACTAAATCAAAGTTCACAAAATTTGTCTCAAAAATGACATATTAACCCTTTTTTGACTGCTGCCCTAAAATCTGAGGTTCGTCCCTGGGTACCGCTATTCTGCCCATGGGTTGATGCTGTTTTTTCTAGTCAGCATTAAATAGAGAACACAGTTCAATAGGGGACACAGTTTCAGAACATGAAAAAATTTTACCTGCTCTTGTTATGTATTTTAATTGTTCATTCCTAGAGCATTGTGGTCATTTAGTTACAAAATTGAAGGCTTCAGATGAGGGTAGTTAATTACTGAGCACATTGTTCAACTAAGCTTTAGTACATAATACCAACCTCATATTCTAGATGTTTTTCAGAAAAAGAACGGGACCATTATTCTGTGGCTTGACGTTCATTTGGGGTATTTTATCGTGCATGGAGAAGCATAAAATTAATCTTATCAAAAATTCAAATTATTTCACATGATTTTTAGAATATTTCTTTCCCGTGACACTAATTGACAAATTACAATTTAGTCAAAGTACCAGTTCAAAGGGGTTTAAGACTTCATTAGGTGGTACTTACGTTTAATTTGGTCTTAAAAATGAATTGACTGAATCATTATAATTTTAGGAGTAAATTTCGTGAGGAAGGCATGAAGTAGTACTGCTCATGGTTTATTTTCTTCATTGAGAGATAATGGTGCCCTAGGATTAATTAGAGAACAAATATGCTTTTCTTTTTTGATCTTCTTGTGTAAATTTTATTAAAGCTTGTTGTCTACCAAATCGTATTCAATTTCAGGCTGTAATAGGTCTTCAAGCCCAAGTTAATCAGTATGCAGCACAGGCTCAAGAACTTCAGGCTGCAAATAACTCTTTAAGGGCTGAAATAGCCATGTTGCAAGAGAACGATCTACGTATTCAAGAGGTATTCTATCGTGATTTACGAAATGTAGTTAATGGTGTAAGGTTTAAAATGAAACCCTACTCCTTCATGTACACTGTAACACCGTGTGTTGCACAGGTTGATTTGAATATACACGAGCCCCTCCTCACCCATCACATTTAGTAGGGACCCCCCCCCCCCCCCCCATGGATCTGATTCAAAAAAGTCCTTACTTAAAAGTACTTACTTATAAATTACCTATTAGGACCAAACTACTGAGATCAACCCCCACTCCCTCTCCACAAACACCCCTCATATTTCAGATTATAAATATTCTTGATAGGTAACCCAAAAGAACGTTCAGACTAATCCGATTTAGGTAACCCAAAAGAACGTTCAGACTAATCCGATTTCATTCGTCCGAACATCAGATCACCAGTTCGTTCTGTGATGATCAAATTATTCCATTTAACCACCTCCGCCCCCCTCCCTTTTTGAGGCTAGAAAAAAATTGTAATAGCCTGTGATTGAGGTTGACATAATGTAAAAATATTCGCCCAATCAGATCCCCAGTTTTTTCAGTGATGTCAAAGATATCCCTTTCCAAACCCCCTCCCCCAAAAACACCCCTATGGGTAGGAATTGAAAATTTATAAGTAGGCTGTGGTTTTTAGTGTTATCCAAACATATGTTATCAATCAGGTCCTAAGTTTATACAGTGATGTTCAAGTTATGGTTCAGATTTGAAAATTTCAAGTAGTTTGTGATTCAAGTTCGAGTATTCCAAACATATTCAATCAATCAGGTCCTTAGTTTATTCAGTGATATCCATGATACCCCATCTCCCCTGAAACACCCCTTATGGGCTAGATCGGAAAACTTGAAGCAGTCTGAGGTTCAAGTAAAGGTATTTTAAACGTTTCTTACCAATCAGCTCCAGTTTATTTTGTGATGTCCAAGATAACCCCCTCCCCCCCCCCCCCCCCCCTTCAATCCTTTGGGGTTTCGAATTTCCACCTTGTGAATTATGTAGTTCTAATACTTGCTGGATTTATTGTAAAGCTTTTAAAAACACAGAATTGAAGTAAATATGGGAATTATTAAGTGAAAGAAAAAAAACTTCATTGATCCAGATTTTAATCTTTGGGTTGGAATTCTGTAGAACTCGATGTCAAGCGGAAGTACAGAACAACAGGAACTTTCAGAAAAAACGCTTCATTCGTCCGAACATCAGATCACCAGTTCGTTCTGTGATGATCAAATTATTCCATTTAACCACCTCCGCCCCCCTCCCTTTTTGAGGCTAGAAAAAAATTGTAATAGCCTGTGATTGAGGTTGACGTAATCTAAACATATTCACCCAATCAGATCCCCAGTTTTTTCAGTGATGTCAAAGATATCCCTTTCCAAACCTCCTCCCCCAAAAACACCCCTATGGGTAGGAATTGAAAATTTATAAGTAGACTGTGGTTTTTAGTGTTATCCAAACATATGTTATCAATCAGGTCCTCAGTTTATACAGTGATGTTCAAGATACCCCCATTCCATCCCCACCCCTCCCTCAAAACACCCGTTATGGTTCAGATTTGAAAATTTCAAGTAGTTTGTGATTCAAGTTCGAGTATTCCAAACATATTCAATCAATCAGGTCCTTAGTTTATTCAGTGATATCCATGATACCCCATCTCCCCTGAAACACCCCTTATGGGCTAGATTGGAAAACTTGAAGCAGTCTGAGGTTCAAGTAAAGGTATTTTAAACGTTTCTTACCAATCAGCTTTTTTTTTTTTTTTTTTTTTTTTGTTTTATTTAAAGAGACCATTGTTACACAATATACCTCATTGGCTTATAAAACCTTACACTCAGAAATAATATTAGGTACATTACTTTGGGTGATAACATGGTATCAGCCCATTAAAATGGTTAACAATCTTATGCAATCTTATGAACAGTTTCTTTTCTGGCATTTAAACGGCTATCAAATCCAGGATGTGACGTGGACGGACGAGTCTTCTGTAGGCTGGAGGTTGGAAACTTTCAGCCACTAAGTGGTTTGTGTGGTCAGCGTGTCGTTGGTTGAATTTGGTCATTTCGTCGAGTAAAATTTGTGAAGGCGAGTTTATGTGAAGGTCGTGGTAAATGGTTTCGTTTCGCACGAGTGGAGGAGCGTGAACTATATGCTTCTGAAGCGTTTTGTTCTGCTGCTGCTCGATCCTTCGAAATTGGGATTTTGAGCATGTGCCCCATATGCTTAGAGCGTACGTCCAAATAGGTCTTATCAGAGTTTTATACATGATTAATTTATTCTGTAACGAGACATTGTGGTTGTTGAGTAGAGAAGCTAGTTGTTTAGTTCGGTTTCGCAGACGGACAAGTATTTCTGAGATATGTTGCTGGAATGTAAGACGCCGGTCTAAGACGACTCCTAGGTATTTGTGGTGAGGTTTGTGTGGTATCAGATGTTGAGCGTAGTTTAAAGTAGGTTCTGAGAAGTTCCTTTTATATGTGTAGGTCACTGTACATGATTTATTAAGGGTTAATTTTTATGCGCCACTTGGTACACCATCGACCCAGGCATTCCAAAAGCTTCTGGAGTCGCTGAGCTGCGGTTCTAGATTCTGGCGATGACACTGCGTATACTAGATCGTCAGCATATAACCCGGAGAATTCCGCTTGTTCTTGTGGAAGGGGCATGTCGGAGCAGTAAACACTGTACAAATACGGAGCCCAGACACTTCCCTGTGGAACGCCTGCCAATATTGGTCGAATTGATGATTTTTCTCCTTGAATGGTGACTTCGAACGTACGGTTGCTTAAGTAATGTGAGACTAGAGAGAATAGGTTGTTTGGAAGGTGATTTTTTAGTTTGATTAGTAGACCCTCATGCCAGGTTCGGTCGAATGCCTGTTCTACGTCAAAATACGCTGCGTGGCACACCTCTTTCCGATGGAATGCGTTTTTTATAAAGCTGGTGAAGCGTTGCAGTTGCAGAGGGCAGGAGTGGTTTTCTCTGAAGCCAAATTGCTGATTGGGAATCAGATGGGCGGTATATCTGAGTAGATGAGGCAGTGCTATACGTTCAAAAACTTTTGAGAGCGTGGATAGTAGGCTAATTGGCCTGTACGAGGTTGGCTCATGGTCTGGTTTGTTGGGCTTGGGAATCATGCATATCGATGCGTGCTTCCATCTCTTTGGGAAGTACCCTAGACGCACTGCTGCCGTGTAAAGATGGGCAAGGTGAGCAAAGAGTCGTCTAGGTCCTTTGGCGAGTAGGGGCTGTACTATAAGATCGACACCAGGGGCCTTTCTTCCAGATGATCGTCTTATGGCATGCTTTACGTCTTTGGGCGAGAAGTATATTGCAGGGGAGGGGAATTCACCGTGTTGTTCTTCGTTCCCAATAGGGGACGTTGATGCCAGGTGCTCAACATCGACAGAGTGAGGCCTAAATCGCTCTTGTAGCATATCTGCGAATAGGTTTGCTTTGTCAATTGGAAGTGTAATCCACGTTGAACCCCACTTTAGAGGAGGTGTTGCCTTGTGACTTTTAGTTAAGATTTTTGTAGCTCTGTATAGCGAGCAGTCTTTAGCATCAAGGGATAGGATTTTATCTCTCAGGTTCTCTTCCCTTAGATTTTGGATCTCAGTCTTAAGAGCATTGCATAGTTGATTAGCTAATTGTTTTTCTGAACGGTTCCCCGTGTGTAACCATCTTCGGCGAGCCCGTTTCCGCAGAATCCATATGTCGTGTATGTGAGGTGGGAAGTGAACATTCGTTTTGGGAGGAGGTGGTTGTTGGGGTGATGCAAGAGAAGCTCCTACGGTTATGATATTGGTCAATCTGTCAACTGCGTGATCTATGTCATTTTCAGATTGGATTGACGGGAGAGCTGTCAATTCGTTCGCTATGTATGCCCGATATATGTCCCAGTTCATTGGGTTTCGGACAAGGGTTGGTCTAGAGTTGTTCACCTGCGGTCTTGTGTGTAATGTTGTATGGACTGGTACGTGGTCGGAACTTAGATCGTGAAAGACACGGGTATCCGAGAGTCGTGATTGAAGTCCTTTGGAAATGAAAAAATCTATGTGACTGGGTGCAACAAAAGAGCGTGAGTCATATCGGGTTGGAACTCCTGGAGTTTCAATGTGTAGCTGAAAGGTGTTTCGCCAGTCGTTTAATAGGGTTCCATAATGGTTAGTTCGAACGTCATTCCATGATGTATTTTTGGCGTTCCAATCGCCTCCAATCAAGAATGTTGGGCCTAATTAATGAGCTATTGACCAGAGAGTGCTCATTTGAAGGTTTCGATTTCGTCGGTGATCTTGAGGGGGTATGTAGACTGCTCCAATTTGAATATTCTCCCCTGAAATGTGTAAAATGCATCTGGCAATTTGAACATCGATTTCTCTTACTGGAAGCAATGGTGACTGATTCAAGTGTGATTTGACTAGTAGGATTGCTCCAGCTCGTCCAACGTCGGACGGATCATGAGCAATATATGATCGAAAGCCTGGGAGACCCCATGATTTGCAACCTGGGAGCTTCACCTCAGATAACATCACAATGTCTATTTTATGAAAGTTGACGTGGTATGATATTTCTTCTGTTTTTCCTTTAATTGAACAAGCATTCCATGCCATGACGCGGAGTTCTGACAAAGGTTGGGGGGAACTCATGGTTGTAAATACTGAGCGAAATTCATTGAATTGAATGCCTGACGAATTTCCTCTTTGAGGGTCTCAATTATTTGACGAACGACAGATGTAACTATATCTTTGATCATGTCACCGAATGAGGTGGGACCCGCTGATTTTTCTTTGGGATTGGATTTTGTGTGGTAGGCATACTGTTCTCGAAAAATGTGTTCACGTTGAGGGTTGGGGTCGGTGTTCGAATTATTTTGGCTTCCAGAGGGTTCAAGGGGCGGGAAAGACGCAGCGTTATACTGAAATGGTTCCTTTTGTTGATTTGGGTGTCTCGTATCATTCGGTACTCTGGGTTGCTTCAGTAGAGAAGGCTGGGTGCTATTCCCTGATCGAACGTGATTCGGTTGATTTATAGTGGGATGTTGTGGAGATGGATTTCGTATTTTTAAGTTTGGTTCAAAATTGTGGGGAGAGTAGAATGAGCGGGTGATTTTCCTGTATACTGGGCAGCCTCTCCAGCTGGAAGCGTGGGATTGACTACAGTTCACGCATTTTCGCGTGCTAGTTGAGTTGCAGAGTCTCGTATCATGAAACCCAGCACAGACCCCACAACGAATGGCTCGAGAACACTGGCCGCGCGCATGGTTCCACAATTGGCACCGTTTGCAGTGTATAGGACCATTACGCGGCCTGTACTCCTCTATTTTACAAGAAATGTGTCCTATGTGCTTTGCGCTAAATAGGCTTTCAAGGTTTTCATCTGGGTTGACATCTACATAGTAAATTGGCATCAGTGAACCTTTTTGGTCACCCCTTGTTTGTTTTGCGTTCACTATTTGTTTTGGTTTTATACCATGTTCACTTTCGATATAATTAGAGATCAGGGAACTATCGAGATTGGCTGGTAATCCACGGATTACTACTCGGTGGGGGCGATTTTCTTTCGGGAGAAAAGTATGGAATTCAAAATCGGTTTTCAGTTTGCTCATTTCGGAAATGTAAGCACGATAGGTAATTTGAGATGAGGGACTGATTTTATACTCATTATTAGCAAGCACTTTGATAATCACTCCTTCGTCTAAGTTTTTCAAAAATGACATCAATTGAGTCACTGTGTGTTGCCCCTTGTAAGAGAACATTATGGACAGCCCACGTCTCACGGTGAGCGTACTCTCTGCGTCCATAGAAGGCTCTTCTTCTAAAGGATTGACGTCTGGGATATCGTCTTGGATGGGAGAAAAACGATTTTGAGTAGGTACGGTGGGTATGACGTTGTTCAAAGAACTTGAGTCATTTGTTTTTTTCTTTGGCGGATAAACTTGGTTTCGTGGTTGTTAGTGAGATATGCTACGTGGGGCTTTGAGTTGGAATGAATCGTTATTAGTATCAGGATTAGGAGAAGGCACTACGGGACCGGCGTTCACCGTTGGAACGCCGGGCTCCTTATCGCCCATTGTGTAGGAGGTCGTAGTCCCTAGGAGGGTAACAATTGAAGATAGATTGTGATTTTGACTCACCAGTAGAAGTAAATAAACAAAGGTGTCACGGGAACGATACGTGTTAACTGTTCGACTGCTCGATCGCGACTGACCAATCAGCTCCAGTTTATTTTGTGATGTCCAAGATAACCCCCCCCCCCCTCCCTTCAATCCTTTGGGGTTTCGAATTTCCACCTTGTGGATTATGTAGTTCTAATACTTGCTGGATTTATTGTAAAGCTTTTAAAAACACAGAATTGAAGTAAATATGGGAATTATTAAGTGAAACAAAAAAAACTTCATTGATCCAGATTTTAATCTTTGGGTTGGAATTCTGTAGAACTCGATGTCAAGCGGAAGTACAGAACAACAGGAACTTTCAGAAAAAACGCAGAAACTTCTGACGGTTTCGTCAAATTTTCACTTTTTTAAATTGAAATCTACGAATTGTAATTTTATTTAGGTTTAGGTTTATTGTAATTTTCCTTAGGATATTTCACCTCTTTATCAGATGGTATATATATATATATATATAATTCAATTCAATGAAGTGGCTCTACAAGAGCATGTATAATTAACACAAATTTTAGAAAAAACAAAAAGTTACACCACAAACTATATTTGATATTTCGGCTTAATTAACCGGGCAACCATCTTCTCCATGGCAAAAGTCTCTCTGCATTACATCAACGTCGAAATTCCCACACAAAATTATTGTAGTTCTTCATTTTTTGAAAAAGGCTAATTAAGCCGAAATATAAAAAAATAGTTTGTGGTGTAACTTTTTGTTTTTTCTAAAATTTGTGTTAAATATATATATATATATATATATATATATATATATATATATATATATATCCAGGAACTTTCAGAAGTCAAATGAATTTTGTCAAATTTTCAGATTTGATTTTTAAATTTTTAATTTTTTTCATTTATTTTTTCCCCGCTTTGATTTACCCACTTCCTACAAAAAGTAATTTTACCATTATGAGAAGTACCTGTATTACGTCTTATTGAATTATTTTTTGCAAAATTTTCATCCAATTTATTCAAACATTTTCCCAATAATTTCCTTAAACTTTTTCAAACATTTTTCTTAAAAATTTCTTTCTCAACATTTTTCAAAATGTTCTCTTAGAAGTTTCTTCAAGCTAATGAGGGCTGATCGCTATTGAATGTTGATTGTTCAGTTGGTAGTTTCAGGTAGATACGAAGTTGTGATGAAGATAAAATTAGTTTCTCATGTATATTCAACTATTAGCCAATTTTACCAATGAAAATATAAATATCTGGTTGTTTTCATAATTTGTGTTTCCACTACAATATTGAGGTTCCCCCCCCCCCCCCCCCCCCCTTTCCAAAATATACCAAAGTTCATAATTAGCTGCACCGAGTGCAGCGCATGCCTGCTCCTGTGCCTCTTCTAGGATCGCCTGCCAGAAGATTAAAAGGTTCCCATACAGTTCCTAGACTATGCTGTTATGTGAATGTCAAATATCCACCATGAACCACACATGAACATTTGACACTGATGTGAAATATAGCAGCTTCAAGTTATTCAGCAGTTAGTTGAAATTCTAAAAATGTTATGGAATTGTTGGAGTAATTGTGCGTTTTTTTTTTTTTTTTTTTTCCAGGAGTATCGTGAAGTAAATGCAAATCTGGAACGAGCATTATCAGCAGCCACATTTGATGCCAATGCCGTTCGCAATGAGGTATTGTGCTACCCTATACC
Organism: Adelphocoris suturalis; assembly: GCA_030762985.1. Taxonomy (NCBI): domain Eukaryota; kingdom Metazoa; phylum Arthropoda; class Insecta; order Hemiptera; family Miridae; genus Adelphocoris; species Adelphocoris suturalis. The sequence continues at coordinate 28,887,534 of CM061045.1, read as the reverse complement.
AATAGGTCTTCGAACTAATGGTTGCAGATTTGTTTTAGCATTTTACATTAAATAAAAAAGGAAAAAAACTTGATAAAAACTCATTTTAAGGGCTTTCTTGGCTTAGCTCCTAGATGGTCTCCCATAAATTTCATTGCCATTGGATTAATAGTAGTCTGTGCGCTTGCGCAAACATTAATTTCTTATAACGTTGTTTTCTTATCATCTATTTGTCTGATTTCGTTCAAACTCGAGAGATTTTTGGGTCCAGGAGGATGCCCTTTTTTATCGCATTTTCTTGAATACTATTTAGCTATTGTGCATACGCAAAACTAACATTGGATGACATTCCGAGGATAATGGTTCGATTTTGATGGCATTTGCAATTATTGAGTGAGTTAACCGTTTTTAAAATATTAATAAATTCTTTCACAAAGTAATGCAATTAATTAAAAAAGTATATCTTTTTACCCCAAGCTTCACCTTCATTATTGCCACCAGTATGCTGGACTAGGCTGTTTTTTCTTCTTCTTCTTTTTAAATTACTATACGATTTTCGTTTCAGAAGCATTAAAGTTAGGCAAATATACCTACATTAAAATGGAGAGAAAGCAAACGAAAAAACGTCTGCCAAGTTGGGTGTGACACATAGCTTCCTCGTTTACCTATCATCTTCTTCCAAGTATCATCCAAATTCAAGTGAACTCGAACGACTAGAGATTAAAAAGATGGAAGATGATGGAATTTACGTTTGTGCATGCGCAGAATGAAGTATTGATTTGGCAAATGAAACTGATAGGGGACCATCTACAACCTAACCCGCGCATTCTCTGCCAATTTCATCGAAATCGGATGAAAACAGTGGAAATTAAGGTTGTTACAAGGATATCACATAGGTGAATGCGCAGTAGTTAGTATAGCTACTGAATGCGTTAGTATAGCTACTAACGATACAATCAGGTTGAAATTGATATAAGATGGTCAAATTGTCATCCCCCAACTATCATCCAAATTTTAGCAAGATCGAACAAAAAACAACACCAATGAAGCTGGTAGAATTTACGTTTGCGCATTCGCAGAGTGAGGTGTTGAGTCAAGAACGATGAACCTGACAGGGGACCGTCTACTCCCTAGCCCGCACATTCCCTGAAAATTTCATCCAAATCGGATGAAAACTGTGAAAATAAGCTCTTTGCATGGATTTGTGGACACACGTCAGACGCACACACAGACAGACAGACACGGAACTAAAGTTGTTCAGAATGGTCTAAAACTTAAACTGCGAGTGAAAATTTTTATTTTGGAGACCAAAAATTGTTTTTCTCCCGAAAGTGAAAACACTATCTTTAGGTAGACTTGGAAGCAAACATTTTCTGGGGGAAACCTGAAGTTTGGTCAGGGAAATTTAAAATTTCCATTTTGGGGCCACCCTGTGATGAAATTCAAATAAATTTTTCAGCCAAATTTTGTGCATGCTTGACAGTTGACAATTTATTTTTACAAGAAGTGCTAAAGTTTTCAAACAATTTAACAGAGTTATAGTACTAAAAATTGTTTTGCAGATATGATCATTTAAAAAAAGAAAAACAATTCAACTGATTTCTACTTAATTCTTATTTCTTATGGTGAAATTTTGTCTTTGAAACACACCCAGGTCAAAAACAATAGGACTTTGCTCTGTACTGACGGATGTACTAAAAATAATGAAAAGTATGAAATAGTAAATAATGATCTAAAAAAATATTTCAATTTTCCACAGTTAATTCAAAGTTTCCTCACAGTTTTTATCTGTTTCATTTCCAGTTCACCAATGTTGAACTGTCACTAGCTGATGCTAGAGCTGAACTAAATAACTTGAGTGAGACAGTAAATACAATGAAAGTCGAAAATCAACTCCTTAGTGAACAAAACCAACAATACATGGATCAGGTACAATGAATTACATGTATACCTTTACTAAAATATGTCTTTAGTTTATTGTGCGTGTGTTATCCATTCTACGTTCTATATAATAATCTAATTGAAAATATGTTATGAAAGTTATATTTGCAAGCAAAGGAGATAAAAGTCCTTTATTTGTAGAGAAGATACATGCATATGATTGTCCATAGTTCATCATCCTTTAGCTCAGAAAGCATGCAGCCTTCCATAGTATGAAAAACTTAGTACTGTTCATTCCATTGAGTGATCAAAATGTATCTAATGAAAAATGAATTATAGTATGGTCTTCGTAGAAGACTGTTTACTGATGCAGCTCTCGTGTGTACACAATGTTGTGGTGGATTTTAAAGAAGAAAATGATTTGAAAAACTTGCAAAGGCATGATTGTACAAACAAAAACGGAGTTTCTTCTCTCTCCTGTTGGCTGCCCTGCGTCTTCCCTGTCCTCCGCAATCTTTGGGGGGGGTCCCCCCCCCCCCCGACTATGTCATATAATTTTTCGTGGACATATTCGTTGATTCAGTAGTTCAGAGTTGTTTACCATCCTTACCATAATTTCAAATAAGATTCGTGCCAAAAAGGAGCTCCCAGCTTCAAAATAGTCTGTGGATAAGGACCCACGGCACGGCATGGGTACTGCCAACGTGAGGGATTCGATTTCCGCGGTTAATTCCGCGAATCTGTAAAGTGTTAAGTGGTAAAGTGTTATTTATTGCCCACCTGAACTAAATTTATGATTTAGGAGAGAAAAAAATTTCTTATATTAGAGTCATGGACATCATCCATTTCATCTTCCCAAATAATCAACAAATTTCAACTTTCTGCCCCAAAACCCACGTTATAATGCTTTAGTTTCAACACTTCAGTGTTGCCCACTATTGTAAAAACCGAAAACCTTTTTGTGACCTTCTATGGATTTAGGATATAAAATCTACGTACCGTGATGTTATTATCAACAGCTAGTCAGTTACAACGGTCCTCAATACTTAACAGGAACAGTTATTTGTTAACTCAACTTGCAAGTGACCATGTGACAGTTTCCGCGAGATTCAAGGGAATGCGCTGCCGTCGCTCCGTTGTTACCCAACGAACGTCGGGCGCCTCCTCCCGTGTTTTTGAAAGGCTGCGTTTGGCGATGGATGGGTGACCTTACAACTGGAAAACCAATCTTCTTCGTACGTAGTATATATGCTATTAGTACGAGTTCTATCTCTTATGGTACTGTCACACCCCTCTCTATGAGTGTGGATTTATGCCCCCATTGCACCACGGGGCGCCTAAGTTCATTACATGGTAGCAGAGCGTGGTTAGGATTATGTATGGCTGACGCCTAGTAATCCAATCCACTATTTTTGGGGCGTTAATGTTTCAGAAGAAACATGGCCCGGGTTTCCAGAAGGAATGCCCATTATAATCCCTTGGATACATAAATACTTTCATTGGTTCTTGATTATTAATTTCTCAATTTTTCCCTTCATATTATTTCTATTTAACATACTTAATTTTCAAGGGCATTGTTCCCTAACCTAGGGCATCGTTCCCTATTTCTTAAGCACCTTCCACTGTAAGTCTCCAAAGTTGAGCAAGTTAATTCCCCAGGGCATAGTTCCCATTTGTGTAAGTCCCCAAAGTGGGCAGCTCCCTACTGTAAGTCTCCTGGTTGAACAAGTTATATTATTCCCGATTGTTCCAATCTTTGATTGGGGGTTAACTACCTAATGAATACTTCATATGAAGATTCATTGACAATCCATCCTGTTTTAATTTCACCTTTTTATCCTCCATTGTCAATGCAGCTATTTATTAGTGAGCATCAGTTCTCAACCAGTAAACTATTCCACCTAGTTTACATACTTGCTCTTCAATCAAGTATGTTTTTAAGGGGGGGGGGGGGGAGTGTGTCAGTTCCCACGAGATCCAAGGGAATGCGCTGCCGTCGCTCCGTAGTTACCCAACGGGCGTCAGGCGCCTCTTCCCGTGTTTTCGAAAGGCTGCGTTTAGCGATGGATGGGTGATCCTACAACTGGATAACCGATCTTCTCCGTACGTAGCATATATGCTATTAGTACGAGTTGTATCTCTTATGGTACTGTCACACCCCTCTCTATGTATGAGTGTGGATTTAGGCCCCCATTGCACCATGGGGTGCCTAAGTTCATTACAACCATAAATACCTCAACAACCTCTTGGAACTCCACCTGCTCACAGCTGCTTCATGATAACTCGAGGAAGGGGGAGTAGGTCATTTGAACTGAATTATAGTTACTCATTGACAATAATACACTGCTGTTTGAGCCCGATTCGTTTTATTAATTTATTACTTTTTTTTTTTTTTTTTTTTTTTTTTTTTTTAGTGTGATACCCTGGTTAAGGAAAATGAGAGTCTGGTCAAAGAAAATGATAGCCTCAATGAAAAGTTGAAGGAAACTCTTGAGAATGGGTTTGGATGCAATAACAAACAAGATATAGAACAATATGAAGCAAGGTAAGTCAAATATAAGATTTTGATGTTGTCAAAACTATATCATCCTATTGATATTATCACCTGTTTTGGAAGGTTTTGGATTCAACAATGTCCTCTTCCTAAACCTCCTGGGAATACCTCTGAGAGTAACTAAATTAAATTGCTCTAAAGGCGTGAATTCATTAATTTCTTGGAATTTAAAAAATTGTAGGAAAAATTCTAAATTTTTCCTAAATTATATTCTGCAATTTATATTTTGCTGAGATTAGCGAGTAAGTAGACGAATTTCTTTGCCTCTTTTACTTATTTGTATTTGCCTGGTGATTATATTTGTATTCAGAATCCATCTTTGGGCCTGGGTGTATAGTTACTGAAACATGATATGCATGATCATTTAAATAACACTGGTACCGAGTTTCTGTACCTGTGCTCTTTTCCTCTATTTACAATATGCCTCCATTCAACGATATCACTAAAACAACATCTTTTTTCTTTTACTCAAGATTGAAATGTTCGAATAAAGAGACAGTCCTTCAACATAGAACCTCATACATAAGGTCTTCCCAGAGGTTTTCTTTGTGAATAAGGGTGATTCATTATTTGTAATGAACGGTCAATATCTAACATATAATATATATAAGCATTATGTTTCGTTACAGGTTATCTGAAAATAATGAGTTGCTCAATTCATTGAAGAATGAAATAGAAACTAAGAACCAAAAAATTGAAGAGCTGAATATGATTGTTAGTTCAACTAAGAATGAATGTCAAAGGACAAAATCGTCATTGGATAAAGCTACTAAAGAAATATCTGCATTAAAGCACAAGGCATCATCACCTGAAGCGCCTAAGATTGATCTAGATGAATCAGTAACGCACTTCAAAAACCTATTGAATGATAGAGATCAAGAACTAGCTAAATTGAAGATTGAATTAGAAACAAGTAAATCCAAAAACAACGTGAGTTAGTTTACATATATTTGACATAATATTTTCCTATAACACATTTTATGCATGTATTTTAACCAGAGTTAGTGGGAAAAGTTTTTGCTTTCCTTAGAACTTTTTCCACGTTATGTATATTGACCCTGCGTAGCTAGAATTCGAGAAATTTTAACCACTGTTCAAAACTCTCAAACCCACAACGCCCAGTGAAACTCAGGATTGTACTACTGTACCCAATGGGTGAGTGGATCCTCAATGTGGTTGGGTGTATCGAAAGGTATTCGTTGAAGAGAGAACCTAGTTCTGCTATCCCTGGTCATTTGCTGCTGATAAGATGTTTCAACCCAAGGGTTAATTTTAGGTTCAATGGGCCATCCCCAGATTCTTCCTCTCTCAAGTCATAACCAGAAACCCTCATTAACACCCTCTCTCCCTTAATACTATCTTTTAACAAAATTGTAGATCCTGAAAGGAAGCTTCCACAAATATTGAATAAATAACTACAAGTAATTTACATTGATAAGTGCAGTATGCTGTATCAAAGCTCAGAAAAAGTAAGAGGCCGTGGTTCTGCATTGTTGGTGGAAGCCCCACTGATAGCATGAGTCAGGTGCTCTGTTAGGGATAGTTGGGTAGATTTATTGATACTTCTAAGAATATTAAATCTTGCAGTTAATTTTCGAACAAGTTCTTTAGTGTCAAGGTACCTGTAAAATGTTTTAAAGTAGGTATTGTTTTTGAGGTACAATACTGTTCAGTAATTTACTAATTACAGTAGAATTACACTGTGAGGAAACTAGTGTCTAAAAATGGGCCAAAACAGTTTGAAGCCTGATTTTTTTCATGTCTTAATAATAATTATGGTAATAATTATTATATCTATATAATTTCTGCGGTTTAGTACCCTCTGATAAGTGGAACTACTTCACTATATTAAGTGTAACAACATCATTTACTAGCAGCATCAAACTTGAAATTTTAGTTGAATTTCAAACCTTCAAACCAACTCCAACCATCAAGAAAGTGGTTCTCTATTTCACCTATATATGCATTTTTTTCCTTTCCATCCACTGCCAATTTAGCTAACTCTCAGTATTCCATATAATACAGGGATTAATATATTGTGAAGAATTCAGCTCATTGTAGCTCAAGCACAGGATTTCAATCCCTAATTTTGAATTTGACTATGCCAAAACTCTAATAGACAATTTATTATTGGCATTGTGTACAGGAGCTCAGGAACAAGAATTGGAAAGTAGTGGAAGCACTGACTAAAGCTGAACAGTCTCTGAAAAATAAAATCCTAAGTGAACAGATAAACAATGTACGTATTGCTTTATGGTACATAGGATTAATTATGAACACGTCCACTGCGTCTCTGACTCCTTCATCCAATACTGTTTCTGCGCTTATGGGTTTCTAATATATTCTGCCCAAGGATCTAAACTTTCTCTAGTGTTTTTGCCTCTCGACCTACACCTTCAAGTTAAATAGTCTCAGTTTCCTATAAAACATTCACCAAAAGATAATGACCTAGTGCACACTCGGTGACAACTGTTAATTTTCGATTTAGATAATAGTGTTTACAGAAGAACATTAGTAGTACGGATGTTAAATTTAGGAGGCGCAATGAACGTTTTGAGTGTTTTCCATTTTCTTAATATACATTCCTGCTATACATCAAGCGCAATGATCGTTTTGATTCCCATTTTCTTATTAATTCTTAATATACATTTATGCACATATTATACATCAGCTTTCAAAATTGTCTATGTTTTATGAATTCTTTTTAATTGGTCTCCATGACGTTTTCGGAATGCCAAACCACGCCAAAAAGGTGATAACGAAAAAGAAAATGATATTGATATGAGACTTCACACAACTTCTCCAACCTTTATCTGAATCATAGGGATATAAGCAGTGTTATCCTGCCACAGTAAATTATAAAACGGTGTTTTGAACAACATGTTAGTGCTTCCTTAAATTGTAATTATGATGTATGAATCGCAAATTATTTATACCATGTTAAGTAACAGTCACTCTTAGGAATTTCATATAGATCATTGTTGTTAGGAAGAGAATTAGGCACAAAAAAGTCCAACACATTTATTACCTTTGGGTTGTTGAGGAAGTAAAATCCATTAAATTTTTGTGTAAACACCCAATAAGGGGGAAGGGGCATGTGTAAAGCTGTGGTTCCTGAGATTTCTAGAACGTCATTGGTAATGGTAACCCTGCTGACTCTTGCCAGGCTCCATGAAACCACCAAGGCATATAAGTCATATGGATTTTCTGCCATTTGAATCCGGTTCATGCTTATATAGTACTTTGCTTAAATTTACACAAGTGGTGTTTTCCTGTCCGGAATCATAAAACATTTTCAATGAGATTTTGAAATTCTTCCAAAATCAAATTTTAAATAAAATAGAATCTATTTCTGAACAAGGAACTGGAAGGATGGATTGAAAGGATGTTTACTATTCCATTGACCTGAATGGTCAAGAAAAAATTACGTAATTGGTCTGAAATCCGTTTTGAGGAACTCCCCAGTACAAATATCAAGACCAAAATGTATGATGAAAGACACTTGCAAGCATTGTGCCTAACTATCTATGGTTGGGTTACCTTACTACAGAGCTACTTTGGAGAAAATATCAGATTTTTAGATTCCTATTTACTTAAGGGGTGAAAATGTAAAATAGATGAAAGCTTTTATTGGCTTTTCTCCCAAACTACTTCAATGATTCTACTAAAATTTCCTTGAGTCAATCTTCTAAGCACCACTTCCAGGGTGTCACCTTGGCTGTGGTGTCTCTTTGTTGTTAGATTGTAATCCGATCAGTATAAGCCCATTGCTGTTTTAATATTCAACCCTTGCTCATCATGTCAGTTGTTCCAGCACCTGATGCCATTGTCTGTTCTATCATGATCACTGAACCACCTAGATTACCAGTAACTATTGAACCTTAGAGGTGAAAAGACGCCTGTGAATCCACTTATATTTGGTCTTTTACTGATCACCTTCAATTAAGTCAGGGTACCCTGCTTTAAACCACTATAAACTTACATAGGGCGGGAATGTTCTGTGCTGCTTGTACATTTTTGCAACGATATCAGCTGGTCCATTTGATTTGTAGCTATTCGAGAGGAACATCACACCAAACATCCATATTGGTCTCAAACTAAGATCTTATTCTAAGTATTATTATTTCTTCAAATGAAGTCACTAATAATTCCACTGTGCCATCTTTATACATAGGTATAGGTCGACAGGTTAATCATGAGCCTAATGGGCGGGGCCCAAGTGGTCAGGGATGTCCTTATCACCTTCCCCTCCCATTATACTCTTTCCTTCCGCTGGACACTAAGAGCCCATTTGATGTTTGGTGTCAGTTGTTAGCACATGTAATTTTTTTCTTTTAACAAGTGTTTTTTTTTTCTACATAAGGCACAATTCATTATGTATGAAGAAGTAGTTAGTGCACCCTCTATCTCACGGAAAATGATTCACAGTTCGGGACTACATTTTCTTGATAGAAAAGTAGCTAAGTACAGAAAGAAATTTTGAGAGGAGATGTTGTGCCTGCAGCGCTTCGGCATAATGTTTAGTCTAACCCACTATGTCCAATGGGGAGTCCCCCCCCCCCCCCCCCTTCAGACCCCAACCACTTTCCAACCATTCTAGCTTCACCCATAAGGCTTATGATTAACTTGTCGATCTATATAGGTCAGCTAATCCAACTGATGGGTCCAGGTAAATAACGATTTTACTCATCCAATATAAATTTAGAGAAAAATGCTTTTGAACGACGGCTGCTACTGTTGACTTCAAACATTTTTCTCCAGTGCCTGTGTTTTTGAACTCGGTTTTTCAAACGACTAAGCTCATAATTTCCCATAGGCTTTAAGGATCTTATAGCCAATGTATGATTTTTAGCCAAATTTCATAAAGTTTGGTCTAGTAGTTTCGGAGAAAATCTTCGGATGGCAGACAGACGGATTTTTAGCATATTTTCCTTGAAAATGAAGCTACTGTGTTAGCTCCAAAAATTTAAACAAAAATGTTGAAATCCGTTTCAAAGCATACTGAAACGAATCCTAGAGTTTGCCTTTTTCTCATATGGGTGTGTGTGTCATTCCAGACGATGATTCCCCTTAGGATTGAAATAAGAATTCCGTTCCTGCGCCAAAAAATCAAGCTTCCCAAATGAAAAGATGAGTTCGTTGGCCTGGACTTTTTGCACATCAAATTGGTCACATTGTGAAAATGTGCAAACATAAGAAGCTAAAAATTAACAAATTTATATTTTTCAACAGAATCTTAGTCAGCAAACGTTTATCAACCAGAACACGAACTGAACGTTCAGGAACGTTTGTCAACTAGGACATTAAAAATGTTATGTACAAAATTATGCTGAAAATGTACTTACATTTCCTTGGTTTTTGCTGGGAAAAAAACGGTAAATACTACAACAAATAGCTATAACTCAAAAAAAAAAAAAAAAAAGTTTTTTTTTTTTGCAGAATAATTTTTTTTTTTTAATTTTTGCCATAAAAGAAATTATTAGTAGTCTTCCCTATCCCTGAATGAAGCAAGATATACATCCCGGTGTGCCCAGTATATTATTCATTCAGATAAATCATGCCCAGTTTTGAATTTTCTTCTTAAAACTAGTTTTATATCTTGGTATAAGCTTCGTTCTCAGTGCGCGTTCGAACAGTTCTCGAACTCATGAGAACTGGGACGGGGAGTCCCGGGGAGTTCCGGAACTTGTGGAACCGCGTTCTGCACTGCGAACGATTTCAGAACTTGGAAGTGGAATAACCTGTGTTGTTTGTAACCTCACTCAACTCGTGTTACCTTCCAGTGCTCCCTTTTCGAATATGTTTAGTGCCCGTATATATAATTCTTGATGCCTATTACTAAAGTATTGCAATTAATAACAAACCGGCAATAAAAAAAAAAAATATATATATATATATATATATATTCCACGATGAAGCTATTGCAATAATAAAGCTATTGCAATGGGTCCAAAAATGTTTGAAAATTTTTTTCATTGAAATCCGTTTTGAGACATTCTGAAACGAATCCTAGTGTTTAACGCGTTTTCATCTATGTATACACGCATGTGTCATTCCAGAAGATAATCCTTAGGATGAGATAAAAATCCCTTTACTACTTACATTTCATTATTATTTGCTGAAAATCGATAAAAGCTCCCCAAAAAAGCTAAAACTCCCAAATCTTTTTTTGAGTCGCAGATTATTATTTAGAACGAATTTTGTTGCCATAATGTTGGTTATTACGATTTCAAAGTGTTCTAATTTCAAAACTATGTACCTAACGTAATATAGGTACTAAGATAATTTACGAGATTCGCTCGTACGATCATGCTGCATGACTGGAACTTTTTTTGCCATACCTTGCCATAGGACCAAAGTAGTGATGGTAGAGGGTGCTGGCCTGAAAACGGTGGGCTAACTCTTCCGCGAGCCCACGGCTTATTCTAAAGTGGTAAACGAACTCTTCGTCGTCAAACCTTGGCACGATTTTCTCAAAAAAATTTGAGTTTCTTGGATGTAGACGAGATCCAACTATTACTTCGATCTCGTCCTCATCGTCTACAAACCACGGAACACCATCGTCGAAATTATCGCTATCTGTACTTGACGAGCTAGTTGACATTTCGAATTATAGAATAGTTTGGTAACGTATAGAGACTGAAAGAGAATGAAATGAAAGAAAGAGAATGAAGCTGAAATTGTTATGATCGATGAAGCGAAATAAAACGATATAAGGTTGTTTAATGAATAAAGTCGATGAAGACGAAAGTTGTTTATTCCACGAGATCCGAAAAATAGTGAAATGCGCATACGTTAACTACGTCCTTGCGTTCGAGTTCTCACAGTTCCGAAAAAAAACGGGAACTGTCAGAACCATTCGGAACTGGGTTCCGAAGACACTGCAAACGCAGAACTCGGCGTTCTTGGCGTTCCGGAACTGGGCGTTCTGGCACTGCGAACGACAAAACTCTACTGCGCTTGCCCAGAACCGTTCCGAACCCCCAGAACGCGCACTGAGAACGAAGCTATAGAACTACACATATTTTGGATTAAATTATTGTTATGGATGAGAGTTGGCTTTACAAGCTAAATTGTTTACTTGCCTTCAATTATTTTGTTACTGTTGATGACCTAACCTAACCATCAAACTCAATCTAACTTGGAAATGTATTAACCAACTTCAACGACAAAGAAAAATCTTCTGTGTGGTAATTGTATTTTTGGCATTTCTGTTTAATTATTCTAGAAGGGCTGGTTTCAAGTTTAAATGCTTAGGGTGGAATCTGCTTTCATTGAAAATATAAGAATAGTTTCACTGATTCATGGGAGTTTGCATAAACTTCAAATATAGTAACTTTCAATTACAGAATATATTCCACAGGCTGATGCCAATAATTATGCCAACTACAGCTATAGAGGTGTGTGTTTAGATACGCCACATGTTTTCCTTATGCTGTTTGTTATTTTTAGGAAAGCCAGACCAGCAGTTGTGACGTCAAAGTGAAGTCATGGATTCAGAGGATAATCAAACATCTACATCCCGAATTAACTATTGAAGACACCAAGGTCCATATTAATTGGCTAATTTATTTTAACTCCGGTTTTATTTTTCTAGTTGGATATACAATTTTGGTTATTAATTTACTGACTCATCTTGTTTTTCCAGGGAATTGCCATTGAAGAATGGATACAGAAGGTGGAAGAAGAAGTTGTTACTAGATTAAATCATGGTTCCACTGCTTCTTCGGACCTGGAGTCTCAAAACTCACAGCTCCAGTCTTTAGTCCAACATTATAAAACCATCATAACTGAAACGGTAAGTAAATGGAATTTGCCATTCGATTCCTTTATTCCTTTCACAGTTGTTTCCTAGTCAACAATGGATGCGGAAATCTCGATTCCTATATTCTTTTCTCAGTCGTCTCCTAGTCATCCATGGATGCGGAAGTTTTGTGATCACTTTTGGAAACGAAAAGTATTAGTCCACCAAAATGAAAATGCCTGCTCTCATTTGACATTTCATTTGAGCTTTCTGTTGGCTCAGGGTGTTTCTCACATGTTAAATCTGAAAATGTGTACTGTTTTTCTTACATTTGCTCTTGTTATTTGAGTTACAGTTCATAGACTACAACAGATAGTTATTTATAAATTTTAAACTTTACAATCCAACGTTTTGCTCCCTATTTCCACTTTCAACCTTCCTACTATATGATTCATGGGTTGTTGAATACAAATCTGAAACTGGATTCGGATTATTTTACTTTTTTGGATGTAAATCACGTTTAATTCATTGAAATTTGAAAACAAATTTAGAAAATAGTGTGAAATAACTTATAGCTTAAGACTCTGCAATAACTTAGTTTCAGTTTGTGGCTACAGTAGACAACTTATACGTAGCTTTTCTTATAAAATTGTAAAATTGATGAATCAAATTTAGGTGTAATAGTAATTTTGATTACTTTTTTCTTAATTATCATTTGGTTATTATATACCTATTTGTGATTTTTCATAATTTGTCAATTTATGTGTATAGATGTAAATTTTATGAATTGAGTAAATTGATGAATCAAATTTAGGTGTAATAATAATTTTAATTACTTGTTTCTTAATTATCATTTGGTTATTATATACCTATTTGCGATTTTTCATAATTTTTCAGTTCATGTGTATTAATGCAAATTTTATCGTTAGAATTATAACACCAATCACTATCTTCAAATATGAGCAGTTTTACCTGAGCCAACCTCGGTTGAAAGTTTTTTGGTCAGAGTGACAAGACCTGTAGCAATCGGTATACAAAACTAAAAGATTGTTGGCAAATAACATCAAAAACTCAGGCTTTGACAGTGCCAAAGAGTTACTCGAGTTGGGCATGCCAGCAGGAGTGCTTTGTGGTATCACCAACTATGTCCTTGGCTTTTCTTAACTGGTGGTCATTCTATAGGGCACTTCCTTTCATCCCTCCACCTCCTTACTCAACTTTCTTAATCTTTAGGGCTAAGGTTGGGTAAACCTGGGGTCCTCCATACTGTCTAATTTCGTTTTTATAGAATTTTTGGAGAAAATGAAGCTATTGCAATGGCTCAAAAAATATTAAATCAAAATTTTTGAAAAATGTCTTCATTGAAAGCCATTCCAAGACATTTGAAACTAATCCTAGAGTTTAACGCTTTTTCGTGTGTGTGTGTGTCTTGCACACGCATGTGTGCGTGTGTCATTCCAGATGATAACTCTCCTTAGGATTGAGATAAAAATTCCATTCTTGCGTCAAAAAATCTAGCTTTTCAAACGAAAGGATGAGTTCGTTGGCCAGCACTTTTTTTAGCACATTAAATTGGTCAAATTTCAAAAAATGTGTCGAAAAAAATCTTCTTCAAGAACGAAGTAAACGATACAAACGTACAACGTAAAATTCTAGTCAGAGATAAGAGTAATTTTAATCAAAAACAATTTGAAAAAGATGCTAAAAATATAAATTGGAATCTGATTTTTTCTGAACCCTGTATCAACAAAAAATTGAAATATTCAACAAACTAATTCTAGAACTGTATGACGCACATTGCCCGATGGTTAGTATAAAACCACAACACATTCCCGCTCCTTGGATATCAACTTATATTAGAAGCCTGATGAATATACGTTATAATAACTTTAAAAAATGGAAAAAAACTAGAAGCAACGAAGATCTTTGATTAACGAACTTTGTTGATTATTGTGTAAACTGTCGACTTGACCACTTCGTGGTCCAATTCCATTTGAGGGGTCATTTGAGCCCCATTACTCAATGAGTGGAACAATAGAGCAATATTTTCCTGGGAGACAGGGCCAAACTATGCTGTGTATATATATCTAAGCAATAGCGGACTAATGACGTTAAGAACATAGTTGACTTGATATGCCGACAAACGAATCATTCCTTTAAAATTATTAGTTATGCCTTCATAATTTATTCACTCACATAATCGTCTAGGCCTGCTCTAACTAAGTAGTAAGTAAGGCTCGGTGAATTGATAAGTGCAATTGCAAAGAAAAGATCTTTTCAAAATATTTTGAAAAGTTGAAAAGTAAACAACTAAACTTTTCAAGAGAGTGAGATTTAAAAAACAAAACTACTTTGCGCAGAGTTCTCCTCCCCTTTTACTTTCCACTCTGCATCCCTGCTGTTTTCGAAATCAAGGTACAAAAAACAAAAAGCGAATAATGAAGAGCAGAGTGAAAAGTACGGTAATGATCTTTGTTGAGAAAACAGAAAACTCTGCACACTCCAAACAGTTTCTAAAAACACAACCCGTTTTCACTTTTTAAATTTTCAAAAGTGAAAATCGAAGATTACAAAAGTGCTTTCAAAAAATAGGCCCCAGGTCCATGAGGCTCCCTTTGCGACACAACAACCCTTGTGCCTGTCATCTAGCCCAAACGGTGTGCATACTCACAGCTTGAGATTGGGGCAAAAAATAAATAAAATAGAGAATGGCACGCTCCAATCCTCCTCATCCCCAAATCCCTTCATCGTCAATTCGGAGCCCCTTGATCAGGGGACCTCTCCTTAACCTTTTAGAGCCGGGGTCCGCATATATGCGGAGCTAACTAGGTGAACGTCACTGCCGGGTTCTGCATATATACAGTCCAACCTTAGATGACCTCCCTGCCGGGCTCCGCATATATACAGTTTGCTTTTTGTTTTGTCATGACGTCACTCCATCCATTTTTCCTCCCTTCATCCATGGTTTTTCGGACTCAAGAGCAATAATTGGAAGACTATGGACTGTGTTTACATTGAACATTTGACATTACTGGGAGGGTTTACCGTCCTCCTCCGAGAAGCTCCAGTACCCTTTCATAAGAGATTGTCTTGTATTATTCCATCCGTGTTATTTTCTGTGAAATGTCGCGAAGAAATCGTCGAGCTTTCACGGATGAAGAAATAATTGAACTTGTGATGGATTCCCTGTGTTTGAAGTTGAATTATTTGAATTAAGTTTAATTTGATTAAGTTGAATTTTTTCACCTCATTTTTGGAACAAAACTGTTTAGAAAAACGGTTGAATATAGAAAAATACTGGACATTTTTACGTGATTGAATACTATATTGTGTAACGAACATTATCTCAAAATTTGGTGAAATTTGAACGAATTTTGAACCTGTAATGCTTCTTAGAAGATAGGCGGAACGGAAGAGTGCAAAAACGCAAAATAAGTCAGGACAGGAGAGTTTTCTTGGTCCGAGCGGCCCCTTTAAATCCAGGACTGTGGAGCCGCATGGGCATTTTAAAGTCAGGAGCAAAAAGGTTAATAAGGTACACCACGCAAAGGTGAGAATAGGAATTAGTAGAAACGCAGTTTTCTACACCCCCCCCCCCCCCCCCCCATTGAGTTCAATTCTTGGTTTTGGCTGAACCAATCAGTAGCAGAATGTTGAACAAATTCGTTTTTTTCGTTCCTCCTTACTATCTTTACCTAATATACTTCGTTTGGTATGGAGGTGTTGGGGTGATCTAACCTTAGTGCATTCGGGCTTGAAATCCCTCCTTTCCATTCTGAGAAGCAAGATTTCTCGTACTGTCAGTCAATCATTTTCTGTTTGAAATTACATATATTCATTATCATTGTTCTCTAATCTGTCCTACAATAATACTATAGATTTATGTATATAAGTACTAGATAATATAATTATTAATCATCATTTCAGGAAGGAATGCTGAATCAACTACAAAACCATGTAGAGGTCGAAGAAACTAGATGGAAGGAAAAGCTCCTCACACTTGAGGAAGAACTTGATCTTCTAAAACAACAAAACCTGAACAAATGTTAGTACTTGTTCAAGTTAATCCAGGGCGATGTAGTATAACTCAGATTAGACTAACTGTTTGTTTTGCAGCATCTTAAAAATCGTGAATGATGATTTTGTGCCAAGTTCAGATTTCAACCAACTAATCGAAATTCGAATTTAGCGTTTACTTACCAAATTAGCCTTTGTGATTGTCTTTTCACATATTATTGCCACATGTTATACTCTCAATTTTCAACAGATTTTAATGGAATTTTACAGGATTTTATGATTTAGGCATAGTTGGTATTAGTTGCATTAGTAGCCTATGCACTTGATCAATTGTAGAATCAGAGGTCAAACTTTAGTCACTTATGAATTGAATCACAGTATGATCAATTGAGATGTGCTAAGAAATTCTTGCCTTACTCATGGTAGACATATTTTCATGAAATTCCCGAGGTTATGTAAACTAAGCCCATGATACTTTTCTCAAATCGGAGGCAGGCTCGTCGTGCTCCCCAAACCCACATGCAGGTGTAGAGACATGTGCGATGGACTTAATCTTTTCTCACTTGACTTCCATGTTCATCCTGAGTATATTTTATAAAAGTGTAAAATGAAAGTGTAGGTAACGCTCATTTTTCAATGTTTGATGCTCTGTTGATGTCATTGCGTTCTTCCCACCAGTGCAGGAACCCCTCACTCAGTTTGACGTCACCAGCACACTCAACTTTTTAAATTAATGGAGGTCGAAAACTAGGTGCTCATTGTAGGAAAATACAATTGGTGTCAAAATCTTCAGGTTGAAATCTGCTTTGATTTGAAAATATAAGCAAAACTATCGGTTGCACTCATTCTGATACTATTGCTCTCATGGGCACACAATACAAGCATGTTGGTGGAAAAGTTAATCATGAGTCTCACCGGCGGGCCCGAGCAGTCAATGACCTCCCATCATACCCTTTCCTTCTGCTGCACGCTAGGAGCCCATTTGATGTTTGCTGTCAGTTGTTAGCCCTCGTGATTTTTTCCCCTCGAAAAAGTGTTTTAGTTTCTTTTTTATTCCTAAGGCACAATTAATTATGGATAAAGAAGTAGTTAGTGCACCTTCTGCCGTGAAGAAAACGATTCACAGTTTGGGACTAAATTTTCTTAATAGAAAAGTACCTAAGTAGAGAGAGAAATTTTTGAGCCTGCTGGGATGTTGCGCCTGTAGTGCTTTGGCATAATGTCTAGCCCGCAATGTCCGAAGGGAAGCCTCTCCCCCCCCCCCCCCCCCCAACAATTCTAGCTCCGCCCATAAGGCTCATGATTGATATGTCGACCTGTACATAGCATTATTGAAGTTCAAAGGTTTCTGGGGCACTATCCTACTGTGTATAGCCTTTCTTTTAACATTTTAATGAAAACATTTTAACATTTTTTATTCTTGTTGATGAATGAAATTATTGCAAATTTTTAAGCTAGCAACTTAGTTGTTTTCCAACAGGGCTTCAATCAATATTGTCATTTTGTTTCAGGATTTATGATTGGCTAACCAAGTATCCACCACAGACATGGTTGTTTCTTGAAGACACCCTTATTCCAACAAAGACTGACTTTTGGCCCAATGTTTATTTTTTAATATGATTTCTATTCATGTTTAACAGTTCTGAGTTGCATTACCTTGATCGTTCATTTTTTTTTTTTAAATCATGTTATAAAGAATGTAAAATTTTCTATGTGGTGCCTGCGAAAGTTGAATTACTAACATATTTTATAAGTTATTATCAGTTTCGTATTATTTGTAGTTGTCTAAAATGTATTGTTTATTATTTTTATGTTATTACATATAATATATTATGAACAACGTCTCACAATGCAAGATAGGTACTATTGATAATGACTCTTGTTAATCATCAACATTACCGTTGAACAAAAATCTTGGGGTACTTATACTTATGGCTACCAGGAAAGCTCTTTTAGTGAAATTCGTATTTCTAGTGTGATATTTTTCCAGTCAGCAATAAGCATAAAATCGTTAGAAATTATTTTTCTAAGATGATAAAATATTGATACAAACTACTGTAAATATTTTCAGTTCTATCTTGATTGTAGGAGATTAATTTCTGATCCTGCATTCCTATCATCTGTTATCTTTATTTTATATTTTTCTCATTTATTATTACGTTTTATTATAACGTTCTTTATTGTATCTGACTTTTCATTAATATTTTCCTTCCCATTACTTTAATAGTTAAATTATTCTACTAGTTTTTAAATACTTGAGAGGGTACACTGTGAAGCCTGGCACACATAACAGAGTAAGTAACCTGTTGTGCCGGTCACAGCAAAGAGTGGTTTAAGCCTTCAGATTTGCTAGTAATATTTCCTATTAGCTTGCGCCAGTGAGATTATGAAAATGATTGCATTGAAGCTAACCTATGATTTTATCAATTGTAAACAACACATTTGCTGTGGACCATAAATCCAAAAAAGTTCTAGTCATGCAGCATAATGGTATGAGCGAATTTTCGTAAAATATCTTATTGAATAGTTACTAGCTCAATTCAACTTTGAGAAAAGGTTGAGTAAAATTATAGTAGATCGAGAAGAAGACTGTTTACTTATGCAGCTTACATATTTACACTCAGCGCATGGTAATTTTTAAATAAAACGTTTAAATAAACCCACAAAAACGCAGATTTTTTTTTAGCAAATTTTTATAAATTATCATATTGTATAATTACTAGCTCAATTTAACTTTAGGGAAAGGTTGAGTAAAATTATAGTAGGTCGAAAAGAAGACTGTTTACTTATGCTGGTAACATATTTACACTCAGCGCATGGTAATTTTTAAAGAAAATGTTTTAGAAAACCCCACAAAAGCGCGGATGTTAAAGTAAAAACGGAAGTTTTGCTCTCCTGTGTTGGCCATCCTGCGCCCCCACTCCCCGGCATGTTGGGAAGCTGGTTCCCCACTCTAGTTTAAAGACCGCTGATTGTTGGCTAAATACAGGGTGGTTCCAAACATAAAGGTCTTAGTTTGAGGTCTTATGGGAAATTTCATGTTGATCACGAGTAAGTAAACATGTTAAGGGTCCCTAAGTAAATCTTGACCATTTTTTTTTCTCGCACAAAACCCTTTTCGCCAGGTTTTTGAGTGCTTATGGGCACGGAAATTATCTAGAAAATCGAAAAACACTTTGAAATAAACGTTGTAGGAAATTAAATTCTGCGTCGAATAAGACCAGCTCAACACCAGCTCTTAGGATTGTACCTACGATTTTTGGCGAATTTTAGATCTGTTGATAAATCGCTTGATAGGAGCTGAAAGGTAGGCAGGTAGTATGAACTCAAAATGTAGGTTTAAACGTTTTTATTGGATGTTTTACGGTGTAAAGGCGTACATCCTAGCAGTATGCTTAGCATTCATACTGGCCATTCCATACATTAGGTGGATGTCCGTGTACTCCTTGTTGGTGCACACCCTAGTCATTCTCACGGCAAACAGAGTTAACACTGATGACATTCCCATGGTTCACTTCAGCTACAATGCCCCTTGAATATTCCTGCTTTATTTCATTACTGATTACAACTGGTCTTTGAAACTCTTCGGATCGTTTGTGGAAGGTAAATTTAGTTGGTGTGGTAGATCAGCTGTTTGTGAGTATCTCAACTAAATCTAGAAGGATTCGGGGAAGGTAAATTAGCTGGTTCTGTGAGGTGGATCAGCTGTTTCTGATTGTCTCTCTTCACTCTAGTGGGAGTTTGGGGAAGGTATAATAGTTGTTTCTCTGTGGTAGACCAGCTGTTTCTGAGTATCTCAACGTAATACTAAATTTTACTAGGCTTCAAAAGAAATCACAGGTTTCAGCACAACTTCCCCACAGGTAAGTCCTTATTAATGAGTAATCTTAAGAAGTAGCGTGTAAGTGTCAAGAAATCAGCAATTTTTGAACGGATTTCACTTACCTTCGCAGGTAGATTGCCAACAGAGTCCTCATCAGATGTAGGTCAGTTCAAAGACCTGTTCCGTCTCCCAGCAGGAAGCTCCTAACGTGAGAGTAGTCTGAAGGACTCTCTTTCTGTCAATGTGATGATACTCTAATGGTTTTTCAAAAGATTCAAAGCCCCTAAGTCCTCTTGGCTAGGTCTCCAAAACCCCTCAAAATTTCTACTG
Organism: Adelphocoris suturalis; assembly: GCA_030762985.1. Taxonomy (NCBI): domain Eukaryota; kingdom Metazoa; phylum Arthropoda; class Insecta; order Hemiptera; family Miridae; genus Adelphocoris; species Adelphocoris suturalis. Next base: position 28,867,206 of record CM061045.1, on the reverse strand, counting down.
TGAACCAGAACTACTCAAAATCCGGACTTGATTTATCTATCGGGCTTTTCAACAAAATAGCAGCTACGTGAGATCACCTCAGGTAAATGAGAAACGCCGAGTGTGTACGAGAACAAATGAACCACATTTAATAAACGAAACGCAAAAATAAACCATACAAATAACTCGAAGTTATAAATATCATGCGATTTGCATCTGTTCAACCTTAACTTAGACAACCATAAAGGTAAAACTCTAGAGTGACTTGGTCACATTTGACGAAACAAAATAACAGGTACAACAAAAGAAAATATCACTTTAAAATCTATTAAATTCGACTCCCTCCTCGCAAGGGTTATGAAACTTAAATTCAACTCTTACACTTCAAAGAATTTACGATTCTCAAACTAAACAAACTGTCTCCTTCTATCCATTTAAAGTAAGTGTATACAGATTCTGAATTTCTGTTCATGAACTTTTACCGAACTATTAAATGATAGCATCTAGATGATTTGACAAAAGTACCAACTGCGCAAAGGATTTTTTATTTTCAGGATATATTAGATATGTATTCGGTGAGCTCACCCATAAAACTCTGACTCAAGGGAGGAAAGCTTTTTCTTGATGCAGTAGGTACCCTTTGTCCTGGCTTTTGACTCTGTTCTTCCAATGGTCCAGTCTGGTTGTTTCCAATATTCAACAAATACTAACTCTTGTCACTTTACTGTCTGCTCAACTGAAACATGTGTCGGGTCACTGCACCGGTTCACTTTCAACTAATGCGCCATTACCCCTCAGGCTGGAGTAGTGTTTCCTGGCAGGTTTAACAGTCTACTGGCAGGTTCTATGTTTGACGGGCTGGGCACCCCCAAGCTCTCCCCTCTCTGTTTCCCATCTTGCCGCCTCCTCATCATGATTGAAGGTGGCGCTCTCTTTTTCCAGATGGGATCGGCTGGGCAGATATAGTGGGCAACTCAGCAAAAAGTGAGATATAGTCTCCTATCGCCCTCTTATTGCACACGATGCACTGATCCTTATTGGTAAGTTAGTACTTGCAGCATTTATGCCAGAACCGAACTCTTCCCATCTCCTGATTTTGGGTGACCAACCTCACCTGTGCGAGTAACCACTCCTTGTGATTACCGCCCACTGTAATGCTGTCTTCTATTAAAATCCACTATTCTACAAAACACTGGGTTATAAGCAATGTTGAGCGGTAGACATGGGCCTGTTTGTAGCAGCTTGTATGGCAGACCTCACAAAAGCCTTTGATATTACTTCCCACGATACCCTGCTAGCAAAGATGGAGAAAATCGGCATTAGAGGAGTGACCAATGACTGGTTTAGGTCCTACCTCAACCAGCGGCCATGGTCTGAGCAAATTATGGGAAAATCTGGACCTCATCTGTCTACTATCAAGTACCTAACGAGATCAGTTCCCCAGCGCAGCCTGATTGCACCCATTCTCTTTCTCATAATGGTTAATGACCTACCTGAAGTATTGCTTGATAAAAACACTCAAGTCATTAAATTTGCAGATGACACGAACTTTATTGTGCCTGCAGTTTCTGAGTAGGAATGCATTCGTCTGGTTCAAGAGAAGTTCAACCTGCTTAAGCATGATTACATTTTTCTGCTTTCTTCTTCTCCTTTCAATATATATATATATATATATATATATATATATATATATATATATATATATATATATATATATATATATATATATATATATATATATATATATATATATATCCGTACAATAGCCATGATGAATATAGACTTCTCAAAGAAAGTTTAAAAGTGTTTTGAAGCCCAATAGAGCACGTCAGAATGGAAACAACAATCTTTTTCAGAAAGTCTCAGTTCCTGAAAAATGATGTTTTCAGAGCTGTTCCTTTTTCTCTGTTAATATAGAACTTATCGTCAGGCTTCTTTTTAACTTTGCACTTCAATATTAAAAAAAAAAAATTTACGTTTTTTGGAAGTAAAACTCGAATTAAAATGATTAGCATGCAAAATTATTGTTGGCGAACCCCAGATTCGTATTCAGCATCCCAAAAAATACATACTACCAAAACTTTCCCTTGAGAAACACAAAACGCCTGGAATAAAATAAAAGGAGCTCAGAAGTGTAGCAACTTAATTGTTCATAATTTCACAGAATCATCTGTTGATTTAGTTTGTACATGAGCATCTGTGGAATTAAAGTTTACAGTGAGTATGAGTTACAAATGCTCCAAATACAACGGAATTTATAAGACATTTCAAGGACCAATCTACAATTAAACTGCAACAAAACTGCATCAAAATCATTTGATAGCTCTCAAGAAATTTTACAGCAAGAGCTATTGTGAGGACTGATAAGATTTAACAAATCCTTTTAAAATACCTTAAAGCTCACAGGGAACTCATCATCGAGACGTATAGCACACTTTTACCCAACTATCATCTCGAACAGCTTAGTTCTTCAACAGCCAATAACAAACATGCAATCCACAAACCAAACTGGAAATTACCAAGGAGGAAAAACATATCACGATTAAGTTAGCAATGATCAAACCTGTGAAACTTCATCTCCATTAGTATAAGAACGCTAGATACAACAAATAATTTAATTCAACTCCATCGCAGCAAATAGAGAAGCAATATGTGTCATTACATACCTACTCACAGCAGGAGGAATTCAGTATTGTTCTATGCGATAATTCATGAAGAGAAGACAGGTCAAACTCGTTTTAGCTAATCTTTGAAACCGAAATAAAAGAGGAGAGTATGTTATTGGTATGCACCAAAAAGTCTTCCAATGGGAAGAATGGTAATGTTTAATAAACGTCTCAGCTACTAAGGGAAATTATCGGTTACCATTCAAAGTAATGGACACCAAAGTAGTGTACTACAAAGATGTTCTCAGGCTTACGTGAGAGGCTGCATAGCCAGAACGTTATTTATATCACCCACACTCAAAATGAGGTAGTTAGGGAAGATGTCAATACAATCAGGAAGGTCAGAAATTTGAACGTTCAATTTGAAGGCAATGTAGAATTTGTTTGGGCTGAAATCCACTAACTTGCATGAGCCTAACAGCAGAAACAACAGAGGCATCTCCCTGAAGAGGGCATCCATCTCCTCAATTTTGACCACCTGAAGACAAGAAAAAAGAAAATGAAACCACATGATACATAACTAGTAATACTACTCATGTCCGCATGTCTTTCAAACTCTACTATAATTTCAACAGAATAATACAACTTATCACTACATCAACAAGGCCATGGTGTTGACATTTATATATTAAAAAAATAATCTTGTTGGTGAACAAACTTCTCAAATTGGTAACTGAGAAAAATATAGTCTGTTATAAAATTGTCTAATTCTCACGAGTTTCTAGCTGAAGAAATGTACAGAGTGAAAAAAAGGAACGAAGAAATGTAGACCTAAAATTCAAATCGTTAACATCTTGGAGTAATTAGACTTTATTAGTATAAATGAAATGAAGGAAGGTTTCCTCAATGTCCTGTACATTTGGGAATGTGGTTTTCATAAATGCAGTCCATTATTACAAATTTCAGGACATTTTTATTTTATAAAAATCAATAAAATCGCATGAGGTACACACCCTATTGTCAATTACAACGTTGTTGAAGTAACCCACAAATTCTATTAATGTAGTTTCAAACTATGTACGTAATAAGGTACATTTGCTTTCACCATTCGAAAAGAGTATCAGGATAGATAAACGCATCCTAAAACTCTTGAAATTATGATACACTAACCCGCAAACAACAAATGTATAAATCACACCAAAGAATGGTTCACAAACCATTGGCCACATACAAGCACACAATTAACGTTTTTCATTAGTGAAATAGGAAGTATTTCCATTGAAGTATTATAAATATTTGACAAAGATTTGAACAAACATATATATTCTATCAGTCCATGCTGAGTTGTTATAAGGATGAGTTATGAATTATCACATAGCAGCAAAATCAAGCTGTACATAAAGTTGTCTGACTCCAGCAGAAGCAAAGATCATGTGAGTATGACTAACAATGTACTTTGGATCAGCAGCTTTAGAAACTTCCAGTTTTAATGCACCAATATAATTGTCACTACATAAAGTCCAGAAATGTGGTTCTTGGATGCTATAAACTCCAGCTAGCTGCATCACTTTTTGATAACACTGAGGAAGCGTGTCGTCGAGAGAGACTGGTTGCCTTTGCATAAGGATCATGACAGACTCTTTAATCAACGACATAACACTTAATACTATTAGTATAGCAATGAATATGGAACAAATGGGATCAGCTCTCATCCATCCGAAGTTTTGAACTAGTAGAGAAGAGATAATCACACCAACACTTCCAAGGGTGTCTGCAATTATGTGTAGAAGAACTCCTTTCATAATAATCTGCGATTGTCCAGATGGAGAATTAGAATGGGAATGTGAATGGGAGTGGTCATGACTATGATTGTGATTGCTGTGGGAATGGCCATGTGATGATCCGTGGCTATGCGAATGAGCATGTTGGAATGCATAAACACCAATTAGGTTAACTATAAGTCCAAGAAAAGACACCATGAATAATCGTTCATGTTTCACTTCAGGAGGTTCAATAGCTCTTTCTACTGCTTCTGAGAGGATGAAGAACGCTATGAAGACAAGAAACAGCCCATTGACGAATCCAGCCAAAACTTCGGCTCTGACGTAGCCAAATGAAAACTTGTCATTTGCCTTCCATTTAGTGATAACTGACGCAGCTAGACCCGCAAGAAGACCAGTGCAGTCGAAGAACATATGGAATGCATCTGATATTAAGCCAAGGCTGTTGGTCCATATTCCATACATCAGTTCAACAAAAGCAAAGGACAGATTCAGAAGTAAAAATAAGAACAGACTTCTTGAGTTTCTGTCAGAGAAAATAAGCCTAAGAAGATTGTTGAACTGATCTGAGATCCGATGAAGTAGAGGCTTTGCCGATTCACGATGTGTTAGAGGAATCATCGTCAATATCTAGCTTTTGGTCTTCTTGGTTATCTGAAAAAAAAAAAAAAAAAAGACACTACATCAATAAAACCATGAAAATCAAGAAATATAATACACAGTATACTTGGTTCCATAGTCCACACAGTTTTCAGACCAGAGCAAGTAAGCCTCTCTACCTTTCAATAGGGTAGCTCTTACCAGCCCTCTAAGCCTAAAAAGTTTGGTCATAAAACTAGAGAGGGGATCAGAGGTAAAATGGGTGATTTTTTGAATGATAGGCTATTGCTCTAAGAGAAAATGCTAAGGGAATAATTTGATGGTCCTCCCATTTTAGTGAATTGATGTTATTTTCTATGCAGCTACTTTAATGTTAATATTAATGCCAATGTCAATTGCCTTTATAATAATGTCAAATGCTGATTCATAAAGGAAAGTTTAGAAGGAGTTTATTGACAAGCTTATAACAATGCCAGTCTCAAAAAAGAGAGTGTCTTTATAGATGCAGTAATTGGGGAAACCTCTCCCTGTGCACATTATTTACTCATCATTATCTCTCTCAAATGCTGCACATTATGCACTGATAAGGTTTTCATGGAGCTGCAACACTCTCTACCTTTCACAAAAGTCGGATTTTGCAATTTCCGCCAAGTCCCTTCATCCAAATCTGTCCTAAGCTATATATTTTAGTAAATGTTTTCGAGAGTACCTGGTGAATCCGAATTCCCACCAAAATTTTGGCCAGGTCATTGGTCAAAAACTAGAAAACGAATAATTGGCAATTTTTAGTTCATCCCCCCCCCCCCCCTATATCACGAGAATTACACAATTTTCGTTAAAATTGCGTAACTATGTATGCAAATAGAGAAGAGTAATTTCCCCACAAATTATGTACAAGTGTCCTATTTCTTCGTGTTGAAGTTAGCATGATTTCTAGAGACACCATCTAACCCCCCTACAATCATCGCCCATACAAAGTGCAAGATGAAAGCTTCAACACTCCCTAAATTAAATGTTGTTCAACAAAGTAGTGAAAAATCACATAATACTGAAGCCAAAAATGGCCTTTGGTTGGTAATAATTCGGCCAAGTACAAAATATAGGTGAGAGTGTGGAAACATTGGATACTTTTTCTCACAGTTACAACTGTGAGAAGAGAATATGTGTGTGTGAGTGTGCATCATTGCAGACGATGAATCTCTTTAGGATTGAGATTTACAAAATCCAATCTTTCGCCAAAAAAAAATCAAGCATTCCAGAAGGAAGGCTGAGTTTGTTGGACAACACTTTTTGAGGACAATACGGTCAAATTCCAAGAAATGTCCAAAGTATCTCCCCTTACATATGTTCATTGGACAGGGCAGCAACGCAAGGGGTCAATAGGATCTACTGATCATTCTTCTGTCAACAGCTTGTCTTGCTGGTATATCGTCTTCTACTCATCTCATGCGAGGGGCCGCTTCATGCAGTATAGTGTTGTTGAGTAGGTGCGAAAGCATGTTATCAAAATTATATTGGGGCTTCCAAAATATACATCAGTTTACATGGTCTACCTTGAAACTAACGTCATTCTGGTCTTTGCCCATACATTGCACACTGCCACTACATCCTGAGAGTTCCAAAGATGTCTAAATCACTATTGCCGAATATTGTTCCTCAAGAGAAGGTGTACCAGTCAGTTTTCTGGTTTCAAGATCTGAAGAGGTTGGGCAAGCTGCATGATTGCCCCTTCAATGGGAAGGCGCCAATGACTTCTAAAGTCTTGGTGGAACCAGACTCAATTGCTGATATCAGCTATGAAGCGTTGTTGAGGAAGAACAAGGTAATTTGGAGCAATGGAAGCATTGAAGGTCGTTGTGCAGGGTTGTGTGTTGGGGGGTTGGAGTTCATGTGTGGGTGTGGGTGCGGAGATGGGTAATTCCGTTCTGTGGGGCTTTCACTGAAATATAACCCCCATGGGGTTCGCATGGATGAAAGAACAGTATGTGCTCTGTGCAATATTTGTGTTTTGGAAGACACCATGCACTTTCTGGCAGTCTGCCCAATGTTGAAAGAACTTGGAATGGCATATTTTGGAGTGGCCACACTCAACATGGGTGACGTCGTCTCTCTATATAATAATCAAGAACATTGGCTGGCTTTGTACACTCAGATCTTTGTGAAACATTTAAAATGTAAAAACTCCACTTGAAGCAAACTGGACAACAATTTAAAAATTTTGGTGAAGCGTGTATGAGAAGAAGCTTGTAACACGAAATTTTTTCGAAATGGGTAGATGCTTATTACTGTAATCAGAATCGCCTATGAGATTCAGGACTGAGGCAGTTTCAACAGTGAACTATTGTGAATTGTTGTTTCTTGAAATATTGATGAAGAAATTCCGTATGGTAAGGTTGGAGAAGTTACTTTTAGATATTTGGACATAAGGTACACACGCTTATGTATAAACAAACACCAGAGAAAATTTAATTCAATCCAAGGTAAAAAATGTGCAAATTTATGGGATATTAAACAATAACCAAAACTTACAGAGTTTGAGACACAGAAGAAGCAGTTTTTTGAAGCAGAGATGCTTACAGGTTGCAATGAACTAGATTATTAATGCATCCTAATGCCAAAAGTGCTGAATTAGAATATATGGTCCTTTCACAGGCAACTAAATAGGCAATACATATTTGAGAGGGTTTTGGAAAAAGTTCAGGAGACGGCATACCCAATTCAACTTCACTACAAGGAACAATGCTGTTGGCATAGAGTACAGTATTTCACATGCAAACAAAACATTGACGTTAGTCATCGCTTTATACGTGAAGCACTAGAGTATAGCAAAATAAAGGTAAAATACATGGAAACAAACACCATAACACGACAAATGTATCACTTGAGTTCGGTATCATAATGAATGAGTTTTTGAAAGTAGGGATGCATAATGCAAAATATCAATATTGGAATCAAATGATATATGGGAAGCCCAATATAGATTAGACCAATACATCGTTCCTAAATAATCTATAACATTTTCCCAAGAGCTTATAATTGCGAATAATTTAAACCCAATCGATGTTACATTTTGTGCCAAATACTATATAATTTCTATGACTATAATATCTATAACGTTGAATAAATCTTCGACAAATTTCTTCTTCTGCCTTAAGAAAAATTAGTATAAATTTATAACGTTGAATAAATCTTTGCAAAATTCCTTCTTGTGCCTTAAGAAAAATGAGCGTAAATAAGGAATGCCAAAGAAATCGTGATTCGTTTTCAATATCTCTACTCTAGGTGTAATTCGTATTAGAAGAAGACATTTTTCGTACGCACCCCTTGAAGAAATAACAATTTTGAAAGAAGGGACTTTCAAACAGTTTCTTTTTTGAGTTAAGGTTTGTCCTGCTTTCGAGAACACCCTTTCATAGGGTTCAGATAGCAATCGTAGGAAAAAAAAGAAGCAAACAATAACATGGACTAGCCTAAGAGGACTGAAAACTGAAAACTGAAATTTGAGTTTAAAACAAACTGATCAACCAAAATATTTCCATATATTGAAAACAAATAAAAATAAATTGGAAAACATCAAAAGATGAATATCGATAATTGATTTGCATCCCTATATGAAAGGAAGAATTGGAAATAACTCTCCATATTTATTTTTGCAGGTACGAACACATATTCAGAAATCCTGTTGCGTTAACTACTTCATCATATGTTGATGAAATATATTCAGTATTAACACATGCTCTGCAGACCATATACCCTAAACAGTTGCAGCCAAACTGATCAATGTTTTAGCAGCCAGGTGGAGAGTCAACTACGAAACCCATCATATCAACATCAATAATAGGAGTTTTCCAAGCTGCTTCTGTTACTGTACCCGTCATTTCCAAGAGAGTGTGGCTGTTTTGCTATGCGTTGGGTTGAATGTCGCTTCTTCTCGCATTCTCGAACTGCCGCAATTGCGGATGTGGCCTTGCCAGTTTGATTGGGAAGGACATTCCCTGAACACAGCACATAAGTATATCCTCTAGTAGGGGAAAGGGGCTGTCATATCTCTCCTCTGTTCAATCATCGAGCGGATTTTGGCCCTGGAATGCTTAGCCCAGATACCCTTAATGTGTGGCCAAGTGTAGATGAAAACCATCGATAGAAGTACGATGGCCATACTGAGAGCGAATGTGTTAATTTGTACATTGAAACAGTCATGGAAATTCTTATTGGCTACTTTTTTTCATTTGTCTTTGTCCAGATGAAGAGGGAGTGCCAAATCATTGCATTAGCCTTTATAGAGCCTTAATTCATCTGAATTGGAAGAGTTTGTTACATTACATCACTTGCAGAATCTAAGTGTCATTGCAAGCGTTTTACAGAGCAAAACAAACAAATAATGAAAAAGACAGTGTTCTAGTTTGTTCTAAGAGCATGCCAGAAGTTCAACCTACCATTCAGCAACTCCAGGAACAAGTGCTACCTCAAAACAGGCTGCTGAAAAACAATAATATGTGTGAGTCCATATAACTATCTATCCTATCCATAACTAATAGACTCGGAAGTGATAATTGAGAATGGTGCCCGCATGCTTCCATTGAATGTCAGTTTTGGATATATTTCAAAAAATATTTCCATCAGTCAAATGATATTTTTCAGACTATCAGATTCTGTACCCGTAAATTACTGTTTTTGAAAGCTCCAATACAACCCACCACTCACAGAGATAAGGTAGAATTAGAGCTGATTTGACTAATGGTGTCAGGCCTATCAGGCCAATGGTGGAACCCTGTTTTAAAATAGAATACTTCGTGGTGGTGGTGTAAGGATCTGAGAGGCCTTAGCCTCTGGATTTGCTTTGATTGCTTGTGTTCAATCTTTGGGAAGGGAACGTGAGTGAAAGGGGAGGGGGGAGAGGACCAGTAAATAGATAGCTGACTTGGAAAGCAATAGCTGGAGTTGGATGAGTCCTCCAGAGTTTATATTACAATTACGGTATGTGTGGGTCTGATGAGGTAGGTAAAGTGATAGATTCACTATTTAGGTATAGTGGCTGTTGGATATATTGATGATATACGTGTAGTATTGCAACTAGCACAAAATGTCATGACAATCACACTTTCATTGAGTGTAGGAGATTATGGGCTCTGCTAATCTTAGTGGGAGGTCAGGCAGACAGATATACGTTTGTACAGCCAACCTACGTACAAACAAGAGTACACACTAAATGGATATGGACACACAATGGATAAACGTATACAGGGAATATGAGAAAGCCACCCTCTATAACACGGATACTCTGAAATCATTGTGGGTTGTTGTAACCTATAAAATTTGTAGGTACCTACCTAAAAAGCTGTTGAAAATTTACAACCACTCAATTTGTCCAGTTCTGAGTGAATTTGAAGTGAATTGAGCTCATTTTTGAAATTCAAGTACATTTTTATTCTCCAAATGTTCTGTCTTAAAAACTGGGTTTCTTGATTGTTTGGTAAAACAAGCGATTTTCATTATCATGTTTCCAAAGTTGGATATCATCGTGTTGCGTGTTGTGAGAAGACACATAAATGAACGTGTAGGTAAAAAAGCTAAATTATAGATCAAACAAGATATCTTGTCTTAGGAAATCTAAGATAAGTAGTTGAAACTCACTGGATACCCAAAGCCAAATTATTAGTTCTTCTACAACACTTCATGCAAGTATTCATCAAACAATATTAACGAAACTATTATTCGCAAGCATTGTGAGTGAAAATGATACACTCTTCAGTTAAAAAAAAAAAAAAAATATTACTTTAATATTTGAAAAGCTAAATAAACAAAAGCATGCAAACTGACAATTAAGGTTATGGACTGGATCATTATACCTCAGAGTTTTATCTAAACCAAGAGGGCGTAGGCTGTATTTGCCTAGGATCAATTAGAAATTTTACACAGGCATGTCACATCAAGAACAAAGGTATTTAGTGTTATCATGTAGATCATCCAATATGCAAGTACCTATATCTACAGAAACAGATTCAGAAAAGAGCAAAAATTTCGAACATGATGGTTTTTTGTTTGTTTGCAATGACAAGCAGTATCATTATACAGTATTGAATCAAATTTCAATTCAAAACTACACACTGGAGCTTACTCTCAACAATAACCAATGGACGAAAGTTATTCACAACTAAGAAAAAATAAAAGCGTTCTCTACTCTTCCGGAAAATCTTTGTGATGGTCTTGATAGTCTCATAGGCTCTTCAAGATCAAAGGGATATCCAATCTGAACAATAAAATTAATTTCATCAACATCAAAGTCTATGGAAATCTAATGTCAGATTCAACAGCATTACAAAAAGATGAGCAAACAAAATTCTTCAGGGCCAGTTACCCAGCACATTAATTGGGAAAATGTGGGACGTTAGGCCTGAAAGCAGTAATACATTTACAATTAAACCAGCTGCAATGCCCCATAACAGTACACGCAAATACCTGCTTAAGTGTACATGCACAGAAATGAAATTCAAAACTACACCAAAATAAGACCCTTCATAGATTAAAACCCGAACCCGAGATTCGCCTCACCAAATTGAGAAGCAAATTAAATATTGAAAATATTAGTTGCGAATCATTAAAATATGGGTAAAACTTTTGGTACAAAATAATTGTGTACACTTAAAAATGCATGGTAAACAAATTTTTCTAAATTATATTTGCCATGTAACACTATAATAGGATTGCATGAATAAGAGCATATTGTTGAATAGGTTGGAAAATATAGGAGTGAGGGGTGTTGTCCTCGATTGGTTCGGATCTTATGTTCACGGCAGGAAGCAAGCAGCCCTTTTTTGGCTTTTTAGATGTACATAAACGAAAGTGATAACTTGAAACATTTTTGCAGATGACATTGCTTTAGTAAGTACAGGAATTACTTGGGAAAGTTTCTTAAGTAACACCATAGATTATTTTAGAGACATTAACCAATTTCTCATTGAATGATCGTTAACTATTAATTTAAATAAATGTGTTCACATGCCTGTGTGCACTAGTGCCAAACACGACTCAAGAAACACCAAATTGTATATGCACGCGTTTTGTAATGATGGAAGCCATTCACGTCCGGTTGTGGTTCAAGTGCAATCATTGAGATATCAAGGAACTCAATTCGATAATTTGTAGAAGTGGAATACCTACATTCAATTTCGCTAATGAAATAGAGAACAGGTTCCTTTATCTTAGCCTCTTAGATTTTTACCTCAGCAAGCTTTGAAGATAGTAGTGCCTTGGCCCAATCATTGCTTCAGTTCTCTATTAACATTTGGATGCAAAAGAGGATACCAAAGTATACCTTTAGAAAGCCAATGCGATTACTTACAGAATATCTATTCCTAGAATTAAGATTACTTCATGTTTTCCAGATGTATGCGAAGAACGTTGTAATGTACTTAATTAAAAATTAAATTAAATGTGATTTCAGATTAAGGTATAGTAGAGGTGAGCTATACAGAATAGAATTGAGTTTGGTTAAAATAAAATTCAGCATGTTTTCCCCCACTCATCAGTTTGGGATTATAAAAAATTTTTTGACACGTTTTTCCATTATTTGAAAGCAATCTTCATTATGAAACTATTGCAAAATTCCTTACAAAACAAGATTAGCTACAACAAAATTGCAATATATGTAAAAATATCATAACTTAATAGCAACAAAATTAAATGTAAAAATGAACGTTAATATACATAAAAGGCAATTAGAGTTGATTTTGTACTTGGATGTAATGGTCACCGAACACTGGCAACGAAGCTATTCAATGACTTTTCGCCACATTGCTGTGATACATATGTTTATATTCCCTACACAAGAATTTTCAGTTTTTACATCATCAGAATGTCGAATTTCACAATTAGAGATCAGGCTAGTGCAATAAAACCTAGAAACGGTGTCCTTTGACTAGTTTTTGTTTAGTCTACATGGGTCACCATTTTCGTTAGGAAATCTATTCAATTGTGGTGCAGCGCCAGAATTTCGAATTTTCAATTAAGATATCGGGGAGGTAGGGGGGGGGGGGGGGGGAGTTATAAATATATGTTGAGAAAATTGTGTTTGTGCTGGCCAGACTTCAAGTAACACACGTGTTGTGGTGAAGCCAGTTGACATACAACTGTTGTTGATTGTATGTCAACTGGCTTCACCAACAACACGTGTGTTACTTCTCAAAAGTATTTACATCTGACTTGGAAGATCCAGCACATCAATCATTCACATGAATAGGACCCAGCTCCTGGGTTGAAACGTTGTGATTAAACACCTGAAAAAACTCAAGACTAGACATTCACAACCTATCGAATATATATATATATATATATATATATATATATATATATATATACATATGAAAAAGAGTTAAACTCTAGGATTCGTCTCAGAATGTCTCAAAACGGATTTCAATGAAGAAATCTTTCTACAATTTTGATTTTAAAATTTTTGGAACCATTGCAATAGCTTCGCAAAACGAAAAATCGCGAAAAACAGATCATTCTCAATTGTATTTTGTGATTCAAATTAGACTTTTGGATATTCACCATTTTTGCGCGTTTTTATCGATTTTTCAGCAAATTTGAATGTAATTTAAATACATTTTTCCGCATAATTTTATTTAAAAAGTTCCAGTCGTGCAACATGATCTTATGAGCGAATTTTTGTACATTGTCGTACTATATTATGTTAGATTGTTTTGAAAATTAAGGACTTTGTGCAAAAATAAGTTTTTACTACGAATCGCATGGCAAAAACTTGTTAAAAGGACTTAGAGCGAGAATAAGTTTTTACTACGATTTGCATGACAAAAACTTGTTGAGAGAAATTGTTAACTGCTGATTTCATGGCAAATAACTCGTTCTAAATTACATTCTGCGATCAAAATAAGATTTTAGATTTCTCTTTTTCAGTTTTGACAGCATTGTCGCAAATAAATATAAAATTTAAGGTACTGTTTTCAGAATAAATTAGTACATAAATTCTTATTCTACCAGGGGCTTATCTCCATCAATATACGAGTTAAAAATGGGATCCCCCATAATTTTTAGCGAGGAACTCAACCATGACACTGTTGCGCCCAATTGCGCATCCAAGTGCAATTAACACCTACCTTGTTTTTTCAGATGAGAACCCCCACTTTTTAGTGCAGATTTGAATTCTATACAAAATTTTATGAAAAAATGACCCATCACTTGAACTTTTAGTAATCACAAACGAGCATAGAGAGCATAAATTGTGAAATATCGAATTTTTGAAGATATTAAATTGCCGCATATGATACATGATTATATCATATTGTTTCACGCTGAATCACGTAGTGATGTTTATTCATTGATATTCGTAACACCAACTTGGAAAAACACCTAAAAAAAACCCGTCAGAATCACATGTCTTCACTCACTTTCACAAGCGATAATTGTACTAAAATTTCGTTTTTCGGTGTTTATCTCAAGTTGGTGTAACGAAAATCCATAAATAATCATCACTCCGTGATTCAGCATGAAAAACTACCATAAAATCATGTGTCAATGTGGTAATTTAATATCTTCAAAAACTTGACATTCCACAATTCTGAGATTGGAAATTGGCCTTATCAGGCAAAGACTTATGCCATTGGTCCTCCCGACTGGATCACGCTCCCACAATTGTATTGATTGATGTTTCATAATTTGTGCTCCATTAGCTCGTGATTGTGCTCGTTTGTGCGCACTAAATAGTGATTTAGTGTGCACTATTACATACCCACTACTATTACACTAAATAGTGTAAAAGTGATGGGTCACTTTTACAAGAAATTTTTGTAGAATTGAAATCTGCAATAAAAATAAAAAAAAAATGGGGGTTCTTGACCAACAATGTTGTTAATTGCGCATGAGTGAGCAATTGCGCGGTGCGCAAAAATGTCATGGTTGAATTCCTCGCCATTAATTATGGGGTATACCACAAATTTGTTATTTTTAAATCGTACATTGACGGAGATAAGCCCCTGATGCATACCTCGAGAGACACTCTGTATGTATATGTATAAAATTATAAATAACATTTGATTTTTAATAAATTTTTAATGTTTTTCTATCATAAATCGCATATATATATATATATAATATATATATATATATATATTATATATATATACAGGGTGTCCCAACAGTAACCCCCCCCCCCCCCCCCCCCCCAGGTTTCTGATACTACGTAAGTTTTGAGGAAAAAAATCCAAAAGTCATCTATTGAGGATTACCTACTTCCAATACCAAAACCGAAAAAAAGGTTTTAGCGTGCGAGCTGTGAGGACATTAGAAGGAAAATGTGTCATTTTGGCTCTTATTTTGTGATTTGGCGAGAAAAACTCCCCCAAAATCATGTATCTCATGTGGCAATTGAACATCTACAAAAACTCGATATTACATAATTTCTGCACTTTTTGCACAGTTTATTTTTCTCTCAAACATTCAATGCGCACTAGGATTGACTACAGCACCAGTTACCAATTTGAGTTTCCAAAACTAACCAAAACTTGAAATTTTATTTGATCCAAAATATTGTAATACTGTAAATATTGGACGCATAAATTATGTATATGCGTCAATCTGTGACACTATTGGTACTAGTTGGTTCTGATCCCAGGTAGAAATTTTAGAAATTCCGTCCCCTTCATTACTTTTTACCCAAGGTAAAGCTGACAAAAATCAATTTAAAGAAGTTTTTTTCAAGTTTTCTCCCAAACGACTCAAGCTATTTTCATGGAACATACAGGAGTTATACAGAAACTTACATTGTCACAAAACTCAGAGAAACGATTTAGCGTCACAAACAATTTCTAAACTTTCATCCCCGTTCTTACTAATCATATAATGAAGTCAAAAACTATATACACCCCCTGAACTATGGTTATATTTGGGGGGAGGGGGGGCACAGAAAAATATCCTAAAACTGCAAGGTAATGAGGTTTCAACTAAATCTAACCGAACAAAAAGAATTACTTATATTGAAATGAATGACAAAATAGGTATTTACTTGGTTAGCGAACTTATATCTTTCCTTTACTGTCGTCTCACAATGTGGTTATTCATCCAGTCCTCAGTTTGGAAATTGGCTATAACACAAAATACAGCTGGTATGAATGTTTTTGTTCAACTCTTTCAGATCCAGTTTCACCTAATAGAGGATTTCACAGTGCGAAGATGGCCGAACATTGGTCTGACGATTGCCTAACTTTTGTCTGTTCAAATGATACGCTACTAGTGCTTATTTCTGTAGTCGTGTATGTTACCGGGTTTTGACAACGTTCCTGTTATGTTCGTGATGTTTACACTATTCACATCTGGTTTTCATGATTCTATTTTTAATCAAATAACAATTTGGTCTAGGTTTTGAACATGAATTATGTCAGAAGTTTCGACTTTCATTATGGAGTGGTTGAATAGAGGGGGTAATACTGATGAATAGTGATATTCACAATATTCTCATCTGGGTTTCGCTTTTTTTCCAACAAGGAAGTTGGTCTTGTTTTGGAACATAAGTGTTGTGGAGTCACAGTCATAAAATGTGAAGTGAGAAGAAGAAGTTCCTTTAATAACCACTAAGATAGATTGAAAAAATAATCTCTCATAAAGAAGTTCAATCTCGTGTTCACATTTTTTTTTTTTTTTTTTTTTTTATTCAAAATTTCCACTACTCTTGCAAATCCTAGGAAGTTTATTTCCATTTAGTTATATTTATGTATTTACAATTTATCAGTGGCGACCACGGAAACTTCCGATTTGCAAACTAATTGCTTGAATATTGCAGATGAATGAATATTATATACAATTCCAAATCCAAGCTGCAGAATGATATTGAGCGGTCAAGTAGGAATACTACCTAATCATCACAGTTAGTTGGGAAAGGGTAAGACCCCGTCAGACTTGTAGAAGTAGGAAATATTCATCTTATACTAATATCACAGACTTGGACAAATAATAAGCATTACTTTTAACAGAAAAGAGAGAGCATTACTTTTAACAGATATACAGAAATTCATACTGAGTTGGGTTTAGCAATAAATTAATAAAGCCTGATATCACAGAGAATCAAATATCACAGTCGAGACACTATCGATGCTGCGGAAAAGTGGACGAAGTCCCAAGAGAGTAATATTCTACAGGATTACAATATATGCATTTAAATCCTGAGGCGAAAAGATGATCATAGAAATATACCAGATATGGTGGTATCAGGTTTGCGTTCATAAGAAAGAAATAATTTAAATTGCTGAATTATGTGCCTAGTATGAACGATAACAAATTTAATGTGGTTTACGAAACACAAACAAGACAATTCTTTCACCTTGGGCGGCGACGTCATAAGTCATAATACCTTAACAGAAATGGAAAAGATCTGTTATCTTTTCCATCAGGTAGGGATTGAATCATTGAAGGCTAACACTCGATTTTGACATCGATTTCATAATCGGAAGGCCAGAATAAATTTCATCGATTAATCGGTTCTAAAAAATCGATTTTTAGCTAAAAAGTTCTAAAAAATCAATAAATTTCCTAAATTCCCTATGTGCAGTAATATGTGATTATATGCCCATAAAATGGCCATCATCAAAATAACCAAATCAATGAATGGTCACCATGGGATCATTGAATTCATCAATCCAAAACCATTCATCAATTCAAGCAATAGCATTACCTATTGCAATGTCAATGATTAAAAAATAGTATGATAAAGTTTGCAAAAAATAATCTTCTAGGACACTCGGCAAGAACAGTAAGTTGAACAAAATTTTGCCATTAAGCCTATTTATCTTCTGAGTGAGAATGATGGACGTTGTGTGATACATTACTTCCGTTAGTTGTGCTAGAGTCCCATGAGTTTGCTTTCAAGCTGCTCGACAAGTAGCCACGTCTATTTTTTAGTATTTTTTCCCGTCATAATCTTAGCAACGTCCTCAAAATATAATATACCTACGAAAAGCCATATGGATACCTAACAACTGCTCAGCAGGTACTGATGGTACCTACCACACTTTCTTGACTCATCCCTACCGTCAGGTGGCTGTACGATCCCTAGCTGTTATCATGCTTGTAGCAGAATGTAGGTAACTAGGGCAACATATCGCACCCTGGCAAGAAAAGTGACACTTTTAAAAAACCTCACTTTTCAGGAGAGCCAAAAAACCGAAATCAGTAACACAATAATGATGATTACGTCCAAACGCTGCTACTTGGGACGGCCATTTTAACTTATTGTACGGAAGAAGCAATTCAGATAACAGATATCTTAATATATGTTTTGTTAATGTCATCAGGAATTGATTATTCGGCCAAAAAAGGGGAATTTCGTCGATGTGTCACTTTTCTTGCCGGAATAGTTCAAAAGGTGCTAGTAAATTGAGTTGTAACTAGCTATGCAAAACGACACTTCCATTTTTTTAAATTGAAAAAAAGGGTGTGAAACAACAAAAAGCTTGTTGTAACAGCAACATTTTAATAGAACAGAAGGAAGAGTGAACCTTAATCACAGCACTTGAAAAAGTTAGGCACTTTTGGGTGGCACTTGATTAGGTACTTAAGTCTTACAATTTCCCAGATAAATGTCATTACCTATTCTCAAACTAAATTAATTATTTAAAGAACTAGAGAACGCAACACAATACTAACTTATACATACATTTAAAAAACTACTTCAGTCTGCAAAGAAGTACTCGCATTCAAGCAAAAATTGTTCATAAAACCAAGGAACATTAATTAAAAAAAGTTTTTTCTGAAGAGATAACAAGGGTTTATTAAAGAATAATAAACCAAAAGAGATAGGTAGGACCTAAGGCTATTGGTAATACCTAAAGCACCAACAACTGACACTGTAGAAACTAATTAAAAAGAGTTTGGCACGGTTGTGCCATTAGAGCTAAGACTAGGAAATTCGGAGTCACATATAAGTCATTAGCAGTCAGTTAAATAAGGCGCAATAGTAGGATTCATAAAATTGAGGAATTAGGCTGTCAGCAATCAAATCATTAATATCTGGTTTCTTACCATCTGCTAATGGTATCTTGCTTGGGTAAGCAGGGGATAGACTGAGCTCGCAAGGATGGGACGAAGAAGCACGCCTTGAAGAGGCTCGAGTACTTTTGACAACCACTTCCGAAAATTCATCTTTGAAACCAGATTTAAGAAACAGAACCCCTTGAGTCGATTTTTGAGCCTTCATGACCCTTACGTCTGTGGTTTTAATTGACTTTCCATCAACGGTTTCACTGTAATTAGTTCCAGTTTGCTGCGCCAAACCCTTGAGATCATAAAACTGGGAAAATTTTTTCAAAGTGTCACCTTTCTTGCTGGAAGTTGGCCCAAAACCGATGCAAGGAAAACTGACACTAACGACTTCCCACAGCCAGTGTTGTTACTACAGCCAAAACAACTTTTTCCTCTGGTAGATATCAGTCTGGAGCACGCAATGAAAGTGCTAACCCAAAACCGGATTTTTTGAGAAGTGTCACTTTTCTTGCCGGGGTGCGATATGATAAGTCACTTTCTTCTCTATTTTCCAAATAGGCTCGCGGATGAATTGTCCTACAAACTCAATAGTTCGAAATCACCTTCACTTCGTGGAACCGAAACTAAGGGAATTCTCAACATCGATGATGATCATAATGATATTAGGTTTAGCTGAAGCTGTTGCGGCGTGTAGCCAAGTTGAATTGTTGATATCATGTTGACTCATGTCACCTACGTGGGTGAACGTTGTTGGCAATAACACACATTTCGCGGTGAACATAAGATTTCTGAATGTTGAGACTTGATGGACGCATCAAATATGTTTACTAGAAAGGAAAATAAGCGGTTGATCAAATTCACTACCTATTAAGATAAACAGAGCCTCAGTCAACTTGCCTGCTGTAGAAAACATATAGTCGGGGCAGACATACGAATCTGTTAAGTGTTGAGATTTGATGAGTACCTACAACAAATATGCTTACTGGAAAGGCCAATATGCGGTTGATCAAATTCACTAAGATAAAGCGGAGCCTCAGTCAACAACAGTCAGCAGAAAACATAATCACAAATTTCAAGTTCACAAATGATAGTTAGTTCTTCGACCCTCAATTTACCAAGTATTGAACAGGCAGTAGCTTACAAGAAAATGAATAGAAATCGCCAACTGCGTTGATGCTAATAACAGGTAGCTGCAAGTAGCCGAATTAGGTACTTTCTTGAGCGTCGATGAAAGCTGGCGGAGATTGATCATAAATCAAGATCACAAATATATTACTGAAGATTTAGTTGTCTAGGCAACATCAAGCTGGAACGACAAACTCAATGATGATGGGGGAATTCAGCAATATTCAAGTCCGAGTTCAAGGGAAACGTATTCAAGTCGGTTGATGTGGAAACATGTCGAAATGAATTTCACGAATTGCGCATTGATTATTTCACATTTAAAACGAAAAAACGGCGCGGAAGAAAACGTGTTCTCTATGTTAACAACGAACTACAACTCTCTCGGGGTCATGCCTGTACAGTCTATGGGAGGTTACAAAGCTTCAAACATTGGAGGAGAGGAGCAGGTTCACCACCCTTGTCATAAAAATGAAGGTAGCTTAGCAGTAAAGGGAGACCTTGATGCGAATGCAAAGCTGCTAACGAAATTGAATAGATAAATGCTGGGACCTCCAGTTGTAATTGCGTTCAAATGAGTCTCAAGCAACGGTGGCAGTGTGGGAACGGGAAGAGAAAGGCGTAAAACTATACCTTTCCGAATGCGATAAAGGTGCTAGGTATAGAGCTCTCAGGATTTAGAAGTGCAAAAGGACCAGGGACTGTGCAGTGGCGGGTTGATGGGATACTGGGCCGTTTGTGGCCCCCTCCCCTCCTCTTCCCCCTCTCATAGGTGAATTCGCGGATCAAGATTCGTGGGAGCCCGTGGTGAAGAGGGAACCGCGAATCACGATCCGCGAATTCACCTATGAGAGGGGAAGAGGAGGGGAGGGGGCCGCAAACGGCCCAGTCTCGCATCAGCCCACTGCAGCACCGTCCCGCTCCTTTTGCACTTCTAAAACCTGAGAGAGCTATACCTCGAAAATAAGCTCTTCGAAAATGCGATATGGCAGGGGTCCTTTTCCTTCCTGTTGTCGCTTCCTGGAGTTATCCAGCTGTCAAAAATTATTAGTGAAGGTAGCATATGACCTGGCTAAAACTCGACATATTTCTCAACTTCACGAGATTGGTGGAGGAGAGCACATTTCAAGAGGTGGGGCTAATCGAAATCTGTAGTAAGACTTCTCTCACGCAATGAGGATGACCCTATCCTCCACAATATTCTTCAGAGCCTTTGCTTCGTTATGACAATAATAAATCTCGAGCATTCTCGGAAGCGGTGCAGTCATTATCGTGGCTTGAAAGGACCAAATGTTGGGGCGTACTGAGAAGGCACGAGCTGCATTAACCAAGTATACTTAACACGATGTAAATGGGGAGGGGAGGGGGGAACGGGATTACACACACACAGGCGCGTGCGAGAGAGAACACTGTTGATATATGTACAAAACTTATTTTATTTAGCTGAAGCGGGGGGAATAAAACAAGGATGCGTATATAACAAACTGATCAAAAAGTTCAGCTATTTTTTTGCGGTGTAGGCTAAATGGCGGACAACACGAACGAACAGCAGAACAATACACTTTTTGTACTCTTGATTGGTACTAGCGTCACAGCGCTCAGTGTATTAATAAGTGAAAAGGAGGGGAGACCCCCCAGGGGTGCCAACATCATGTGGGGGGAAAACATCAGGCGCCAGGTAGGCGGGCGGAATTTAAATTAGCAGTCCCAATAACTATATAGCGAAAAAATGTAAGATAGTCTGATGAAGGAGGACCCGAGTTCACCAACATTCACACTTGCAGAAGCAATACAAATTGTGACATTAAAAGAAGCTTCACTTGTTCATCACAGGTGCCTTGGAGGGTTCAGGTGAAAACGGAGCCCGATTTGAATTTTATGAAAGGTAAGACCTTTAAAATAGCAAAAATTGTGGTTTGTGGAACACCACGAATCCAATGACTGTCGTTTCAAATCAGCAACCAGTGATAGGTGTTCATTTGAGGGACACTTGGCATCCGTTTGTCATTCGAAAAAACGCAAAAAAAAAAAAAAAAAAAAACTTTTTCACTCATCGGTACAGGCCCTCAAATGAGAGAAGGTGATGAGGTAATCCTCAGTGATTCGTTCTATTTTGTCAAAGACATGTGGAGTGACAAAGACGACATAATTATCAAAAATAAAAACCAAAAATTTGAAATGGATTGTGGATGTGGGTACAACGTGGTTACACGTGATTTATAAAAAAAAATTAATGATTTTCCTTTCACATCCCAAAAATTTAATTTTACCGCATATGGTGGACATGAAATAGAAGTACTTGGAAAAGTGAGTGCTCTAATCGACCATGCCCATTTTATTGGCAACACGAATTTTTATGTTACTAATGAAGGGAGTAAAATAATAAATGTACAAACGACGAATTCATTGATTGATACTATTCTTCAAAAGCCAACACAACCCCCGATCGTTTTATCAAGCGCTCATATAACGGAACACCTATATACCTACTCGTACATGTTGGCCAATATTGTGACCGGAATATCCATACTTAAGTGACCTAATCACTGGTGTCTTCTCTGCTTGTAATGAGTTAACAACGCACACACACAAAGTAATGTTCAACAACTATGTTGTTAAATTTTTTGAAATTTTAAGGGTGTTTAAGCTGTTGGATTCATGGATTCGAACTTCAAGGTGAGGAGACTCACAACTGTAATTTCACGGAGATAAATCATTTCTACCGAAAGCAACAAGGGTTCCAAATATCAAAGACAAAGCATTCGAACCACCAGATCTGGGTCCTATATGAACATAACATGAGATTCTTCGCAAATAACAATGTAAGCCGGCGAGAAAGCGCAGAAGAATGTGAAAACATTGATACAGAAATATAACAGAGGGAGACAGCTGTTGACTTACTAAACGGAAGACATGGTGGCAGTAGGAGGTATCGTCAATGTTGACAGCCGCAAAAGCGGCCTGCACTTCATTGTATTCGTCGATCTTTATTCAGCTAGAAAAAATCATAGTATTCTCAATACTAACATGGAATCCGGTAATTAGGACAGGAAACAATGATTGAGTAGCTAGTATACTAGTATATGGACACGTCAATAACCGGCCAAAGGTTTTGGGTTACTCGTTGCAGTAACGCTTATAACATTGCTTGAATCAAGGATTCGGTTCATGGAATATGAATCAGATGAACCTGATTCACTGATCATGGAACCATTTTCTCTACTTTGATGGGTAAATACAGATTCACATGCAGTGGAATACATGACGCCAACAGAAAACTGGTGGGTTCGAAACAAAGCTGGGCGCGCGGCGCGCAGTTTCGAAACTTGAGTTTGAGCTGGACTAGAATGATTACAAAATCCATTTTATTTGGATTTTTTCACACCTTATTTGCTTTTTCAATGACTCTTAGATCCGTTCATTTATGAAACCACATTTTACATAAGATAACACTTTCAGTCCAACCGGCTGAGTTCTCTGATCATCAGAGCGCCCCCCCCCCCTCCCCCGGTCGCTGTCTGCAGAAGTTTCCAAACTGATTTCCAACTGGTTTTGGATCATCAAATCGGTCAGAGCTTTTCCCAGCTAACCAGTTTTCGATTGTTTGCTTTCCTCAGAGATGTTGAGTGGAAAAGAATAAAAAAATATGCAGATTTAAGCAAAAGGTTTACTTGTGACGACTCCAACACGGGGTAACCGGCAGAATCCTCTTTTAAATTAAAGGGGCCACTTCTTGCGGGAGAGTAAAAGCTGATTATGGTGACTGAAACTCTTTTCCAATGAAAACCCTGAGCAGTGAGCCCCCTCAATTCCAAACTCACAGCAGCAGTAAAATGGATGGACTCCAATCCCCAACTCAATCATTTTGAAAGTTGACAGACATCACCTATGCGCACTTGACCAATCTCAAATGAGTTTTAAATGGTTTGAGAGTCACTTCAAACCGCCTCAGCAAACAAACCTATGTACAGTATGAAAACAGCAATCATTGTTCTCATGATCCAACATGACTTGTTGCAACTGTGGAAGAAGTGAAATACACAGAGCCAACTAATTTACTTTCCCAAAACTCCTACTAGAGTGAGTCTGAATTCCATCTTAACCTGTTCATCGCGCCTAACATTTCCCTCGCCTACACGATAAAAAAAATTTTTTTTTTCACCAAAACTTCTTAGTTGTGTTATTGACGATTAAAACAAATTTTTATTCATTTTTTAGGGCAAAATTGAGTAGGTATTTGCTATGCCCGATAACGTCTCGGACGGCGCATTGGCAAGTAATCTCTTTGTCCGAGAATGTCTTGGAAGTCGCACTGGCAATAATTTTCATTAGCCACTGCGAGACCCTCTCGGACGATAAGTTCATTACTTTGACAACCCTCTATCGTGTGTGTGTATTTGTGACTCGACGGTAGCCCTACACCTGCTCGTGGTTCCCTCCTCCGCCGTGCAGCGGCGCTAGTCTCCTCTTTTATCAGTCTGGGCTTGTATGATCGCTCCGACCTGTAAATCTACGGATTTATCCGTGTAGTGGATTTATATAGGTATGTTCTACTTGGTGTAGGTAGACCAAGTGGGACGTTGTGAAAAGTACCCATATCTTGGTTATGCGGGTTAGTCCCTGTATTATTTCCGAAGGAAATGTGAGCGAAATTGTCAAGGACATTTTGCTGGGTGGTTGAACCTCGTGGTTCGTTCATTGGTAGGCCGCGAGGGGCGCCAGGTTCGGTTCGAGCTGTTTGGAAATGTGTATTCGGGTGCTGAACCGTTGTGTAATATTCCGGTCTCAGATTTACATCTGTAGGAGGGACGGAATGTGTTTGATTGAGGTACTGGAAAGTACCTTTTGGTCAGTGCGGTGTATGCAGGATAGGAGTGTATTTAACACTCGGATCGGCGGTGCGACCGTGAGATGAATATTTAGTATATTCATGTATATGGGTAGAATCGTAAGAACTACCTTCCGAGAGGTTCTGAAAAGAATCCTCGATCCCTTGTGTGTGTAAGGGAGTAGCTAACAAACCCTTTGTGGATTTGTTAGGTAAAGCTGCGATCTCGTCGAGAGGTTCGAGCTTTGGGCACGGAGCTGGCCCGTGTAGTTTGTCACTACGTTTTGAGTGAGTATCGAGTTTCGGATAAGGAGCTGTAGCGGGGCCGATGCCCGTTCCAGCGCCGAGCTCCTCTTCCTCGAACCCGAGGAAGTAAGAGGGGCTTCG
This sequence comes from Adelphocoris suturalis, assembly GCA_030762985.1. Classification (NCBI taxonomy): domain Eukaryota; kingdom Metazoa; phylum Arthropoda; class Insecta; order Hemiptera; family Miridae; genus Adelphocoris; species Adelphocoris suturalis. Next base: position 28,841,914 of record CM061045.1, on the reverse strand, counting down.
CTCCATAGAGATATCCGAGTGTGTTTACTCGATAAAAAAATACCTTTCCGTTCGGATGAAGGATTTATTAAGAGGAGGGACTCGCTCGACAAAGCTCTCTCCCAGCTTGATGTCGGGGTCCTCTCCGAGCCTTGATAAAGGCTTCCTTGGACGGTAAATTGGAGCGTATGAGCTGTGCAATTTCCCGGCGTGCCCCGGCGGACAATCAAGAGCGTAATGCTGCGAGATTCGGGCGACACGTCTAAGGTATCCCTGCGGACGCGACGTTTTAGACGAAGTCTTAAACGTGCCGGGTGGTACCCTGACTGGAGATCTACGTTGGGCAATGAGTAGTGCAATGACTAGACTCGTAGATGCCAAGAAGATCGAGAGAATCTGTGAGGAGAGGAAGATATGCCTTTCTGAGTCTTGAATGCGTGTAGAAACTTCGTCGAGAGGTGAGAAGAGACGTCAGCGAGACCAGAAGGTGGAATGAATACGGAGGGCTCCGTGCGTGGTATTTATAGGGGGGTGGCCGCCTCCGGCCGCCCCCTGGTTGGTCCGCTTAATTTCATTAGCTCGCCTGGTGTTTCCCTATTGGCTCGCATAGTGTTTTCTCAGAATCTGTGAATATGATAGCTGAGTTGGTTTGCCAGCCTCGCCCTTGCATTTCGTAGAGGTCGATTGATTATTTCCTTGGGCTGTTGTTTTCAAGACAACTTTTGTGAGTTGTCCTGACGAACCCTTCTCCTGCAGTGGGTGTTTGGCTTGTTGCTTATTTGTGAATATTTCGTTCGTGAGTGAATATTTCGCATATTCTCTCGGGCGAAATATGTTATTTTGCTGAGTTGTAACTCGACGTCTTTTATATGTAATTGTGTCGTGTGTACCTCTTTTTGGTAGCCCTGAAAAGGGTTGTTGAAATGCTGTGGTGGAATTCACCACAATCCGTATGCCAAGAAAAAATATATTTATTGGTGAGGAGATTGTGTACCAGTCAAACCCTTAGTGAAAATACAGGATAGTTGGGCATGTAGATCAGAATGATGTGTATAGTTTGGTGGTCTAGATGCTCGCAAGCTCGCATCCCAAGAAGACATAACATCAAGTAGTCAATCCCTTAGTAAAAATGCAGATTAGTTGAGCATGTAGATCAGAATGATGTGTATAGTTTGGTGGTCTGGATGGTCGCAAGCTCGCATCTCAAAAATACATAACATCAAGTAGTCAATCCCTTAGTAAAAATGCAGATTAGTTGGGCATGTAGTAGTCAATCCCTTAGTAAAAATGCAGATTAGTTGGGCATGTAGATCAGAATGATGTATATAGTTTGGTGATCTGGATGCTCACAAGCTCGCATTTCAAAAATACATAACATCAAGTAGTCAATCCCTTAGTGAAAATTCAAATTAGTTGTACATACATGCAGGTCAGAATGACGTTTTAGTAGTACATTTCGGGAGTTTTACGAGCAAAAAAATACACCAGTCAATAAGATTTGAACCCACGACATTTGTCACACGAGACCGTAATCATCCATTGAGCTACCCCTCAACTATCGTGTCAGGAGACAATCACAATACTTCACTATTCAGTAGGAGGGAGATAAAAGTGGGAGACTAGCGCTGCTGCGCGGCGGAGGAGGGAACCACTGGCCGGTGTAGGGCTAGAGTGTATTTGTGTTTGCCTGTGTGTGTGTGTCTGTGTGTGTCTGTGTTTTTTCGGAATGGGAAAAATTCAGTCATCAAGGTTGTGTAAAACAAGCAACAAAAAAAACTCGAAAAGAAACGTTATAAAATGTTTTTATTAGTACAAAAGTATATAGGTACCTACCTAACTTTTATAAGATCAAAAGTAGTTATAAGTACCAATGAAGGTATTTTACAGTAAAATATAATCATAGGTAAGTTTGATGAAATAGGCAAGGTACCTAACTTCAACGAACATATAGGTAGGTACGGAATATTGGTACATGTTCACTTTTGAAACGAGTTATTATAAAATATAAAAAAATGAATAACATAACTAGGTACCTTATGAAAATTAAAACATTATAAACATTTACCTATGCATAAACATGTTTCAGATGGTACAATTTAAAACATCGAGTTAAGCACAGAAATATAGGATCTTTACAATCACTACATGCCATACATACGTCCCTCCTAATTTGTTTGCTCTCCCAGCACCATTTACACCGGTTGTATTTAGTTTTACCTCTTTGGTCAAATTGTTTTTCTGGTACGTGAAAATCGTCTTTGATTCGGGAGGTTGGTGTCGTAGTTGGCGTAATCTGCCGATTTTGTAATCCAGACTTTAACAAACACTCTATCACTTCTACACGAAATTTCAACGCCGTCATTGTTGCCAAATTAAATTGATTGTGCAGAAGAAACGCATTAGTAAATTCCATATCGAAGACATGGATCCCTATTTTTTTATTCCACTTTATAGATTTTCTCTCAAATGGATAATAGCTGAGAAGCTGATCATTTTTGTCAATCCCCCCCCCCCCCCCCCCCCATTGAATCGTTGTATTTTGCTACACATTCTGGTTTTCTAGTTGTTTTTGTCTTCGTCTTCACTTCGACCATTACCTCGCCAAATTCAGAACTTATCATCCTTACATCCCGTTTGTCATACCATTTTAGCATGCAAATCCCCGATGAATTGTACCCGTGGGCAACTTGACCTTTCTTCAATTTCTGGGGCAATGGGGCATTGCCCCGTCGATCACCTCTAAGGGTTCCTGTGACATAGGTTTTCCGAGCAAGCATATCTTCGGTCAGCTGAAGGCTGTTATAATAGTTGTCAGCATAGAGTGAGTGGCCATGGTCAAGAAAATTTTCCATAAGTTTCCACACGACTTTTTTAGAGTGGTCAGTGCCACCAACCTCAGCATCCCCCTTACCGTGGTAAACCCAAAACCTGAGAACCAGGCCATTGGGCTCCGTAATCATATAGAACTTGACGCCATATTGATGTTTCTTCATAGGCATATATTGCCTAAAACGAAGCCTTCCTCGCCACAGAACTAGCGATTCGTCAATGCAGAGGTTTTTGTGGGGATAGAATACATTCGTCATGGTGCTTTCAAAATAATCAATGAGGTATTTTATCTTGAAAAGAGGGTCTACATTTTTTATTTCCTCTGGTGTTACGGGATTTTTTGAGAAGTGAAGGGCCGATAATATGTACATAAACCAAACCCCGCCCCAAAAAACAAACTGAAACCAGGGGTTAGAGGAATCGGCAATTCGTTCAAAAAATTCTTTCTCCAATACATTTCTAGTTCAGGGAGTTTTACGATACCTGTTGTAAATAACAAACCTAGAAATGTTTTGAACTCGTAAACAGTCAATGGTTTCCACCTTTTTATACTCACACTTGCACTTGTATGTTTCAAGGTCAGCAAGGCCAACTATCGTCTGCAGACACTCGTCCGAAACCAAAAAACACCACCAACTGTAAGGGGAATTCGAAGGAGGATATACCTTCAGCCCCCCCCCCCCCCCCCCCCGTAAAAATTCACTCCGTGGTAGGTACCTGAGGACTACTTTGGGACCAAAGAGGCTGAACAATGGGTGTTGATGATGGGGGAGAGGAATCAGGGGCATTTTGAGAGACAAATTCATTAGAAAGAGGCGATGGGTTGTCAGGCTGAGCAGCATGGGAGATAGGTCGACTAAGATCACCTGTTGACACATGTTCATCAAGACCACTTACTGACGAGGTTGAAGCACCTTCCTGGGTAGCACTGGGGAGTGTATCAACAGTAGATGCAGCCCTTGTGTCTTCGGTATCAGAATCATCCTCTGAGCTCCAAGGCAAACCAACAACTCAACATCATCATCATCATCGTCTGAGCTGTCATCATCCGACAGGATACCTAACGCCGAATGGATTTCCTCAGCAGTACATTCAGTGAGCGTTTTTGTTTGTAGGTATGGTGGCAGATGACGTACGGCAACTGCAAACAAACATTGCAAATTATTACACTAAGGATTTATTATTCCTGGATACAGCATAACTAGGACCTGTCTCTTTCTATCCATGACAAAAAATAAGAGAACCAATCATGCTGCACGATCATAAGTCGAATTTCCGTAAATTACCGTACTATTTTGTTATATTGGTTTGAAAATTCAGCAATTAAATAAAAATACATTTTTAACTACCAATTTCATGTCTAAAAACTCGTTCCAAATAATATTCAATAATTTCGTTTTTTCCAGTTTTTATGTATTCATTGACAAACAACAACGAAATTTATGAACATTTTTAATAGTTGAAATGGGGGAAAAAACGGGATTGAAATTAGAACGGTAGCGGAGCTCATTACGGACATATTGGAATTTTTATTTCACTGACGCCTTGATCGCCACATTACAATTGAACAGGTTATAGAAGTAGGTTGGCATAACTGCCGAACATGATAGGCGGTAAATTCAAATGTTCACCATGATTGTCACTATCACAACACGCCCCCTACAAACATGAGAACATTAATGATAGAACTCAGAATATAGGTACCCTAAAAACAAAAACCAGGTAAGACTGAGATTATGAAATTCATTAAGATATAAACCTAATTGCACATGAACATAACGAGTATAAGACAAAATTTCAATATATAAATGTTTGACATAAATTATCAACAAAATTTAAAGGATTGACAAAAACTTTATAAATGGTAAAAAGAATACAACAATAATGACTAAATCAATCCTTCAGGCCAAATTGCTTGATCAAAAAATCATGTTTAGGCTTGGAAAGTGGCTTAGTCATAGCATCAGCCAACATATTTTCAGTAGGCAAGTAATCAATTGACACAGCGCCATTCCTAACATTGTCCTTCAGAAAATGATACCTGATATCGATGTGTTTTGATTTATTACTAATCACATCATTTTTACATATTGTCACACCACACCTTGGTAGAACTACATACTGAATTAGGATTAATGTCACGCATTAAAGACCTCAACCATAATACCTCCTGAACATTGAATGACAACGCCATATACTCGGCCTCCACAGTACTTAGAGCAATAGTACGCTGGCTGTTTTCCCTTTCCACTCCGATAAAATATACAAGGATCTGCCTTTAAACTCTGCAGACCAAGACCCTGCAACACAGACGATATTTTTTCATTCCATACCCGGCCTGCCTGCTTAAGGCCATATACGGCTTTATGCAGCTTCCATACCTTTCCTTTATCAGATGGTTTAACTAGGTTGGAAGGTGGAGTCACGTAGATCTCCTCTTTGAGATCCCCGTAAAGGTATGCCGTCTTTACGTCTAAGTGATCGACATCTAGGCCCCTTCCAGCAGCTAGTGCAAGCAGATATCTCAACGATGCATAACGCACAACTGGTGAAAAGGTCTCCTGATAATCCTGACCAGCTGTTTGTGCACAACCACGCACGACGAGACGAGCTTTGTAGGTTAAAGGCTGGTCGGCATTGGATTTGATTCTGTAAACCCAGCGAGTGGACAGGGGTTTCTTTCCTTCTGGAAGGCTCATCAACGTAAAAGTGTTGTTCTTCTTCAAAGAAGCAAATTCGTCAGCCATTGCTGCTTTCCATGATTCAGCATCTTCACTTGCGAGAGCCTGACTGAGTGTTGATGGTTCGCCCTGATCCATCTCTTCATGAGCAAAATATGTGACAAAATCAGGCCACTGTTTGGGTTTTCTTGACCTTTTTTCATTACTTGGGGGACTCTCATCTTTCCTTTTCATGGGTTCATCTTCTTCAAAACCATAAAAATCATCTTCATGATCTGATAATGGCAAAGGGACATCTTGTGGCTCTAGTTGGGACATTTCGTTAAGGTTGTCCAACTCCATATCTACAACGTCAGTGTGGTCGAATTCATCCGTCAATTCTGATTCAAGTTCCTCTTTGACATCCGATTCATTCAAGATATCCAATTTGTCAGATTTCGAAGTCTTCTCAACGGCTAACTCTTTTCCGTTTTCATCAGAGCTGAGTGACTTAGTACCAGATGACTTTAAAGGGAGTTCATTGAACACGACATCACGACTTAAGGTTACTTTGCCTGTTTTCGGATCCAAAAGTCGGTAGCCCTTGGTATTCTGAGGGTATCCCACAAAGACAAGTTTAGTTGACTTTTCGTCCCACTTCTTTCGGAGCTGTTTTGGGATCTGTACCCAAGCATCACAACCGAAAATTCTCAAATTTGAGAGATCAGGCTTGACTTTATGCCATACTTCAAACGGAGTTTTTCCATCAAGGGCACGTGAGGGTGAGCGATTTGTCAGATATGTGGCAGTTAAGATGGCTTCTGCCCAAAAATGCTTTGGGAGTTCTGCATCAGCAAGCATTGACCTCGCTTTTTCAACCAGAGTCCTATTGGTTCTTTCGGCTCTGCCATTAGAATTTGGTGAGTACCGAGTAGTAGTTTGGTGTATTATCCCCCATTTCTTCAAATTTGCTATGAGAGAGCTGTTACAATACTCTCTACCATTGTCGGTACGTAACACCTTTATTTTCCTCTCGGTCTGGCGCTCAATAAGTACCCTGAACTCTTCAACATACTTAGGTACTTCACTCTTCTCTTTAAGCAAGTACACGAAAATGTATCGGGAATGGTCGTCTATAAACGTCAAAATGTATTTATTTCCACCGAATGACTGTTTCTCCATGGGTCCAACCAAATCAGAATGAACCAAATCGAGAACATGACTGGCTCTTTTCTCACTAGCTCTAAAAGGTTGTCGGGTGTGTTTTCCACGAAGGCATATTTCACATAATGACGACATATGGCATTTCGCATCGATTCCGAGTGAATTTTTCTTTAGTATATCAATTCCTTTATTATTAAGGTGGCCTAGCCTCCTATGCCAGAGTGCGTCGTCTTCACTGACGAGAAAACTACGCTGGGAAGGAGCAGAATTTAAGCGATATAAACCATCCTCAGGTGTAGCAGTGGCCATCAAAGTACCATGCTTATCAAAAATCTTACCTCCCATATCGTTGAACACAATTGAGCATCCATGGTTCGCGATTTTACTAATGGACAGAAGATTAGCAGCTGCCTCGGGAATGAATAAAACGTCGTTCACTTGAACCTGACGCACCTTTCTATTTGAGTCAACAACATTTAGGTCAATAGATCCTTTCGACTGCACTATCATATCAGTCTGGTTAACGGTTGATACTGTTTGCATATTAGGTGGCTGAATATTGACTAGGTTTACATCTGTGCATGCGATATGTGAGGTAGCACCGGAATCCAGATACCACGCACCCTCTTTTTTTGAGGAGCTGCTAACCATGCTTGCTTATCGAATTTTTCACTATTTTTCTTAACGGAATCGTTATTTTTCTTTTGGGCACTATTATTTTTGTTAGAACGATAGTATGGTTTTCTGTTGAAATCTCTATGTGATTTGTATTCACTTACACTCGCTCTAGAATAGCAGTCCTGTGAAATGTGTCCAACTTTATTGCAAGTGTGACAACGCAAAGACTTACGACGGTGTTTAGCGACCAGGGCAGATTCGTTATTCTGAGTGGGTTTTACATCTTGCAAAATTTTAACTTTTATGATGTCACCTGTGATTTTTGTGCCACTGTTCTCTAGGCCCATTATCATGGGGCGGTATTCGTCCGGTAAACCGGCGAGAAGTAATGTGCCGACCCATTCATCACTCACAACGAATTGCAAATCATTCAGTTTTTGAGCAGTTGTTAGTACCTCGTCACAATACTGTTCCGCAGAACTATAGTTTTCGTAACGTGACGATACAAGGGTACGTAACAACGCAACTCTCCTAGAAAGGCCCGAGTCTTCATATGCAGCAGCCAAACTATCCCAAGCAGCTTTTGCGCTAGATGCATTCTTTATGTGGGAATAATTTACTTTTTCTACGCATAGAGTAATTCGTGATAAGGCTTCTTGATCCTTTTCGGGGTCTGCCTCCTCAGTCCCTGCTTTCAACACAATGACATCGTGCCAAAGCTTTTCTGTAATCAAAGCAGCCCTCATCGCGACCTTCCATGAGTCATAATTCTCTCTTCCTTTGAGTTTCTCAACTGAGTTGAAGAAAGACGACATGATCGTGCGAATTTATATGAATTCAGCCGATTTTGAAGGCGAAAATGCGGACGCGAACGCGATGCACACGTGGTCCCGACTCGAACACTCGTTGACGAATAATTAAAGATCGATTCGCCGAACCAATGATCAAAAACGCGAGAAACAATCGCGAACTTGATTTTCACGCAGGGAAACTATAACAAAAAGGGCCATAACCAGTTGAAATGGGGGAAAAAACGGGATTGAAATTAGAACGGTAGCGGAGCTCATTACGGACATATTGGAATTTTTATTTCACTGACGCCTTGATCGCCACATTACAACTGAACAGGTTATAGAAGTAGGTTGGCATAACTGCCGAACATGATAGGCGGTAAATTCAAATGTTCACCATGATTGTCACTATCACAACATTAATGTTCTAGTTCATTGCTAATAAACTTCTTTTGACTAAAATTCTGCTAAAATATTTTTTTTTAGCAGTTTTCAGCCATTCTCAGTGATTTGTTTAGCACATTTTTTTGAAATTTGGACTGCTGAGATGGCATTCACAACTTGGGCCCAAATGGAATACTTGTGCGAGTAAATACTAATGATCATTACTTCTATAATATAATACCAATAGTATGGTACCTACTATTATTATTACATTATTATTATCTCTATTTTATTGTAAAAGGTGAGGAAAGTTACATGTTGAATGCCTATGTATTTATTAGTAGGTAGGTAATTTTGTTTGTTTTATATGAACAATTCATAGTTTGAAGGAAAATCGTCCTAGATTGACAATTGGTAGAACATAAAATACAAACGTACCAGAAACTGGTTCAGTGAATATTGCTTCTGCATTATCATCGTCCGCCATTTCGACGGGAGTTTCTGAGCTTCCTGGAACTGGGACTGCTTCATTCATCGAAAGCGAATTCTCAATATCTGAGGAATGAAAAGACAAATAAATACACTTACAATACAATCATAACCACAATAATTAAGTGGAAAAAACCTTACCAATAGAAATAGGACGTGAGGATGAAGGCTCAAGTGACATTGAGGTGGACGGTTGTGGGTCACAATGTGTCCCATCAAAAAGCCGCTTCCTTGCAGTTTCTTTTTGTTTTCCCATGATCACACTGTAAAATGCGAGCAAAGAACTCAAAGATAAGTCTACAACACTGTAATAACATGATGATAACAGAAATGAAGGAGAAATATATCACTTACCGGTATTTTTTACTTGAAAACGAAGGGCAAACAAACAATATCAATTACTTCCCACCAAAACGTTGTAGCAACAAACAAGCGGTAAATACTGGTTAGTAGGGATGTAGAGCACGGGGTAATGCATCAACAATGCATCGGAGGGAGTGGGGTTAAGGGAGGAGGATATTAGGGGCGGAAGCCCCTGAGAGTGTCTCGGGGGGGGGGGGGGGGGGGGGGGGGGGGGGGGGGGTTGAGTAACGCGTTTTTCCGAGACAGTCTCGGGCGGCGCGTTGAACGGGTTAACCAATGTCAAACTGTTTAGTGACAAATGGTTCTGATCATAGGAATCATTGGCATTTGAACTTTCTTTGTAATTGCCATCAAATACGATAGTGCAGCTGTGACTTTTTAATGATCTGCTTGACCTTAGACCTTAGTATACGGGTGATTCCCAAAAAAAAATGTAAATTTAGGGCCTGCTGGTTTTCCAAAAATCAAAATGTACCTTGCGAAAAATCTGAAAAAATTCGGTGTTGCTCCAAGGTGACCGAGTAGAAAATTTTAATGTGATTTTACACTCCACATTTATTTTTAAATGGAATATCAAATTTTAAATTTTCCATTGGGGCAGGGGGCTGAGAATACAGCCAAGGGTACCTACAGTATTTATAGTTTTTGCATTGCTAAAAGGACTAGAAATTAAGAAACTTCTTACCTGTAGTCATTAATATTGAATTTGTAGATCAACATAACAAGTGTTAGGTATAGGTACCGAAAATTCGCTCATCATTAAAAACAGTATTTATTAGAAGGAACTTGAAGAATACTGCTGGTAAGTCTGATGAAGTTTTTGGAAGAGCCTTAATCATCAAACTGAAAAAGAAGAAAAATGCCATGGAATGAAATGCCATGATAGGAATTAATGAATTCCCCAAGTGTGCATTATAAATACCAGAGGCATTCCTCGTCAACCCCGAAGCTCCAAAAGTTACCCCCAGCTCAGATTTGTAGTAGGTACCTATATGGAAGAAAAGAATTCCCCCACATTTCAGGCCTTTAAAATTATTTTCGGTCCTTCCACAGGAAGCCAATCTTTACAGAAACTGGCTGGCTTGTCTACATTGGTGGCTGATATCGGCCTTACTTTACAAAAAAAAAAAAAAAAAAAAAAAAAAAAAAAAAAAAAAAAAAAAAAAAAAAAAAAAAAAAATAGTAAATAAATAAATACATAAATAAACAATAATAAGTAAACTTGTTGCTAGAGTTCTTGACAGCTAAAATCCTGCTCTTCCCAGTGGTGTATTCAGTTTTTTGGTAAACAAGTTATTTCAATCTGATTTATATTTTTTGGCCTTAATGAGGCTCCAAACATGAGAAGCTCGAGTTAGAGTGCAGCACGTAAACAAGGACCGTACTGATTTGCTCTTCTTATGTTGCCTATAAGTGCAGTCGTGAGGGACACTAGTGGTTTTTGTTTTGTTGCCGGTTGTGTGTTTGTTTGTATGTTTCTTTATTGTAATAATTTAGATATTCATTGATAATATAGTTCTCATTTTTGACGAGTATTGATGAGATTGATGGTGTGGGAACAAATTATACAGCGAAAAGGGGATACGCAAGGTATCAACAAGGGTAAAATCATGTCAACTAGGTGCATAGTTGAAGATGGAAAACCATTAAACCAAATAATGGCAGAATTGAATCACTAATTGAAGGGTAAGGGGGATAACCTTCACTGTAAGAAATAAAAGTATAATAATATTTATGCTCAAAGCACGCATGGTCCTTCCCAACAACAGTGGTGGTACTTCATTGTTACCATTGCCTACATGAACCTAGGAGGGGAAGTGGACCCCCCCCCCCCCCCACGCGGCATGCGTTCGGGGCAACCTCCCGAAGAATGTGATATAAAAAACGCTGCAAATTATTACACAAAGGTTTATTATTTCTTTATCATACAGACCTTCTACGTAGAAAACTGACCGTAATTATTTAGCCTCACTTATAGTATTAGGTATCAAAACTCGGGGCTTCCAATATTTGGTTCACTCGTTCACTGCGTCACAGCTCCAGGACCCCATAATTTTACGCTTTATAGTAAAGTTGAGGGGGAAAAAAAATAAATGGGGCCGTCTAGGGACACCTGAAGGAAGCGAAGCTTTATATCATAGAATTATGAGTATTTTCATACTCATAAACAATCTCTTCTAATTGGAATTAATTTCATCACACTCTCTCTCTCGCCTTCCCTATCCCCTGCTCTCCCTTCCTTCTCACTCCCTCCGCCTCGCCCTCCCTCTCACTCTCTCCCGCCCACCCTCTCCCACCCACAAGGCGTGCGCGCGTTCGTCAGTCTAACACTGACACTTTTTCACACTTTTTCGCCCGTTTTTGGCCCATAGCATCTATGCGAGTAAAGCGATCGGGATGGTTAAACGTTAGGACCAACTAGACCCCAAATGGAGTCTATGTGCGAAAGAACGGGTTTTTTAAGTCAATTCTTAGGCCTTTTATGGCCCGGACGGCGGACACCGGACGGCGAACGGCGGATGGACATTTCAAATTTGGATTCTACGCACCTTGAAACGTAAAGTGACAAAGTTTGAGGGGGGGTTATAAAAATTTTTTGCTACACGATCACATAGGCTTATTATTGAAAATAATAAACCAAAAGGCTTCGGGGCGTGGCCTATTCCAAACTGCTTGAGAGCCTTGGTTTTTTTTAACGCACCATGCCCCTCCATCGATAGCCTAGTCGCCTAGTGGTATAGAATCCGCCTACCACACAGTTGGAGCGTTCGAATCCAGGTCAATACAAGTTCTTTTTTTTATTCATTTGTTATTTTTTGATAAGATTTGACGTGGAATATAAGTTTTCTACAGCAATTGTGTCATAAAATAGCCAATAATGAGACCCCATCTTGTAGCATGACACTATCAGCAAATTGATTGCATTTTTTTTTTTTTTTTTTTACTTTTTATCAGTGAATTGAAATTTTGCTTTGATGTGAAAAATTAGTTATCTTGAGCATTTGTGTCACGATCTTGCCAATGGTGAGTCCCGATAGAACGGATTTTCATTTGTCTTCATATTTGTGGTGCAAAATTGAATCTTTTTAGAATTTGAATCCTTTTCCTTCTACAGGAAGTTTTCGGTTTTTACATTTATGGTGCAAATTTGTATTGTATTAATTTGGTTTATTATTTTCAATAATGAACCATTGCAATTGCCCAAGAAAAAAAAAAGTTGTTTAACCCCCCCCCTCAAAATTTTTGGTTTACGTTTCAAGACGATTCCGAAATTCGGAAAAAAAAAATCCGTCCGTCTGTTGCTTTTCTCCCAAACTACCGGACCAAAATTCACCCTAAAAATCGTGCATCACCCGAGGATGATCCTTGAAACTTTTGGTCACAAATGCTCAATTCTAAGAGGTGCTACTTAAGGACTGAAAATTTTCAAAAATCCGTAACTCGGAAACTTCAAATGGGAGGGTAATGTTTTTTATAGTACTTAATCTGAATAGATTTCACTCCCCTGAGTCGAATAAGCCCTCGTTTGCTCCCTGTAAGGGCGAGGCGGATGAACAGATCAACATGAGTGTGAATGAAAACTTATTTTTTTATGTTGAACAAGCATCGAAAATTACCTTGACAATAGGATCCATTTCGTATCAAAATAGAGTTAATAATAACAACAATCTCCAAATGCCTTCTGAGGGTTTTAGTATGAGTAATATCGAATTTTCTGTAGGTACTAACTCAATTAGGTGTCTACTTGTGTTATGCATTCACTTCATGAGTGGGGGTAATGAATAGAGGTATTCTACTGAATATATCATTCTAATAGTAGGTAGATAATTAGATTCTCAGTATTTGAATAAATTGATCGGGAAAAAACAGCGGATTCTGTCTCAGGTTTGTTATCTGTAACGGAAAATAATAAAACTTTGTGTCTAGGATTATCAGTGTTTTATTGTTTTATGGAAATACATGGTGACATTTTCTTTGGAAAAAAAAAAAATCCTGAGCGCAGGTATTTAACGTGCAGATATGGATGGGTAGAATTAGAAAACATGAAATAAATTTAAAAAACACATAGAACGGGGTTACTATAGTACATTTTTCATGGTTTTTTTATAGGTGTTTGATTGAAGGAATGAAGATTCCCCATTGAAATTCATACAGGTGAAACTAAAAAACATGTGTGAAGTGCTTTCTAAGTTACAGATTCCTATCATTACCCATAAGGCCGCGGTGAACCGTTAAAGTTGTACTACTTTTACCCCATCAAACGAGGTAACTGTGGTACACCAGCTCTATTCTGTTTCTAGTACCTAAAAGCACGCTCTGTACTAATGTTACCCCGTCCAGATTGTATCCGGGATTTTTAAAAATATAAATTATGAATTTCGAAAAAATTTTGGCCAATTTTTGTTTAATATAAACACAAGTGAAAACTCGTTATTCAAAACTGACAATAGACTACAAGGCACATAAAGGAACTTTTTATAGATACAAAATAATAATAATTACTTTTTTATAAAATGGAAGTGAATGATATTGCGGTCTCATTGTTGCGGTCACGTGATCGGGGTCACGTGTTCATGGGATTGTGGTCACCTGATCGCGGTCATGTGGTCACGGTCACGTGTTCACCGGATCGTGGTCACCTGATCACGGTCACGTGATCGCGGTCACCTGATCACTGTCACCTGATCGTGGACACCTGATCGTGGTCACATTATCGCGGTCACGTTATCGCGGTCACATTATCGCGGTCACGTTATCGTTCTCTTCGGTGAAATTGGCATAAGGCCGTGATCCCAATTTTCTTTTGTACTTTCTCATGATCAAAAACTGAAACAATAGAGAAAAAAAATCCTGCATGACCGAAAATTGACAAAAAACCCGGTTTTTAGGTGTACCGCTTTTGCCCCGTTTACCTTCCCACTTTCATATAACCCTACCCTCTGGAACCTGATAACTCCTGATCAAATTAATTCATACATGAATATCACTGTTATCCAATGCTAAAACCATCGTTACGCCAAAAATTAAAGTCAAGAAGCCTGGAAAGCCGTGAGAAACACAATTTGCAGCACACCTCCCAATTGTTGTCAAAATACAGAACTCATTAGCCTTATCAAACAAGAAGAAGAAGTGTGGTTGTTTTGCTGTCATGACTAAAATGCATTAGGCAATAATCAAGTATCAAATGCCACCCTTGGCTGTTTTCCTAAATTCAGTAGGTAATGCAAAAATTTGAAAAATATGAAAAATAACGTCAAGTACCACTTATACCCCGCAAAAGTAAAGTAACCCCGTTCTACGTATGTATAGAATGTAGGTACACATTTATTGTTAGTGGCAAATGGCTTGATAAGCAGTTCTCAGCACTGTACTTACCCACAACTCTGTACATACCTACTCTAACCCTTTGCGGTCGAAAGTTGAATTCCGATCGTGTCCACAAGGACGGGACCCGGTCAGGGACCGGCATTATGCATGTACCTAACAGGACGACTTATTACACGCCATTATATCTTTCAAGGACGATAAGCTTTTTGCAATAGGTCACCTAAAAACGGTACATCACGTTTGAAGACATATTCATCAAATAAAAGCACAGATTACCTATTATTATTATTTTTTTTTTTATTGTAATCATTTCCCCAGAACAAAAAATATGAAAAATTTTGGACGACGTTATTCTTTATTTATTTAGAGTTTCATGTTTGAGATGGGAATATGATGAGCAAGTTTTCACCATGAAGGAAAAAACACATTTTTCTAAAAACAAATTTATTTTTCAAGTGAAAATCATATTTTACATCATGATTCACATGTCTAGAAACAGTTATCAGTGAGAAAATAATGATAAAAAGTCGAAGTTCAAGTAGTAACCAGTCACAGAAAGGTTTCTCATATTCCTTCCCAATGGGTTCATTTTATCAATAAAGTGCTGCGATCTATTGTCAAAACCTTCAGTAAAAGCTACTGAATTGCCCCCAATATTTAAAAAATACCAAGCTACCACCGGGTTTCGTCTGTGAAGACAAGAAAGGGCGCCGAGCAGTGACCGGCATTCGACCCCTACGAGGTAACAAGGTCGCTGAGCAGGGACCGTCATTCGTCCTGTGAGACATCCCTCTCTCAAAATAGCCGGGTCCTGACCGGGTTTCGTCCGGAAAGGGCTAATTAATAAATACATAGTAGTAACAACTTCAAGGTAACGTAAATAAAATAAGAACATACTTTTACAAAGTGATGCCTGGGCTTGAGTAGCTTCCACAAACACTGCACATCCACACCATGGCTTTGCTGGAATGAAGACAAACTAATATACCTAATAAAAATAACAGAAGAGAAATAAAAATAAAATGAAAATTGTGAAATAAAATGAAGAGCGCACCAAACACAGCACGAGCAAAAGTCGGGATCACTTGTGTAGGTGTAGTTGGCAGGGAAAGCGAAAACAATGGTAGTGACTTGCTATCTTAGCTAGCTCAAGAGGTTCTGTGAGGAGAAGCCCCCCTCCACCTTTCATCAGGCCACGCCTACCCGCCCGTGGGGGCCTCGTTCTCCTCAATCCCTTCCAACGAGAATAATCCCCTCTGGCCGCACGCCGATAGACGAAGCAGGGGGTGGACGCCCGGTCCACTTCCCCTCCTAGGTTCATGATTGCCGACCTTGCAGCCATGTTGCACTTGGTGATAAATACCCAACATTTCAAAATATTCCATGAATCTAGTAGTATCCATGATTTTTGATTGGTCTAAATTGATCATGTGATTCCTGTGGAAGTTAGCAGTCGTTTGCTGCTATCACCTTTGTTGACACTTTCTGCCTAGTTTGCGATTTTTGTATTTGTTGCTGCCCCTGATTTCGTGTAAAATTGAGATGGTAACATGACGGATATGGATTGTGAAAATAATTTTGACGTGGATGAATTCAATTTCAATGAGCTTGTCGAGATCGACGGTTAGTTGAGTACATTATTGAGTCATTATGGTTTTTATTACACTTTGGATGTATACTTATTTACATGTCTGATTGATGAAACTTGCCGCATATACTCAAAATAAATGGTACTTGGAGGTTTTATCACTCCAAATTCATGCTTTAATTGATCTGTCCATGAATATTGTGACTCACATTTTTCGGTAGCCCTAGTATGTATATGTCCAGTTGTAGTTGCCTAACGGGTAAGTTGGGTTGCATCATCACTAGAAATATAATGTTGGAGATGATAACTAGGAATTTAATATTACAGGTGATCACGTTGACAGTGAAAAAATAGGTTGAATTCACATCTGCCAAAAATTAAGATAAATTTGTCTGAATTGAATCTGTCGTTAGATATATGTCTTATGTGCCTCTCGTTCCCTGCTTGTTAATACAATTTTGATGAAGTTCCTTATCTGCAGGGCCTAATTAAAGCTCTTAAGCAGTACTTAGTTACAGTTAAATTCCGTCTACTGCTAACCTAGCTAAACATAAATAAGTAAGTGGATTTGCTACTGTGAAAACCCGAATTCGTCAAAACTAGTCACAACAGGGTACTAATCTATACTTATGTCCACCTTAAGTGAATTTTTACTGTGGGATTGACTACTTGATGATATGTATTTTTGAGATGCGAGCGAAGTGATCATCCAGACCACTGATCTGTGTAAAATCTTTTTAACAGTGGTTGTGGACGAGCTTACACTAGTTATAACGAATTTATTTATTAACTAATTCACGGGCTAGGGTCCTATTTTACAATAATACAATTTCGGGTATTTACGGTAACATATATAACATTGTTTGGATTAAATGGCTGGAATTACAGGACAGAAGTCTAGTTTTGTTCCCATTTCGAGAACACAGAAACATTCATCAATCTTCAATAGAATGTGTCCCCACGCTATCTTCAAATCCATCTAGCGTGTAAATACAAATACATTAGAAGAATGTATATAGTTTAGTGATCTGGATGCTCGCAAGCTCGCATCTCAAAAATACATAGCATTGCATAGCATCGTTGTCAATCCGTTAGTTAAAATTCTGGACCAGTCCCTGCTTACCTATGATTTGGAAAGTTTCCAGTTCAGGTGGTTTAGTAACCGCTGGTGCCCAGTTCAGGTGAGCTCGACTCTCCGTCGGGGGTGCCTAGTCTGTTGGTAGTTATAAGATGCATGTTTATTCAAGAGTCCGTATCATCCTTCACAATACAAACATCAACTTTGTTTAGTCAGAGATCAACAACAAACGGTTTTTAGGGTACATTACTCAACTTACTGATTCACTTATAGAGTGGGGACACATACAGAACTTTTTGACTAGGCAAATAGTTCCGTATGTGTCCCCACATTTTTCAATCCCCTATTTCTCACGTACTCGAAGGAGAAAGTTAATTTATCATGAATCCATTGAAAAGAGGAGCTTTTGAAGTTTCCAAAACAGTCGTCAAATTAATTTTTTGATAGGTTAATGATCGATTTACATTGGTTTGAAAGTGGGGACACATACGGAATGTTACGCTCCAGGAAAATAACTCTCACAGTCGAAGAGGTTTGGTCACCCTGGCCTCTTAGCTCTGGTCGTTAGAGCGTCGCAACTGCGGGAAATTAATAATAATTTCTCGTAGTTGTGACGACGCGAGTTCGAACTCCTGTCGAGGTAGCAAATATTTTTGGGCCGTTACAGAAACTACACCCCTCTGGTGTAACATGGATTTATAGGTAAAGAAATATAAGGAAATGTAGGAAAACATCTTCAAACATTAGTTTATAAATATGTAGGAATAAGGAACAACCTGTTCAGGTCAAACTGATGAAAAAATCAATTTTACGTCATTTTTTATGTTGAGAACAAGAAACCGGCACTTCCGACATGAG
The DNA here is from genome assembly GCA_030762985.1 of Adelphocoris suturalis. Taxonomy (NCBI): domain Eukaryota; kingdom Metazoa; phylum Arthropoda; class Insecta; order Hemiptera; family Miridae; genus Adelphocoris; species Adelphocoris suturalis. The sequence continues at coordinate 28,823,785 of CM061045.1, read as the reverse complement.
TATTCAATGAACAATTTTGAATTTAAAAATTTGGCTTAATTCCTTCAAATTCATTTATATATGCATTCAGATGACACACCCAAGCTTCAAATGAAGTTTGAATTGTTCCCGTACTCTTATACATAAAATAAAACCCGAAAGTGAAATTATAAGATTTTCCAAATTTAGCTTCGGGAGTAAACCGAGGGTCCAAAATATGCTCAATTTGGACCATTTGGTGTTTTTTGAATTCACTGATAGATACTCCACGACTTTTAGGGAGGGAGGTTATTGATAACGTTTTATCTCGGAAAGTTACAACTCATCAAAAAAGAGTTGAACACAGTTTTTTTGTGTGCTAAGTTGGACAAATTATAGCTGTTCTTTGAACCCCCGTAAAAACCAAACCACTGGACCGATCTTGACATATTTTTTGTTATTCGACGCAGAATACTGTTTCCTTTAATTTACTACTGCGTGTTCATTAACAAAATTTTGATTAGCTTTAGAGTTATAAGCGAAAAACTGGAAAAAGTCCGAAAATTTCGAGGTTTTTCGGGCACCAAAAAGTGTCCTTCCAGCTTTCGAGGTCGCAAACTTGGTTTTGACATACCCACACCGTTTCAAACAATACGAAAAAACAAAATCTTCTGGTGAGGTTTTTGTAAGTAGAACTTCCCGATACACTGGACTTTGCAGGGAATCAAACGCCGGTGTCTTGCGAGGATGATATCCACTGTGCTATCGAAGCTTTGCTTGAATAATGAGAGATTCGCTTTAAAACCTTCATACAGGTCTTTTTACACTCCAATGGGTCAAATGATCTCAAAGGTCTTGTAACTGCCCAAAAATATTTGATACCTCGACAGGAAATCAAACTAGCGTTTTTACAACTACAGAAAATTTCCCGTAGTTGCAACACTCCAACAATCTGAGCTATGAGGCCGGGTGATCAAATCTTCGAATGTGAGAGCTATTATCCTGGAGCATTACATTTCCCCGGAGTCAAATACCAGCCATCTCGGCTGATTTGGGGTCGTTTCGAAAGACAAAGTGAAACTGCATGCCGCTGGCACAGCAGATGCTTGCTGGAACAAGTCAGCAGTCGAGTGAGGTCATTGTCCCGGTGTGTTTTGGATCAAGTGAGTGAGGAAGTGAAAGCTGCTAACGACAGGAAATGTGATATTTTCAGTCTTGGCTCGAGAGGGATTTAATTAATTATTGTTTCGTATGATTTCGGGTCCTATTTTGACTGCGCCACTGTAACGGCCCAAAAATATTTGATACCGCGACAGGAAATCGAACTCACATTGTTACAACTACGGGGGATTTCCCATAGTTGCAACACTCCAACGGTCTGAGCTATGAGGCCAGGGTGATCAAACCTCTTCCACTGTGAGAGTTATTTTCCTGGAGCGTAACAGTCTCCTTATGAGACCATGCTTCATGTATGTTGTTCAGCTATGTTGAGCTGGTTGTTTTACCAATTTTTGAGGTACCATGATAGGTAAAATGAATCAACTGGTGTTTCACAATGTCAAGTCTTGAATTAGTAGTTAGGTGATATGCTTGAGCATATTTCGAGAAAACATCAAGGATGGTGAGGAATTAGCTACCATATAAGGTAAACTTAGCTATGTAGTTATGTTAAATTTTGGTTTAATGGGTGCGCGGTTGTATTTAGTGGCTAGACAGTCTCGCAACGGTTAATAAAAGTTTGGATTGTACCTTTTTGGTTCAGCCAGAAATATGTTCGTTTTATTTTTGCATATGTTTCTGTTATGCCTCTATGATTTGTTTTCCCGGTATCATAATTAGATATTATGTCTTCCACTTCGTCTTCGTCAGCGACATCCTGTACAAGATCATATACTTAGTCATTTTTGAAGTCGATTTTCTAAAGACGCTCATCTTCACGGGTGTGAATTCTTGATAAATTTCTCCCTTATCATCATTATTGAAATACAGAGAGTATTCTATGTGTGGGTGTACACGATGATCATAATTTTTTAAATTGGTTTTGAAGAATTCTACATTAATTTGAGTTTTAGTTCAGAATGGTTTTATTATTTTTGAGGTTTTGAGTATATTTTAAATGAGTTTTATTAGTATTTGATTGAGTCCATGGTTGACTATACCGTCCTTAATTGGGATGGTCAGGATCGGCGTTAGAGTGAATGCATTGGAACCTAATTCAGACGCTGCCGATTCTAGGTTGATGGTTAGGGACTGATTGTCTCTATTGGTCGCGTTTTCGATACCGTCCCTAGCTCATGTTAAGGTTTCCATTATTTCATCTACGACTTTGCGAATATTCGCGTCATTGTCAAAATTATTTTGCTCATTGTATCTTCGTCGCTTAGAATATTATCTACATTTGATGAACTGGGTTGGGAACTATCGCTGTTGTTCAATTTTATTCTAGATAGTGCATCAGCTACGTGATTGGCAGATCCAGGTTTATGTTTAATAGTGGAGTCGTAGTCGCTTAATTTTAATCGCCATTTAAATAGTTTGGATAAACAATCCTTTAAACTGAAAAGCCATTGAAGGAGACGGTGATCAGTGAACAATGTGAATTTGCGCCCATATAAATATGGGCGGAACGTTTTAGGGCATAAGCGATGGCTAAAAGTTCTTTTTCTATTGTTGATAGTTTGCTCTCAGAATCGCATAATGTTTGGCTCGAAAAATTAATCAGTGAATCGGCCTTTTGATCGTTATATTGGCTCAAAACGGCTCCCACTGCTACATCACTTACGTCTGTGGTTCAGTTAGGAATTTCATGATACCGTATTTTCGTCTAGCGACATCCCTGCTCAAAACGGATGTCAATAAAGAAATTTTTCAAAAAATTTGATTTAAAATTTTTTTTGAGCTATTGCAATAGCTTCATTTTATACGAAAATTCGATAAATGTACCTACTTAGATTGCATTAATATATGCAATCTGTAAAAACTGCAAATAAACATTTTCCTTATAGCCTGACAATTAACTACTTCTGTGAAAACTAGGTGCTCAAATTTCAAAACATTTTGACGTTAGTATAATGCTAAATTCTTTGGGAAAATCACTCATTTCATCACTATGCATGACTGGAATATTTTTCTTAGCCAAATAATATTTTTTTGACGTTTAGAACATGAGATTTCCTCCTCTTAGGAGACAGATTTCTGTTCTAATTTTCTCCAAAACAACGATTTTGATGAAACTTGGACAAGTTACTGAGAGTACATAAGAGTACCATACCACCACATCTTGATGTGAAGGCCTCAAGGAGCAATATAATATTTTTAATGTAGAATATAGTAATATGATGGGAATGTTGTACGAAGGCTTGCACTATATTATTTTTCATTCAAGATGTATGCGTTCCAGCCATCTTGGTCTTGTCATTGTTGTATAGGCATAATTTATTAAATTAAAAACGTTCTTGAACTTTTTTTCAGATATTATCAATTGTGAAAAAGAGTTGTTCTCCAAGGGCAATGGTTTATTCTCGGAAGAAGAGCTGCTGTCTCAACTCGATCCTTTGGCTGCAGAGAGAGATCATCTCAATAATGAATCCATAACAAAGAGTGACCCTGATTGCTCAACTTTGTTTGGTGACAATCTTTATTACCAAAAAGAAACATGTGATAGTGGTACACAACATGGATTTGGCTTACCATTGAATAACCAGTCAAAGCCCTTTAGAACTAGGGTTTCACCTCAGTTTTCTGTTCCTATATCAGTCCCAGTTAGTGCCTCTGAACCAGCTATAAATTCCCAACCAGCTCCTTTGCTGTTGAATCAAAATGCGCTACTTATTCCACAACCAAGCTCCAATGTGGTATTTCAGAATACCAAAGGTGAAACTATTCAACCAGCAATCACATCCATTGCTGCTGCCAATATGGATAGTACTGCATCCAAGATGAAATTGAAAGTTGTACCTGATAAAAGCCAAGGTGGAACATACGTTGCAGTTCAGAGTGTTGGTCCTATTCATATTCCTGCTGATCCTCCCAAACAGGTAATACAACTCAGAATAATTTTTCGTTGTGAGCTCAGATAATATTACTAATCAATTAGTATTAATTACTAATAATTATATAATGACACTTGGAAGTTTGAAATGAACCTTCAACAATTGTAGTTGTCTATTCACATCTAACAGTCTCAGTAACAAACCTCTGAAACTGTTGGTACCATTTTTGTTTCAAAGTCTGTCAGCCTCAGTAGCTCAGATATTATCGAGCAATCAATTGCAGTTCATACATAAATATTGTCTTTCCTTTAGCATAAGTTTTTCTACTGTTCACTAAGGCAATTATTCTTGGGAAAACTATAGAATTGAATGTCCCAAGAATTTCTATTATTACTATTGGAGCCAAAAACTGCACAATTAGGCATTATGAGTCGAGAATGACTAGACTTGACTAGAATGTCGAATATGTCTACAGTACTGACAGAAAATACAACTAATTTTCCATCACCAGCAGGGTTACCTGTCTCGAGCGTGACACCAGACTGTTTGGCCCTTGGGGGAAATCACCACAGCCTATCTGTATGAGAGCACACCCTTGTCTCTTCCCCACCGTGCATCTGCACATTGGCAGAAACTGGTCTCCAGCACACCGAAAATCATTCATTTTGCGAGGGGAATATTTTGTGTAATAAAGAATTCAAAGACAATGATAAAAGTTCCTGTCATGACTTAGGTGCTAGAACTTTAATTCATAGTTGAATTGATACCCATGAGAGGATTCTGGGGTTTAATTTACAGTGTCACAAAGTAGATTGAATTTTCTCAAAAGTTTCCAAGCATATGCATTTAGGAAAAAATTAATTAATCAATTATTACTTTTTATTATTGGAAATATTTTTCTTCTACATTCTTTTATGGAGTATATATATACTTTTACAGATGGTTTTTCGAGCACAGTTGATGACTAATGGAAATCAGCCAACATTGGTGTACACCAGCAACAGCATTGTTGATAAAAGTGTCATTGCAAAACCTATTGTTCTTGCTGGAAATGTTGCTGCTTCACCACAAAATGGAAATGGACTTTTTACATCTGGTAACAAATTTAATTATGAACTATGCTTGTGGTCCAATAATTGATTTAGAATACTCATCTATCGTTCTTACTCTCCTTCCCAATATTATAATCATATTATTTTCATTCACAATGCTGTTCCACTATTCAAGTTTAATGTACATGCTAAATGCATCTCCAAGCTCTGGAGTTCATGGTCACAACAGAACTGTGGTACCTTGGAGAGGGAAAGATGTCAATCAACTGAAAGGTACACTCAATTGATTTAGTATTTTCTCTTTTTCATTAGAAAATCTGATCCATGGAAGGATGGTTGGATACTTTTGTAAAAATTATCATAACTGAACTTGATCTGGTTATGAAATTAGAAAAATATCATTTCCTTTATTGGCTGTTAGAAGGATTTCATAAGTAAGTGACTGAAATCAAGAATATTGTATTGATTTCATTGTCCCTTACTTTCATTTCATAGGCTGCGTTGTTTTATCCATCTTGACAAAACGATGTAATGATAGGGAGTCATCTACTGCTTCATATTCATATTTCTACAAAATGATTTGGTGAAATGGGCAGCTATAACTTCTGCATGATTGATATGTTTCTATTAAATGTATGTTTTATTGCAGGAATTCCTCTTGTACTTGAAACTGAAAAAGTTTCGTTGAGTCGTTTGAAACCATCGGTTCGTCCAGAGAAAGTTCCCAAGTTCAAAGAAGTGAAGAGGAACATGCACAATGCTATTGAGAGGAGATATAGAACTAGTATAAATGATAGAATAATTGAATTGAAAGAAATTATTGCTGGTCCTTCTGCTAAGGTGAGAGTTTATCGTATTTTATAATTGACAAGCTCTTCTCCTTGGTATGGTCTGTACCAATGGTGTAGTAGTCCTACAGAATGTAAAGTGGAAATTGCAAATTATGTTACTAATCTATACAGTTTCTTCTTGTTGTTTATTTTACTGATTCATATTCTGAGTGGTTGATGTTGAGTTTCCTGCATGATCAGATTTTCCACACACTCCCATCTGTACAAAAATCATAATTATCGTCTACTGTAACCACAAGGCCAAGTTCCACCACCTTTGGTTTTCCTTGGATTAACCCAAGACCACGGGTTTTCTCGTCATAACCACATCCTTATACACATCTCATCTTGAATAATCGTGTAGCCCATTTGATTGTTTTCCATTTGGTGTTATTTTTTACAAGTTAATCCCATTCGGATTTGATCTATCAAACCCATTTTCATACACTTGGATATCCAGACTGCAAAAAAGAAACTTTGAAGAGGAAATATTCATAGAATGCAATCAGTTTTCATTTTACAATATTTCACGAAATTTTGGAATAAAATGATGTAGTTATCGTCTAAATTTCATTCTAATTGGTTTATTTCACCGACTTTGATGACTGAAATATTTCCTTGGACCGCTATATCTATTCAATTAACATCAAATTCTTACCAAACTATCATCAATTATGCCCGAAAACGTGGTAAAAATTTCAAGTTTATGGAACGAGAGGGAAGGGTGGGGGGAATATCCAAGTGTATCGAAATTGGTCTGGTAGACCAAATTCCTTAATTTCAACTTTGGTGATTTTGTGGCACGGGTTAACGTCGTCTTAGGGCGAAAATCTTTTGCTCACGGTAAGTAGTTGTAGACCAACCTGAAGAAAATAAGGGGGTATTCATTTTGATTTTAGTGAGAAGAAAATTTTCCCTCATATGAGGGACACCCTCTGTAAGTACTCAGGTAAGTACCCCGCGGGGACACCCGCAGGTAAGTACTCATGAAAACACAAACTTTGAAAACAGCACAGTTCTTAATGTGGGACATTCAATAACGTCCAATTGGCTGGCCTGAAATAGCCAACAAAATGATGCTACCAAAACCGAACACAGCATCTTTAATTTTGATGTTGGAATGATGATGTGTGGCAGACAAAAAATACTGCAGATTCACGTATATTAGATATTATTCACTAAATAATTTATGTTTTTCACTCGGATGCTAACTATTTGACCGATGGATCAGATAATCATCGAGTAAAAATTGTTGGTGGGAAGATCACAACCCTGACTCACGATACTTATCCATTTCCTGTGATAAAAGTCTCAGGAATTTACCTCCAGTGGTGGAACTGTGCCTAAAGGAAATATTTGCTCAAAAAGTTCTCAATGACTGCAAAGGGGTAAGAAGAAGTGTTATACAAAACCCATGCCAGAGACCAATTCTGCTACTTGTTCTGTTCTCCTAAATCTAATACTCTATAACTGTATAGTTTTCCACTTCATGTAAGTATTTACTCCTCCAGCTTACAGTACAGTGGTTTTTCCTATTGAGGGAAATACTTTTGTACAGTAATATAGTGGTTTTGCCCCTTCAGTGGATATAGTCGCTCCTTTACTGAAGTTAACTGGTTTTCCCTCTTCTAGAGAAGCATGCCCACCTACGTCATGGTGAAGAGGTTTTTCCCCTTCAGGAAAATCCATTCTCCCATCTAGTACTTCATAGGAAGATTCTCATTCAGGAAATTTTATCAATTAGTGGGCCATCGAATAAATTGTACGCAAATCTAAAAAGTTCAAATTTCAAGTTGAATAATTGAAAGTTAATTCTAATATTAATTACGATAACAACCTTAACACTACATATTTTAATTTATGGAAAAAGTGTTGTTGAGATGACGCTGTTTAGAAGAAATCAGAGAGAGTTATGAGAGAAGAAACCTTGGATTGGTGTTCGGGAAAAATGAACTGAGAAATACTTTTAAAATGGTTTGAGCTCATCATATGATGATTTTTGATGAGCTTACCTAGGCTGATGTGTAGAACCCGGCTCGCGACCAAGATGAATAATGAAGATTCGAATCGAGGAAAAAACTCTGTTCAATATGTTAATTTACTTATGAACTGAATTGGATGTTATTGTTTCCCCGAAGAAGAACGTAAACAAGCAAATGATAACTGCTAATGGGGTCAATACAGTTGGGATTGTTGATAAGCCTTTTGGTTAATTGATTAATCAGTACATTCTTGTTTTGCGTTTGTTTTTAGATTAATTATTTCAATTAAAAAGGGAAAATGTTAGAAGGTTTTGAAATGAACACCTTATGGGTACATTTGAACTTGTATTATCATTTTTTATTATAATTTATTTTTTCTAAGCTGTGTATACACTCTGGACAAAACATAGAAAGGAAACGTTAAAAAAGGAAAGTGAATAGATTGCTTGTAAATATTGCATACAAATAAAATAATTTTTATAAACAGTATTGAGCTAATGCAAATAAAACACTGTTGTAAAAAAGAAAAAAAAAAAAAATGTTTTAGTTTCGGGCTGGAAATGTTTTTTATCTTTTAGCGAATTTTTGAAGAAAATTAAGCTATTGCTCTCGCCTCAAAATTTGTGGAATGTGAATTTTTGAAAAAATTTTATGCAGAAATCCGTTTCAGGCTATTCTGAATCATATTCTGAATTTTAACGCATTTTTTTGTGTATGTATGTATGTATGTATATGTGTATGTATGTGTCATTCCAGACAATAACTGTCCGTAGAATTGTGCTAGAAACTTCAAACAAATTTTAAAAGGTTAAGGACACAAAACGAAAGTTCAAGTTCGTTGGCCAGCATGATCGGATGACATCTTCGGGTTGAAATTTGCAAAAATGTAGTCAAAAATTTCAAAATAGCCTGTTTTTTTCCACAGTTTCATATTAACAAATACGACGAAACATTCCAATCTCCAAGATACCCTTTTTGATGTTGAAGAGGCCACAAAAAAGACAAAAAACGAAAGTTCGGAAGTACCGAATCACTAAATATAAGCTCTGACGAGGCCGATAATGGCGGAAGCGCTTAGCAATAAAACATTTTAAAACTTTTGAGCTGGGCAACCAGGGTTCATCCATGGGCACACCATGAAGTGCTCTTCAGAATTACTTTAAAAAATCAAATTGAGCCATTGAATTAAAGAGGTTAAATTTCATACGATGTGCGAAACACAAAACGAAAGTTCAAGTTCGTTGGCCAGCATGATCGGATTACATCTTCGGGTTGAAATTTGCAAAAATGTAGTCAAAAATTTCAAAATAGCCTGTTTTTTGCAATTTGTTGTGCGAAATAATTTTTTCAGCATACTAACATGTGGTATATTCGAAATCAGCGTAAAATTTAAAATTTCCTATAAGAATATGTATAAAGTTTTCAAAAATTTCAAAGTTGAAAAATCAGTCAAAATAAGAAATAATGTCGTTCGCTCGTTGTAAAAATTGGTAATATTTGCATGAAACATTGTCCAAATTCAGATTGAACTACTCTTATGGAAGTATCCCTGTATAACCAATCCTAGAACCATGCTGTTTAAAAAGTAGGTAGTAGGTGCTTGTTAAAAAAAAAAAAAAAAAAAGTGAAATATTCCGCCCTCCGATTCTCTCGGTCGCTCTCTTTAATGTTTTACGCTCAACTGTTTTAGGACTTGATTTATGTCAAGATTTGATGATGTTATGATAGGATACTGTTAAGATTTCAACTGCCTTCAATACTGACCACATTGGACATCGAAATCTATGAATATGTACCTACATTTGTCTTTAAATCTACAAGATTAGTTTAATAATAATAAAGTATGAGTACCTCCTAATTATTTTTAATAATTTGATTCCATGTTTGTCTATCAAAATCATAAACTAAAATTTCTCTACACGATCAATAGCGACTGAAATGTCGAAGATTTCTTCAAATATTCGCTCATGGGGTCATGCTGCATGACTGGACTTTTTTCAAGTTATTGCTGATAAGAACATGTACAAAACTTTATTTTTAAAAAAAGTACTTGGCCTTTTTGCTTTTTCAATGATGAATCATTTTTGTTTTAATTAATTAATTATATTTTCAGATGAACAAATCACTTATTCTCAGGAAGGCAATTGAATACATAAAGTACTTACAAAATTCTAATACTAAACTGAAGCAAGAAAATCTCAGACTTCGATTGTCATCAAATCAAATGGATGGCTTAATGATCCCTCCATGTAAGGAAGAAGCTGGCGATATCACACCTCCAAGGTCTGATAGCTCACAATCACCTCGATCAGACTCCTCAGGGCCCCCAACTCCTCAAGATCAAAACTTTAATGATATGAACGTGAGTTTCCATAACTATTAGATTCACTAATAGGTTGAACTGTCAGATTTTTACTTCCAAGAATGAGCTCAGAAGCATTGTGATCGGTTTGAAAGACGGAAAAATATTTGTCCTCTGATATCAAGATATCCACTCAGATTTTATGTTGAGTTTTCTCAACAAAACGGTCTTACATAATCCCTAGCTTCATATTGTCAAAATTATGATGAAGTTCCTAGCGTTTGTACAGATCCGGCACTAGTTGAAAAGGGAAGCCTGTACCCTGACACCCATGATAACAAAATTGACAATTTTGTAATATGTGACCAATTATGAATAAAAGAAGCTAACCTCCCCGCTAAAGGTGAGAGAGGGAAAGGATATTATAATATCAATTCTCATTGATTAAAAAAAAAAAAAAAAAAAAAAAAAACAGCAGACTAACCAATAGCAATCTAGTATGTGTTTAATTAATGCCATATTTGGCTTTGTCTAGTCCTTTACTCTTGGTAACCCTTCTATTTTTTCCTCCATTGTAGAATAGAAGAAATTCGGGCCACTGGAGGGGTCTCGATAATTAATCAGGAATGAATTAATTAGGTAACTAAGATCGGAACAGTCGATGACAGTCCGTCCACGGTTGTGAACGGTCAAAAGTTTACGTTACTATAGAATATAGGATTCTTTAAAAAATAGCTCTAGTGGTTCTCCCGACCCTCTCCTAACGTTAGCGTTACTATAGGATTCCTCAGAAAATAGCAGAATATAGATCTGGTTCGGGACAGTGACATTTATGGTTTCAACTACGGCTAACAGAGCCTGCGAGCCTGTCATCAGTGACTTATGCGGCAAGGATAATTGATAGAATCCAGCTTCGGGGGGGTGGGGGGGGGGGGAGTAAATTCAAAGCGTGGGCCGAAGGGTCATACTTTGCTGAAGCTCCGCTTAGAGCGTATGGTTTAGCCTGAGCTGTATCCCCTGTTCTGCTCACCGTAGGGTGAAAGAAAGTTGGGACTGACACTGGCTTGTAGTCGACTCCCAAGGTGTTCTTCAATGGAGAAGGAAGGGTCAGAATGCCTGAAGGAGCCTGAATTGGCTGAGAATCGGCCTCAAAGCCGTTGAACTCGTCAGATGACAAAGCCGAAAGTGTCGGGGCTGTGAGCGCTTTCCCGGCCCGAGTCAGAAGGACTCGCTTGGGTTCGGGCAAGGCCTAACATTGGGAGTGGGATGATACGTCCGTCTGTGTGCCTTTTTCTTGGATTTCTCGCAGCGGAGACGATGAATTAGGTTAGGCATCATCAAGTCTTGATCGCTCGCAGGAGACGGACTGGAATAAAAATCAGCCAACTTACTGGTGGACGTGACGCCAATGCCATGCGGTGTTCCCGACTGTGCCTGTGACTTGGAGCTTTTGTGCTTCGAATCCATTGGGTATGCACTCAACATTGGAACTGATGACCGAAAAACTTATTGAAAAAAATAAATAAATAAATAAATAAATAAATAAATAAATAAATAAACTAAAACTCACAATTTTTGGCATGAAAATATAAGAAAAAACGCAAAAGAAACTGTTGAAACTGTGGAAGGCCATCGGCGTGCGGTGAAACAAGGAGTGAGGAACAAGCTGCCAACATGGCAGGGCAAGGGCAGGGCGCAGGATGGCCAATGTAAGAGCGCCAAAATACCGTTTTTATTTCAAAATCCGCGCTTTTGCGGGTTTTTTCAGATATTTCATTTAAAAATTACTGTGCGTCGAGTGTAAACATGTCAGCTGCATAAGTAAACAGTCTTCTACGAAGACCGCTCTATAATTAACTTGCATTGCCAATATCCCCCATCTGAATTTATTAAATTAATTTACAACTAAATTATTGTGCAGCCCCTCCCCTCACGAATTATCAATAAATTAATTAGTGATATCTGTCTATCATTCATTAGAGAACTGCAAACCAGTCTCCTAACAACAATTCAACGAACTAACAGGTAAACTACTCCAACATGGCTAAGACCCCTACATCTGATAAATATATAAAAATTTCTTGTCTAACCCCTTTCCTAGTAATGCGTCCAGTCAGCGGCACCTGGACACGAGATTGGGGGGGGGGGGGGGGATTTATGGAGGATTTTACTGATCCAGTGCGTAATACGCGCTATTTATTTATAATTGATTTAACCTATGTTCGACAGTGGTACCCCTCTAGCCGTACACAGCCCTAGTCTTTCCCAACTTAGATCTCTTTGTCTTATATACGCCCTGAAGATGATGTAATTACATCAAATGCTCAGCTGCACAAAATGTACTTTTATCTCACAACTCCCCAAACCCTTACATCAAAGTTCAGCCATAAAAGCCAGAGAGGATCTAGAAAATCTCGAACAGATTTTTTGATATTAAGCCTAAGGAGACTTATTATCTAGAATGACACACACACACACACACGCAAGAGAAGCAATTACCACCTAATAGTTTGCCCCACCCAGCAATGAGTGATGATATGTAAACAAGTGATGAAAATGGTGAACAAGTGACATTCAGCATTTATACTGATGGTAGTGGCGTTGGGGATGGCAGAGTTGGCTGTGCTTTTATATTGTACTCCGGCACAGGCAACTCCATTTATTGGCAGCGCTTCAGGTTGGGTGAGTTATACTCCATCAATTCAGCTGAGGCATTTGCAATAATGAAGGTGCTTGAATTGCTATCACAGCAGACAACCTAAGCATTGAATTGCAAGACCAGCCTCTGTACAGAAAGCAAGGTATGCTTGGCAAAGGTTGCAGACTGTGGAAATCATCTCCCGCCTTTTGAGTGCATTAGAGAGCTCCTTACGTGACTTTAAGACCATGAAAGATGGAGAGTTGAGTCTAGTACAAATGGGCACATGTTGGCACAGCAGGGGACAAAGACACTGATTTTTGAGCCAAGGAGACTGCTGTGAGTGAGAGGCTTTGAAACGGGATTCAGAGTTGGGAACATTCTGCTTTGGAAGCTGTTGTGGACTGAACCTACAGTTGGTAACAGAACAAAGGCTTTCTTTCTGACAATCGGGGACCATCTTCGAATTGACCTGCCTCTAAAATTGAGAGTGACACTCTTGTTTACTGGGTTTGGGAAAATTTGGGATATCTGAAGAGATTCCACCTTTGTGAGGACTCATTGTGGCAGTGTTTGGGGGAGCAGAACTGGGAACATTTACTGGTTCACTGCAGATATTTTGAGGAACAGCATGCTCGTTTCTAACGATGATCTACTTCAGAGTAATATGTGGCCAATACCGATCACGAAACTTATCACACACCATCTGGAAGACACACACTCATTAACACAATGGTTATTGTGAAAGTGATAAGGTTATATTTTCTGTAGACTAATTAACTAGAAAATTAAATCAAGAACAGAATAGCAAATGGACTTGTACATAACTTACAATAAGAAATATATTAATACAGTTTTATTACCAGGATGTAGATGATGTAGATGATGCACTGAAAAAGTGATGAAATCCAGGAATTGTTTCAGAATGTCTCAAACCGGATTTCCGTAAAGAACAATTTGGGAATATTTAATTTTAAAATGTTTGGAGTCATTGCAATAGCTTTATTTTCCACGAAAATGGTCCTTTTTCAATTGTTTGTGTAATATAAAGATCGAGACCAGTTTGAAATGATGCATTTGTATATCACAGTATTATCAGCCATAGTTTTTTATAAACTACAATTACAAGCCTACCTCTAAGATAAGATTCCATTGAATACGAAACTCTGTTCAATTTCAATTCACACACTTATTTCACTCCTGATTCCCTTTCAATAGGTGACCAATGACTTCATCCCTGTCCGTATGCAAGGTATGCTTGATCAGACGAGGATGGCCCTTTGTGCATTCATGCTATCTATTATAGTGTTCAACCCATTCAAGATTTTCTTCAGCAAGTTTTCATCTGACTTCTCTTATCACTTCACCAGAAAAATTCTGGGAGAATCAAGCTCTGGTAAGCTCCATATTCAAACTAAATTTTGTTCTGCAATAACAAATTTTAAGGATTTTGGCTTGTTCATTACAGATGAACTTCTTTCAATCTTATGCTGAGGCATGAAAACATTCCAAGTTTTTTAGAAATGAATCCTCATGCACCTATGCTATCTTGTCTCCTTAAAATTCATAGAGAAGGAGTACCGATGAGACCAATGGTATCTTATATTGTAGCTCCTGCTTACAAATTGGCTGGGCAACTTGATATTTTATTTAGAAACAAAAGTAACTTTCAGCCTCAACATACTGTAGGTACTAAACTTATGATTTGGTTGCCAAAATTAAGGACATTCGAATCCCTTCAAATGCCAAACTTGCATGTTTCAATGTGGTTAGTTTGTTAACCAATATCGATGTAGCTGCAAAGATGTGGTTTCCAAGCCAATTGACGCCTAAAAACTTGAAATTTAGGAAAAAAATGAATTGTATAATTTGATTTATTTTTGTATGGATCAAAGTTATTTTTTATTTGAGGGAAAATGTTATACTCAGCCTGGGTTGCCATGGGTTCTTCGATATCTCCTCTACTTGCAGATATTTACATAAATTATCTTGAACAACAAATATTTAAAACATTTGGGGCATTCGGTACTGAAAATTACAAAATTTTAATTTTCTTTCACTTTTTTTAAAATTTCTTTTTTTTTATTGTTTGGGGTGTCAGGAACAAGTAAAAGGGCAAAAAAAAAAAAAAAAATATTTTGAATGTTGCAAGAGCTTTTTTTTTTTAGTTTTTGCAAACATCGCTCTCATGCGGAAAAGAGCCTTTTTCGAGCATTCCTGAACAACATGACTGCAATTTTTTTTTCTTTTGCATATACATACATATTTTAGTTCAATTTTAGTGTATATTACCTATATATTCTATGTTGCCATTACATCGTATTCCCAAAAAACATTGTTTTACTTGCCTGTATGCTTGTAAACCTTTAGAAACTGAACAAATTTTTACCATATCTTCTTGACAACATAATATAAAAAATCTCGTGCTGAAAACTTTCTATAATGCTCAGAAAAAAATGTATAAATATCTGAAATTTTTGAAAATGTTTGTCTTTTGAAAATTAAACTTAAAAACTTGTACAGGTGCCAATTTTCAATGTAGAGAAATTTCTACACAAGAATTATTAGAAGACATCTTCCCCTACAAATTGACACCGAATCCCCTTACTCAAATAACCTTCTTTACTCTTTTAGAAATGTGGATGGTATTATAATTCTGTGGACAGGAACAGAGAGACAACTGAATTCTTTTCACGAAATAATCAATAAATTAAATCCTTTTATCAAATTCACCCTCGAGTTTGGGGGGAATAAACTCAGTTTTTTGATCTGTCTATATCTTTAGTAAACAAAAGGCATAATTTTCCAATTTATCGGAAAGATACATATTGCGATATAACTATGCATAGTACCTACATCAAATCACCCTTTAGTCCACAAGCATGCAGCCTTCCATATGATTAAACGTGCACTATCTATTTCAAAGTGAACAAAATTTATCAAACGAAAAATCAATTATTAAAAACATAGCAGCAGGTAATGGATACAGGGGACATCTTGTTTATACCATATGGGACAAGATTTTGAAGAAAGAGTAGGGACAAAGTCTCCAATTTTGCTAGGGAAGATGTAACTTTGGAAGAAAAACAATGGATAAGTATTCCTTATTATGGGGAAGTGTCTGATAAAGTGGGTGAAATTCTATCATCAAGGGCTTACGCAGTGGGTTTTGAAAATAAAAATAGTCTTAAAAGGCTCCGTTGAAGACAAAATCAGTTTTCAGGATAAAAATGGGATTTATCAACTAAAATGTTCATGCCTCATTGAGTATACTGGTCAAACTGGTGGGAAATTCAGGGAAAGAATAGACGAACATGAAAAGGATTTCAGGGACAATATAGGTAAATCTTAATTAGCAAGTCATCTTAGGGAATCCAATCATAGTTACAATTTTGATTTAGCAAATAGTCAGTTTGTAGAATTTCTTTATTTTCACCTCTTGGATTTTTTGGAAAGACATGGCGAGAACAGTTAAACTGAACAGTACTCATCTTATTTATTGTTTTTCTAGAGCAAATTGTGGAGTTGGGAACATCCGCCTTTTGGTGGTTTTTCAACATGTTTGTATTGATGGGCTGTCTCGTTAAACTCCTTATGTTTGGAGATGTCGTCATACCCATAAAATCAAAAGCGTCCCTGAACTTCTGGCGTCATCGAAAACAAGCTGACTTCTATATTTCCAAGGTAAGTTGTATGTGCTCAATCAAGAGCAGAACTATATATAATAAAAACTAGGTAACTTGGGATTACTTAGTCTCCTTGGTCGAACAAGATGTGATCTAGAAACCCACTCCAATATTGCTATTACCAATATCTCCAAAAGTACTCGAAGTTGTGCTGTAGGAGGGAGGAGTTGGCTCACTCAGCTCCGGTATTGAATTTCAACTGCTTCAGGCCATCATCACTCATGCCGTGTTAAAGAAACTGGCTTTAATTATTTATTTTTTCTTTCCCCAATATCATTTGTAATATTTTTAGACAATTTTTTGCTCGTCACCTGAGTTGCACTTCTGGTATCTCGAGTGGATGAACCTTTCTTCTCTCATTCCAGTGACAAGGGTGCACAGTGTTTTGACTAATGTGTTTCAGATTTAAAAAAAATCGAAATAAACCTTTTTGAAAAGAACCTCTTTGGCTTCCATGGTTGTAGTTAAAGGTCTGAAATTGTTAATATTTACATGAGATAAACCTCTTTGGTTACCTAAATGTCCAAACATTTTTTTCATTTTTTTAAAATTGGTCTTAGCTTTTGCCATAGCCATTTATGTATTAAATCATTTATCATATTTCAGTGTTACAATTTTTTATAAATGTGAAGTTTGTTAGCACTTCTATTAATTTAGTTAAATCATTGAGCATAGAGTTCCTTTGAGTCAAAAACTTACTGCACAACATCACTAAATGTTCCAGGTCTTCGTCCGAATCACAGACTTGGCAAAGGGAAGATTCTTGGCTCATTTTTTCGTCTTTTAGATACTTCTTGCTAAGTCCATGGCCGCTTCAAAGGCGGGTCATTGTCAGAACGATTTCTGTGGGTAGACCCCTCCATGGTGGAACCATGGTTGTGGTCTGATGGGTGGAAATCCATTCTAGTTAAAGGTTCCTCTTGTGTCCTGCCAGTATTCTTCTTGCCATTGATCTCGATGTGGTTTGCAAATCCATGGGGTCAATTATTATATGATTTCACCATTCAATGCCATTTTGGCGTATCAGTCCACTGTTCCATTACCTGTGACACCAACGTGGGCTTTTATCCATGCCACCATGGTTTTGCTATTCCTCTAGTTCCTTTTGTGCACAATTCGCAGCACACTGACAAAGAGGCAGACATAGGTCAAAGAGATTTTGCTTGCTGATGATAAGTTTTTCAATTTGATAGCTGAAATGAGACTGTCTATGCAAGCCACCAAGTCTTGAGTAGCGTCGTCTTCTGCCCAATCAATTGCCCAATCTCTAATCGCATGTCTAAACATGATCACACCAAATAGACAACTGCTGTGCGGAACCCTTGCATTATTATTCCACTGAAATCTAATACTTTTTTTTTTCCTTCTTGGGTTGGACTGGGATGTTTCTATCGAAGGTTTTACCGATTATATATATTTTAAATATTAATTTTTAATTTTGTATCTCTTCTCATCTGAAAATGGATATTTATAACTAGTGGTATGAAGTTGACAGTTCAAAAAATTATGAGTATCGGTTTGTCAGTCTCAAAACTAGAACCATTCTTTACAGAACTTCATGATGAATTTGAATTTTCTACCCGGTCATTCCACAAACCTCTGAAAATGTTGATTTTCTTCTATTTTCGTGAGCAGTTTGTATAATTAACAGTGAGTTTCTATTTAAAAATGACCATGAAACACTATAGTTGAGTGAAATAGGTCATTTATACCTCTCTAATTTCTCGATATAACTTGAAATTAAAAATCTTTGGGTTGTTGATAAAATAAATACAAAATTACCAACCTTGAGGCGAAAATCACATTGTTATTTTTGGTCAACTTCATCACTCCAATTATTATGCCTCAAAATCACCATTTCCCCCCCTATTTTTATCTTATTTCTATCATTCTACTATTGGATATGGTTACAAAACACGATAGGTGTTTCAATCGATTTTTGTGGTTTCAGACTTTTTTCCACCATAACCCTTATGTTCAAAACACTGTGGGGCGTGAGCGCAGTCTCATCTCCCAATTTAAGTTTTTTTTTTTTTTTTTTTCTTTCTCTTTTTTTAAGCAAAACACTTTGATGGGGATTTGTAATTTCACCTTCACCCATATCCAAGGACTTGGGAGTATTGCTTCCTTACTGTTAAGTAAAAACCAATACTGGCTTTACAGTAAATAGCAGGAGCAGTGAAAATTGTGACGTTATAAACAGTTGTAGCACACTGGGGCTACGAAAATTTCATTTTTTCCCATCGTTTGTAATTAAGTAAAAAGAAGAGAATCCTCCAGGTTTAGAGATTTCTTTTATTGATTTTTCCCTATTCTAAATTTAAGTCGCTCTTTGTTATGGGTTTCGTTTGCTCACAATGAATTGAAAAGAAGAAGAAGGAAAAAAAAATCATTGGATCACTAGAATTCTGCAACAAGAATAAGTGTTCATCACAATTTAGTCATAAGTTTGCTGAGTTTTGTGCCCAACACAATGCATTAAAACAACACAAATTACTGAATGATTTGCTACTCTTTATCTATACAAATCACTAGTTTATATTGTATTAGATCAAAAATCCATTAAGATATTTATAATTTTTTCTTCATTCTTTCTTATATATAGTCTAATACCCAAGTAAATTTCTTCAGCTGATCTGAGTGGCTCCATACCTTATCATAGTAACCCATTACCATTAAAGAGGACATTTCCGAATTCCAGCAAAAAGAACAAAGAGAGGCTCTTCTAATTTCAGCATGTTTGGTTGAGTGGGGCAGATTATCTGCATCAGAGTTTGGCCTGTTTAGTTCATCAGGATGGTTCCTTAATTTGGTGTTTATCTATAGGTCCTATCGTTATAGACCCTAGACTTGAAATCATCAAGCCCACACATAAGAGAAACGTCTGTATGTCTAAATCTTTGAACAGCTTACGGAAATCGGTATCTAACTCAAAAATAAGGCAGTATCTGAAAATGTAATGCACTTGTAATTTGTAAATCAAAGGATGCTATCAATCGAAATACGTGATGATGCCACGTAATTTTTAGTGTTTTTCAACCACTCCAATGATATATATGAGTTAATACCTTTTTTGGTGATGTAATAACCTCCATCCCTGTCATCAAACTCCTAAGGGCTCATAGAGAACAGAAATACTGAGAAAACGGTAAAAAATAATGCCAAAATACGTTCATGGTTTTATGAAGAAAAATGTCCAAGTCATAATGCATGACCTTAAGAACAATTGTTTGAAATTTTCACGATTTCAAGATAATTACATGCAATGTTATGAACCCATACATTGCAGATGATGGCTTGCAATGTGAATCAGACGAATTTGAAGACATGCTATTCATCAGGATATCCTTTGTCATTATTGCTTTAAAAATGGGATTTACTACACCTCCTCTCCTCTAAATGCCTCATATGGCTAAGATTTACAATAATTAAGTCGTTAGCATTTTTTCAAGATAGACTTCATAAATCCCAAATATGTACATATTCCTTCTATCACTCAATTTATTGGTTGATGATTGTCAGGTCTGGGGTCTATGTGCAATAGACTGACAACGAAAAAAACGAAAGTTCGAATTCTTGAGGGGCTCAAAGCTCAGATGATTGCATCAGATGCGAGGAACAACTCCTGAAAATTTCAGTCCGAACCGATAACCCCTTGAGGTCTCCTAAACCCGTTTTTTGATAATTGAATTATCGATTTTAGAACACTAGACGCTTAGGACAAGAAGACGGTTAGGACATGAAAGATCCATGCGTCTGGACACTTTTTATTCTCTATTCCTATGTTTTCGGTGTCGCGGAACACGATGCCGCCATTATTGCAAGCGCAGAAGCTGTATGTCTTTTGATATTCAAGAAATCAGTCCAAATTAGTGATGGAAAAAGGCATTTTTTGCCGTTTTTATCTAGTTTTGACTGGGAAAAAAATTGTTTGCCGGTCTTTTCTGCTTCGGACCTTGTTTCCTGGCTTGTTCCGAATGTAACAAGACCAATTTCGTCCTATAATATATTGTCCTTTTGGAAATATCTGCTCAAGAGCCGAGTTAGCTTTTTTAATGGTAACCGCTCTATACTTACCAGTAGCTACGAAATCAAAATTTAACGCCCTGAAGCCCTTTTTATCCCATTATTTTATGTTTTTGGGCTCGTTGAACATTACGTGCTAGTAGTGGAGGCGTAGGACTCGTATTTCGGGTAATAATCAAGAGCTAGGTGTCAAAAATCGGTGAATAGAGTGGATTTTCTTGATGTTCAAAAAATCAGTTGACAAAATTCCAATCGTTGTCAAATAGACTCAACACTGCATATTATACTTTGTTTCTATTAACACCGGTTTTCTGGAATTTATTTTGTACACCCGTATTTCACTCATTTAAAATATTCTCACTGAACTTTTGATCTATGACTGACGTCAGTGAAAGGCAGAAGTATTCTATACTTAAATTGGTTATGTTTCATTAGAGTGAATTAAGAAACTAATCTGCGCCGGGGGAAACAAATTTGAGAAATTAATTTCACCTTGGGCAAAAAATCCGACGAAAAATATGAAAAATCCACTCTATTTACCGATTGTAGACACCCATCTCGGAAATATCAATCCGAATACGGGGTTTACGGCTAGAATATTAGAAACAACATGTTCAGCGATCCTGAAACCACGAGACAATAGAAGAAAAACTGTTCCGCCGCGTGAAATTTTCATTTTTTAGCCACTATTGAATATAGAACGGTTACCATTAAATAAGTCGACTTGGCTCTTGAGCTGATATTTCCAGAAGAAAATGTATTATGGGACAAACTTAGTCTTGTCATATTCAGAATAAGTCACAGAACCAAAGTCCAAGGCAGAGGAGATAGTCATGAATAGTTTTTCCCAATCAAAACTAGGTGAAACCGGCTAAAAATCCACTCTATTCACCGATTTTTGACACCTAGCTCTTGATTATTAATCGAAATACGAGTCCTTCGCCTCCACTACTAGCACGTAATGTTCAACGAGCCCAAAAACATAAAATAATGGGATAAAAAGGGCTTCGGGGCGTTAAATTTTGATTTCGCAGCTACTGGTAAGTATAGAGCGGTTACCATTAAAAAAGCTAACTCGGCTCTTGAGCAGATATTTCCAAAAGGACAATATAATTATTATAGGACGAAATTGGTCTTGTTACATTCGGAACAAGCCAGGAAACAAGGTCCGAAGCAGAAAAGACCGGCAAACAATTTTTTTCCCAGTCAAAACTAGATAAAAACGGCAAAAAATGCCTTTTTTCCATCACTAATTTGGACTGATTTCTTGAATATCAAAAGAAATACAGCTTCTGCGCTTGCAACAATGGCGGCATCGTGTTCCGTGACACCGAAAACATAGGAATAGAATATAAAAAGTGTCCAGACGGATGGATCTTTCATGTCCTAACCGTCTTTTTGTCCTAAGCGTCTAGTGTTCTAAAATCGATAGTTCAATTATCAAAAAATAGGTTTAGGAGACCTCAAGGGGTTATCGGTTCGGACTGAAATTTTCAGGAGGTGTTCCTCGCATCTGATGCAATCATCTGAGCTTTGAGCAACTGAAAAATTCGAACTTTCGTTTTTTTCGTTGTCAGTCTAATGTGCAATCAAGTGCGAGAACGAATTGAGATACCCGGATCGGATTAAGATGGTTTAACTAAAAGAAACCAATTTTAATTAGAATTTAATCCTTTAGTGGTTGATAACCTGTGCAGCCGTGACAAGTGGACAAGTGTTAGGACAGACAGACCAAATGGTTCTAACCAGTTCTCAATCAACATGAAACGGAAAATTGAATTACTCTAATCAATATGTGTACACGCTAACATAACTATGATTTTATGAATGGAGATAATATCTATGTTTTGTACGATTTAATTGATGTTTTCTCAATTTTCAGGGTAATGAAATTGGTGCAAGGCAAGAGTTAGGTACGTGTTTGGAAGTGTTGAATTTACCACTACCTACATCAAGATTAGAGTTGTTTTCTGCTTGTATTTGGCAAGTTGTCAGACAGTTGCTGCACCTGTTATGGGTGGGTCGTTGGCTTTCTCGTCATGAAGGAGGATTTTTTGTTGACAAGTAATTTTATCTCAATTTCAGTATGATTTAATTTAGAGATTTGAAAAAAATAAAATAAAATACAAGGTTAAGAAAGTTCATTTAACTCCGAACATGTAAATTTTCAAAGTTGCTATTGGTGTATTCGTTTTTAAAAACAAAATAATTGAGACAATCCCATGTAGATTTTATGAGTGAATGAAGTGCCAAAGTGCCAGATGAACATTTTCCTTTAAATTTGATTAAATCTTGAATGTTTTTCCCACATAAAAAAAGCCAATATTTTAACGCCATTTTCATGTGTTCTCAAATATCATATATAAGGAATTAATCATGTAGATTTCCTCAAAATCATTGATGGGTTATTTGACTGAAGTTTAGTAGAAAAAAAGCTCACTAAAAATTTGATTTCAGTTTCAGTGTTCAACTATTTTGATTTGTCAGAATAGTAAGAGATGATTTTTGGCAGTGCTAGACTTTCAACTGTTAAAACCCAACTCTGAATCCTTTATCATGTAATTTTATCATGTGTATGCGTCATTTTATCATGTGTGTATGTTTTTATCAGAGTGTATGTCATTTTATCATGTGTATTTTGTCGAGAAGGTTTGCACAATCTTGGCCAGTTATAGGAGTAATAACCATTACACATTAAGATGTATTATCCGTTTACATCCATGTAGTAGAAGAGTTCCATTACAAATACATCAAATCAATACATATTGTGTAGCATATTTGCTTGTTTATGTAACATGAAGTTGGTTAAAAAATATTGAATATTTTTCCCCTTGTGATTCATGTCCACATCCGCACAAAATGTGAATTTGATTTTGATGACACGTAGTCAAGATTAGATCATTTAGGCGTGTCGTGTAAACGAGAATTTTGATCCAGATGGTGAAGTTGATTGCAGGAAGCTGAGGACAGCGTTCAGTATTTCTGAAAATGAGGAATCCCTTCTGGTAGTCCGCTGTGTGTGATCTGTTCTCTTAAATGGCACAGAAGCTAAACAGTTGGCTACAGTGAATCGACTTGAAGCATTTGATATGTAGATTCGGAGACGAATGCTTTGGACATTATGGTAATCCCAAATCATGGACAGTATTCAATGAGGAGGTACTAGAAAGAGTTGGGGTGCGAAGAGAGTAAGTACTGCCTTCTGCAGATGATAATTAGAGACATAATAGGAGGCTGACGTGGCATGGGGAGATGAAAGCTCTCATAGCTCAGCAATATCAGAAGTTGGAACGTGATCAGGAGTGTTGAAGAGGGCAGGCTATCACAATAGTGAGTGTCAACGTCTGGGCACTTATAGGAAAAGGTTTTAAAAAAATAGAAACTGGTTGAGTCAACCCCTTCTGGACCTTGAATTCACACACTATAATGAGATGGATCATTATTGTGCTCACCACCCAGTCGTTTTCTGACATTTGTCTGACACCAAACTTCTTCAATGTATTAAGAATATCTAAGAGAACACCAAATGGCCAGGTCATTTTGAGGGTAGCAGGAATTCAAAACAATTGACTAGCTACTGGGTAGATCATGTATTGAAACTTGTCCACCTATTGTGCAGATCATAAATCAGATTAAAAAAATATCAGTATCATAAATAGATTTAAAAAATTTAAAAATCACCAATAAATTTGTTCACTGACTCTTTATAAGTGATCTTCTGCTCTGAAAGTTGAATTGAATTATGCACATTGAAATTGTCATTGGTTTTTAATGATTTTCTGTGCACTAAAATACTGCACCTGTCGTATATGTTATTTGATTTCCCAGTGGGTTAATTCTAGTTCTTTCCTGAAAAATCAACCTTTCATTTTAAATTTAATGTGAATATAGGAGGATTTCACTAGACACTGAATTATCCTCAGTCTTCAAAGTTCTTAGAGACGTAGCATTTTCCATAGGTGACACCAAAAAGTGCACTACTACCAATATGAGAAAAATGACCATTTTGGAACATTGGTTTTTGGACTCACCTCGTGTTTATTTTGGTTAACGATAAAAAGGTAACTTCTGATTTCCGTAGTAATCACAATCGGATTTCAAATATTTCTTGACTGTCGTATATTGTTTCCAAGTGTACGAATTTGACCAGCAATCACTCTTATCACTGATTCTCCTTAATAATTGTTGATTGTAGGGATGTGAGAAAAGAAGCAGCCACATCTGCACGAGAGCAAGCTCTAATATATCATCATCTTCATAGGATTCGTCTGATCAATGGTGAAAATACGATGTGTGATTTCATGTTGGCAATAGCTGCAATTAATCAAGCTGAAGCAGCTGGGGAACACATGTCCCATGAAGATTTATGTGAAATTTATTGTGCCTTTGCTCTTTACCTCAACCGTGTATCACCTCTTCTCAGTTTCTTGAGCAGGTTTGCGTAGTTTATTGTTCTTTAGTTAATTTTCTTCTTATTTAGACCACTTATTAATATATTGTTTGATAAATTATGCTTGGTTTGCATAGTTTATTGTGATCTTGGTTATTTAATCCTTCTAGCTTATTTGATTGTTCTGGTTCAATGCATAATGCTATTGCTTATTTGTAATATAGATTTTACTACTGGAAAGCAAGGCGGCACGCGTCTTTAAGTTCCAACAAAAGCTTGTCATGGATGACTACGGCAGTTGGAAAAAATTTCGTTATGAACCACAGCTGGAGTTACAATGAAAATGGAAGCATTTATACTACTCTCATTGACCGTACTAATCCATTGTCATTTGCCAGTAAGGTATGTTTCAATAGAAAAAATCTTACTTTGTACCTTAATAGTGGATACAAATGCCTCATCTTCATTCAATTTATTTATCCGTTGGGTAGGTTGCCTTTCCATGTCCATGGTTAGGGGGGTGTGAGGGGATGAGTAGAATTAGGCTCTTATTCTCATCTTTTATTAGTGCTTCCTAGCACTTTCGCCTTATTAGGCCTCTTCAGGGAGTGCCTAGTGAGGGGGGGGGATTATGTAGTAGGGTAATACGGCGTTTCTACATATTATGTTTAGAAGTATCAGTTTATGGCACCCGTTGCTTGGAGATATGTATAACATGGACTTCTTGCGTTGTTTGGCTTAAAAGGATTCATTAGAATTACTTTATAATAACTTGTCCAGGGGGAAAATTTAAATTAAAAAACGGTATATTTCGAGATCTCGAAATATACCGTTTTTTAATTTAAATTTTCCCCCTGGACAAGTTATTATAAAGTAATTCTAATGAATCCTTTTAAGCCAAACAACGCAAGAAGTCCATGTTATACATATCTCCAAGCAACGGGTGCCATAAACTGATACTTCTAAACATAATATGTAGAAACGCCGTATTACCCTACTACATAATCCCCCCCCTCACTAGGCACTCCCTGAAGAGGCCTAATAAGGCGAAAGTGCTAGGAAGCACTAATAAAAGATGAGAATAAGAGCCTAATTCTACTCATCCCCTCACACCCCCCTAATTTATTTATCTGAAGTCCTTTAAAGGGTTGAAAACCAAAATAGATTCAAATATGGAATGTGTTTTCTTTTCTGAACACCCTCTAACAAAAAATGTCTGAACGTTGAGGGTGTTTGTTAGATGTAATTTACCTGAGTTGTATCCCAATGTACAAAATTTGTTCTTACATACTGTTTTATAAAAGTGGTTCATTCTAATTGAACTGAGAGTCATGAATTTATTATCATCAAGGGGTACTCACTCGACAGTATTTAGTTTCAATAGACTTAATCCATTGTTTTTTTAAAAATACAATCTTATTTTTTTATACTAAAAATCATAAGCTGCGTACATAATTTATGTTACTTCAAATTATGTGATAATATTGATACAATTAATAATATTCTGTCACTTTTAGGCCTTCAGAGATTATATAATCGAGAGCTTACTTCAAATCTTGATTGCGCCAGATAAAGTAGCGCATTCACAGAAAGATCTGTGTAAGAATTCACTAAGAACTACATCTGACGCACTTGTGTATCTAAAATATCTGGAAGAAAATTTACAATTCAAAGGTATGTTGGATAATGATTTTCTCCCTTTTCTTCACTGGTGGGTTGGTGATGCTCTCTAAAGGGATAGGACACCAACCAACTATAAAGGAAATTGCATCCAAGTTTTCATCAGTAGTTACAATCGTCATGGAAGATTTCTGGGAAAAAATTCAAATTTTCGTAGTGGAAAAATGTCAATTTGGAGCACATTACAGCTTTGTCCAAGAATGTCAACTGAGGTTGAACCCCAGTTGATTTTAGTTCGTGACCTTCTAACTAGTGGTTACCCTATGTTCAGACCACAGCTATTGTTGATGATACACAAAAATTGTCTGACCCAATTTTTAGTGTGACAGGTTCAGGGTGTCATTCTTGCCTTGTCAAAATAAAATCCTAAATAAAAATAGAGAACTCCTTTTCTTCCATGATCGATCTTGAAACAAGACTCATTTCATTATTAGTTATTAGTTGAATTTATTACATTTGGAAACTTTGTTAAATCTCCAAATTGTTCTCTATTCAAAGAAACGGTATGAAGATAATTTATTATTTAGCTGAATGATTTTTGAGGATTTCTTCTAGGATTTTAGAGACGCGTTACTCATAATGATACATACTCGTAAAATTCTGCTATTTACATTCTCGTTTTGAACATCATAAAAAAAGTATGTTCTTTTATTTCACAACGATAGTTGAGTTGACAAAAAATTGTGGAAAACGCAGCTTGTTGTGAAATTAATAAGGTTATAGTGAATGTCATCAAGTGAAGGTTTTTAGAACTGTTTTATGAATAATTATGACACATAATACTCAATTAATTGTTAGGCTAATTATCATTGAACATACTTGTTAAATACTTGAATAAGCAATCTCATACCAAGAAGTTTTATCACGTACCTTGTGGACTGCAATGTAACATCGAATGAAGCATCTATGACTTACTTTCTAGGATAAGATCAAACACCAGAACTAGGTAAAAGAACAAAAAGAATACAGAAATAAGGTGATGGTAGTCAACTTACATTAAATGTATTTTATTGTTTTGAAAACAAGAGATTTCGAAAATCTTGTCAGTTTCTAAATAGAGTGAGTGATTTGAGAAATTTTTCCAGATGTCATTGAACAAGTGTACAGATCAACTACACATTGCTGATCCATCAAGAAAAATTATAACCATTAGGTATGTGTTGTAAAAAGTTCCAGTCATTCAACATGATTGTATGAGCGAATATTCTTGAATCATCATAGTATTTTATGTTGAATTATTATGAAATTTGAGCGTAAAGAAATTGATAACTATAAATTGTATGGCAAAAAAACTTGTTCTCAATAATAATCTGCTTCTCAAATGAATAATTCGGATTTCAAGCTTTTATTTGCAGTTTTTTAAAGCATTTATTAATTAAATTTAAACACGTTTTTAAGCATAAATGTGTGCATACATTTTTATTTTATAGTTGATAACCTTCTTTTGAATAAGAATCTGCTAAAGGATATAAATTTAATTATTCTCAATCGCTTTTTGCCACATTCCATAATTTTTTGGCGAATTTATCATGCTCAAAAAGTAAAGTGCTGCCCAACGAATTTATCCTTTCATTTGGAATGCTTGATTTTTTGGGAAAAGAGTGGATTTCCTTTCTCAATCCTAAGAAGAGTTATCGTCTGGAATGACACTAATTTATTTTATTTATTTATTTTTAAACAAAACGCCTCAAAGGCAGAGCACACGTTTAAATCAAAACTGAAGAAACTATATTTAAAAAATGTGGGGAGGACGCCCAGGTTCACCTGACACTGGCTATTGGGGTCACGAGAGGATGTGCCCCTTCATGTGCTCCTGTGGGGCAACAAGGAAGTGCCCCTTCATATCCAAAAGTTGTTTAATACAGACTTCTAATGTTGATGATACACATGAGGAGATTGTCACAAGTCTGCTTAAGGGGTACATAGATGTCTTTACCCAAAGTGGTAAGGATCTAGGACAGATTGGCTGGCATCATTCAATTAATGTTGGAACCACCTTCCATACGTCAACTCCCTCATTGGAGTGCTCCCCTTCTAAAAGCTGCTCAGTGAGATGTAAGACACTGAAATTATTGAATTACCGCAAAGTCCATGGGGAAGCCTTATTGTGCTTGTTCCCAAGAAGGATGAATCTTAGGTCTACAAGATTTTGGGGAGAAGAAAAGACTCTCATTCCTAACCTAAAATTGATAAACTAACAAGAGCACTAGCGGGAAGCAGTTTTTTCTCCACTCTTGATCTATAGTCTGGGTTCTGGCATTTGTCTGGGTACCCATGTGATGAAGGAAGAGAACGAAGAGAAGATGATAGCCTTCTATACTCAACATGGCCTATGGCTGTTCAGAACTATGCAATTTGGCATTTGTAACGCTTCTGTAACATATCAGATTGTGTTAAGCATCTTCTGCATTGAAATTCAAATGCGTATTTAGATTATGAAAAGTAGACAATACTAATTTTCATGGACATCTCAAGTGGCTAAAACGAGTTTTTGGAGTTATAAGGAAGAAGGGAGCCAAAATAAACAAAAAATATAATTTATTCTAGACCAAAGTCATATACTTGGGTTTTGTTATATTTTGCATTGGGATTGAGGCTGACGCTCAAGTATGTGTGCAGTTTCGGTGCTGAGGCTCCGCTTGCACAACCTGTACTATTGGACCAACCAGTTTCAGGATCTCTGTTCATCCTCGACGGGGATGAAAGTGACGCAGCTAAGGGAGCAGTCCTGGCACAAGTACAGAATGGAAGAGAGAAAGTGCTGTCCTATTTAATTCTCAACCTTGTGCATGTTTGGCTCACCATCAATGTCATAATTTGAAGGTTCAAAGACCAAAGATTATTGGCTGGAAGTGAAGCCCCCATGTAATCTTTTGGCATCAAATAGCGCACTAGTTAGTTTTTTCTGGGCACCTTGGGGATAATTGGTTCAGTGAGCAATTGAACGCCTTTATGAAATGGAGCTCTTTCAACCTTCATGCCACCCGCATCTGCAAAACGCCTATTGTTGCTGTTCACCAGTAACGTAAGTTTGGATTTTATTTTACTTATTGTGGTTTCCGACTTATTTTTCGCATTTCCGAATAATTTGACGAGTAGTTATCTTTATGAGATTGAAAATATTTTATTACGAGGATTATCGGGAAAATAAGGTTACAACTGCTGTTAAAAATCGAAAAATGCATATATTTCAATCAAATTTACAGGCTATGTTCCAAAATATGTGCTTATTTTTCTATATAATCTCCTTCTAGTTCAAGGAACTCTTAATCCTGGGCACCAGCTTTTTTATACCCTCATCATATACGCTTCGCTCCACCTAAGCCACTTCTCCACTCTCTCCTTCACCTCCTCGTCGTTGGAAAAACGTTTCCCACCCAAGAATTCATTCAATTTGGGAAGAGATGATAATCTGAGGGCGCTAAGTCCGCGGAATAAGGTGGGTGGGTCACAATATCCCATCCAGAGGACACAAGCAGGACCTGGATCACACGAGCGGTGTGGGACCTGGTGTTGTAGTGAATGAGGGACACACCACGAGTCAGCATTCTCTCCTTTTGTCTTTAATCTTTTTTTAAAATTTTGTTAGGGTGTCACTGCATCTATCAGCATTAATGGTAGTCCCTTTGGCCATGAAATTCAGCAACACCCCTTTCCTATCCCAAAACACAGATGCCATGATCTTCTGCTCTGAAAACTGAACTTTGATTTTTTATTTATTTTTTTTTTATAATGGGGAGTGGGTATGGCGCCATTGTTGGGACTGCCTTTTTGTCTTTGGGGTATAGTGACATACCCAAGTTTCGTCCCCAGTCACAATCGAGTCAAGGAATGTTTCACTCTACATTTCATAACGATGAAGAAATTCGCATAATTTTGGCATTGTTCCGGAGTCAACATTTTTGGTACCTATCTTGCACATAACTTCCTGTAATCCAGTTTTTCCGAGACAGTTTCACCCATAAGGCTTCGCAAGATATGTCAAAACATTTCATGAAGGTTTTCAATGGTCACCCGACGATCAGTATGATATTCATATCGCATCATTCATATTCATACCCTGAGTGCAGTTAGACTACTGACCTGGCCGGACCTTCAAAGAGATGTATTGATATTCTGTTTGAATTTGAAGGTTGCAGTCGGCAAGGAAGGAAGTGATACCAGGTGAAGGCACTACATCAAAATCACGTTTCAAGAATACCCTTTGAGAGGGCGGCTCACATTTAAGGTGGGGAACTAAGTACATTGCGATCATCATTGACTATTCCACTAAATGGCCAGAGGCATTTCCAGGTCAGGACGCTAAAGCAAAAAATGTTGCCCAGGGATTGGTAGAAAATGGTTTCCAGATTTGGAGTGTCACAAGAATTCAACTCTGACCTAGGCATGATATTTGAGGTTGGGGTTATGGGAGTTATGACCCAGCTGAAGATGTAAAAGACCCGGACAACCCCATCACATCCTCAGAGCAATGGCTTGTGGGAAGGATCAACAGTGGTCCGTACTGTGTGAGTGTGTGGCGTGCATGCTAAACTGTAGATCACGGCAATGCCGATGCCTTGTCACAGTTGCCTCAAACTTCATCAGAACTAACTGAACCTGATCTCGCCACTGTTTTCCACACTATACAGCTGGGCTGACTGTCCCTCCCTTCACAGGGGAAGCCAACCACAACCAGGGTTATAGGTGTAGCTACTCTTGAAGATCCTGAAATGAGGAGCCTGTATGAACACCTTATGACAGGCTGTGGTGTGGAAAAGGCTTGTACAATTTCTCCCTGCATGGACATTGTATTTTCAAAGGAATTTGCATATTCATTCCTGTCAAACTTAGGTCTGCCATTTTGAATGAGTTACATGAAGGGCATGTGGGGATTGTGAAAATGAAGGCCTTGGTGAGATCCAAAGTCTACTGGCCAAACATAGATTACTACATAGAATTCCTAGCACAGAACTACCGAGAGTGTGCTAGTGTTACAAAGAATCCTGAAAAGTGCCCTATCCACTACTGAGAAACACCTGAAAGGCCTTGGGAGCGCATCCACCTAGACCATGCGGGCCCATTATATGGACACACATTCTTAGTAATTGTGGATGCCTACAGCAAATGGCCAGAGGCATTTAGTGTTGAATCTAAAAAACCACTGAAACTGTTGAGATACTAAGCCAGTTGTTCTCAAGGTGTGGGTTGCTCCCGGCAGTAGTAACAGACAATGCAACTGGGTTCACTAGTCAATCATTCCAAGAATTTTCCAAGGGCCAGCAGGGAATAAAACACATTACATCCTCACCATTTCACCCTGCCTCTAATGGACAGGCAGAGCGGTATGTAGCCATTCACAAAAATACC
This sequence comes from Adelphocoris suturalis, assembly GCA_030762985.1. NCBI lineage: Eukaryota > Metazoa > Arthropoda > Insecta > Hemiptera > Miridae > Adelphocoris > Adelphocoris suturalis. The sequence continues at coordinate 28,791,900 of CM061045.1, read as the reverse complement.
ATCAGGACTATCAGGTTTTCATCAGACAATATGAAAACCAAACTGAACTCATTCCTACTTGCCTACAGATGTGCGCCAAATTCATCTACAGGACAAAGCCCATCCATGCTATTTCTGGAAAGGTAAATCAGGACCAGACTAGATGTTTTCTGCCCACTAAAGTAGAATGAATCACGGATTCAAAAGTTGTATGCCCAAGCAACACAGTCCTCCTGGTGTTCTAAGAGAATTTGCTGTAGGTGAGAAAGTGGCAGCAAGATCCTACATATCACCCAATAAAAGATAGGAATACGGTACTATTGTGAATCGAGATAGCGCTCTCCAATACACTGTCAATGTCTATGGTATCTAGTGAGACGTCACATGAATCAGTTACAAAAGATTGGGCAAGAACTAGACGTCTGTCACCGCCCGATGCTACCCCAAACCGATCATGAGCATGCTCAAGAGGTCAAGATCCGAAGAAAATATCTAACAAGAGATTCACTGCCACCCTCAACGTCACCACTCCAGACAGCCACCATGCACAACTCCTAGATGATCTCTGGGAAGAGCATCAATCTCAACTGAGGGGTCTTCAGCAGTAGCTCCAGCACCACCCACCAGCACTACGTCAGCCCTACACCAACTCCAGCCCCTGGTTCTCAACCTCATCTCCGCAGAAGCAATAGAAACCATCAAACCAGTCTAGAGGCTGAACTTATGAGCAGCCCGAGAACAACCAAGACTACCAAGGTGCAAAAAAGGACAATTAATTTCATCAATTTAATTTATCACCTCCCAATGGGGGAAGAGATGCCCAGTATTTTATCGTTTATTGTATGGTAAGGTTGGCAGTGTTGCCCTTATCAGAATAAAGTTGATTTCAACAGTTTGCGTTGCACCTTCGGGTTATTTTATTATTCCTAAATTTCATTTAATAGCAAATACATTAATATATGTATATATGAAAAAGCGTTTTCATATGTATACTATATGAAATATGCATGAATACTCTAGGATTCGTTTGAGAATGCCTCAAAACGGATTTCAATGAAGACAATTTTCGAAAATTTTTGGAGCCATTTCAATAGCTTCATTTTTTACGAAAAGTCGCCAATTCCGTTCTTGCGCCACAAAAATCAAGCTTTCCAAATGAAAGGATGAGTAGGATAAGTTCTTATTTTTTTAGCACATTAAATTGGTCAAATTTCAAAAAATAACTAAAAGTTCCAGTCATGCAGCATGATTGTGTGAGTGAATTTTCGTAAATTGTCGTACTATATTATGTAACATTGTTTTGAAAATTAAGGACATTGATGGAAAAGAAATTGATAACTACCAATTTTATGGCAAAAAAAACTCTTTCTAAATAATATTCTGCAATTTGAAAAGGTATTTTGGATTTTTAACTTGTTTGCAGTTTTTATCGATTTTTTGCACATTTTAATAAAATTTAAGTACATTTTTCATTATAATTTTTTACATACATTTTTGTGTTCTATTTTATAGTTAATAAACTTTATTGGAGCAATATACTGCTATAAAATATAAGTTTTACGACTTTTAGCCGTTTTTTGCTATTTTTAGTGATTTTTTCAGCACTTTTTTGAAATTTTATCATTTTAATGTGCTAAAAATGCTGGCAAACGAAGTCGTCCTTTTGTTTGGAAAGCGTGATTCTTTGGCGCAAGAACAGAATTTTTATCTCAATCCTAAGGAGAATTATCGTGAGGAAGGACACATGAAAAAGTGTTAATCTCTAAGATTCGTTTCAGAATGTCTCAAAACGGATTTCAATGGAGAAAGTTTTCGAAAATTTCGATTTTAAAATTTTTGGAGCCATTGCAATAGCTTCATTTTTTTTAACGAAAATTCGCTAAAATGGTTAAGAATGGCTAAAAATTGAGAAAAAAAATTCTTGTAGCAGAATTTGGATCAAAAGAAGTTCATCAACGATGAACTAGAACATCGAAAATTTTAGGCACAAATTTATGCTGAAAATAATAATCACATTAGGATTTGCCAAAAATAGAAAAAACTGCAATAAAGTGAAAATCCAAAATCTTTTTTGAATCGCAAAATATTATTTAGAACGATTTTTTTGCCATGCAATTGGTAGTTAACAATTTCTTTTTACTCAAAGTGCTCAAATTGTCAAAACAGTTTAACATAATATAGTACGATAATATACGAAAATTCGCTCATACAATCATGCTGCATGACTGGAAATTTACCACAAAATTGTTAGTTAACAATTCTTTGCACTCGAAGTGCTCAAATTTCAAAACATGTTCATAATATAATATAATCTTTCATGAAAATTCGCTCATATAATCATGCTGCATGACTGGATCTTCTCTATAACCTAACACAGCGGTCAGGAACTAGACAAAAGTTCGGCTGCGATGCCGACGGAAACCCATGGTGAAAAACGATACTTTGAAGTACCAGAAAACCAAAAATTCAAACCCCAAAATCAAAGCGGTGCATCTCCAAAAACGGCGCATGAATTGAGAATGTATCGGTTTCAACATTTTTTGACGTTCGATTATGACCCAAGCACAACGATAGGGTGGTTCAAAAAAAAAAAAAAAAAAAAAAAAAAAAAAGTTCTGGGATTTCTTGTCCCCATTGTTTTTTTTTTTTTTTTTTGCTTCCTAGGTACGTCAGGATGACACTCCTAAATTTTTAGCAAAAAATATTAATTCTAATCACTTTACCAGGGTCGATTTTGGCCAGTTATCGACCGCTATCGTAAACCAACCTCTAAATTGGTGCCGAGATGATGATTTGTTGAAGGTCGGATTTCAATTTTTTTGGGTCAATTTATGGGTTATTGCATGCGTTGAACACGATGAACCTATTTATTTTACGCTCCGTCCACTAGTTATCCGGTAAACTGGCAGAGGGCGCTGCTTGAAGATAAGTAAAAACCGAAAATTTCACCGAAAATGCTGTCGCCTGGTTAAGAATTGTACTAGAAACATGCTAAAATGGTCGGATAATATGCTTTGGCATGTTCTGAACATGATTCCGTTTTTTACTATACTTTTCCGCCGATGATTGCTTCGTTTATCGGCCATAAATCTCAAATTAATAGTAGGGTAATAGACAAATTCACCCTAATTTCACCGGAAATTATGTCGCGTTGATAATTTAAGGTTCTGAAATACCTTGTGCCGATAAAATTTGGTATTTTCCAGGATACTCGGTACAAAGCCGTTGGTAATTTGGCAAGGACTTGAACCAGCATTGTACTTATTTGCCAAATATAGCGGCAAAATGGAAAAAATAGCTTAAATTTTCCAATTTTTCTGTAAAATTCCTTAGTTCCATCGGTTTTCCGGGGTCAAATTCGTAGTTCTGAATTGTCTGAACTGTGATTGGCTCGTTTGAGCGTAGGGTTACCTATTGTCAGCGGTATCGGTCACGTGTAAAAGCTTGTAGGTACAATGGTATCGGGTCGTTAAGCGATTAAGTACAATGCCGGTTCAAGTCCTTGCCAAATTACCAACGGCTTTGTACCGAGTATCCTGGAAAATACCAAATTTTATCGGCACAAGGTATTTCAGAACCTTAAATTATAAACGCGACATAATTTCCGGTGAAATTAGGGTGAATTTGTCTATTACCCTATAATTAATTTGAGGGTTATGGCCGTTAAACGAAGCAATCATTGGCGGAAAAGTATAGTAAAAAACGGAATCATGTTTAGAACCTGCCAAAGCATATTGTCCGACCATAATAGCATGTTTCTAGTACAATTCTTAACCAGATGACAGCATTTTCGGTGAAATTTTCGATTTTTACTTATCTTCAAGCAGCGCCCTATGCCAGTTTACCGGATCACTAGTGGACGGAGCATAAAATAAATAAGTTCATCGTGTTCAGCGCATGCGAAAACCCATAAATTGACCCAAAAAAATTGAAATCCGACCTTCAAATCATCACCTCGGCACCAATTTAGAGGTTGGTTTACGATAGCGGTCGATAACTGGCCACAACCGACCCAGGTAAAGTGGTTAGGATTAATATTTTTTGCTGAAAATTTAGGAGTGTCATCTGACATACCGAGGAAGCAAAAAAAAAAAAAAAAAAAAAAAAAAAAAAAAAAAAAAACAATGGGGACAAGAAATCCCAGAACTTTTTTTTTTTTTTTTTTTTTTTTTTTTTTGAAACACCCTATCGTTGTGCTTGGGTCATAATCGAACGTCAAAAAATGTTGTAACCGATACATTCTCAATTCATGCGCCGTTTTTGGAGATGCACCGCTTTGATTTTGGGGTTTGAATTTTTGGTTTTCTGGTACTTCAAAGTATCGTTTTTCACCATGGGTTTCCGTCGGCATCGCAGCCGAACTTTTGTCTAGTTCCTAACCGCTGTGTCTACTTATTGTTACCTTTAAATTTTAACAATTTAAAGAAGAAATCTTAACAAACCTGAAATTTTATTTCAGGTAAATCAGATGAACTGGCCAAGTGGTGGTACAATGTAATTTCTGTTGCAACATATTGGGTTCTTGGTGAAGATCAAAATGCAGAGAATGCATATCAAGCAATTGAGTCAATCCCACCACAGTTGCTCAGTTACCCTTTGACAAAAGCTGTACTTACGAGTTTTCAAATGAAGAAATCAAGTTTGATACCAAATAATCACAAAACGACTCTACATTATGCCTCATATGCATCACATCATCTGATTGATAGTATCACAACCAGCCACATAAGTGATAGGAAAATGTTGGTGAGTAATATTACTCGATGTTTACACCATGTATTCAACCACAAAGTTCTGAAACCCTAGAGCAGAGATGTGGGAACATTTTCTACGCAGTTGGTGATCCCCCCCCCCCCCCCCACCATTTCTAATAGCTAGTAAGGGATGGACTCTCTCATACATAATTCTTCATGTCAAATACAAATTCCAAAACTTCTCAAGAGACCATAACATCAGGATTTTTATAAATATTTGTTCTTGGAACCATGCTCAAGAGTGGACCAAGCCATCACCAAATGGACCTTCAATATAGTCACTCCCCTTGCTTCCTTCTGTGCTCTGGATCAGAGTCGAAATGAACCTTGTAATCTGTACATTTAGTTCAAGAATTGGATACTATATTCCATTGTATCTTATTATTGATCCAGGTGGAACTATTATTGTATTAATTGTGAATATTTGAGGAACTGCAGATGCTAGTTTCTCAGACTGCACCATTGTAGCGGTGATGGCTAGCCTGACTTCTTGCAGTTTTTGGGGAGAACATCCCCTGATCCCTGGATCTTGTTCATTGCGTTCTTACTTACCAAGTGCTGTATCTTCATTCTAATGCTATTAAATACAAAATTTTGTAAAAAGAAGTGTTAAGTTCGATCTAGTCCTTTTAGTTCATTTGGTATTTCTTTATCAATAAATGAACTCTTCGAAGTTCCGGTTGTGCTTGTATTATATTCCAGAAATAGCAATGTACTCGTACATATAGATATTTTTCGTTTTAATTGAGCAAATGTCTTGCAATAGTAAACGCTCATCATAGTAAAAGTATAGCACTTTTACAGAAGAGAAGATCTTATTCAGCAACAAAAAATTGCAAAACAAAACAAATCAAAATTTTAGTTTTCTAATGAGACAACGAAAGCTGTATTCAATTAAGTGCTGCAACAATTTCTACTACTAACCAAGGAAATTATAACTATCTATCACAAAACTGGAATGTCTCAAAGTTAATTGTGCCTATTGAAAATAATGATAAACCTGCTAAAGTTTGGCGTCTGAAAATACTGCCAGTAAATTAATGAAAGTACTAAGTACATATTTTCATGTACATCTAACATAATTTTGTATCGTGGAATACATTTATTCGTTAATAAAAAGAAAAAGTTAACTTTAGACTTAGCCCAGTGATTTATTATGTTGATTTCGTTTCAGCTGACACAATTGATGATATGTGACTGGCTACTAGAAACAAGAATGGTGATTTGGGAATCCAACATTACTGTAACCCCAACTTTTCTTCAGGATTTTCAGAGAGATGTCGAGTGCCTCAAACAAATGGTTCAATTTATACCAGTGAGTACCAAGTTGTTCTTCTACATAATATATTTGTATTCTGAAATTGATAATGCACAATTATTGTTACTGATTGGTGACACCGGATATATGTATAGGCCATAATGATTATTTGTTGCTACTTCATCCTTCCTGTTAAAGGTCATCACATATTATATGAATGACATTGATGGATCACCACTATGTTAAAAATGGATGAACGAAATAATAGATTTCCATTTTCATTGAGATATTTTGTATTGGAGGGGCAACATTAACAGTCTTTTACAATGCTTCTGGCAGAGCAATTCTTGTTCAAATGATAGAGCATTGTTGGCATTAGTTTTCTACATTGTTACATTAGTTATTACAATTTTCAGGTATTGGGTTTATATTAAGCAAATTTTGAAGGAATTGAAGCTATCGCAATGGCTCCAAAATACAACATAGGCATCCTACCCACTTTTTTAATTCCATTTTTTACCAGTTTTTATTTTGTGGTATGCTACCTCTGCCGTAGAGGGGAGTTTTGTTGAATGAAAAAAGTTTCTAATCCATTCTTTCCCCAAAAAATCAAGCATTCCACAGGATGTTTGGGTGTGTATGTGTGTGTGTGTGCATGCCTGTGCGTGTGTTTGAACAGCACATTTGAGCACATTAAATTGTTCAAATTAGAAAATCGTGCTAAAATAAATAAATAAATGAATGCATAAATTAAATAAATAAATAAAATTCAGTTAAAATAAAAATGGCAACAAAAACTGCTAAAAAATAGTTACATTTATAGATTTTAACAGAATATTACTCGGAAAAAGTGTATCAACTATGATCTAGAACATCCAAGATTTAGTACATAAAATTTTAGTGAATATGCCAGTTGATTTAGACGTCACTTCAACTTAGAGTCAGGTTGTTACGATTATTTGGTATGTTGTTAGGACCAATATGAGTTCTAAAACCTCTAGTTCGTGAACTCCAAATACCTTTACGAGCTGAGGTATAGAGAATTAACATTGAAATTTTCGCACTTTTTTAAATTTTATTTTAGGCCAAAAATAATCTAGTTAGCGAGAAACAATATTACATAAATTGAAGAGAATTCAATTCTCCGTCGAATAATCTACTAACATTTGAATTTGGAATAAGTATTGTCGCTCGTTTCAACATGGATAAGTATTGTAGCTCGTTTAAAACATGGATTTTTTCCCTCCCTAAGAGTTAGCCCTGTCCTATCATAATGGGGTTAATTTGTAGACGGGAGTTATTCCCCAAGAACAGCAGTAAGATAACTGGATTTACTCTGGATCAATTCATGATCCTAATGGTAGATCTGGCCATTACTGATTTCAGTTTGATTTTTTGCATACCTACATTTTGATTTTATCGTTAATTGGTCACTATTTTGGAATTTGGGAGTCAGAAGAAGGAAAGAAGCACACACGAGGAATATTTTAATTTTCCCCTCAAGCTTTCCTCTCTGCCTAAAAGTATAGGTGTTGTTAACTTCTACTTCCTGGGAAGGGGGCTCGCAAATATAAACCCAATCAGGTTATAGAGGGTTGTACCATCGTTGGTTGGCCTACCACGTGCACCACAAGGAGGTTTCCTTTCTCTCCGTAATGAAATAGTTTTTAATCTACACCCTGTGAGGCCTCTCTTGTAACCTTGAATAGACGAAGGGGGAAGGCTGAACAATGCATCTAGCCTTCCTCGCATTTGTTCTTCGTTTGGGTAACTTTATATTGTTACTAGTTTGTGATTAGTTTACGTTTTGGTTTGTTTACCTGTTTTTATCCAGCCTTCGTACCTGTGCGTACCTCATTCATAACGAGCATACATAATTCATAAAACGAAATACCTTTAATGTTTTATGTACTTAGATCACTTAGCTATATATCACCATTTTTAAAAGTACGTCTGTATTTTTAACTTGATTTGACGTAAATTTTAGAGAGATTGGTTGACTCGTAGGATATGAGCAAGTTTTGTGTTTTTCTAATGAAGAAAGTTTCTTGCTACTTCAACTTTTATTTATGAGTGCAGAAGTTTCATAATCCTGAATATATGAACACTGTGTTTTTTTTTACCTAAAAATACGTTTGGGATAAAGATGGGCAATCTGACTCATCTCGATGATTGGATCGGGATCGATCGCTCATCAAAATGATCAGCTCTTTTACATAACTCATCGCTCATCCCCTCCTAGTGCTGGGCGATGTATCGATAGCACTATCGAAACATCAATGTTTTGGTACTATCGAAAAACTCGTTAGCGTTTCAAAATATCCATAGTTTTGATAGTATTTTGTGTACGTTCCTTCAAAGGAAAATAAAAGTTTGAACGAAAAAAAAAAAAACTCATAGAATGTCAAAATCAAAACTCACGGAAATAACAAACGACGTGGGTAGATAACGACGTGGGTAGATAAGTGATCGTTATCTTTGTGGTCGTGAACTGAGAGATCGATTTGATCGGGAAATAGCTCTCGATCTTTTGAAAGAGATCCCTCGCCAAGTGAATGATCTCGCTCTGAACGATCCCAGCAATCCCGCTCACCGGAAAGCTCGTTGAGCAGTGTTACGAGCTGATCCGATCCCTCCCACCTTCCCGATCCCGATCCCAACCACTCTGAGAGGAGAGCCAGGGCTGCCCCGCCGGTGATCGAACGATCCCGATCCCACTCCGTTGATCATAGGAGGGAAAGAGCTCTTCTTTCGTGAGTCATCGCTCGCTCACTCACTTTCATGAGCTAGTTCTTTTTACTAACTCATGAGCGGATTGCCCATCTCTAGTTTGAGACCTCTCAGGTCAGTGTTCGTTCCCAAGTCACTTTTTGATTGAGTACCCGAGGGTTAATAATATTTTTAATGTAAAAAAAAACAACCAGCCCCAAATGATCTTTTCTTTTTTTTACAAATCTATATTATAGGGGAGTATTCCAAGCTCATTAAATTAAAACCAAAATATTTGCTCACGATTTTATGCTGTCAATGACTCAAGACAACATTTTCAATCTGTAAAATGTATTGTATTATGTACTCGTATTAGTACAAAATTTCTAAAACTTTGAAAGCCACGTCAAGTCCTGCTCATTTTGCCAAAATTCCCAATATGTTTAGGTGCTGAGATGGTGTTTACTGATTAATTTTTTTTCCCTACGATTTTGTCCACCGTCAAGGTACCTCATGAAACGTTTTTCAGTATGTAATAAGCTTCAAAAATCAACTTTATGAAATTAGTATATCTTTCTATTTATATACTCTGATTATTGATTCCATATTGTTTCAGGATGCAATGAAACGTGTGTTCATTTATGAAGCTGTTCTTCACCTGATTACTAGAGCCTCACCTTCACGTACTCAACTTTTGCTTGATAGAAGTTTGAGGCACAGAACAACTAAGCCTTCCATGATTTGTGGAAAAGGTAAATATTTTCCCGTTCAATTGGAGAAACATCTAGTCATGCAGCATGATCAGATGAGCAATTATTTATTTATTTTATTATTATTATTTTTTTTTTACATTTTATGAAAATAAAATGTAAAAGAGTGCACCTTGGTTGCACGTAAACAACTGTTAATATCTTATTTATAGCAAGCTATTTTTGTAAACAGTATTGTGCTACTTAGGTTAATATAAACAAACCTATTTTGCTTGCCCTTAGGGGCTCAAGCTGGGGGGTCGCTCGCAATGCTGCTGACTTGGACTTTGTCATGCAGCAGTTTCTGTGGTGTGATCGAGCAATACCAACTGCTCCCAAACCCAGCTCATCTGCTGAGTTTGCTGTTGCTCTCCATGAATCAGTAGATGGTAAAGAATCCCGACAATGCTCTGAAACTCCATTTTCTTCCCAGTAGGTGGAATGGGCTTCAGAGGGCATTGGGGCCCGCGACTATCGCTATTTTCATACCGTCCAGGTGGCTACTCTTGCGACCTTGGTGAGGTATTCAAGGAGTAGTCACGGGGCAGTAGACACCCTTTGCCGTGCCTGTCGGGGTACAAATGAGAATCTATATCATGTGGTGCAGCAGTGTCCTCATACTCACGGCGGCCACATTCTACACCACGATGCAGGAGCCAAGCAGATAGCAGGCGCTTTGTCAACCAGCAGTTGGGATCTCGAAAGGGAGAGACTATATCACATGCTGAGTGACAGGGGCAAGAAGTCGGATATCGTTGCCACCAAGCCCGATGGGTCTGCAATAATCCTGGATATCCAGGTTGCCAGTGGCAGCATAGACACGGAGCAGACCTGGCAGGCTAAAAAAAAGTAAAGTAAAGTAGACAACCATTCCAGGTTGGGGCTTTTCATCCGACTGCCTCGGGCGTCATGGACGTTTTCAGCTGTCCTCCAAATGGAGGATCAGAATTCGTTCTGATGATTTCGCTTAAAGCAACTCATTGCCTCGCCCCCTTGAGTGGAGAGGGGTTCGCCGTACAGAAGCGTGAAAATTACTTGGACGTCTGACCCTTACCTGGGCGGTCACCCATCCAAGTACTCACCACACTCGACGTTGCTTAACTTCGCTAATCGCCTGAGAATCGGTTCATTGCAACGCCTAACCCGTACGGCCCTGGCAGGCTAGCGATTTTCGAGCTAAAAGGAGTCGCAACCAATAACATCAAGGTCATGGCTGCGGCTGTGTCATGTTGTGGGGTGTGGTGTGGGAAAAGCGCCACGGAGTTACTCAAGTTGGGCATCTTAGGGAGAGTGCTCCGTGGCATCACCACCCGCCTCCAGTGGAGATCTTACTTGAACTGGTGGTCATTTTATAGGGGCACTTCCTTTCATCCCACTCCTCCTCCTCATCCTTCAGCATCTTCTCTCATCCCTAGAGCAAGTGTCAGGTAAACCTAGGTGTCCTCCCCACTTCTTTTATTTATTTATCCACTTCAAGTTAATGGTGTGCCCCCTCCGCCTTTGAGGAGAGTTTTCTAAAAAAAAAAAAAACTGTGTGCGTGTTTGTGGACGGTTGCGTGCTCTTTCCGTTGGTTTGGTGTCTCCTGAATGCTCCTGAGGGCAGTTCTCTAGTTGTCGGTTTTCATGGTCATTGGCTGTTGTTTTTTTGGCCTTTTCCATTGGATTTCTGGCATGGAGAGCTGCCAAGGTGGGTGGGGTGGTGACCTATACTACCTCCACCTACTTTTTGGTTTATCATTTCCAATAATAAGCCTATGTGATCGTATAGCAAAAAAATTTTATAACCCCCCCTCAAACTTTGTCACTTTACGTTTCAAGGTGCGTAGAATCCAAATTTGAAATGTCCGTCCGCCGTCCGGGCCGTAAAAGACCTAAGAATTGACTTTAAAAACCTGTTCTTTCGCACATAGACTCCATTTGGGGTCTAGTTGGTCCTAACGCCCGATCGCTTTACTCGCATAGATGCTATGGGCCAAAAACGGGTGAAGAAGTGTCTTTTTCGAGGTTTGAGTGTTAGACTTACGCACGCGCGCACGCCTGGCACGCTTGGCAGGGGGTCACGGTGGGTGGTGATGGTGGTGAGCGGGGGGTGGAGTGAGATGAGGCGCCGCGGTACCTTGTGGGGGCTGGGGTGACCAGGGGCGTAGCAGAGGGGTGTAGGAGAATGGACTTTTACGTGTTAAACCCATATAATACGCCGCGCCAACCTGAGGGGGGTACGGCATTAGGGGCATAGTGGAACGGAACCTGGGGAGTAGCAGAAAGGCGTCTGGGGCGTATCGGAACGGATATAATATTTATTTTATATTATATTTTATTACTTTTACCCCATGTAACATTTAACCTACCTTGAACACACTAGTATATTTAGTATATGATATCGTACTATAGTATGTTACAAAAATAATTGATCCAGCCCATCTAAAATCCATTAGTGTTCGAGAGCACAAAAAAGTATTGTTTAGTGAAAACTTGACCTGAGTTAGTTCTTCAATTTACTTTAACTTGTATTATAATATTACAGATAAATCACAGAATGATTGCACTGGTGGTAGGGAACACGCAGCTGCATTGTATCTTGCCTGCAAACACCTCCCAGCTTCACTCCTTTCTTCACCTGGAGAGCGTGCTGGGATGTTAGTTGAAGCAGCTAGGAGCTTGGAGAGCATCGGGGACAAGAAAAGATTGAATAGTTGTTATAGCTTGATGAAATCATTAGGGACCTCTGCCATTACCAATTAGTCTGATGGTTATGAACCATTTGTTTTTATTTTCTTAGCTGATGAGTAATGAACGATATTTTGTACTTTTAACCAATTCCATACTGTTGTTTTTCATTTTACAGTTACATCACTTCATAGAATCATTATTTTAAGATTAGTATACCATCCAAGGCTGCCAATACTTAAGTAGGGATTATGTCATGAAAACTAGAAAATTTTCTCTTGAACACCAATATTTTGAACTACCAATTGATTACTGGTGGTTTTCAGGTTTAAAACGAGGTACTATGGTACTTGTAGCACCACTTATTTCCACCCAGGAACTATATCTAATCAGCAACTTGTTATGAAATGTCGCATTGTTGAATTGGAGCATTTATCCACCAAGATGCGTTCCGCTTGGTACCTATTCTTGTTTTATGTCCCTCTTTAAGGGCATACTTCTGAACCAAATTTCCTGTTAGGAAAATGGTTCATGATACACCCTCAAAATTCACTGTAAATTCAAAAATTGAAGAAAAAAACTCAGTTCGACTCTGTATTAAAGTAGTCCTTGTTATAAGAAATGTCGAAAAATTTATTTTCTAAATTTGTCAAAGATTATGACTAAAGAGTCATCTTTCTATCTCCTCATGTATGAGGATCAGATTTATATTTTTATTTCTCACTATCTTTGTATATTATATATGTAATATTATTTTGTTACTACTAGGTAGGTATGTAGCATTAAGAGAGAAAAAAATCCATGTTTTCGAATCTGTTCCTTTGTAAATAATATCTCTTTTGGCACTATTTAATAAATTATAAGGCATTCAAGTCGTTTTCTACTTTACTGGGAAACATTGTAATCCTTCATGCCTGGTATTAATTTACAATAGATGTCCCATATTATGTGTTATGGCCCAAAAGCATTTTATACCTAAACAGATTTCAAACTCATTTCCTTAGTTTCTTTAGGAGAAATTCCCCTTTGAAAACAGTGTTCTAACTGGTTGAGCTATGAGGCCAGTGCAGTGAATCCTCTTCAACTGCGAGAGTTATCCTTGAACATAACATTTCTCAACAGTCAAATACCAGCCATCTCGACTGATTTAGTGTCGGATGAATGACAATGTGAAACTGCAGGCCGTTAGCTCAGCAGATGCTCACTGGAAGAACTCGCAGTTGAGCAAGGTCATTGACATGGTGTGTTTTTGACTTGAGTGAGGAAGTGAAAGATGCTATGTCTGGGAATGTGATGTTAATGTTTTGGCTCAAGAGGGATTAATTAATTTTTTCGTATTCAAGTCTGGGTTCTACTGACGTGTGCTAAACGTTACGGACCAAAAATATTTGTTACCTTTGCAGAGTTCGAACTCATGTCCTTAATTTCTTTAGTAGAAAATTCTCGTTTGAAATAGCGCTCCAACGGGTTGAATTATGAAGCCAGGTTCATCAAACCTCTTCAACTGCAGGAGTTTTCCTTGAATGTAACATATGTAATTAGGGAATGTTTCAAGGTGTCTCTAAAATATATGTGGTGTTTGTAGTTATAGGTGATACCTGGAATCTATTATGGTTTAGTCAAGTGTACAAACTTGGAACAATAGCCTAAATTGAGGAGGAGGGGAGGGGAGGGGGGGGGGGGTTGGAGGAAAGTGTTGCGATATGAAAATTTTGCCCAGAGAGTCTAGCGTGTGAATTTGAAATATGCTTGAACTGAACTGAACTATCTCAAATGTTGCGTGATCATATTTTTTCTGTTCTTGACTGACTTTGTTACCCCCAACTATTTAAGGAATTCAGGTGATTTGCATCCTTTGGATGCTGGTTGGGAGCTTGAGCCAACGCCTGCGGAAGATGGCTTTACCTGTGGTCTACACAGTCTGTCATTGATGGTTGAAGGAATCCGGTTTACACCATTAACAAGGATAGGTAAGCCTTTCTTTACACCATTGGGTGAGGAGAAAGGTAGGTAGGAGCTGAGAAGAGCAACCACGAAGTTTAAGATTCTGAATTGTGCAGGGTATTTATATGAGTTACTACCTGCTTAGTCTCCCTAACCCAACTAAACACTGCAGCTCTTGTCTTGGCTCTTTCCAATTATAAGACAAATTATCTGGCAAGTTTGCCTGCATGATACCTAGTGAGCTGAGCACAAGCATCCTCAATTGATTCAGAGGTCTTGAGATTTCTCAAGAATTTTGACAAATCTTCTATAGTAAAATCATATTCCCAACCATGATTGAAATCGTCATAGGTGTGGTGTGTTGGGTTATTTGATAATGCTGGTAGTTTCAAGATCTTTGCGAATCCCTTTATCTGAAATTATTTATACAATGTACACAGACTTTTGGAAAACTTAGTATTGTTTAGCATTAACTAGGAGGAGATTAGCTTTTGAGGAACACTAAAATATGACTGTTCCAAAACGAAGTCCACACATAACCTAAAGCAGATAGTAAGGCAGGCGTTGCGTTCGGCTGTCATTTAAGGAATACATAGACCAATGGATATGCCATTGACCCTTACAATACCTTCCTAGACCTACCACTGCCTTCCTAGACTTACCACTGCCCTTCAAAGCATTTCGCCAGTATTCACATCTAAAATCAAAGCCAAACCTCCAAATGAACCCAGAAACATCGAAATACAGGGGGACATAAGAATTCTTCTTATGATTTGATTGATTTTGCAAAAATCAGAACGAAATCTTCTGGATCCATCCTTTTGAGGGTGAAGTTGAGCACATTATGTCTAGGGGCTATGGGCAGTTATTAACACTGTCTTGGCACTGAGTGCTTTGGCCTTATGTATTGGTGCAGGCCTACCACAAAAGCAAATAATCTGTTAATATTATTTAGGTGATCTACATCAAAGGTAACCTGCATCTCTTACCAGGGCTCAAAAAATGTTATCGTATTCTATCATGTTCGACTATATTGTAAACATTATTTTTTGACCAATAAACGTAGCTTTCTGCAGTGGCTTTGAAAAAGTATACTAAACATCTCTTGACCTTGAATGTGGTTCACCAGAATTAACTTTCAGCCCTGATTTTGAGGCAAAATCATAATTGTCCCTATTTGAATGGAAGTGAGTGGGTGGTAGCCTACTGCTGAAAAAAATACTTCCCCCACTCAGTAAAGGCATTCAACTGTTCCATCTGCACTTACATGACCATTTTACTTTGCTGTCCTACCATTCTTTGGTTGTTCGTTTCTTCCCATTGTTACGAAGTTGAACTAACTCGATAATTTGAAATATTTCTATAGTGGTAGTAAATCGGTAGAAGAAGCTGCTGCGTCAAATTTAGAAAAGGAAACTATGGCATTAATATTACTAGATCATGTAGTCAGTTGAGTAGGAGAACTCCCAAAAATGCTCAAGGGCCAAGAAAGACATGTCCAGTAAAAGCTGCCAAAGGGTGATAGAAATTTGATGATCATTCAAAAACAAGTACCTATCACTATACTTCAGCTCCAATCTAGTGAAATAGTAGAATGGCGCCATAGATCCCTGATTAGGTTTTTGGTAATTTCAGGAATGTGTATCAGAATGATTGGATGGAAAATTTCTACTTATGTCTACTAGCAAACTGTTCCTTAGGAACATTTCACTCCAGAATACTTCTCAGCAAGAGGAGGTGTACAGTAATGATATGCGGCTTTCAACTTTTCCCACTAGAAAGTTACACTCTGGATCGATTAATTGTATGTCTCTAACCACAGGATTTGTTCTCCATTAAATACTAGCATAGAACCCCCCTCCCCCTCTTCCCCATCTTGAATATGTGAGGTCATTATCTAGCCTTAAATTTACGCACACCTAGATTGATTCACATAATTATGTAAGAATGAGTGCGACGGATTGAGATTCTATCACCACAAAAGTTGACATAGGTACATAAAAGTAGTCATTCATTGTTTATGATGTTTTTCAATTATGTATTTACACAGAATTTCTCTCTTAGTTAGGGTATGATGATCTGTAAAATGTTTTATATTCGAATATGGAAAGTTGAAAAAAATTCTGGTGACCTCAAGATTACATGGTGAAATTCAATGAATGATAGCTTCCCATCTCCATCAACGTCACCTTCTTCCATTGCCTTTTCATAAACCTGATTCATTTCTTCCAATGTAAGTTCACTATGTGTCAGTAGCTTCAATGCTGTGCAGATGTCTTCACAACCAATATGGTTATCATTATCAAAATCTGTGGAAAAAAGTATATTGTTTAAATAACTTCACCGATATTTTGGTAAGTACATTTTGAAACTCCCATTTATGAGAATGGGAGTTGACACCACCACTCTCTTCAGTAGGTATACTGTAGTTGCTAGTGTTTTGATATAATGCCACCTGGTTTCAGCAGTATTGCTCATCTTTGGTGCATAGCAGTAGCGAATTAAGTCTGAGAGTTTTTCTTGTCCCAAGCCTACTAGAGAACTAAATTGCTTACCATAATTCAGGTGATGAAATATAACAATCAGAAGGGAAACTACCAACACATAACTTAAAAGCAAAAGGGTTTAAATGGTGTAACTTGTTACAGTTACATCATCAGCACATATCATCTCCATTCTGCACTGGCACTCAATCGCATCCATTCCATTGAACAATTTATGATTGGATTGTTTGGAAATGGCATTATCGAGGTAGTTTATATAAACCATAATGAAACTGACCCTATATTGAACGATGTTGCACTCGTGTAGTAAAGATACATGAAAAAATCATGGTTCCTGGGAAAAAACATGATTTTGAAAAATCGTTGCCAGCAAAAATGGTTATGATGGTTTCTTGGAAGTTAGAAACTATAATGGATTCATTAGAGAAACGGCAATTCAGCTAAGTACCTTCGTTGAATTTTATCATATTTATTTATTTTTTGCGTTTAGTTACATCTGGTTATCCATCATACACCTTAGTAGTTATTTGTCATGTTTTTCATGTGGAAAAACCATGAAGCGATTTGTCATTCAAGATAGGCTTGACAGATTCCTTAAATTTCCTTACAATTTTTTCAGCAGGTAACCATTCCATTAATTCACAAATAGTCGTGAAATTTCACCTACCACAGAACAATATTGTCTATTATGGTACTAGTCAAGTCATTCAACGGATTTTCCAGTGAAAACTCGACAAACATTCATTCTCAACGGTTCTATCAGTTTGTCAAGTCGTTGAATCTGAGGTTTGCTAGGTATTACCACCCCAGCTCACAAAAATAGCAAGTCATATAAAAAATAACACAAACGTCAACATTTGAGACGTTGCTCAAGTTATTTGCCTACATCTTGAAAACTACCTAACCTAACCATAAAACACTTGCTATTGTTTGTTTGCTCCATTAGATTTCCAATTAGGATACTAGCCTGCAGATTAGCAATCACCCCACTTCTCAAACCAACCCACTCACCCGCTAAATGCGCGAATTTTGAGTATTTTTACTGTTATTACCTAATATTAAAATGGATTTTGCTAGCACATGTAGGTACCTACTGGATCTACTTACTAGCGATCGTGAGTGTGCATCCTTTTATGGAACTGCTGACTGTCAGAGAGCAGTTAGTTGAACTCAAGATTAGTTGTAACAGGATTAAAATTAAGGAATACGGATTTTAAGTTAGGTAGGTTACCTAACTAATTAGGTAGGTTATTGACTTAATAAAATTTGGGTAAGTACTTAGAAAACAAGAATGTTGAAACCTAATCAAACTATTTAATAGATTTGAATTCTAGGTTACCTAATTCTCCTTAATAATATGTATTCTGTATCACTTACTTTCCTAGCAATTGGAATTGAATATAATTGATGAATAAAAGAACTTCCTGGTGAAGTTCATTCATAATTATGTCTGGGGCACTAGAGGGTGATTTCACAATGTTTGCGCATTAAAAAAATAAAAAAAAAAGTTTTCACATTTCACAATGTTTGCGCATTAAAACATTTCACAACATTTCACAACACTTCACAACATTCTTCACAACATTCACAACACTTCACAACATTTCACAATGTTTGCGCATTAAAAAAATCGTGAGATGTACGCCACTAGGAAAGTCATACCAACTGCGATTTCATGCAGCCATGTTGGCAGCACGTCTGTAGCTAACTGCATTCTCACTAGCTCAGAGAGTCCCCAGGCATGTCTATGATACAGGGCAGGGTAATGGGCGGGTGTAAAAACCCTCTAGTGTGCCTGACATAATTATGAATGAACTGCACTAGGAAGTTCGTTCATTCATCAATAATATCTAGGGGCACTAGAGGGTGTTTTAACAATGTAGATGTTTAAAGGGAGAAAACTACAACTAAATCGTGGACTGCCAGGTCCAGACCTGGACAGTTCGACCGCCTAATGGATAGCAAAGAAAAAAGCCCATTGCACTTCTTTCATGCCCTCTTCAATGTTTGATAACCTACGTTAAAAACTCTTTCAACAAGAAAGAGCGTTGACCAACAGCGTTTTTAACCCTGAACAAGCTTTGGACATCTGTACATCAAGTTCATATTCCAAACAATCTGTAGGTACTTGCCAGTAAAAAGCTATCTAAACGATCACACTTTTCAAGTGGATGTACACGATGAGCTTTCTGTCCCTCAGAAAATCAAAGCGGGATAATTCGAGTAAGCGTTGTTGCACGTTATCTCTACATATTCTATTGCCATGATATCGTCGACTTTGTTTTTGCAATATCGGACGCCTGCTTTGTATGCTCTACAAACTGATTGCAAGTCTCTGTCGACTCACTCGTCAAATGGTGCACGAAACTTAACCCTAGCAAATCAAATGTATTAAAATTAATGTATATATGGAAACACAATAATCTCCCTATAACAAAGGTAGGTACTCTAACGAGACTATTCCTATGACCTCATCCTTGAAATATTTAGGTATTACACTTGATAAGAGGCTCACTATCCAAGATCATATTTCTGAACCCTTGAAGGTACTCAAAAAATTGGATTAAAATGCTCTGATCTTTACTTACAGTCGCTACCTATCCATTCAAAATTGTCTTCTGATCTAAGCTTTTTCTTTTTAAATTGTAAATATTTATTTATGCAAGTATTAGTACGATAAATTTAATGGCGATTGTAATAGGTACCTATAAATGGTGCTTTAAAAAATAATAATTTATTTTTAATAATAATTTACTAGGTACCTAAAACTATAACCATGTCTATGTGGGAGTATGCTCTACTGATTTGGGTTTGATGTTTTCCTTCTACCTTTCGTCGAATTGAGCAGCAACAAAACTCTGTACAACGATTTCAAGTTGAACACTTCATTTGAATTTGAATGTTGCCGCAAAACTGTGGAACTGTTTGTTGCAAATGCGAAGAATAGCACAAAGTCCCTCAAGGCCTTGAACCCTTCACGGTTGACCGATTGAAGACTAACCGCCACTTATCATCCTTCATACCTACTATTCTATTTATTTATTTATTCTATTTTGCCTACCTCTTATTCCATTCCTTGACTTCTAATGTTTGAATTTTTACAAATTGAGCTTGTCACAATCATGCTCACTGTATTGGTCTTATACAAAATAAACCATTGTATAAATTTCAAAAACAAAATCCATTTGTAGGGTTGTGTACTGTATTAATTATCATAAGGAGGAAATGTTTCAACGCCAGAGAAATGTCGCAAATTCGTTTTGAAGAATTATTGAGAAGTACTCTTCGTTTGTATGTTGATGAATGATACATTTGAGTTGACTAAATCTGCATAAGTAGGTACCTAGCTTTTTTATAAGATCGCCTAACGGTTAACGGAGCAATATTGAGAATGATTACCGTATTTTCTAATGGATAACAACAGTTCCTGTATATTTATCATTGCAATCATCACCATTACTTTAAATGGGAGTGTTATTCATCTATTTGATAGACAGGCAGGTACTACTAGTTTTGTTAAATGAAGTGCAAAAAGTTGGTACTCTATTTAAGGCACGAAGAACTCGTCTGGCGTTAATTATTGCATAGCCCCTGGATACTATTGTAGGTGCCTTAGCATTAAATAATTCTCTATACCAAGAAACTACGTTGGAAGGACTCTATTTTGATTATATGTCTTATCTTTGGATACTATTGGGCCCCAAGAACTCAATCGATTCAATACCTAGAACTAGCGAAAGGTTCACAGGCTGAATACAGTTATGTGAAGTCAATGTTGTTGAATAATCTTAGAAGAGTTTCTGAGGAGTTTCAAGATTGTTGCAATCGGTTTGGTGTACAAAAATCTTACATGTAACTACCAGCACAAATTTTAAAAAACTTGACAAATACATACCATAAATTTTGAATGCGTAAAATACTTTGATGTCACGTGTTGCTTGTTCACTGAAGATTGAAAACATGTCCAAGAAGTCCTCAAATGTCAGATTTCCTGATCCATCTCGAGAAAATATTTCACAGATTCTTGTTCTGAAAGGGTTTTCCTTGGGAAACGAGACATGGAAGTTTTAGAAAACATTTGCTGACCAATACTTATCCAGTCATTATTATTTGGGTCATGAGGTTTATTCAAATGCCTTGCATAAACAGAATTAATGGCCATTAAAACTTCCTAAAAGTCTATAGAAAATCAGTAAATGATCCGTACCTAGCAATTCATGTGATCCGATTCATTAATTGGTACTATGAATTTCTTGAACCAGTTTCAATAGCTTAGATACGTAATTCAAAGAAATTCGATTGAGAAGGCAACCATTATATTCTAGGACTTTTCAGATATATATTTAAAATTGCTAAAAACAACTAAAAATTGGTAAATTTCTATTTTTAGAAGCGTTTTAGTCAAAAGAAGCTTAACCTGATAGCTACCGAGCGATCGCGCGCCCGCCTCCCGCTGCAGCCCAAGACACTGTGGTGCCGTCTCACCCTCCAGCCCAAGCTTTTTCAGCCTTTTCCCGACGATTTCGCGCTGCGTTCACCCCTCTATTTTCGCCAATCCCGTCATACTTCATGTTACATTTAGACAAGCAAAGTGTTCACTTAATGTTTTTCTTTGAAATACAAGTTTTTTTCCCGTTTTTTTTCTTTGTGTGAATTAAGTTTCATCATAACTCATAACCAAACAATGTTTCGCTAGTTACATTGTCTTTTCTGTTTATATAGGTATTTCTATTTTCAACATCTGAATATAGTCATTAAGATTACGATTCAGCTTATGAATAAACGGAATGCACTATAGTTGTTTATTGTTTTGCAAAGGAGAATAAGTGTGTTTCCCATCCCTCTTTCTCATTTCTTTCTGATGTTTACTTTCTGATCTTTCTGCGATCTTCTGAGTGACACTAAAACTAACAATGCCGATTATGACGTCAGCGATGTCTCTCGGATACCCAAGTAAACACTATCTAAAAAATGAGTTCATTAGCCTCGCAGATAGATGGCAGAGGAGTTCAGATCGTGTGACGGTGCGGCTCGCGCGTAAACACGGCCATGGGACCAGGGGATGTATCGGAGTTTTGCGCTTAAACACGGGCCTGGGAGGACGGCGACACTGTTGTTTTGCGCTTAAACACGGCCGTGGGAGCGATCAGGTTAATAACGATGAACTAAAACATAGGAAAATGTATGCACAAAATTATGCCGAAAAATGTACTTGATTTTCATTAATATCAGTTGAAAAGTCGATAAAAACTACAAAAAAGCTAAAAATCCAAAATCTTTCGTGAATTGCAGAATGTTATCTAGAAAGAGTTTTTTGCCATTAACCTGGTGGTTAACAATTTCTTTTCACTGAAAGTGCTTACATTTCAAAGCAATGAAACATAATATAATATAATAAAACAATATAATATAATGTAACATATAACTTACTTACTTGAATATGACAATTTATGAAATTTTGCTCTGATGATCATGCTGCATGACTGGAACTCCTTAATTTCTTATTTATTTTGGCCTTATTTTAAGAATAATATCTGTAGAATATCAATTTAAAGAACAAAAAATCAACAATAATTGATAAGAACACGATTTTGGCCTCTTTTGTCAGTTTTAGAGAATTTTCGAAGAACGTAAAGGTATTGCAATGACTCAAAAAACTTTAAAATTAAAAAATTTCGAATTCCGTTTTGAGGATTATATATATATATATATATAATCCTCTCTCTCTCTATATATATATATAATCCTCTATATATATATATATATATATATATATATATATATATATATAGAGAGAGAGAGAGAGAGAGAGAGAGAGAGAGAGAGAGAGAGTGTGTGTGTGTGTGTGTGTGTGTGTGTGAGGGATCCTGCATCAATAGTTGTCTTCCTTGTCACATGGTGTACCAAGCAACCAGACTTATTTACCTGTTGTTCAATAAAAGTTTTTAGGCCTGTGGGTGACTCAAAAGCGTGTAGTTATTAGAGCTTAATGTTTCCTATAGTTCATAACAGTGGTGGGATCAAGTAAACCATGAGTGTGCCAGAAATAATACATGGAAATTCGGTCGAGTCTTTTATGAAGATAGAATGTGTGATGAAATTGATTGCGGAGCAATACACGGAAGTTGCGAAATGGTTGGTAATCAGAAGTGATTATGGTTTTGGCAATAAGACAAGTGTAGTGGATTTATATATGTTCTACTTGGTGTAGGTAGACCAAGTGGGACATTGTGAAAAGTACCCATATCTTGGTTATGCGGGTTAGTCACTGTATTATTTCCGAAGGAAATGTGAGCGAAATTGTCAAGGACATTTGGCTGGGTGGTTGAACCTCGTGGTTCGTTCATTGGTAGGCCGCGAGGGGCGCCAGGTTCGGTTCGAGCTGTTTGGAAATGCGTATTCGGGTGCTGAACCGTTGTGTAATATTCCGGTCTCAGATTTGCATCTGTAGGAGGAACGGAATGTGTTTGATTGAGGTACTGGGAAGTACCTTTTGGTCCGTGCGGTGTATGCAGGAGAGGAGTGTGTTTAACACTTGGATCGGCGGTGCGATCGTGAGAGGAATATTTAGTATATTCATTTATATGGGTAGGATCGTAAGAACTACCCTCCGAGAGGTTCTGAAAAGAATCCTCGATCCCTTGTGTGTGTAAGGGAGTAGCTAACAAACTCTTTGTGGGTTTATTAGGTAAAGCTGCGATCTCGTCAAGAGGTTCGAGCTTTGGGCGCGGAGCTGGCCCGAGTAGTTTGTCACTACGTTTTGAGTGAGAATCGAGTTTTGGATAAGGAGCTGGAGCGGGGCCGATGCCCGTTCCATCGCCAAACTCTTCTTTCTCAAACCCGAGGAAGTAAGAGGGGCTTCGCTCCATCGAAATATCCGAGTGTGCTTACTCGATAAAAAAATACCTTTCCGTTCGGATGAAGGATTTATGAAGAGGAGGGACTCGCTCGACAAAGCTCTCTCCCAGCTTGATGTCGGGGTCCTCTCCGAGCCTTGATAAAGGCTTCCTTGGACGGTAAATTGGAGCGTATGAGCTGTGCAATTTCCCGGCGTGCCCCGCGGACAATCAAGAGCGTAATGCTGCGAGATTCGGGCGACACGACTCAGGTATCCCTGCGGACGCGACGTTTTAGACGAAGTCTTAAACGTGCCGGGTGGTACCCTGACTGGAGATCTGCGTTGGGCAATGAGTAGTGCAATGACTGGACTCGTAGATGCCAAGAAGATCGAGAGAATCTGTGAGGAGAGGAAGATATGCCTTTCTGAGTCTTGAATGCGTGTAGAAACTTCGTCGAGAGGTGAGAAGAGACGTCAGCGAGAGCAGAAGGTGGAATGAAGACGGAGGGCTCCGTGCGTGTATTTATAGGGGGGTGGCCGCCTCCGAGGGGGTGGCCACTTTGTGGTTAGTATGTAAATTAGTTTCATTAGCCCTCCAGGTGTTTTCTTATTGGCTCGCATAGCGTTTTCTCAGAATCTGTGAATATGATAGCTGAGTTGGTTTGCCAGCCTCGTCCTTGCATTTCGTAGAGGTCGATTGATTATTTCCTTGGGCTGTTGTTTTCAAGACAACTTTTGTGGGTTGTCCTGACGAACCCTTCTCCTGCAGTGGGTGTTTGGCTTGTTGCTTATTTGTGAATATTTCGTTCGTGAGTGAATATTTCGCATATTCTCTCGGGCGAAATATGTTATTTTGTTGAGTTGTAACTCGACGTCTTTTATATGTATTTGTGTCGTGAGTACCTCTTTTTGGTAGCCCTGAAAAGGGCTGTTGAAACTTTGTGGTGGAATTCACCACAACAAGCTCGATAGTAGCTATGTTGTCTGAAGCTCTCTGCTTAACTATTTAGACTGATGGTAGAAATAACGCAGAAATGCATGAAGAGTGATGACCCTGCAAGAGTGGTAGGTATAATGCGCTCTAGATTTGGAAGTGTTTACAGTGATTTGCTCGTTGTGTTCGCAAATGTACTTGTCGCCTTTCATAGGGCCGGAAATCGAAAACTGAGTAAGATTTTCGTCACTTGCACGGCTAACATTTGTCTCAAAACAGGGGGCCGTCGTAAGGTGTACCTATATATTTAAGTAACTGCATTTTGTTGATAATTATTTTGTAGGTTTTAGGACCCACATTGATCAAAATTGTGTTTCTTTCAACCTATGATTTATTTTATAGTTACATGTCAACCTTTTGAATTTCCTTGTTTTAAATTTCGGTTTTTGCAGCATATTTTGATATGAGTGCACGCATGCCGAAAATGGTTGTGGAGATCGCAGTTTAATTTCAATTTTTTTTTTTTTTTTTTTTTTTGCTTTTATATTTCATTTGATTTCTTCTCTTTTGAATCGGCTATGAAACGAATGGGGATATCAAGTTTTAGTGATTAATTTGTAGGTACAAATGTTTGTGAAGCAGAATGCCTCTGGCGCCAAATAACCTCTGAGCAAAGGTTTTGGGGTTTCGGGATCACTGGGGGGTCGCGTTCTGATGCTCTTTTTCAACTCAAGCATCCATAATTGGTCGGGCATATTTTGTAGTTCGGTGATAGAACTCCTGTTGAATGGCCACTTCAGGTTTTCTAGGGGCCTATCGCGGCATTGGTTTTTGGCGTGGCCAATGTCCCCACATTAGAATTATTATTATTTCTCCCCCTCCTATCTGCCAGTGGAGTCATAAATGCTATTAGTACGAGTGGTATCTCTGTGGGATACTGTCACACCCTCTCTCTCACTCTCTCTCTCTCTTTTGAGGATTTAGGCCACATTGCACCTCTGGGGGGCGGACCTAAGTCCTTGGAAAAATACAAAGAATGAGGTCAGACCAGCTTGAAAGTCGAGAGTTGAATAGCGAGACCCAGTTACAATGCCCCTGTACATTAACTATTCTCTGGGAAACTGGGCCAAACATGATGGTAGAGTAAATGAAATTTACTCAAGTTGTACCTTCAGTTCAGGTAGTTTTTCTATATTGGCAATAGGAACTGTAATACTTGATGCTTCATCTCTGGTCATGGATTTTGGCACACTCCCTGAACAGATGCTGCGAAATCTTTTCTGTACACTGAAATAATAAAACACGATTACGAAGATTATAGAAAACTCAAAGAGGGCTGAATAATTAGAGTCTGACTTGATAATCGCCCAAGATAAATGCGTTATAAACGTGAATAACCACCGGTTCACATAAAATAATTGTGCAATACCACATATAAATTTTGTGATGGCCGAGGCAGGGGGTGGACGCCCGGTTGAGCGGAGATAGTCCCTGTTCTAATCAAAAGGTTGTTTCCCATTTCAACTTGGGTTTTCTTCCGTGAAATTTTAAGTTTTTGTTTTTGCTTTTCACAAATTCTTATGTTCTATTCTACATACATATCATGTTCAATTTCACATTCTACAAATCTGATCACTTTCTGAAGATTTTTCTGGAAATGGCGAACATGTAAAAGCCCAGTGCAAGGTAAGTCCTTTTAAACCTTAGAGCTTGTATTCGAATCTATAAAAATGAAGCACCTCTCAGTTACCTTCATATTTCATGTTTGTGATGATTAGGAAGTATTCACAGATTTCCTGCCACCTGTTCCGTTTCGTAAGATTACAAAAATGATTAGGGAAGGTAGCTCTCGAGATGAATATCGAGAGATGTGGATCGGTTCATGTTACCGTACTTACGCACTTTCTGTAGCTGATCCACCCTTATCTACTAAGTAGTATTTACGTATTTGCCAGTGTGCGATTCCATTTGATTCATTATGCAAATTCCTATCTTAAGCAGTGGCGTAGCTGAGTCATTTCTCATGGAGGGGCAACAGTCAAGGATTTCATTTTATTTTAGTTTTGCTATTAATTTTTAGTGCTTGTTGCTGAGTATACGAAGACTCTTAATATACTGTCAAACGTTTGTATAAGTAGGTAGGTGCTCAATGGCTTTTTGTAATGATCTGAAATCACGGACTCTTTCATATTCATAAACCTAACTATGGATTATCAAAGCATAAATACTACTTAGAACAAATATTATCCGAATAACTAATCAGGACGTGAAAAATTACGATAAATACGAATAGGTACCTACCGATGAATTGAGGAGCACTAGGTTTATTATACTATTATTCTAGATTTACTGCATGCAAATTCATAAACCTATGTGGACTTGCTGTCTTACATACAGGTTTATCCTCAATTGTTACTTCCACGTGAAAATAACTTTTTCTGGACAATTGTTATATAAGTAGGTACCTACCTACGCAAAATGAAATGCAGGGCATGAAACCGAGATCAAGAAACATAAAAAAATGTAAACAAACTCAAACCTGCAATATGCTAGGTTAGAAAGAAAGGATACGTCTAGGTTAGAATAGAAATGCTACACTAGATTATTTGAATATTTTCTATTAAACTATTTCAATCACCACTGCAGGATTCTTGCTTCATTTTAACTGGGATTTTATTCGTAAATGAATGGGTATAATACAACGGGAAACTGTTTTGAAACAAACAACCAAGCATGATCAATTTGGCAGTGAAAAGTAGGGGAAGTTCGTAGGGGAATTGGTGGATACTGAACAATGGATATTTTTCTAGGGAAAAATCGCATATGGGCTCGCCCCAGAAGGTAGTGGGGAACGACTTGATTTCAGTTTGTAGTATCCACATTTCCGTTTCGTTGACTAGGTGATTATACTCCTCTCCGAGGGCTGTATAATATCCACGCTATTTT
Organism: Adelphocoris suturalis; assembly: GCA_030762985.1. Taxonomy (NCBI): domain Eukaryota; kingdom Metazoa; phylum Arthropoda; class Insecta; order Hemiptera; family Miridae; genus Adelphocoris; species Adelphocoris suturalis. The sequence continues at coordinate 28,764,618 of CM061045.1, read as the reverse complement.
GCCCCTACAGAAACTAACCTAATAAAAATTTCTTCATTTCTAAGAGCTTCTCAAGTCGCTAGGCAACCAGAATCGTATAATAATAGTAGTTGTGTTTTACTGATTACATTCTTTAATTGAAGGTATTAGGTACTGAAGTTGGAAGCGTAAAATTATTAATTTGATTGTAACAAAGTTCTGCATCCTCTATATTTTATGGAGGGGCTCAGCCCACCCTGCCCCTCCTCAAACTACGCCACTGATCTTAACATAAACCTGAATACAGCATAGGACTCCCGTTCTGTATTTTGAAAGTAGTACGTAATTGGGTAGGTACACAATTTCATGAATAATCTTGAAAGTTTGTGGCTGGAAAATGCTGTGGTTTTTTTATTATAATAGGTAATACATCGATTTGAGAGTGGCTCCCTGACATGTGACACTTCGTTCCATTATTTTAATGCTTAATATTGTAATATTTATCATTCATCTATTTAATAATTTCTTCTTTTTTTTTCTTTGCAGGTCCGCAGCATGATGATCCTGCTGAAACCTTCTGCCTCATCAGCACTTTGATACCTACTATCTTCTTTTTATTATATTTATCAATTTTTTTTACCTGAGTACAAAAATGTGGAAACTCATCTATAGTAAATGTTTCTCTGAACAATTTACCTATTTATTCCATATAAAACTTCCATGTATGTATAATTATTCTCTTTTAAATTATTATTTATAGAAATTTGTTTTTAAAATTAAAAACAATAATTTTCAACTAATTTTGATTTATTCCATGACCTTATTGTAATTTTGTAACATAATGCTTTTATTTACCTATCTTGAAATTTTGGACAGAGGTTTCAATTTCAAATTTTATTGGGAAAACGGGAAGAGGGATATGATTATGACCAAGGGTGAGGGGTGAAAGTAGGATGAGGGGGGGGGGGAGGGGGAGTAAAACTGAGATCACGGAAACCAAAGGCAGGGGAAGGGCGGATTTTAGCTCGCCAGTGTCAGAAAAGTGCGCTAGGAAATGCTTGCTGACCATTTTAGGGTTGGCTTTCTTCTCAATTTAATTTAAGTGTTCTGTTACTCTGTGATTTGCACTCAACAACTTACACCCAACACGCCTATTTATTAACATTGTTACAAAACCGTCTTGATGATGGTGCATTTGTACTTATTGTTAATTTAGGTAGGTAGGAAGTAAACATGATTTTTAAAAAATCGGTTTCTTTCAGTGGATCTTAAAAGAATGGTCTGTATCAAAACGACATGTCGATTTGACTCTTTTCACTAGGTAATTCGTCTCCACAGAGATGTCAGGAACTTACATAATTTAGGTACTATTTGGGGTTGAGATTGAAGGGGAGAGGTTTATGCTTAAATTTAATGGTCATTGTTCTGTAGAAGATTGAATTATTATCATTTTTCAATTTAAAAACCAAATTGTAATAAGCTTAATCACATGGCCCATTTTGAGACAAAAGGACCGTCTTTTCCCACTGCTCTCCCAACTTTTCAACAACGTCTTCAGAAACAACATATACGTACCTACCGCAATATTTCTTTCCTTGTGAAAAAAGTACAGTCCTAGAAAAGAGATAACACAATTTTGTCAGCTACAAACTTCAAAGTTGGATTTAAGAATACAAATTATCCTAAATCTTCATTGGGCTTTGTATGGTATAACATTCAAGTTCAGGGTAAAATACTAGCTAAATCACTCACGACGAAGTTATGGAAACCCATTTAAAAATGAAGTTAGTGAAAAACGTTGTCTATTTCCACGAAAAATGAAGAGTTACACTGTTAAATCGATTTCGACGGTTAGGCCATCATCAGTAACAAACAATAACTGAAGATACATTAGAAAGGATACAGCTTTTATAGTAACAGGTGAAGGGAGATTGAATCCCATTGGTCAAGAGAAAGGAAAGGGGGCAGGAGGTCCAACCAATGAAGTGCAAACAAGGTGACGGGGGATTATAGCTAATTAGATGAAGTGAAAGGGGGAAATAACTAAATATGGTTTCAACATTGTGAAGGGATAATTCCAAGCTTTATAAAAATGGACCTATTAGTGGTGAAATATATTGAGGTATATCCTCATTTAAACATTTACCAGATCTGTCACTTTTGATAATTTCGAATTTTTCAAGTACATTCAACATACCTCCCCTACTCTTTTTTCAAAGAACATTATTCCATATGGTATCAACGAGATCACCTCCATATCCGTTACTAGCCGCTATGCTTTTGATAATGGATTTTTCTTTTGATAAATTTTGTTCATTCATTTTGTTGTTGACAAAATTTATCAAAAGAAAAATCCATTATCAAAAGCATAGCGGCTAGTAACGGATATGGAGGAGATCTCGGGATAATGTTCTTAGGGAAAAAGTTTCCAATCTGGCCAGGGAAGATGTAAATTTAGAAGAAAAGCAATGGATAAGTATACCTTATTATGGGAAAATTGTGGATAAAATCGGCAAAATTCTATCACCGAGAGGTTACAAAGTAGGTTTTAGAACTAAAAATAGTCTTAAAGCATTACTAGGATCCGTTAAGGACAAAATCAATGTTCAGGATAAAAGTGGGGTTTATGAACTAAAATGTTCTTGTGGCTACGAATATTGCGGTCAAACTGGTAGGAAATTCAGGGAAAGAATAGACGAGCATCAGGAGGATTTCAGGGAAAATAAGGGTAAGTCTACATTTGCGAAACATCTTAAGGAATCCAGTCATAGTTATAATTTTGATTTGACAGATAGACAGTTTGTAGAATTTCTTCATTTTTGTCCGAAGGGAGGTATGTTGAATGTACTTGAAAAATTCGAAATTATCAAGTGACAGATCTGGTAAATGTTTAAATGAGGATATACCTCAATATATTTCACCACTAATAGGTCCATTTTTATAAAGCTTGGAATTATCCCTTCACAATGTTGAAACCATATTTAGTTATTTCCCCCTTTCACTTCATCTAATTAGCTATAATCCCCCGTCACCTTGTTTGCACTTCATTGGTTGGACCTCCTGCCCCCTTTCCTTTCTCTTGACCAATGGGATTCAATCTCCCTTCACCTGTTACTATAAAAGCTGTATCCTTTCTAATGTATCTTCAGTTATTGTTTGTTACTGATGATGGCCTAACCGTCGAAATCGATTTAACAGTGTAACTCTTTATTTTTTGTGGAAATAGACAACGCTTTTCACTAACTTCCGTTTTTCAGGGTAAAAGTTGGGATTATGAGCTAAAGTGTTTATGTGGGTCTGAATTTGGGAGACCACCCGAGTGCTCCCGAGGGGCTGAAAAAACACCTGTGTGCTCCCGTAGAAAAATCACGCCAGTGCTCCGCCTAACCTGAGTGCTCCCCTAGAAAAAAAGCGCGAGTGCTCCGACACGCCTGAGTGATCCCGTGTTTGAAAAGTAGCCAGTACAATGCGTTTTGTAAATGTAATCAACTATTACGTGCATTAGGTTCAGTACACAATATTTTCGAACACAGAGTACTACTCAAGAAAAAGTGATCGGACATGAAGTAGGGCATTTAAAAACTTACATAAAAAATTCAACAGAAAAATTTACTTCAATTTCATTAAAACAAGCTAATAAATTAATAAAACCCCAAAAATTGCAACAATCTAAAAATTGGTTTTGTGCAGCTGAAAAATTTTATTAGGAATAACATGTAAATAGCGATATATTTTTCCTCTAATTTCCCGATTAGAGGAAAACTTTCGATGGGCGGGAAGAAAATTCATTTGCGATGACGATTCTTTTGACTGCCGCCCATAATTCGTTAGTTCCTATTGTGGTCTTGGTCATCTGTTTTAGCGTATGATTTACATCGGATTTGCCCACCCCTTGCACTACAATTCCACCTTCTTACTCCCCCAGGTAATAATTTATGATAATTATATTTGAATCCGTCAATAAATGCAACAGCCTCTTGACGGCTTCCGCCACTAACAAATTTCACGTCCGACATGGTGCACGGAGAGAGGTAATCGACAAACTTATGGTAAATGCCCCAAGGATTCATGTCGATTCCAGTGCACTTTCTCTTACTGTCTACGGGATCACTCGGGACAATCTATTTTCGAGATTGCGAAGTGAAGGGGATCACTCGGGTGTCCAACTTTCGCCCCTCGGACTCGACGGGAGCACTGGAGCCCTCGCTACGAGACTAGAGTGAGAGCAGTACGAAGTGTAAAGCTCGATCTACTCTGAGTTCTCATAGTCTGGAAGGCGGAGTAATTTCGTGTCGTGAATCTCGTTTTCAACTGGCTTGAGAGCCTCGTCCTCAATCAATCCCAATGGAGTTTCAATCGCAGTAGGCTGGAAGGCTCGTCAAGAGTCAGAAGGAAGTTCCAAGATCAGAGGTAGAGATCGGTATGAATTACTGGGGCTGGAGCTGCTATATTTATACTCGTTGGGGAGCCGGAGGTGGCATCTGATTGGCCGCTCCGTTTCAATCGAGTGCGCTCGAGGTGTACCGGGGGCAAAACGTCTCCCCCCCCCCCTTCTCGGTAGAGCGTGCTTGGTTCGCTTTGCCCTTGGTTGTTGTTTCAATGTCGTTTGTTTTAAGGCAGTTTTCGTGTGTCAGATCCCCGGCTTGCCTAGTGAGCGATTAGCTTGGCCCTTTTTACCTTTTGACGTGTTTATTGACTCAGCGGTTAGGTATATAATTTGTATATTTCTTCCCACGAGTTGTCTTGTTTCGTTATAAGGTAGTCCGACGTCTTAATTACTTTGTTTTATGTGTGAACTCATTTTTGGTGGCCCTAAAAGCAAGTGGTATAAGTGGTGAGTTCACCTCACCTGGGGCCGAATATCGTATTTTCCCCGGCTGGACGTGGAGGCGAGCGAAGGGAGCCAGAGCAGCTAGTTATTTATAAGCATGAAACTCTGTTTGTTTGTCTGTCTGTCGTGTCTATACACGACCAAACGGCTGAGTGGCGGGAGTCTACGGGTGGGGGGATCTTCTTGGGATTTTCTGGAATAGCGTATAAGCGATTTTAAAATTTTCTAATCCCACCCGTACCGTTGGCTGTAGGGCGGGAGGGGGGTGGAAGCAAGTTTTAATGCGTGCTTTTTCCACTTCCCCGCATCCCCTACCCCTCTAAACGGCAGTCGAAAATTCCGGGAAAATACCGGGGTACTGTTCCGTTCCCCCCCCCCCCCCCCCCCAGTCAATTTGTCTTCAACACGCCCGCCCGCCCGATTTTTCTAGGCATTTCTTCTTACTTAGATTATGTTATGTTGTGTATTTTAGAGATGTAAGCATCCAGACCGTCAAAGTGTACACATCATTCTGACCTACATGTCCAACTAATCTGTATTTTTACTAAGGGATTGACTACTTGATGTTCTGTATCTTATGCGAATTCATGTTGAGGCAATCAAACCACAACCATGCCAATTTGTTTCAACAAATCCTCACTGACATTGGCAACTTCTGAAAACACGGTAATTCTTTTTTCCCTTTTTTTTAATAATATAATTTCTTTCCACAGCTTGAAATTGTCACCAGTTCTACGTAAATATGTAATCTAAGTAAGAAGAAATGCCTAGAAACATCGGGCGGGCGTGTTAAAGACAAATTGACTGGGGAGGGGGGGGGGGGGGGGGGGGGTATAACGGAAAAGTACCAATAGGTACCGGTTTCGTAGGTTTTTCTGCGAGGAAGACGACGGCGCGATCGGATCGCGAAAAAAGTATCGGGAAATGTGTCAACAAAATTAAAGAGTAGCGACCCGTTTTCTCGAAAAGTCCGACGAAAAACTTGTCTTTTTTCTGATTAAAATATACCCCATAAACATAAAGGTACGTTTTTCGGGACGGTTTTCACGGGCTAAATACAGGTTTGATTCCGCTGAATCTGAAATCGGATATCGAAAAAAGGACTGGAAGTCGGTCAAAATGCGAGGGGAACGGAGGTGAAGCGATTAAAATGAGAATTTAATTGTGCCGTGGACGCGAGAAGGCTCAAGGAAGACGTGAAGGGGTTCGATGACTCAGGTGGGTTTTCCCCATTCGTCCTTCTACGCTCATAAAATAATGGCCTAGGTACCTTTAAAAAATAGAACTGGAAAACAAATACGTACAAAAATTCAACATCTGACTGTACTGTTAGTACTGAACTGTTCTTAAAATTTTACTTTTCGTGGTTCCACAATGTGCCGCGTTTGATAGTCATTTCCAAAAGAAAAACACCTCTGCCAAGTTGGGTGCGCAGTATAACTTCCTCACGCGAGCGAAGCGAGCAGTATCCCCTACAGATGTTAAACCTACCCTTAGGGATCTACCGTTTGCGAGCGAAGCGAGCAATTCCTCTACAACATGTTTCAATTGTAATAAACTTGAATGGGGGGGGGGGGGGGTAAAAGACCATCGTATGAATACAGCCACACCTTGCGAGCGAAGCGAGCAACTTAATGGGGGGGGGGGGGGGGTCCTGGGCGAGCAAAGCGAGCAACATCCCTTACACACGTTAAACCTACCCTTAGGGATCTACCATTTGCGAGCGAAGTGAGCAACAAACCCCACATGTTTCAATTGTATTACATCGCATGTACACAGCCACACCTTGTGAGCGAAGCGAGCAATTTAATGGGGGGTCCGGGGGGCTTGCGAAGCGAGCCGGAGTGGCTAGTTATAAGAATGAAACTCCGCCTGTCTGTCGTGTCTATGCACCAAACGGCTGAGTGGGGGGATCTTCTTGGGATTTTCCGGAATAGTGTATAAGCGATTTTAAAATTTTCTAATCCCACCCGAACCATGGACCGTAGTGAGGGAGGGGGTGGGGTGGAAGCTCGGATAAATGCGCGCTTTTTCCACTTCCCCGCTTCCTCTACCCCTCTAAACGGCCGTCGAAAATTCCGGAAAAATACCAGTTTCGTAGGTTTTTCTACGAGGAAGACGTCGGCGCGATCAGATTCAAAGAATGGTCACGTCATTGAAAAGAGGAGATCTTTTCGTAACACTAGTTAGGTAGTATTTAATTCTGTTGGTTGCCTAATAACTACCTAGGTAAAGTGAAACATAACTACCAACTTCGGGAGATTTTTTTCTCACCATGGGGCCAAAATCCCCAAAAAATGCCAATTTTGAAAATTATTTCTGGTTTAATTTCTGATGCGTACCTATGCGCCAAAGGCAAAGTACCTACCTAAGTGTGTAGATAATTAATCAGAACTATGATTTTTAACTTGGACTATTGATAATATTTGTTTATATTGAGAATTTAACGCAAAATTACATTAATCAATAACAAAATACCTACCTGGTAAGCCTCCAACTGCTCTTCGGTGAATATAACAAGCTTGTTGCCCATGTTGAGAAGCACTGACCACACCCTTGGCTGGCCAATTAGCTAATGGGATGCCCTTCATTCTACAATAGCATGTCAACTGACCTTAACTCATCAGTACCACGCCCCAAGAGGATGTTAGGCCCTAATTAAATTCACAGATTAGGTTTATGGCAGATTTCATAAGTAATAGAAGAATGGGTGTCGAAATGCGGAAGAACATTTCTAAATTGATTTGCCAGTAAAGAAAAATTGATTTAAAAGCTTAAGAAGGTAGGTAGGTACTGATCTATCATGGTACACTTGGCGTTTTTAATATATTCGAGTCTAGAAACGTGACAAATTATGACCCAAAGGCTTACTATTTCTATGTAAGAAAGTCCTTCAACGCAGATCGCTGGTCAATATACAGGTAATAATATTATTAAACGAAGTCTGTGGTATCTACCTCCTACACAATCTAACTATAACAACATTAATGTTATCAGGATGTCCCTAATGGTTCTTTTATTTGTAATAGGAAACAGCAAAATGGCAGTTTTTCTTAACCATTTATCAACAATTCGTAATTCGGTAGGTACTACGTTACCTGTGTTTGTAGATATGCTATTATTTAATTATTGAGGATTGTTTTACACAGTGGAATTCAAACGGTGTCCTCTTAGCAATATTCGGGAAAACGAATTTTTCGAGTTTTTTTTTTTTTTTTTTCACTTTCAAGATTTTCTTCTACTTTTTCGTTGTGACTACTTAAATATTGTCTCACCAAGCTCTTCAACTATGGCACCTATAACAAATCTAATTATACCATTGGAAAATGGAGGAAATTTCTTTTAAGATGATATAATTAGGTACTAACTAATTAGGGAAGAAATCAATACTTTTTTGACCCAGGAACATATAAACTTACCTGTAGTGAATTTATGTTTGAACTAACTTCCTAACTATTTAGTATCCTAACTTAAAGAGAGATGAGGATATTGTGAAGGAACTTGAGAAGGATCAGCCCAGCGAAGCGTACTGAATATCACTGTAGACTGAGAAGGGTAAGTACTTCTGAGATGTTATTTTACCTGCCTATAATGTGGCATCTAGTAGCAAAAACTTAAGTTTAGGGTCGTTCTTGTAAAATGCAGGTATCTTTAGAAGGAGCGTGAGGGATGTAGCCACTGCAGCGGCTTCGTTCCCATTGATATTCTTTTAGTTTAAGTCCGGGTCCCGTTCTGATATCGGAGATTATGGGGGATCATTGAGATAGAATGGAAAAAAGTGATGTTTTCACGGAAATCAAGCATTAGGGGTGTACACAAATTGTTTTAATCTGGCCATGCTCTGCGCAGTTAGTTATAATTTTCCAAGGTCCTATTTCACACTGACTCGAATGACAACACTTCAAATTCTTCTTTTTGGGTCAATTTCCTTTTTAATAAATTTTTGTTTCGTTTTCATTTTTCTAAACCTGGAATTTTTGTTTTGGTGGGTTATGTAAGTAGAATCAATCTGGCAGTTGTGGAAAATTTAAAAAGTGAACAAACTGCCCTGATGTCGTTTTATATCTTCCTTTCAACTATATCTGACATTTGACTGGTAAATCACTTAAAAGACCACCTACCTTGCCATGAGTTCTCCTGTATTGGTATCTGCCGTACTTTTGAAGATTTCAGCGAATTTCAGTTAAATTTCGTTGAAAATGAAGATATTGCAATGGCATAAAATTTTCTTCATTGAAATCCGTTTCGAGGGATTTTGAAACAATTCATGGATTTAAACACTTTTTCATATATATATATATATATATATATATATATATATATATATATATATATATATATATATATATATATATATATATATATATATATATATATGTAGGTATATAGTTTCTTGAGGATCGGTCGGTTGAATCACAAATGCAATGATTTGGCGACGTTTCTGAAATTTTTTATTTCTATTTTCAAGCCCTACAACAAGAAGATAAGAATTACAAGGTATACTATAGGAATCTGTGGTGTTGTTTTTTATAATTATTTGTGGTGTCTATTCTAGGTGTGGTAATGACTTAAAAATATATAGGTATGAATTTACTTACAGTAGGCTGAAAAGCGTCGGACAGTTGAGGGAGTTCTACCTCCTTCAAGCACTGTTTATACACTCAAGGTGTGGAACAGGCAGGTAGTAGGTAACCCTTTAAGGGATTACTTGAGCTAGTTCATTCTTGTGAAAAAGAGTGGTGGAAGGTTAACGGTTTCGGTCATAAATGTGAATTTTTAATAATAGGAATGGCGGTAGGTCTAACTATGAAGAAAGCAGAAGATCTAGATCTAGATCTTACTCATCCTTAGATCTAGAACTCATCCGAAATAATAACAATTCAGTTGAAACCAAATGGTGGCAAAAACCTCAAAATTCTGGACGTTATATTAATTTTTCCAGTCATTCACCTTACCATCAAAAAATCAATTTCGTAAAAAATCTCATTAATAGAGCATTTAAACTAACTTCCGAATCGTACCACAGGGAAATAACAAACAAAATCGTAGACCTGTTACTAATTAACGGATATCCACACAAATTGATTTGTAAACTGCTAAAATCCTCATCTGATACCAACTCTAGTCCAACAAACACCCCTTCAGAAGACGAAGAACTTAAACAATATTTTGGTTTTCCATACATTAAAAATCTATCAGAAAAATTGAAAAAAACTTTTAATAAACATAACAAATCACAATCTCAAGTTACTTTTCGAAACTCAAACACCCTCAAAAAATTGTTTACCAATACTAAAGACAAAGATCCGAAAGATTTACGCTCCAATCTGATTTACAGAATTCCATGCCAACCAGACTGCGGAAAAGCCTATTATGGACAATCCGAGCAATATTTCAAAAATAGAACCTACTCGCGTCGTCACAACTATGAGAAATTATTATTAATTTCCCGGAGTTGCAACGCTCTAACGACCAGAGCTAAGAGGCCAGGGTTACCAAACCTCTTCGACTGTGAGAATAAGTATAGTTGCGACAGTTTAATCAAATATCCCGAAAAACCAGACTCAACAGCTCTAATGACGCATTTTAGGAACACCAATCATAAAATACAATTTGAAAATACTGAAATTTTATGTTATGCAACCAATTCCCACAAGCTCAATATGAAAGAGATGATTCACATCGAAAGAAATAAACATGATGCATTAAATAAAAGAACTGACACGCAGAACCTAAGCCAATGTTACTCCAATATAATAAGGAACCATAACCATAGACCAAACCACCATTAACAACCTCTTCTGCTTTCTTCATAGTTATACCTACCGCCATTCCTATTATTAAAAATTCACATTTATGACCGAAACCGTTAACCTTCCACCACTCTTTTTCACAAGAATGAACTAGCACAAATTATAAAAAACAACACCACAGATTCCTATAGTATACCTTTTAATTCGTATCTTCTTGTTGTAGGGCTTGAAAATAGAAATAAAAAATAACGAAACAAATCATATTATATATATATATATATATATATATATATATATATATATATATATATATATATATATATATATAAATTATCTAAAGTCCTTCTGCTGACATCGACCTATCCTCATCACACTGCTGAGAGCTGTCGACTCAGCAGTGCGAACATTATATAGGGAGCCTGAGAGCTCTGAGACCTTCAGTCTTCTCTGGTCGCTCATCCCGCTAAGTGTCATATGTATCATTGTAATTTACTTGTGTTAATTTGAAATAAATTTTTTAAAAAGCAGTTCCTGGAAGAATCTTACAAAATTGGCGCAGTCGACAAAGACAAAGGAACAACCCAAAATCGAAGAACGAATTTAGACAATTTTGGACACCTTGAGAGTCTACCGTTCAAAACCCTGTAAGAGGAGCAGCTTGTTTTGACCCTAGAGAATCGGTATTTTCCTAAATTTCCCCAATTTTGCTCAAGCTCGACCTTGCGAGAGCGAATCAATTGACAAAAACAACACAAATTGGGTAACGAATTACCGACTTGGGCAACCGTCTCTCAGAAGCCCCAATCGAAATTCGACAATTTAACTTATCCGGATTTTCAACGACGAGCCAGTTTGCACCTACAAACTCCGAGTTGTGAGTTCGCCTTCCCGCCATCGAGGAACCACCTTACGAGCTGCGGACCGCACCCTGTTATCTCCCATCCAGGACACTTGCAATCTCGCCGACCGACTCTCATCGACCGACTCTTATCGAGATAAGCTTAGATATAAAATTATCTTCTTATTCTCCTTTTAAATATTAAGCCTTTTAAACCTACGAGTATTTGAACGCAAAATTTTCTTTTCATTTTTGTTTTCATTATTTTCTTTGTGCTTACATTTGTCTCTTAAATTTGTTCCGAAATTCTCAAACTGGTCATACCCGTCTTACTCACAGAAACCTGCGTAGTGCAGAAGCTTGAGATGTTTTGTGTGGGAGGTGTGGGGGTGATCTGTCCATCCGCCATTTTCTGGAGGACTGCCCAGCCCTTCTGGACCTCCGAGTCCAGCATCAGCCCCCTCAGTGGCTAGATGTCCAGACCAGACAAGGTCCAATCCATGTTGTTGTACCCGAGAGCCGCTGAGCTCTCCATATAATAGCATCCATATAGTAATTAGCCCTATTTTACATCTAGTCTTAGTTGTGTTGCTTTTTATTATCCACCTGAGGGGCTAAACAGTGGTTATCACTGTACCCCTCATCCCCCCCCCCTCCGATGTGCCAGTAGAGTCCATGTTGGCTCTCCTCTACGGTCAGGGATGGCAACATGGCTCCCCTTAGAATCGTGCCACTTGCAGTGTCCCTTTGGACACCTTGTTCAATACCGCTAATGACCCTTCTGGTTGAGGTGCGGCTTATTTAAGAAAAAGGAAAAAAAAAAAACAGTTTTTTGCAGTTTTTAGTAATTTATTTTAGATGATTTTTTGAAATTTGACCCATTTAATGGGCTCAAAAAATTCTGGCCAACAAACAAATAATTTAATCTGGAAAGCTTGATATTTTGGAGTAAGAAAGGAATTTTTATCTCAATCCTAAGGATTCGTTTCAGAATGTCTCAAAACGGAATTCAATGAAAAAAATTTTCGTTCTAAAATTTGTTGGAGCCATTGCAATAGCTTAATTTTTCTCGAAAATTCTCTAAAACATCATAAGCTGAGTGACTTAGGGTACCTACAAGCAAAAAATGACTCAAGGTACACGAATGCAGCAATAAAACAAAGCATCAAATGGTGAGTTATCACTCATTATTAGCTACAAAAAGTATACACCATCAGATTAACTGATTGTTGTACTTCACTTTACAACCGAAATCGGTAGGAAAAAAAACTACTAACCGTTCTTTGGGGACCGTCAAATGAAGAGCAGACAATCTTGGATAAAGGTTAGAAAAACTTTAGATAACTCTTACCGATCCCGCACCTTATTAGTGAAGATGGAAGTTCTTCTTTTTACATTGTCTCTATGGGGAGTGTAGATTTTGGTGAACACAATTGTTTTTTCAACGGTCCTATCTCCAGATCTTGGAAATGACCCAAGGTACATGACTTTACCCTACTCTATCTTTCTCGCGTAGTACAGTTTGAAGGAAGATAGGAGTTTTTCTACATTCCAAGGAATTTAAAAGTTTTCTAAAACTGCCAGGTAGTCGTACCTACATTACCAATCTTTTCTAACTGGTGAGAAAGCTGTCACTGCAAGTTGTAATGGCTTTTAGGATGTTGGGTTGGTCACCTCCAGTAACTGCAGGAAGAAGGGTGGGCCATCAACACATGACGCCTCAGGATCCTCCTTTTACTCTGCAACCCAGTATGGTGAAAATAGCATTCAAGCCAAACTAGAATGACGGTTCCAAGCCATGGGCAGACTATAAGTTGCATGTTGATGCTGTCACACTAGCCAACAACTGGGACTACACGGCTTTGGCCGCATCTCTTCGAGAGTTTTGCACAGTGTGTTCTTGAAGATTATCTCAGTAGGAATCACTGTGAGCTTATTGAACTGTTGGAGATGGAGTTTTGGGATAGTAATCAGGCTCAGGTATAAGACATACAGCTGAGAGGAAGAGTTCAAGGCACAAAGGGAGACTTTTCTGCTTTTGCATGAGTTGTAAACATGTTGGCTCGCAAAGCATCTCCGAGGGCTGGAGCAGAGGCTACCCACATTGCTGCACTGGGCCAATTCCAAGACAGACTACGCAATGGGCGAGTACCTACAAGAGATGTTAATTTTTGGGGCAACCCACCTTGAGAGCAGCTGGACCTAGTGATTAGGGGAGATGTCTCATTAGCCTGGGGACATTCAATTAATCAGCCACAACAACCTAAGCAATTCAGGCAGTTGGAGCAACGTCAACTGAGCAAGTGAGACTAACTACACAAAGCAATGAAGAGGCGGAACGAGGGAAAGCAAAAGGCATAATGAGTGACAGGATGATCTGCTATTAGTTTGACAGCACAGGGTATGGGATAGCCTAACATGAGTTATAACCTGCTTGAGATGTGATACCCGGTCATTTGGCTCGTGATTGTCCAACACAACCAGGAAACGAGCAGGAGTCGTAGTGATCAGGCACACTACGACAATGACTGAACCATTGCCCTCTTCAAGATCAATATCGCAGCTTGGCAGTAATTTGATATGTGTTGTGGATGCTTTTTTATTTTTAAATAAAACTCCCATCAAAGACAGAGGAGGCACAAAAATAAATAAGAAAAGAAATAACTAAATTAACAGCTGGGGAGGATGTCCAGTTTTACCTGATGCTGGCACTAGGAATTAAGGAAGTAAGGGAGTTGAATAAGGAGGAGGAGGGAGAGAAGGATAAAAGGAAGTGCCTGGATAAAATTATCAATTTAAAATTCAATTTATCCAAAGTAATTATTGAAGTCGGACACCTAAGTTGGTGCCATCTCATCACCTTGGCGACGAAGATTAATAAATTCGCGGAAGCGTCTGACTACGCACTCTTTATCATGCCCGAATCGAGCCTTCAGGGAATATATTTCAACGGAATGAACAATTTCCGTGTATTTACGCAAAATTAAAGAATTATTTTGTCCAGGAAGACATAACCGAAAATTATATTAAGAGGGCAACTCTTCTTACACAGATTTCGAACGACCATTTATAAGTTGGTGGAGAGCCTTTGTGTTCCTGATGTGTTCAAAATAGTAAAGTATGCGACTTTAGGAAAAATTATGCTCACACAGCTTTTCATGCGTGAGATGAATCAGCTCGGGAATGGTCTGCTCGATTAAAGGGTGTGGTGGCTGATTACGAATTCGGCAATGAACTGAAAGTGGTTGTACGTGATATGTTTGTGTCTGGGTACGGCAAAGGGCCTACACGAGATCGGCTATTAGATGAAGATCCACCGCTACCATCGCTCACACTAGCAAAATTAGTCGATTTGGCAACTAGAAAGGAAGCTGCCCTGGAAGAAAGAAAACAGCGTTCCAGTATTGCTATCAAAACTGAACTGACTGGCGTTTTTTTCAGATCGACGACGGAATAAAGGTAATCTGTCGTCAAAAATAGCCTGTTCTAAGAACACAAACAAACGAAATTTAGGACATCCTAGCTGCCACTGTGGTCGACAAAATCATGAATCATCAGAGTGCAGATATAAAGATTATTCATGCAATCTGTGCAAGGCCAAGGGCCATTTAGCCCCAATCTGTCCCTCCAAATCGTCCCGAACTCGAGCCAAGAGAGGTCATAAATACTTGGATCTACAGCAGGCTGACGAAGTTGATTTATGTGATTCATTCTTCAATATTCTCAATCATACACATGAAACGTCACGAGCAGACTCTAAACCATTCATCATCTCTCTCGAAATTTTTGGTACACAAATTCCGTTGGAAATTGACACTGGATCGTTTTATAATGTTGTTTCGGGCAAATTTTACACTATTCACTTCAGCCACGTCAAGTTACGTGAAAATGACATTTCTTTATTGGATTGTATAGGTCATACAATTAAGCCTATGGGGAGGGGTAAATAGGACAAATCTGAGTGAAAACTCACGTTTTATGTGGTAGATAATGGAAGCCCTCTGCTAATCGGTCGAGCTAGACTTCATAAACGAAAATTATCACCCCTTTTCAAGACTGATACAGAGGCCCCCATCGAAATTGATGATCTGCTGTCAAAATATTCAATGGTTTTCGACAAACCAATGGGCACATTTTCAAAATACAGATTGTCCCTGAATATTACTGAAAATGCTGTGCCAAAATTTTTTAAACCTAGACGTCTACCATTAGCTTTAAAGGAAAAGTTCGACAATGAAATTGGCCAACTCGTTTGTGACGGAATAATGGAATCTGTAGCCAGAGGAGAATGGGCCACACCGATCATCACAGTTCTGAAGGCTGATGGAACTGTCAGAATTTGTGGCGACCACAGATAAACCATCAATCCTGTTTTGAAACCTAGCTGCTACACCCTCCTTACAATGGAACACTTGAGAAGTGATTTCGCAAATGCTAAACTATTTGCAGAAATTGATCTGCATGACACCTTCCAACAATGTGAACTGGATGAGTCCTCGCAGAATTTAATGACAATCAACACACACAAAGGACTCTTCCTCTATCGCAGATTATGTTTTGGGATCTCCAATTCACCAGACGAGTTCCAGGAAGTAATGGACGCCTACTCCATGGCATTAAAGGAGTAAAAGTCCTACTCAATGACATCATGGTTTCTGGTCAGAATACCAAGGAACATAACTCTCGCCTAGAAGCCGTCCTGCGTGGACTTCAAGATGCGAATATTATGCGTGTAGTTCAACAAGGGTTTTAGAGTGATACCTGAGAAATTACACCCAGAGATTCTACGAGAGCTTCATGATACCCATATGGGTGCCACAAAGATGATGAAAGCTTTTGCTAGAAATTATTTTTGGTGGCCCAATTTGGACACAGACATTGAGGCTACTGCAAAGTCGTGTGAGATCTGCTGAAAATTTAAAGGGCCTCCTCGAAAGTCTCTACTGATTCCGTAGCTACAACCACTCATCCCTTGGACTAGACTCCACATGGATTTTCTTGGTCCAATGAAATATGGAAGATTGAATGTTTTCATTGTTTGTGATGCAACGTTTAGGTGGATTTAGGCTTTCATTGTTCCAACTGCAATACTCTAATCGCCATTGAGAAATTCTCTGAACAATTCGCACCATTCGGATCATCTGTGATCTTCGGTGCTCTATCACTTCCAATGTGGCTAAATACTTCACTGGTCATGAGATGGCTGCTTTCCTAGAAGGTCTTGGGATCCACGATAATGTAGGAGCCCCTTTTCATTCATAGACAAATAGAGCTTCTGAATCTGCAGTGAAAATTGTGAAGAATTTTGCATTGGATGGCAGCCCCTTCCAGTTGCACTCAGCAAGTTTTTGTTTCAATATAGAAACACTGTTCATGCTTCCACTCAGGAATCTCCAGCTATCATGGTACTGAAACGCCGAGTGCAAACTCTTTTTGAACCATTGACTCCATCATCAAACGACATTGTAGAAAACGCACATCAGAAAATGATATCCAACAGCAGGAGCTGTACAACCATCTTCATAGTGAATGAGGTAGTCTGGGCAAGAGATTACCATTCAAATCCTCCTCGTTGAAGGGAAGCCACCGTTTTACTGAGGTTCTTGGACCACTAAATTACCCGATGCCAACTGTAGATGTCCCAGTTTGGAAGAGACATCTCAATCAATTGTGGTCTTGTTTGGGCTCACTATTCTCAACACCAAAAGCTCCAGAGGTGAAACCCTTCAGCCCGAACTCTTCAAACGCCTCTCAAGTATCAGATGCAAAACCAGAAGTTGAAACAGTGCCAACTGACATGGATGTCCCAAGTTCTCCTCCGATGATATTTGAGAACTCTGGGTCATCACCATTGTGCAGAGGGTTTACTACCCCTTCTCCTCTAAACGCCCAATTGGGGGAACCATCCAGCCAACCTTCTCCAGCCTCTGGTTTTTCAACCCCCGTGATCAGTTGACTCCCGGCCAAAGTGCATCAGAAAACGCTCCTCGCGTTTGTGCCTCAATAAATTTGGGAACTATAAGAAACTGTTCATTTAATTTTGCAAAACATTTATTTTTTGATAGGGGATGGCTGTTATGACGCAAAGTTTGTGTCTGTTGTTAAACCTACACAATTAAAACTATAACAGTGATAAGTGCTCACTGATAACTGGTGTTCTCGCTATCAAATGTATAATCACCATCCCTGCAGTTTTATTTCAAATTAAAATCCAATTTATCCAAAGTAATTATTGAGGTCGGACACCTAAGTCGGTGCCGTCTCAACAATTAGTTAAGGTAAGAGTCTCGAAGAACACTGGTGGTGATACCACAAAGCACGCCTGTCAAGATGCCTGGGTTGAGCCATGACCTTGATGTTATCAGCTACCACTCCTTTTAGGTCGGATATTGCTTGCCATAGATCAGTTATACCAATCTTATTATTTTTTACCTGTCAGGTATGCTACATAGCCACACACCCACCTGGACATCCACAATAATAGCAGACCCATTGGACTTAGTGGCAACAATATTTGGCTGCTTGCATTGTTCACTAGGCATATAATACAGTCTCTCCCTTTCCACTTCCCAGACGCCGGATGACAAAGCACCTGCTATCTGCTAGACAACCGCATCATGACGTAGAATGCGGTGACAATGAGTCTGTGGACACTGCTGCAGAACACGATACAGGATCCCTCCAAATAATACAGGATTCATCTTTTGAAGCTCTCTGAAGTTGTGACACCAATACATATTTCTGGATTTTTAATGAAATAGCAAATCATGCAATGCATAAAACTTAAGTAATTGATACTGTCATATCAATTAAGTAATTGATACTGTCAAGAGAGAAATATCATGAAGGAAGAACGCATTGATAATTTAAAATAAACGTATATAATTTATTTTTAATAAAATGTAGGTACAACTACACTATTTCTCCGTAGATAACAAACTTATCACATGAATCTTATAGAATAATATCACAATAACGCAGCTTTATGTTTTATCAACCAGGTAGGTACTGAAACCACTAAAGCCCCTAGACCCTGAAAACATTAATCTCACGATTGCAGACATTTTGTGAGAAACAATTACCTAATCTGGTTTCTTTCATCACACGATTATTGGTCATTAAAAAAAAAAAAAAAAAAAAAAAAAAAAAAAAAAAAAAAAAAAAAAAAAAAAAAAAATCAAATTAAGTCAACGAATCTTTTAAAGGATTTCTCAGAAATGAATGTGACTGCTAGACTGCTATGGAACAGCTGCTGTATAGCAATATATTATCAACTTGGAGCCTTGATAGGGCTGATCCTCTTAATGCTAAAACTAAATTTCTTCTATACCTGATCTTAGATAGATGGGTTCCTACCTACTGTCGGAAAACAAATTGAAGCTCAAATGAAATAAGATCACATCAGGAAGGGATTCCCTGCACAGTCAAAATTTAAATATTTATATGTTCCACATGGAGAGAAACGCAAATGGCATGAAAAAACAGATTTGAATGTAAACAATTATAACGATTGAGATTGTACAGTATGGAATTTGTATGAATTTGCTTAATTCTCACAATTTGTTCATTCTTACCATTTGCTCAGTCTCCCACTTGCGACAAACCCCTATAATACTCGTAATGCAGATTTGAACACTTGAAGTACCTATTGCCCACTCAGTCAAAATTTCCCTGATTCCTAGCAACTACCTCTATCATAATAAATCAAGCTGTGGGGATCATTTTTGAAGGACAGCATGGCTTTCTTATTGTGATTCCATGAACTGATGATCTCAATTTGGTGCTATGTTTTGTTCTAAAAGAAAAATCATTAATTCAATCAAATAATTGCCTGGTAAATGAATGGAAGAACAAAATATCGAGGCTGCTGTCAAATAGGCGTTCTTCCTTCTTTCACCATCCTTAAGGCTTGAAGAACAGCTACTTTATCCAATTCTCTTTGATTAGGCAGGTCATGATCCAAAGATATAAAACTTGATCTATCATTAAAAAGCTCTAAGACCTTTACACGATAATCACAAATGGAAGAAATTGGGTTCCCATGTAAAATCAAGGTAGCTAACTGAGGGAGAGAACATATTAGTGAAACCTCACTAAGATCTGTTATTTTATTATTCGAAATATCCAAAAACTTGAGCCCTCTCAACAATTCAATACCTTTAACAGATAATAAATTATTATTGGAAATGTTGAACCAAGTCAAATTTGAGAGGCGATTGTCCAATCCTAATTTGTAGAAGGATGTAATGCCATTATGTTTCAAACTCAACTTTTCCAATCTGTTCAGGGAGTTCAACCCACTCAAAATTTCAATTCTGTTGCCACTTAGCTCAAGTACTGCAAGGTTTGGCACCATAGTAACAGCTTCACCTAAAACCAGAAAGTACCAAAATGAAATGAATTTAATTTTAAATGAATTTTTCAAATCAAACTGTTAGATTTGATTTACCACAGTTGCTAGTATCAAGATTTTGAAAGAGATACATTGATCTGGGTGAGGAGGGGGGGGGGGGGGCAGGTTTGTGGGTTCTTAAAATCATCAAGAACCTCATAAGGAGTTACGAGTTCCAAGGGAAGCAATGAGCGATACCCATGGGTGGTAAAAAAAGTACTTCAACTAATTTTGAAAGAAAGAAGATTCCATCCTAAGAGTTTTGTCATAAGCTTCACTCTCCTAATATGAGAAGTTTTCATTCCATGAATCTTTCTTTCACAGACTGGTAACGTCAAGGAACCCCTCCCACCCAAGCGGAACCCCCCCGGACCAGTGTTATGTCATCGACGCAGCAAACTAAAAAATCATAGAAATAAAACTACTTATCATAGGAGAGTGTGGATGGCGTTAAATTTCTTAGAATTCTTAGAATCAAATTCGACATTGCAAATAAGAGTAACTTAATATTCTTAAAAAACCATAATTGAATACAAGGGGAAAAGTAGAAATAAATTCCATGGGTTCTAGAGCTCATATTTGATCAAACATATCTCTTGAGTATTTTTGAAAACGGCTTAGTTTTTGAGTTATCGAATTTTCTGGTTATTTTCAACGAAATGTGTTTTAATTCCTGAAAAATAGGCATAACGTCTGTCAGAAGCATCTTACCAAAAACCTAATGATACTGTTGAAAATAGCATAACATTCCCTGCAATATAAAACTGCTTTTATGGAAAAAAAAGTAGTCAAAGTGTCTAGTTTGTAGGGCTGAACACAAAAAGTGAGATTTTCCAAGTTTCATGACATATTCAAAACAAAAACACCTTGTCAGCCTTAAGGCACGAAACGGAAAAAACTTCCTCAGCATTTCAACTTTCCAGTAGAATACCAAAAATTTTAATTTGCACCTTGGGAAATCGTCATTTAAATGACTGAATTCGTTGTATTCCCGAGGGAAATGGTTTGATTCCAGATTGTCATACTTTTTTGCCATTCTACAAACACCATAGTTAAACCATGTAGAACCTTCAATTGTACAGATCGTACTACCAAAAGAAGTGACATATAATTAATACCATAATCACTGAATAATATCGAACCAATAACATTACAAATAGTGGTACCTAATAAAAATCCTGCCAGCAACAGTGTGACCTTCTGCAATAACACGAACAGTCCACCACATTTGCATTCCTGTGACTAGTATGGTTGTGACTTCAGATTGGAAGAAGACCAAAGTATTGGGTGAGACACCCTTGTAAGTAGTTGCTACCTACTTCACCATAAGAATTAACTCCACTAATTATATGCTTGGTAGCCCCAATATAAATAAAACCAGATTGTCTTTAGCTTTCAATGAATAGTGTTTCTTTAAGTAACTTTTAAAGTAATTTTTGATTTAATGTAAGCATACCCTTACAACCCTCCTTTAAGTTTGGACCTATTAGGCGCATTAATGTGTTGGGGAAGGTAACTTCCAGAATAAGGATTGAGTTTCTATATTCAAGAGCAAGCTACTGGAGGAAAATCAGACCTTAACAGCAGGGGATGAAAAATCGAGTTTCAAAAACCTCATTTAAGGAGATTTGCAACAGAGTATTTTCCTTTCGTCTTTTTACAAAAATCAAAATATTTCAATGCTAATATTAAATGAAACAACTGATCAGTTTTTTATACTCACTGATAATTTTCAAGGCGTTGTTGGATAAATCAAATTTTTTCAAGGACCACCTTTTATGGTCTAAGAGGTTCTTGTGTACAGAGTCACACAAAAGAGCATCTTCAACTGATTGTAGTCCAGAGTTCTGCCATGACAACCCACACAGTGTGTTTCGCAGAGCATCAGCATTAACAATTAAATCAGGTACCACGTTATTCAAAATTAAATGCCGCAAAGCTTTGAATGGAATAAAATCAATTATAGGTAGATTGTCGCCCATCCCAGTAATTTCACTACCACCAACCCGTAGTATTTTCAATCTACTACAGGATTCCAAAATGGTACAAAAGTCATGTTGATAACCAGACATCTCAGCAGGTGGGCAAGGTAACTTCAATCTTGTGCTCAAAGCGTGTATCTAAAACAAGAAATAAGAAAATGATATAAGTACAAAATCAATAGAACATGATATCAACATGATAAAAGGTACTTTCAATATTTTGAAAAGGGAGTAGATTTCATCCTAAGAAGTTTCCCACTGCACTTTCCTAGTAGCTTTCTTTCTATGTTCTTTCAACGTATCGTGCACTGGTGAAGTAACAGGCAGGAGCTTCCCTCCAAGGTGGGTGCTTTTATGACAGTCTCCAGAGCACCAAAAATTGAAAAATCATAGATAATAACTACTCATTGTAGGAGAATGTGGGCAGTGGTAAACTTGTTAGTTATCCTTCAATTTTATCATTCAAAATATAAAATGAATGTGTGGGCAATGCTCATAGTAGGTTTTTTATACTTTTGTGGAAATTTTTTAATTTTTACCAAAGTTCTACTAAAACGCTGCCACTGACAACCTGGATAACCAGGATTAAGGCAGACCCATCGAGCTTGATGGCAACGATATCCAGCTTCTTAACCTGGTCACTCAGCGCGTGATAAGGGATAGCCTCTCTCTCTCCACATCCCTGCCACTGGACATAGAATACGACCACTGCGAGTCTGGGTGCACTTCTGCACCATATGATACATGTTCTAATTTTTACCAGTGTTACCAGACTCTTCCTGACAGAAAGGGGGGACAGCCAATCATGAAAAGGGGTACAAAGAGGTATAAATGGTGTTTCCGAAAGGGGTATTTTTGGGGGTACATATTTTCAGGCATATTACATAATTTCAACCTACACATTATCATTGTTAACACAAAATTATCAGAATAATAATACGTTTAATTCGATTGATAGATGAAAGACCCATAATTGTGATACCAAAAAGGATAAAAAGAAAATAAATACATCAAGAGCAGCCCAGTCTTCTGAGTAAGGAAGAACTCCAACTCAAACTAAGAAAAATTTATTGGCTAAAGAGGAGATGGTCGAAGCTGTCGATCCAGAACAAGCTTACACAGTACAAACAGGTCCTTAAACCTGTCTGGACCGATGGAGCCCAACATAGGGGTTTTACTGCTCAATCAAACCAAGACATCATCCAAAGATTCCAGAGTAATGTACTACTAAATACTGTCAATGCACTAGGGTACTTTCGAAATGAACATCTCACGAACTTCAGGTCGAAACAGTAAGAGAGTCAATAAAGTGACAAGTTGTGAGTCACCTCCATCAGCTAAGATATCACGTCAACGAAGAAGCTGTCCGTATACTTGATGCAAGTGATATCTCAAGAAGACTTGAGTGTACGAAACCAGTTGATCTTGCCTACTTGTGAAGTGAATCATCTGTCATAATGAACAAAACTCAGTTATGTATCTTAGTTTTGAATACTAATACATGTATTTTCAAAACAATATTGTTAATAAACTTGTTGGTGTGATAAACAATTTAAAAAAAAATCAATTTTCCATTCTTGGTGGTCCTTTTGTTGTGCAAGCCTTTATACGACATCAGTATTGGATCCCTTGAATCAACTGACCAACCACTGAAATCAAGAATAATCAAATGCATTACCCGCTTGTTTAAGGCTTAACCCAATCAACCAGACATGGTTGCACTTCCCTCTTCTAGGTTTGTACAACATCGCTGGAAGTTAACACAGCTATAGATTTCACTGGCCCTTTTTATGTCAGGAGTTCTTGTGCAGAAATAGAAAGTCTTTAACCTTTTAGCTGCTACACTCGGCTGAGCCAGTTGGCGTCGGCTATACTGCATGCTTCTACGCTCATTCAGGTTCTCTGAGCTAAATACTTTTTTACGAGCAACATGCAATTTGGTCAATGTGGATGATTGATCATAAATGTTGCTGGCCAGAACCCCACTTCTTTTGTCCATGAAATTGTGAAAAACAATATTTGGTTCGGAGTTATCCCATGTATAGTCCGTTACTTGTTCGGCCTATGGATGCTCTTCGTCATCAGAATCACTGCTGGAATCATTGGGACGTCGGCAAACAGGTAACAACAGGGAACATCGAAGGGGAACCATTAGAAAACAAATCACGAAATAATTCATCTTCGTCATCACTATTTTCGAGAATATTCAATAGTTCCTGTTCAGTGCCCGATCGCCAAATTCAAATTTGCAATTAACAGTGTCTCAAAAAATTCTAAAAAATAAGTTATTTGACAATAGGGCATGTGGGGTGTCACAGTCAAAGTATTTTTCAGCACTGGTTCAATTACAACCACTCCCAGATCTCCAAGATTCACAAAGTCTTGGGTTATGTATACAAACAAGTTGTTGAGACTCTCAATGGATCAGTCCACAACTCTGCTTGGTATGCTCCCTAGTTCAATACTCAGTTGATTTTTCTCACACATGGTTTAGTACCTACTAAGTATCGATGTCACAATGTATCTGCGTGTTACTCTTTGAACAGTTTAACCACCACTCTTGATAATTATATTTGACAATCGGATAACCCACCAATGAAATAGTAAATAGTATGATAAAGTAGACTGTTGAAGTTGAGACTGTTTGAGGCCATTAGGTAGGATTATTAGCTTGTCCGGGAAAGGATGGGATCGCACCAGTGAAGCACCAGATAAATGTGATTTTAATATACTAAATTTTTCGAAATTAGTATAATCAGATTTATCTCCAACCAATATTGAAAACATGGATATAAATAAAATGTATTTATTATTTATTTGTTTATTGCGAAAGTACTTACATCATAGACGACAATGATAGAGCAACAAGTCAAAAACAAAGCCAGGAACAAGTCAAAAACAAAATAAAACGTTAGCAATCAATTTCAAATGTGCCTGACGTCAAAAAAGTTGCGGACTTCATACAGCTCCTTCTCCATCAAAAACTTCGTCATCGCATTGCGAAAGCAGGAGGTGGGGGAGTCCAAGGAAACAGAGGTAATATCATGAACATGCTGAATGAAGTGGTTAACGGTGATGATCACAAAGTATTTGGTGCTATTCTTGAAAAATTGAAGGTTGTGTGATGGCACTAGCAGTTTTTATTATTTTTAGTCATCTGGGGAGCCTTTACCTGTTTAACATTCAGGTCTTTGTCCTCACAGCCACCAGGACATAGAGTGTCACAACCCTTAGATGGGGGTGAAACTGGCAGTGGACCTCTTTCCGTCACCTCCGCCACGGACTCTGGTTCAGAATAAACCACATTCTTATTTTTATTATTTCTAGTCTTCTGGGTAACCTTCACCCACTTACCATACTGGCTTTCATTATCATCTTCCGAACAAGGAGAGTCAAAAGATTGAGTCCTTTCCGAAAGCGACTGGGATTAGAGCAGGCTCTATGTTTTGTTAGAAATCGGCAGTAGATCCAGAAGAAGAGGGCATTATGCCAAAAGCTAGCTTTTTCATTGGGCCCTCGTTTGAAGACTCTCTGCATAGTCTGGTGGCCTTTCATCGCTCGTGCGATGTGGAATTGAAGGTTGGAATTCATAATCCAACTAGAATGGCAAATGTTAACTACCTACTAAGCGCTAAGCGATTCTTCGCCAGTGACGGCGGACATGCTAGAACACTCCCAACAGCTCCGAGCTTTAGAAGCTACATGGAAGTTCTAGTCATCATTCGGCTCTTAACTAAGATTTCCCCTCCTAAACATTTTTTCATAGAGACCTATTTGATCAATAACGGCAACCAGCTTATTTACCCTACAATTTAGTTGTGTACCTACCTTTGGCAGACTTTTTACAATCAATATGAACCATTCGACATATCGAGTTGTATTTGAGCAAAAATTCAGGGCCAGGACAAAAAAAAAAAAAAGTTGCTCTCGAAACTGGTACTGGTCCTGGGGTTTTTCGAGAGTGGTGAATCTAAATCTCATTTTTCACGTAGACGTCTAATTTTTGAGTTACGACACCTGTATTTTTGAGAAAATCTCGTAAATTCCAGGATAATTTATTTTCAATTAAAAGGCGATATTCTTGGTACAAATTAAACGCTGAACACGCCTATACCCATATGATGGGACTGAAATGCCTTCTTAACGTGTTTTTTTGCCTAAAAACGTGGTTTTCACAGATTGTTGACCTTTTTTTTACAGTTTTTTGGTAGTTTTCTTACAAATTTAACCACTAGGTGACATGAAAAAATTGAGCTATACCTACCTGGACTATTTCTGCCACGAATGAGACCACAGGCAGCTCTGGAGGTGTGACGATTGATTTTTTTGTTGTTGCGATTTTCAACTATCAAAAAACACGTTTCTTGTCAGTTTTTCGACAACTTATTTTCCCGGTATATTCCCCAAAAACACGTTTTTCAGTATTTGAAAAATCGCCACAAATCAATTATCACACCTCTAGAGCTGCCGAAGGTCTCATTCGCCAAGTGGTGTAATTTGAACAAAAACTATCAAGAAACTGTAGAAACATCGTCAAAAATCGGTAAAAAAAACCACGTTTTTGGCAGTTTTTAGGCAACAGACACAATAAGGAGGCATTTCAGACCCATCATATGGGTATAGGCGTGTACAGCGTTAAATTTCCTACAAGAATATCACCTTTTAATTGAAAATAAATTATCGTGTAATTTAAAAGATTTTTCAAAAATGCAGGTGCCGTACCTCAAAAATTAGACGTCTTCGAAAAAACGGGCTTCGGATTCAGCACCCTCGAAAACCCCCAGGAACAGTACCAGTGTTTCGAGAGGGCAAGACTTTGATTTTTTTGTTGGGCAGTGTAATCTATTGTATCTACATATTTAGATAAATATTTATATACATATAATGATTACTTACGTCTAGAACACTCAGCTCAGGGTAGGTACTTTGATTACACGCAGCTAACTTTTGAGGAATTTTCCGGATTATAAACATGATATCATGATCCTCAAAGTTCAAAAATGATGCCAAATCTGATGGCAAGGTTTTCACGAGCAGCTTGAATATTGTATTCAAGTAAACTTCTAGTTGTCCTCTTCGTTGATCTATAAACTCGGGACTCGCATTTCCAACAAATCGTTTAGGAGGTAGCAAATATTTGTTCAATCCTTGTTCTTTAATTAATGAGGTATTCAACTTAACGAAATCATTGTAACGACGGCTGACAGTCCACGAAACATCTCCAATGTGAACTAATATGTCGTAGTATACAACACCTTCTAAGCTATGCGTTTCTGGTATGCATATCATCCACCGGTTAAGATTTGAAAAAATGCAAGAAGCCATTTACTCGAGCTATAACTATCCAGGACGATTGAAATTAAACAGCCTAGATAACCGGCAATACGAGTAGTAACTAGTGAACAACGACTATGTATTGAAAAACTTGGAAAACAACAAAAACACAAAAGTGGTCGAATTTCATTTGACATGCAATTTCCGGTGGGTAATTTAATTTGACAGCATAGGAGTAAACATTAAACATGAGTAAGTGATCTCTTCTTTTAATGTCCGGGAAGCACCGTTGTCTTTGAGAATAAATAGTATGGAGGGCTATCGCTCCTATTCAACGCCATTTTCCTGTCAGCTGATACGTGCCACTGGCGTCGCGCTGGACCAGGAAAACGACGCTTCCCGCCACGCATCTGCTCGAAGTACGCAACAACGTGCAGTAGATGTTAGTTAAAAATTAAATCATAAAACATCCTGAGTCAAGCAATTTGAGTGATTGAGGCAATGGATTCCAAAACTGCCTTCATTCATTTTTTGAGAAAAAAGTTTTTTACCTATACGCTCTTTCAAAAAATGGCATCAGAATCGAACATAACTGGCTCGTTCCCAGTGTATTTGGGCTTGAAACAATGCAGTTTGTTCAATAAATTACTCGTTTTATGGGTCAGTGTAATCCAAAACCATCTCTTGTTATGGTGACTACTATTCAAACGTAACATGTACCACGATACCAGCGTGTTTTCAACTATGATTTCAATACCTTTTAATAAGTTTATTAGCCCTGCTACTGATGCTTGTTCAGAATGAAAATGACTACATCCCACTTACTACATCGCAGACCCAAAAACAGGAATATATGGCTCGCTTAATATATCATAAAATGAAGTACCTTCCGGTCATTTTATTACATGCTCAAACAGGATGAAGATCCCAAAATTTCAATGGAAATTTCAAAATAATCAATTACTTATAATTCGACTGCAATAAAACTTTGTGTTGCCTCATGTACCAGATCAAACTGCTTATTTACGTTGCCAACTGTATCTTTATAACTTCAATTTTTTGTGTGGGACACTCAAAAGCCTAAGCAGATAAGGACCACCTCCGAAATACGGATATAACTGGAATAAAAGAAAAAAAGTTGTTTTGCGATAGGAGTTCAGGTCAGGCAAAAAAAAAAAAAAAAAAAAAAGTAAAGGTATTGGGGATTTATAGATTTTTGTTTGAGAGTGTTAATGAAGTACAAACAATTCAGATAACCCATCCTATAGTTGGGCACTCGTTCATCGACCAGACAAGGTGTTTGAGAGAATTTCCATGAACTTTTGGAGAAAGCCTCAAGAATACAAAGACTCTGTATGGTATTACGCGAAAATTTAGGTTCTGAAGTCCCTATCTGACTGGAAAACAGCTGTGAATACCGTTTTGAAAATACCAGTACAGTTCAATTTGAGTTCTCTAAATGTAAACATATTATCGTTGAGAAAAATACCAGGGGTGTTATAAGGGTGCAAGGAGAAGCAAATCACATACCTAAATAATTTATGTGAACCTAAATCGTATGAACCTATTGCAGGGACGCATTCTTCTCAGTCGGGCTCCCACCACTTACCCCCCCACTAGAGCCTTCTAGGGGTAGGCAGGAAATCACATCCCTTCAGTACCCTCCTACCCCATCGTAAGGAACATACGGTAATTGTGACTTTGTCAATTTTTGCCGAGGAAGGGGTGAGATGAGAATGTTCCCGCCCAGCACCTGTCTTTTGGGACTGATTTTGAGATGGTGCGTCGCCTTATGCTCATTTTTCTGCTCGCCTGAGAATCAGTGCTGACACTAATAGGAAAACTTAAAGTTTTGTTGGGATTAGTGAATAAAAAGTTCCAGTCATGCAGCATGATCGTATGAGCGAATTTTCGTAAAATATCGATTATAATATTTTACTAAAATTGTTTTTAAATATGAGCACATTGAGTACAAAGAAATTTTTAACTACCAATTGTATGGTGAAAACTGAATGGAAGTAAATTACCTACAAGTTTTATTGTAGACCCATTTTACTGTTCTCTGTGTATGTTATTACGTTACCGAGTTCTGGCACGTTTTTCTCATTTCCTGGAAAATTGCGAAAATGGACAGAGGCAGTTTTGGAATCCACTGCCTCAAGTACATTCAGATACGATTCATAGAAAACTAAGAAAAGGCATCAGCTGATCGGTGTACGGCCATCTTGAAAGTAGCGTCATTTGCCAGGTCCATCGTGAAAAATAGCGGCACCTATGGTTTGATGGTTCAACTACCACTAATAGCTCTCCGTATTATTTATATACTCAAGTCCGTTGTAGTCAGTTGCTTGCACTTGGAGGGACTTTTCTTCTGATCGTAACTTTTCTTCTTAAGGCCGTATCACACTAGCATTTTTAATGCCTAAACGTGAAGAAGATGAAGTGCTTTTTTCCAAGGTCAGCTTTTCCGACCATTGCGCATCCTGGCGGAGCATTTTTAAACTCACTTGGGAAAATTAGAACGTGTTCTAATTTTTACTTTGAGTATTAATAAGATGGAGGGCTATTAGTGATGTTTCAGGCAGTCAAACCATACGTGCCACTACTGTCGTTTGGCTTTTGGATTGACTAGGGGCAAAATGGCCGAACACTGATCAGCTGATGTAAGATGAGATGTTGAGTTTGGTGAATGAATGGGGATTGTATACCTAGGACATATTTCTTATTTAAGATTTATATCCTAATTGTGCACCATACATGTACACCGCTATTTAACACCATTAATATTACATCTTTTTTTACACTGTGGGAATGAGAGTTGAAATGACTCCAGTACACTCTAGTGGATGTTTGATGAAGGTAGATCAGCTGTTCTGTGTGTCACAAAAAAAAAAAAAAAAAAAAAAAAGGAGGCACTAAGATTTGGGCATGGGAACCAAAGTGTGAACATACTAACATCTAGACAGTTATGTCTACATACATAATTAATACTAAAATGTAACAATAATAAGTAATATCAAACAAAACTTAAATTACAATGAACTGCTTTGTCATTTGAATTTGAAAAAAGCGTGGCGGGAACGGGTCAATTGCAAAGCCAATGCGACAGTAGTGGCACGTATGCCTTGACGGAAGAAACAGCGTTGAATTCAGAGCAATGGCCCTCCATCTTATTAATACTCAAAGAATTTTTACGCCACGCAAGAAAAATGCTAAACATAACCCTTGTGGAGGTAACAATTCAATGAAAAAACCATGAACCTAGGAGGGGGAAGTGGACTGGGCGTTGCGGAGTGACGAGTGCGGCCGGCAAAGAGCTTATAATAGCCTATAAGCTCTTTGGCGGCCGCTGTGGGGGGACACCTCCCGAAGAATGTGGTTTTGATGGCGTGGCCTATTCCAAACTGCTTGAGAGCCTTAGTTTTTTGATGTGCCTCGCCCCTTTGTCGATAGCTTAGTGGTAGAGTTTCCACTTGCCCCACAGTTGGACCGGGTTCAAATCCTGGTCAAAACATGATCTTTTTTTTATTCGTCTGTAATTTTTTGATAAGGTTTGACGTGGAATATAAGTTTTCTACATCATTTGTGTCATAAACTAGCCAATCATAAGTCCCCATCATGTAGCATGACACTATCAGCAAATTAATAGTTTTCTTTACACAGCATTACAAGCTCTTCACTAAACTTCTGGAGATGCCATGGCCTTGCGCTGTGTGTAAGGGCTCCGTTCGAACGAGGCCGTCTCAATCTCAGGTTGACAATAATTCAGACTATGAAGACAGCAATGTCGAGGACGATGATGATTTTTCATCAATGACCAATAGGTAGCTGTTGGAATCAATTGCGAAGAATATGAACTCGCTAAACTCTTGAGTCACCAAACTCGAGAAACGTGTCAAGAAATTGGAAGTCCAGCCCGGTAAGGGACTCTCTGCGATTACTGACCTAAGTGTTGAGATGATGCATCAAGAGCTATTGGAACGTGAAAAAAAGGCGAAAAATATCATGGTCTATGGTTTGCCTGAACCTAAGCAGACCACCGATGCACCTCCGGGAAATTCACCTCCTAAACCTCTCAGCCTCGAAGAGAAAATCGACCTTGATTTGGCTGAAGTAAATAAGCTGCTCACTGCTGTGATTGGTAGTACTGATACATTGCCTGCCGTCTCCAGAGTTGTGCGGGCGAGTAGGCCCAACCATAACTCACCCAAGCCTCGTCCGGTGAGAGTGATATTCTCTTCATCTGCGGATGCCCTTGCTGTTCTTCGAAAAAAGAAAAATCTACCTCCCACCTACGGCCACATATCAATCTCAGACGACAAAACGGATCGTCAACGAGCGTACTACAAAGAACAGGTGCAATCTCTAGAGGAACGAAAAAAGAATGGTGAAGCAGACCTCATCATACGATTCGTCAGGGGCATCCCAAAAATTGAACGCAAAACCCAGTCATACTCATCAAAAAACTAATAATACGCACAAGCTATGGTCCGTCAGCCTCCCCTAAACTCATATCTTGTTATTATCAGAACGTTCGAGGCTTACGGACCAAGCTCGAGAGCCTGACCTGTGCAATACCATTGCATGATTTTCTAGTCGTTTGCCTCACTGAAACTTGGTTGAACGAAGATTTTCACTCTCCAGAATTGGGATTTGATAAATACCTAACTTATCGTTGTGATAGAAACCAAAAAACTAGTAGGTAACTGTTCCAGGGGAGGTGGTGTCCTAATTTCGATCCACCGTTCTTTGAAGTCCTCTCTTATCGATTCACCAATTGAAGATCTCGAATTATTATTTGTTCTAGTTACAGTTGGTTCTCAAAGATTTATCATCAGTACAGTTTACTTCCCGCCAAATTCTAGGGCGGAACTCTATCAGCTGTATAGCACGGCCGTGGAAACGGTTTCCATAAAATATCAAGACTGTGAAATAATACTTTTGGGTGATTTCAATTTACCTCAATTAGAGGATTTTAACTATACGTTCAATGAAAAATTTCGTTCAAATGACCAAGGTCTGACCGCTGTAAAAGATCTCTGCTCTTTTTTGGAGCTTAAACAAGTTAATTTGGTTTGTAACGCTTACGAGTCTATTCTCAATTTGGTATTTACGAGTATTGAAAACTTGAATGTGGAACTATGCCATGAACCGTTAGTGGATATTGACAATTACTCCAGTCCCAAGTGGTTCCCTTCTTTATAAAGGGGCGACAGAGTAGTTGCGAGATCTGGTAGAAACTTTGACAAAAAATTCACTAATCCCAAGAACCGTTGGAGTTCCTTGACGTCCCTTGGCGTTGGAGCTTCTAAAATCCCGGACCTTTTCATCCGTGGAATGCAACCCTTCAGCATCAATTCCCAAGGTATTCGAGTGAGCTCCTGCCAATCTCACATTTCTTGACAGACACTGTCAAACCAGCTTCTCGATCCTTTCCAGCACCTAACACTCTAGACCTCAACTCGTCAGTATTCCGAGCTCCAATCAGTACATCGTCAATCATTACTGACGTTCCATCTAGTCCTGACAGCAACGCATCCATAGCCTTTTGAAACTTTTATATCGAAACAAACCCTTCTGTGTCGAAATTGTGAGTATGTCACGAGAGTCCTCATCCACTTCATATTGAATTTTGGCAAAAATTGATCCCTGTACCCGCTGAAACAGGTCTTCTCCCCTTGGGAGTGGGTGTTGGTCAACAAGAAGGTGGGGGTTGACCGTCAACTTGTAGTCTGCGAATCGATCCATCCTTTTTTAAAACTGGAACGATAGGAGATCCCAATGGGCTGTAGTCAATTGGTTCTAGAATGCCCTCATGAACCAGACGGTCAATCTCAGCGCTCACTTCATTGCAAAAGGCACTGGTCTCGCCTTCATGAACTTGGGTGTAGCAGTAGGGACTAAATCCAATTTTACTTTGCCCTTGGTAAACTTGCCAAGTTGATCAGTAAAAACTTCTGAATCTCTGGGCCGCCTCCTGCAACATGGAACAAATCCGCATGAAAAACACTGGTTGGGCAGCCTTGTGAGAACCAGGATCCACGATTCTGAACCCAAGATGTTCAAACCAGGACCTTCCACATAAAATGTCATGTTGTGGTACTCCCGATTCCTATATTCCACAGTCACATTGACAGCACCCACTGGTCGAGATTTTTCATTGAAATAAGAAACAAACGTCTTACTAGTCGCTGCCATAGGAAAATGCGCGCATTTGTCGTTATACACAGAAATTGGCACAATAGTACTGAGGCACCCAGTGTCTATCTGAAAAGATACGTCAGTGTCCCCATTTAGCCGAAGTGCCACTTGGTAGCCAAACTCACTATCACCAGTACCTTCAATTCGATACAATGACTCCAACTGTTCGGATGAATCTGCTACAAAATGCGTTTTTTCTTTATCCGATCGTTTTTTAAACTCATGCTTAGTCACATTTTTAGGACACATTTTGAACAAATGTCCTACTTGCAAACATTTTTTGCAAGAATATTCTTTAAATCTACAAGTAGCGAATTCGTGATTTGAGTAACCACAAGCTATACAGCGTTTTTTCACTTCTGCGTGCTGACTAGGATTTCCTCTGTGACTAGGGCCGTTATGACTAGGTTTCGTTGGCGCCGAATTTTTACCTTTGACGTATCCAACCGGTTCTTTTTTCACTTCTAGGAGCTTGTACTGATTAGCTGTAACTTCCTTATTAGTGGCTATACGAATTGCATCGGTGATCGTAAGTTTTTCAGCGTCCTCTTCAAAAAGCCGGTCGCGAGCAGGCCCCTTTTGCATTCCTATGACGAATCTGTCAATCAACATCTTATCAAGATAATTTCCGAATTTGCAAAAACCTGCCAAATTTCGAAGTCGCGCCGCCCAGTCATTAACGCTTTCATTTTGTTCTCTCACCGCATTATAAAACTTAAAACGAGAAGCAAAGACAGACTCCGTTGCTGAGAAGTGACCATCAAATAAGATCACCAAGTCCTTATACGTCTTTGTTTCAGGTTTGTCTGGTACGGATAAATTCGTCAACAGTTTAAACGCATCCTCACTCAAAGCATTTATAAATGTGTCGCGCTTCAGATCATCTGTTGTAAAAAAGTGTCCATTGGCTTTGAAAAAACTCTCCATGCGAGGCTTGTACACTTCCCACTCATTCTTTAGCGAAAATTCTCGTAGCTGACCAACAATTATTCCATCACCCATCTTTGAGATCAGAGGATGTTGCAATTTGGAATGATTTTGACCGATTTTGACAGAATTTATCAACAAAACACAAAGAGAATTGACCGTACCTGTTTGTCACACTAACCTGGACGAATTTTCAAACTTCAGTTGATCCGTGATTCAGTTACCTTGAAACTCGGCACTTTCCGCGGAAAACTTTTCACTGAAAACATCCCATCCTCGTCGCCATGATTTGTAATGTCTTTATCAATTAAAACAACAATTAAACATTCATAGAAAAAACTATTTATTCTTCAAATTCAAAAGAACTACAATCGAACATCGTGATTCATCATAATCATAATACAACACACACTGATGTCCGTCAACACAAGACAACAGAAAAATCACCGAGCATGGATCATGGATCATGGAATGAACTATTACCTTTCCATGATTCCATGGGATGAATTCCTGTCTTCAGACTGCATAAATTATAACTGCCAAATTTTTTACGAAATTTTTTATGAAGTAATCGAAATATTTGTTCCAAAACGTTGCCCATTCAATTCGAATTATCCTCCATGGTTCACCCCAGAATTGATCAGTTTAGTGAAGAAAAAGTCTGCTGCTCACAAAATTTCTAAACCTGAACCTTCAGAAAAAAGTTATGAAATATTTTCCAACATTCGTGCACGATGTAAAGCCCTAAGCGATGAATACTATTTAAATCATGTGAAATTTGCAGGATCAAGTATTAAATACAAACCCAAAAATTTTTGGCGATTTATGGACTTGAAAAAGAGAAACTCAACCATACCTGCCATAATGTATAATCAAAATGTATCTGGTGACAATAGCCCATCTATTGCAAACCTGTTCCAAAGCTTTTTTAAATCTGTTTATACCACTTCTTCCGATACTCGTCCTTCCATTCTACATTCCTCGTTAATGAACTCGATGAATATAAGCTCATGTTCGGTGTCTTTGTCCAATGTCTTTAATTACTTAGAAAAATCCGATTCTAATCCTAGTCCTGGACCAGATGGAGTGCCTTCCATCCTCATGAAAAACTGTAGATATGCTCTAGTCAATCCTTTGTTTAAGCTTTTCAATCAATCTCTAGCAGTTGGTACATTTCCCGATTTATGGAAAAATAGCTATATTACTCCTATCCACAAAAAAGGCAGCAAATCTGATGTATGTAACTACCGTCCGGTTAGCAAGCTATCGTTCATACCCAAAATGTTTGAATAACTGGTATGCGATATTTTGACCCCTTGTTTTAAACATATAATCTGTAACGAACAACACGGTTTCAGAGCAGGTTGTTCTACTGTCACAAATTTAATGCTGCTTCCGAAAGACGTCATAGAAGCTCTAGAAAATGGTCACCAAATTGATATAATATACACGGATTTTGCTAAGGCGTTTGACCAAGTAAACATAAGTCTCTTGCTAGATAAACTGTTGCTTCATGGCATTACTGGCAAATTACATGATTGGTTTGAATCATACTTTACGAATCGTATTCATTGTGTGAAAATTCTTAATTCAGTCTCTAGCCCAATATATGTGACTTCAGGGGTGCCCCAAGGATCACATCTAGCTCCACTACTGTTTAACCTTTTTATAAATGACCTGCCTTCCTCTATCCACAATTCCAACGTGTTATTATTTGCTGACGATGCGAAAATTTACCGCATTGGTAAAAATATTAATGACTGTTTTCTTCTTCAAGATGATCTTGATTCACTGTACCAATGGACCTGTAATCTTAGCCTTAATTTAGACAAATGCAATATCCTTAGAATTACTCACTCCAACTCACCTGTAAATTTTTTCTATGCACTTAATGGCTCCATACTTGCTTTGGTCGAGTCAACAAAGGATCTCGGTATCACTCTGTCTGCATCATTTACTTTCTCGTTACACCTTGAAATAATTATTCCTAAAGCCAATAAAATGTTGGGTTTCATAAGCAGAAACTCTAAGCACTTCTCTGTCGACACTCTCAAAGTATTATACTGTGCCTTCGTGCGATCTGGCTTGGAGTATGGAGCCTTGATTTGGGATCCCTATTACAAAACGTACATAGACAGACTAGATAAAGTACAACGAAAATTTTTGAGATTAGGTACTTAGTAGCTTTTAAAAAACGAATTCCTGTTGCGGATATCAAGTATGAGGAACTCTCAACGTCCTTGAAAATAGGATCCTTAGACGGACGACGTATAAAAATTGATTTAGTCTTTTTATACAAACTCATCAATAACCTTGTCGACACTCCTGATTTATTATCTTCTATAAATTTTCATGCACCCTCCAAAATCACCCGCAACGTAAGACCATTTACTCTAGAGTTCCACAAAACAAATTATGGGAAATTTTCCCCTATCAACAGACTCATGTCCCATGCAAACAATTATCCTTCGATAGATTTTTTTGGTCCCAATCTTTCCACCTTCAAATCACAACTAGATAACTTCATCATATAACCTTTGACCATTCATTTTTTCTTGTATCTACCTAATAAGTACCAATATCCCTCCGTATTATTCATGAACTTCTTATTGTTTATTATTCTCTTTTAATATCCCTCCGTAATACTCTTGTATTAGATATTGTCTATTATTCTCCTTTGAATAAATTACATTTTATCCTTTAGACAATCACTCGTATGTTAGCATAATCTACCTATATTGCATAATCTTATTCACAAATTTAAAAATACTTTTCAGAAACTTTATATACTTACCTACGTTTATAAACTGGATGTATTTCCGTGATAAAGATTTATTATTATTTACTGTTCTGTGAATTGAAATGTTGGTTTGATGTGAACAATTGGTTATCTTGAGCATATTTGTGTCATGATCTTGTCAATGGTGAGTCCCGATAGAACAAATTTTCATTTGTCCTCATATTTGTGGTGCTAAATTGAATCCTTTTAGCCCATTTCTTTACGAAGTTAATAAGTAATATAAAATTTTCCGTAGGCACTGAACCTGACTCATTTAGGTGTCTACTAGTGTTATGCATTCATTTCATGAGACGATGGCAAGTGAAATGGAGGTATTCTACTGAATATATCATTCTAATAGTAGGTAGGAAATTACATTCTCAGTATTTGAATAAATTGATCTGGAAAAACAGCCGATTCTGTCTCAGGTTTGTTATCTGTAACGGAAAATAATGCAAGGATTTGCAGTGTTTTATTGTTTTATGCAAATACAAGGTGACATTATGTTTGATGTGAAGAAAAAAATCCTGAGCACAGGTATTTAACGTGCAGAAATGGATGGGTAGAATTAGGAAACATGAAATAAATAAATAAACACATAGGTACATAATGTAGGTACACATTTATTGTTAGTGGCAAATGGCTTGATAAGCAATTCTTAGCAAGCTCAATTGCTCGGGGTGAGCGAGAATGAGAAGCAGTAGAAAATTTAGTTACAGGACGCACCTAGGTACTATTAAGAAATCAGTCGTCTTCTGATGAGAAAAAATCGCTCTCGTCAGAAGAAACGTCAGAGGAGCTCCCAGCCAGACTGATGATCAGTTCGTCCACACGATTGTCAATGAGGCGGTCGTTCGTCATGTATTTCATTTCCGTTTCTTTGACGTGTTCACAAACCTATGAAATAGATCGAAGTTCATAGAAAATCGTTCATAGAACATTCGACCGCTTTAGAGGTGTCCTCTCGCACCAACACAGTCTCCCCGAGAATGCCTTCTTCTTTCAACCCTTTCAGGTACTGAAACACGCTGAAGATTATTTCTCTAGCCTGCGACCAAACTGCCTTCCCACTTTTTCCTGCTCGTGAAGTACCCGGAGTGAGTAAACTGATGGTTTCCATTTCTTAAAAAACACCTCTCTCAAAACACAAAACAACTCTCTCGAAACACAGAACAACTCTTTCATACACAAGGAAATATATCTAAACGAGTGAAACTGATGGTTTCCATTTCTCAAAAAAACACCTCTCTCAAAACACAAAACAACTCTCTCGAAACACAGAACAACTCTTTCATACACAAGGAAATATATCCAAACAACAGCACATAACATACGCACACGAAAACCTGGATCGTAAACGGCGAACCAGTTTCGCCAACACAACAACAAAGTTCCTCTTTTTTCCCGAGAGTTTGGCTTTAATGTGCTTCTTCGCCGCCAGTCACCGATGTAGTGGATTTATGTAAGTTTTACTGGGAGTCGGTATTCCCAGTGGAATATCACGAGCCTCGTGATTGTACATGTGGTTATACGGGCTTGACCCTTGAAAAGGGTTTTGTGATAGGTACGAAGAAGTACCGTTGTTATCTTGTATATCCTTGTGTTCTGGAGGATATGGGGTAGGTATGTGAGCCGTGGTATGTGATACCTCTCCAGATAGGTCTTCGCGGCGCTGATCTTTATGAGTTTCTCCGATTTGGGAATATAAATTCCCGGGCTTTTGTTGAGTGTCCTCACGACCGTACGAAACTGGAGTCTGAAAGTACTGAAAAGTACCTTTTGTTTCGTGTTTGAGTGGGTCTCAAGAGTTTAGAAAAAGACTCTTATCTTGTGTGTACCCAATCGGCAAGGATGGGCGTATTTCCGCTCGTGAACTTAATTCGCAAGGGACTCTTTCAGAAGGGGTTAGATATTGGTTGGCCATGTAGCTTATATCCGCTGGGGTTGTGTATGATTGTGCCATGAAATATGCTCGATCCTTCTGTGTTTCAAGAAGTCGAGATGGGCTTGTGTTTGTCGCGAGACCGGCGTGTGAACCACACGGCTGGGAGTCTGCGAAGAAGGCTTGCTCTTGCCCGTTAGCGTAGGCGGCGCCGAGTGCGGAAAATGCCGGAACTACATCCGTTCTTTTTGCGGGAAGGGAGTGTCCTCACCCGCCGGCGCTGGCCTGTCTGTCGCTGTGCTGGTAAGCATCAGCAGGCCGTGAAACCGGAGTTTCTGCCTTACTGGCTTCGTTTATACCTTCCAAAAGGAAAAAAATTAGGTGTTCGCTCGGAAAAAATTAGGGTTTATTTAGTTCTGAAAAGAACTCGCTCGTTCTGATTCGGGGACTCGCTTTCGAATAAATTCGAAGGGTCCTCCTGGGGTCGACTACTTATCGAGTGAGTGAAGCTCGCTCGATATAGTAGGTCCGCCAAAAAATCGGACGATCGGCGGCTGTGGGCTTGCTTGAGATCGTCTGGCTTGTCCCAGCGGGCGGCTCGTAAATAAATGTACAAGCCCGGGTGGCAAGACTTTCTGGAACTAAACAGCGTCGTCCGTATAGGAATGCTTGTTTAGCGTCTCGGTTGAAACGAGACTAGAGTGAGAACAATACGATGTGTATTGCTCGATCTAATCTGAATTCTGGTAAGTAGGTACTAAGTGGGGTACTTTTCTCCAGATGTCCTTCATATTCAAGGTCACTGGAGAAAGGCCCCACTCGATCACAAGGCCACTGGAGAAAGGCCCCACTCGCTTGCAAGGTGCCTAGAGAAAGCTAGACCACTCTATCCTAGAAGATCAATTTCTCCTCAAATAGAACCTAGAAATAGATTTCAAAAGTGAAAGCCCCCTTCACCCGTTTTTGCACGCCCCCCACCGCAAACCCCATCTAGGTTATAGACAGTAAAGGCCCCACTCGATCACAAGGGCACTGGAGAAAAAGCCCCTCTCACTTGCAAGGTGCCTAGAGAAAGCTAGACCACTCTATCCTAGAAGATCAATTTCCCCTCAAATAGAACCTAGAAATAGATTCCAAACGTGAAAGCCCCCCTCACTCGTTTTTGCCCCGGAGAAAGGCCCCACTCGATCACAAGGCCACTGGAGAAAAAGCCCCCCTCACTTGCAAGGTGCCTAGAGAAAGCTAGACCACTCTATCCTAGAAGATTAATTTCCCCTCAAATAGAACCTAGAAATAGATTTCAAAAGTGAAAGCCCCCTTCACTCGTTTTTGCACGCCCCCCACCGCAAAACCCCATCTAGGTTATAGACAGTTAAAATCTTACCTCGATGACGACAGTCGCACGCATTTCTTCCAAATTTTACTACCATCATCCAAAGAGTATCGTTCCAAATAATTCCTTATTCTTTATGCGCGTCTAATTCCAAATTGAGAATGGTTATTTCAGCTCGCAGTTCGATCGTCCTGGAAAAAAATCTGGCAAATACGCAGGGTAAGTACGGGTAAGTACAATTTCAGTTCAAACGTACAATACAAATTTCAGTTCACACTTTCATGATACAATTTTCAGTTCATAATGTTCAATTTGCAATGTATTAATTAGCGTTAAACTTAGAATTAAAGAGTGCGTGCAGACGTGCAAAATAAATGTGCGTGCGTTACCGTGTTTCTGCGCTCAGTTGCAGGTGAAGTGTGGCGGCGAATTTTGACCCAAATTAAATCGACATCATGCGTGGAGCGGCTTAATTTGACCCTCCCCCCGACATGATGAAGATATAATTTGGAATCTTCGTTTATTTATGATTCCATTTTTTTTTTTTTTTTTTTTTTTTTTTTTTTTTTTTTTTCACAGGTGATACAAATATAAAAAAAAATACTGTTTTAAAAACGCACTCCAGCCCTAACAAAAATTGCCTGTAACTCGGCCGCCCCAGTAAACCCCCCCTCAGTGCGTTTATAAATACAGTTTACAATATAAGGTTACAAAAAAAGTCTTTATCTTTAATATAAACGTTAATAAGCGTAAGTAATAAGCGTTAGTAAGCGTACGTTAATATAAATTCCTAACAGTACCTACATCAAAGTGGGAGAGCCCCCATTTCTCGGTGAAATGAACGTTAAGCAGAAAACACAGGGGGTATTTTTTTCACCCACAGAAATGAACGTTAAACAGGAAACTTTTTACTCTTGAAAAACATCTAACACATAGGTAAAACTGATTTTTTCGCGCTATAATCTCTTATGAACCCATGTTTTGCCAATATCTCACAATTCACATCGTATTTGCCCACTGAAAACGTATGAAATCTAGCATTGTAGAGCATAATATTAATTTGATCAGGGTTCAATTTTAAAATTCTATGAAGTTTTTCAATTTTTGCCAGAGAACACCGTTTATGATAGTACTTATTTATTTTTTTATGCTCTTCACAAGGTAAAAGAAAATCAGAGTCTGTTAAAACTTGAAGACTTTCAACTCTAAAATCTAACAAATCAAGGACTGTTTTCTTTAAAATTTTGCTTAAAATTATACATTTTTGCAAACCCTTTGCAAATAGATACATGGAACCATACGTTTCTGCTTTCAAAATCGCTTCAAGGTTGGACAAGTTAACGTTCCCTTGATCAAATGTCAACCCATGGTACTTTGTTGACGATAAAGCCTTAGGAGATAACGAATCTTGTTCGGTAATTTGACTACTCAAGTTAAATACATAATGATTTGCCTGTTTTCCAGCAAGATGTACGATCGAACATTCTTTAACCAGAATCCTATCTGGGATTTCAAATAGTGGCACGTCTATTATACAAGCGTTCATGTTTTGAAACTGAATGTAGAGCTATATTTTCAGCATATATATGCACTTAGGGGTGTTGGGAATAGAAGTTTCGTTCACACATGCTTTTTAACCATCTGTCGGGCGGGAGCTTTATAAAAGTTAATTAGTACGTTGATCCAGCATCACTGGATCCAAGCTCACACGTCATTTCCTGGGCACTACAATGTCCGAAGATAGGTTTAAAGAACGAATTAAGATTTTTCAGAAATACTCGAGTATTAGTTCAAAGCAAGATCGATTACCTGAAAAGCTGATGATTCTGGATAACTCGCTGAGATGGAGTGCCTTGGAAATATCGAGCTCCGAGTTATATATCAAAATCCGCGCTTAACAACCAAAGTGGGAGAGCCCCCATTTCTCGGAAAAGAGTGCGTGCAGACGTGCAAAATAAATGTGCGTGCGTTACCGTGTTTCTGCGCTCAGTTGCAGGTGAAGTGCGGCGGCGAATTTTGACCCAAATTAAATCGTCATCATGCGTGGAGCGGCTTAATTTGACCCTCCCCCCGACATGATGAAGATATAATTTGGAATCTTCGTTTATTTATGATTCCATTTTTTTTTTTTTCACAGGTG
Source organism: Adelphocoris suturalis (assembly GCA_030762985.1). Taxonomy (NCBI): domain Eukaryota; kingdom Metazoa; phylum Arthropoda; class Insecta; order Hemiptera; family Miridae; genus Adelphocoris; species Adelphocoris suturalis. The sequence goes on along the minus strand of CM061045.1, from coordinate 28,722,328 downwards.
ATACAAATATAAAAAAAAATACTGTTTTAAAAACGCACTCCAGCCCTAACAAAAATTCTGATAGGGGCTACAAATTTATTCTTACTTTAATCGACGTTGGTTCAAAGAAAGCAGTTGCTTTGCCCCTTAAAACGAAAAGTGGTCCCGAAGTTGCAAGGGTTTTAAACGACGCATTTAACCAGTTGGGGTTTCGTCCGAAATTATTACTCGCCGATCAAGGGACCGAATTTTATAATAAACACGTAAAAAATTTGTTGCAAAAATTTGGAGTGAAATTATATTCGACTTTTAACAGTCAAATAAAAGCGGCTACCGTAGAAAGGTTCAACAGAACATTTAAAACGATGCTGCATCGGCAATTTTCGATCGTTGGGCACAGAAAATGGGTAACGTTGATGCCAGATATTTTAAATGAATATAATAATTCGATTCACAGAAGTACTGGATTCGCACCCGCTAAAGTCACGAAACAGGACGAATCTATAATTTTAAAACGGCTTTTTCCCGAACGGCCAAAATTACGTACAAAATTTAAAATTGGTGACAGGGTAAGGGTATCCAAAATTCGCGGTGCCTTCGAGAAAAGTTACTTTCCGTCATGGTCTAACGAACAATATGTGGTTTCAAAAATTAGACACGAACCGGTGCCTAGCTATGATATTACAGACGTCGATGGCAACCCAATTTTGGGAAGATTTTATAACGAAGAGTTAAAATTGACAAAATTTCCCGATTATTATCTAGTTGAAAAGATTATTAGACGAAAAGGCCGAAAGGTTTATGTGAAATGGCTTGGGTTTCCTGACACCTATAACTCATGGGTAGAGTCTTCCGCTGTCGAGAGTTGAAATTTTTAAGCGGCCAGATATTCCTGGTTCGAAAGGAGCTTGATACAGCTTTTTTATTTTTTGCGGGGTTGAAAGGACCTTCGGGGGCTTTTCCTGGTCGTGATGTAACATTTTAAATGTACTTGAGGGAGGTACGATATTTTTAAAGCCGCGCCTGCATTTTTAATTGGCATTTGGGCGCCTTGACATTTACCGGCTTTGGCACTGGGCATTCACGACCAATACCTGACCTCGCATTTCGTAGCCATCCTTCTCTTCAAGGTAAACACCGCGGTGTAAATACCTGGCTCTCCCTCCAATTAAACATGTCATCCCGCTTGAAAAATGAAGGCAATTTGTAGGAAAGGGAACTCTTCCCATAGTAGGAGTGGTTTGGAGGGGTTGGCCGCAAGGGAGGGGTGGCTCTTCCAATATGAAGGGGGTTTTCCCGTCGAGTTTTGTAGGTGGGGTGGTAATCCCCCCCACCGAGAAATGGGGGCTCTCCCACTTTGGTTGTTAAGCGCGGATTTTGATATATAACTCGGAGCTCGATATTTCCAAGGCACTCCATCTCAGCGAGTTATCCAGAATCATCAGCTTTTCAGGTAATCGATCTTGCTTTGAACTAATACTCGAGTATTTCTGAAAAATCTTAATTCGTTCTTTAAACCTATCTTCGGACATTGTAGTGCCCAGGAAATGACGTGTGAGCTTGGATCCAGTGATGCTGGATCAACGTACTAATTAACTTTTATAAAACTCCCGCCCGACAGATGGTTAAAAAGCATGTGTGAACGAAACTTCTATTCCCAACACCCCTAAGTGCATATATATGCTGAAAAAATAGCTCTACATTCAGTTTTAAAACATGAACGCTTGTATAATAGACGTGACACTATTTGAAATCCCAGATAGGATTCTGGTTAAAGAATGTTCTATCGTACATCTTGCTGGAAAACAGGCAAATCATTATGTATTTAACTTGAGTAGTCAAATTACCGAACAAGATTCGTTATCTCCTAAGGCTTTATCGTCAACAAAGTACCATGGGTTGACATTTGATCAAGGGAACGTTAACTTGTCCAACCTTGAAGCGATTTTGAAAGCAGAAACGTATGGTTCCATGTATCTATTTGCAAAGGGTTTGCAAAAATGTATAATTTTAAGCAAAATTTTAAAGAAAACAGTCCTTGATTTGTTAGATTTTAGAGTTGAAAGTCTTCAAGTTTTAACAGACTCTGATTTTCTTTTACCTTGTGAAGAGCATAAAAAAATAAATAAGTACTATCATAAACGGTGTTCTCTGGCAAAAATTGAAAAACTTCATAGAATTTTAAAATTGAACCCTGATCAAATTAATATTATGCTCTACAATGCTAGATTTCATACGTTTTCAGTGGGCAAATACGATGTGAATTGTGAGATATTGGCAAGACATGGGTTCATAAGAGATTATAGCGCGAAAAAATCAGTTTTATGTGTTAGATGTTTTTCAAGAGTAAAAAGTTTCCTGTTTAACGTTCATTTCTGTGGGTGAAAAAAATACCCCCTGTGTTTTCTGCTTAACGTTCATTTCACCGAGAAATGGGGGCTCTCCCACTTTGATGTAGGTACTCCCACTTCAGGTATATTAACGTAGTTAGGAATTTATATTAACGTACGCTTACTAACGCTTATTACTTACGCTTATTAACGTTTATATTAAAGATAAAGACATTTTTTGTGACCTTATATTGTAAACTGTATTTATAAACGCACTGAGGGGGGGTTTACTGGGCGGTCGAGTTACTGGCAATTTTTGTTAGGGCTGGAGTGCGTTTTTAAAACAGTATTTTTTTTATATTTGTATCACCTGTGAAAAAAAAAAAAAAAAAAAAAAAAAAAAAAAAAAAAAAAATGGAATCATAAATAAACGAAGATTCCAAATTATATCTTCATCATGTCGGGGGGAGGGTCAAATTAAGCCGCTCCACGCATGATGACGATTTAATTTGGGTCAAAATTCGCCGCCGCACTTCACCTGCAACTGAGCGCAGAAACACGGTAACGCACGCACATTTATTTTGCACGTCTGCACGCACTCTTTAATTCTAAGTTTAACGCTAATTAATACATTGCAAATTGAACATTATGAACTGAAAATTGTATCATGAAAGTGTGAACTGAAATTTGTATTGTACGTTTGAACTGAAATTGTACTTACCCGTACTTACCCTGCGTATTTGCCAGATTTTTTTCCAGGACGATCGAACTGCGAGCTGAAATAACCATTCTCAATTTGGAATTAGACGCGCATAAAGAATAAGGAATTATTTGGAACGATACTCTTTGGATGATGGTAGTAAAATTTGGAAGAAATGCGTGCGACTGTCGTCATCGAGGTAAGATTTTAACTGTCTATAACCTAGATGGGGTTTTGCGGTGGGGGGCGTGCAAAAACGAGTGAAGGGGGCTTTCACTTTTGAAATCTATTTCTAGGTTCTATTTGAGGGGAAATTAATCTTCTAGGATAGAGTGGTCTAGCTTTCTCTAGGCACCTTGCAAGTGAGGGGGGCTTTTTCTCCAGTGCCCTTGTGATCGAGTGGGGCCTTTCTCCAGTGCAAAAACGAGTGAGGGGGGCTTTCACGTTTGGAATCTATTTCTAGGTTCTATTTGAGGGGAAATTGATCTTCTAGGATAGAGTGGTCTAGCTTTCTCTAGGCACCTTGCAAGTGAGAGGGGCTTTTTCTCCAGTGCCCTTGTGATCGAGTGGGGCCTTTACTGTCTATAACCTAGATGGGGTTTGCGGTGGGGGCGTGCAAAAACGGGTGAAGGGGGCTTTCACTTTTGAAATCTATTTCTAGGTTCTATTTGAGGAGAAATTGATCTTCTAGGATAGAGTGGTCTAGCTTTCTCTAGGCACCTTGCAAGCGAGTGGGGCCTTTCTCCAGTGGCCTTGTGATCGAGTGGGGCCTTTCTCCAGTGACCTTGAATATGAAGGACATCTGGAGAAAAGTACCCCACTTAGTACGTACTCTGGTAGTATGGAAGACGGAGTAATCTCGTGTCGTAAATCTCGTTGCCAACTGGCTTGAGAGCCTTGTCCTCAGTCAATCCCAATGGAGTTTCAATGGCAGTAGGCTGGAAGGCAGAGGTTCTTCAAGAGTTGGAAGGTAGCTTCAAGATCAGAGGTAGAGATTGGTATGAAATATAGGGGCTGGAGCTGCTATATTTATACTCGTCGGGGAGCCAGACGTCTGATTGGCTGTTCTGATTTGATCGAGTGCGCTTGAGGTGTTGCGGGGGTGAAACATCTTCTTCTCCCCCTTCTCGATAGAGCGCTTTCTTTGCCCTTGGCTATTGTTTCAATTTCATTTGTTTTAAGGTAATTTTCGTGTGTCAGATCGTCGGCTTGCTTTGCCTTGCTCGTGCAGTGAGCGTTTTGCTTTTCGTATTTTACCTTCTGACGAGTTTATTGCCTAGGCGGTTATGTAATTTATATAATCTTTTCTGCGATTTATCTTGTTTCATCTTGAGGTAGCCTGACGTCTTATTTACCTTGTTTTAGGTGTGAACTCAATTTTGGTGGCCCTAAAAAGGGCCGATGATAGGTGGTGAGTTCACCACAACCGACACCTACGTACTCTTTTCATTACCGACAGGCTATAATTACAGTTGAAGTGCTACTTACATGTGGGTGATTAAAAGAATGATTCCTTGAGCTCGTTGCACCTGGGTTGTTGCCTTTTGGTCGATTAGATCCTTTATTTTCAATCTGATCTAAAAATAGCTAAGGGGATGTCTTATTCATCAGTCACACAGATGACAAGATGAGATGAAGGCTAAATTTCAAATTTTCTAAAAATTTGAATACAATGTTTTTTGGGGGGGTTTAGAGGAAAAAACTCTTCATACTAACACCCAAATATTAAATCTTGAATTATTCCCAAAATTTTATCGTGATAGGTTGAACTGCGTGTATAATAACTTACTAAAAATGAAATTTCTGACATTAGGGGTTTGAGGGGGTCGAGGGAAGCAGAGCAGTTCATCACTTTTCCAGGTACCGCCACAGGATTTTAGTGAAACTGGTGTTATTGACTCCGGTCGAAATAGTGGTGAGTAACGCAGGTAGGTACTGTGGTGAACTCACCACTTATCACCCGCCCTTTTCAGGGCCACCAAAATTGAGTTCACACATAAAACAAAGTAATTAAGACGTCGGACTACCTTACGACGAAACAAGATAACTCTCGGAAAGAAATATACATATTATATAACCGCCGAGTCAATAAACACGTCAGAAGGTAAATAGTGCCAAGCTAAACGCTCACACAAGGGCAAGGACACCCCGTTCCCGCCAAGGGAACGGGCGTAGTTCCGGCATTCCCCGTGCGCGGCGCTGCCTACGCTAACAGGCAAGGTCAAGACAGACTTCTTCGCCGACCTAAAACCGCTTGATTTACACACTGAGCCCGAGACAAAATCTGTCCAAACTCACCTTCTTGAAACACAGAAGGATCAAGCATATTCTGCGGCGCAATTGTACACATCTCCAGTAGTTGTAAGCTACACGGCCCAGCAATATCAAACCCCTACAAAAAGGGTCCCTTTGAATTTAATTCCCTAGCGGAAACACGCCCGTCCTTGGCAACCGGGTACACATAAGATATCGGTATTTTTCAGGACTAGCCAGACCATTTCAGTCACGAACCAAAGAGTACTTTTCAGTACCTTCAGACCCCCATTATGTACGGACGGGAGAACATTCACATAAAGCCCGGTAATTTCCATTCTCAAATCGGAGAAACTCCAAACGATCAGCGTCGCACAGACCTATTCGGAGAGACATTAACCCGTGGCTCACACACAGCATATCCTTCCGAACGAGATAACAATGGTACTTTTTCGTACCTCTCACAGGACCCCTTTCAAGGGTCAAGCCTGTACAATCACATGTCCAACGTGGCTAGAGATATTCCACTGGGAATACCAACTCCCAGTAAGACATACATAAATCCACTACAATTACCAAGGTAACTTTACAGTTTAAATAGAAAACACCGCAAGGAATCTGGGAAGGAGGATCAGTTCAGGATAGAAATAGTTATAATAGGGATTATTTCTGACATCCAATAAGTATCTAGAATTACTATATGAAAATCAGATATGCGTTAATAAGACTGATTGATTCTCTTACCATCTTGGAAGAAGCAGAAAAGGCTAATGAATAAGTAACCCCTTTGTCGGGGAGGACTGCCGTATGTCATGACTGATTGTGTGAATGTCGCGTTGTCACAGTCCACTCCCCCTGGCGATCAATTTCAGACATCCATTCCTATCCTAGGTTGAGTTCTTGGATGTCAGAAATTGCATGCTGAGGGCGTGGTCAGTTATGCATGGAAGCAGGATGTTGGGGTGTGGTGGGAAGGATCTAGGGGATTGCAGTCCTACGGTGTCCTAGCGTTTACATGTTGCATACAATAGTTAATAGTTCATTACATATTGTTCCTAGGTGAAGCGCTTAATTATTTCATGATTCTTTTTGTTTTTGTCTTTGTCCTTGAAGGACCATTTGGGATTTGGTATGGCTTTTGGGTCGTTGTCGAAATCAGGGGTGTTAGGTAAGTGTTCAAGTAATTTTTGGGCATTGAGTAGTTTAGTGGTTGTCTGTCGGACTTTTTACCAATTAGAGTAAAAGTTTTGTATTTGGTTTTGTAATTTTATTTGCCTTTAGTTTGCAGTTAATTTTGGGGCTGGTACATTAGGTTGAAGCAGTTTGTCAGCCTAGTGTGGTAAATCAGAGTGATGTGTCAAGTTCATCAGGTCAGTTTTTTATTTTAAATTATTTTTGAAATTTTGTTGATTTTTTTGTTTTTAGCGCATTTTCGTAGAAAATGAAGCTATTGCAATGACTCGGAAAATTTTAAAATCTAAATTTTTGAAAAATTTCTTCATTGAAATCCATTTTGAGGCATTCTGAAACGATTCCTGAAGTTTGAGCTTTTTCGTGTATATATATATATATATATATATATATATATATATATATGTACAGGGTGATTCTGGACAAAAGCGGAAAACAAAAACTTTGGTGAAACTAGACCCAAAATGGTGTAGAATGCCACCAACCGCACTTTTTTTTATCTCAACCCGTTTCCGAGATAAGAAGGTGAGCGTTTTGATAGCGTTTTTTCACTAACTTCCGTTTTGGCCAGTTTATTCCTCGTTCTTCCGAGGCCACTTTAACGCGGGCCTTCGAGTTGTAAATTATTTTCATTCGAGTTGGTTTGCCAATCTGGCGCACCAACGCATTTCCAATTTTCAAGGGACTCAAGGTCTTAAAACCATCCTCCTTAATACCAACCGTATAGAAACGGGGATATGCAGACCTCTTGAATTGGTCAAAGATGTTCTTGGACACCTCATGGTTACTTGTCTGGCCTTGTTTCAGCTGTTCTATTTGCGAGCCTAGACGCTTCACTGCAGCACCTGACTGTTATGAGGGGATCTAACTGTCAAGGACTAAAAAGTCAGAATCACTTGTTCCTGTCTTTGAAGGAACATTCATTTCGGCTCCTCTCAAAAGAGGGGTAGCAACAACAGGGCTTGAAGACCGTGCCTCCGTGGGGAGGACGTTCTCACCATTCTTGGGTACCTCTAGAGATGGAGACACTGATTCGTCAATGTTGAAAACAGAGATCACAGCCTCTGTATTCGTGGTGACTGGAACCTCACCATTGTTGGTTGCTCGGTAAGGCATCACGGAGGTTGAGGGAGTGGAGCGGAAATCTCCACAGCTGGGGTAGGAGTCCCTGCGGAGTCGCGCGTGGACTTTCATAGTTGCAATATTTGTATTGCATTTTTTTTATTGGGTATTATAATTTAGTTTGAAAAATAAATTGTGTGTATTATTGTGTGCATTTGTATTTTGCTGTGTTTTGTACTGTGCGATCTCCCCAATCCCATTATAACCGAGTTTTACGCTTTAACTCATAAATGTTTAGTTTATTTAGTATGTTTAATTTTATGTGTTTTCAAAGACTCGATTATAGCGGGGGCGGGGGGATCTACAAATGTTACCATTCGATTCAGCGTGGAATAATACGTAGAAACGGATCACAAACTCATATTTTCATTGGTATTTTTTCAGGAAAACGTTAGATGTCATTGAAAAAACCATGTTTTTCAACATAAAAACATAGATTTCTCTCCAAATTAGCAAAGTAAATGTAAAATTGATTATACCGTTGGGAAACTGGGGTTTCAAGACAGTTTCCTCTGTAAAGTTCTTTCCAAAACAGTTTGTGGTGTGAGCTGAAAAATAAATGGAAAAACATCAAATTCTGGAAATATTTTGAAATTGGCTTTTTTTGCCATGGTTTTTACGTATCATGTCGGCTTTCAAAAGATTATTTTGACATTATAAAGATAGGAAATTAACCGCTCTTTCCAACGGTGTCCTTATTTTTGATTTCACAGTGATTCCAAGGGGAGTTATGGCCGTTTTAGGTTGACAAAGTTTTCGAAGAATTTTGAAATCACTTTTTCTTGTTGCCCTGGCTTGCCTTATCAGGTAAGCTATGGCAAAATGTGATTTCAAAATTCCTTGATTACCTATTCATTCGTGTTTACACGCAAGGTTCGATCAGTGCTCAAGCTAAAAATTGCTGCTTTCTAGAATCCCAAGAAATAGGTAGTTACCTACCTCAGTCGCCATCTTTTATTGTGTTGCAACCTTCTAGTAGTACCTATATTAGAATGAGAACATTCAAGAATATCAAGTTAATATGTCTAATATGTATGTACCTGCTTGCTGCCCCATTTACGAGTCTATCCGTCCACACGTTGTCAACACGTGTTCTTTCGGATGAGGACTGTATGTGATATGAGAGATAACAGTTTCTTAATCGCTCTTTCATTCCCAATTACTCCATCGATTAATTGGTCGCGAGCCCGAGCACGAAGGAGTAGGGACTCAGATTGCTGTGACCTTTTGGTGCAAATTCCACCGATGCCAAACCATAAACTTCCTCGCTTGGTCACACGATCAGTGTTCCGCAGTCGTCGGAAATATGAACAGGGGATCGCGCCAGATTCACGCCCATTCACTAAGCTATAGGTCAGTCAGTTTGATCATTTTCATTTCTAAGGCAACTAGGTGCCTAAAACCTACGTAAAACGATTTATCAGTTCACTCCCTCACAACTGATTCAACTTTTTACATTCTCCTCGAGCGTCAGTACTCACGCAACAGCAGTCAATCGAAAATTTCGGTCGGAGATGTCCTTCAGTCTTTTTTACAATGCGATTTACGAGCCGATCGTAGACGTAACAATGACTGATACTCTCGGTAAAACAAAATATTTGAAACAACAGTAGGTTTTACGATGTATAAAATACCGCATGTTATCCGAGGTAGTTCCAACCGACGTGCCTTGATTGCAGTGCCGAAAAATAGTAGCCTTGAAGTGCTTTCATTGCTGAATGAGTAAGTCAAGAATTCTATCAACCTTCCAAGTCCCCACTTATAAATTGGACCTTTGTACCTAATAACTTGGCTACTCGTCATTCTTTGCTGTCAAGACAGTGCTATCATACTTCGATACAAAAAATTGAATGCATTTATTTCCGTCATAATTTAATTCTCTATTACCAGAAAGATATAATAGAGACGCCGAAAATCTGGATGTATAGCAACTGCGCCGATCGTCAGCGAAAGGTAGAGGTGTTCTATATCAACTGCATTTGTTTACTTTTCTTCTCTCCAACTACGCCGGATGAGTTATGTAGTATATTAAGGATGGGATCTCCCCACTGATTTATGCACCAACACAAATTATCTGTTTCGACACGATAAATATAAGTTTTCACTGCACGTTGCATCGAAATTGCGTACATACCTACCTAGTCTATCCACACGTTGCACATTACTCATACAGGGAGATTACCCAAACCCGAAGAGGGGATGGAGGGACGGTATTTCTCCAGGAGAGCGGGGGATTACCTAATTAGTGGATCAACCCTACCCCCAACTCAAAATATTTCATTTCGCAACATGAAAAGTTCCAGTCATGATCATCATCGAATTTCCGTAAATTATCGTTGTTATATTATGTTACCTTATTTGATATTTGAGCTCTTGAATGCAAAGAATTTGTTAACTACCAACTTTATAGAAGAAAAAAACTCATTCTAAATTAGGTACCTATATTTTATCATTACCCTTTTTTTGCAGTTTGCATCACTTTTTCAGCAAGTATTAATGAAATACAAGTACAATTTCCATCATAATTTTGTGCATGCATTTTTTATTGATCTAATTTATCGTCGATAGTCTTATTTTGACTAAAATTCTGCTAATAAATATAAATTCAACAATTGTAGCTATTTTTAGTGCTTTTTTTTTTTAAGCAAATTTTTGAAATTAGAGCAATTTAATGTGCCCACAAAATTACTGATCAACGACAAACTCATCTTTTAGCGAATTTTCGTAAAATATGACATTGAAATCCGTTTCGAGGCATTTTGAAACGAATCCTTGAAACGCTTTTTCATATATATCCTTCCAGACAATGACTCTCCTTAGGATTGAGATAAAAATTCCGTTCTTGCGCCAAAAAAATCAAGCTTTCCAAACGAAAGGATGAGATCGTTGACCAGCACGTTTCGAGCACATTAAATTAGTCAAATTTCAAAAATATACTAAACAAAAAAATCACTAAAAATGACTAAAAATCGTTAAATTTATATTTTTCTCTGAATATTGCTCGAATAAAGTTTGTTAAATATAAAATAGAACATTCAAAATTTTATGTAAAAAATTGTGCTGAAAAATGTACTTAAATGCATTAACATTTGCTGAAAAAACTGACAAAAATTGCAAAAAAGCTAAGAATTCAAAATCTCTTTTTGAATAGTAGATTATTATTCAGGATACATTTCTGCCGTAAAATTAATAGTTAAGAAGTCTGGATTTCCTTGCACCCAAAAAGCTCAAATTTTAAATAAATTTAACATTATACAATACGATAAACTACGACAATTCACTCATACGATCGCACTGTATGAACTTTTTTCATTTGGAAAGCTTGATTTTTTGGTGAAAGAACGGATTTTGTATCTCTATCCCGAAGGAGATATTGTTAGGAATGGCACATTCATATATATATATATATATATATATATATATATATACGTAGGTATATGTTTCAGAAAGCCACAAAACGGATTTCAATGAAGAATATTTTCAAAAACTTTGATTTTAAAAATTTTGAAGCTTCGTATTACGAAAATTTGATAAAACCCATTCATTCGCAGTTATTACCTACTTTTTTCTTTTCAAATTGGAACCCTAATTTTTTATTGCAGATTTAAGTAGATTCCACGCAAAAGTTTGTGGAAAAATGACGCATCACTTGGATTTTTGCGTCCACAAAAGGAGCACAACTACGCACAAATTGTGAAATATTGAGTTTTTGATGCATGATTTTGGGGTATTTTTTCACCCTTATCACATACTGATGTTCATCAATTGATACTCGTAACACCAACTTGAGAAAACACAGAAAAAACTGTCAAAATTGCACATTTCCCTCCACTTATTTCCATACAGCGCAAAGCGTGCTAAAATCGTATTTTCGGCGTTTTTCCAAGTCGGTGTAGCGAATATAATTAAGTAACATCACTACGTGATTTAGCGTGAACAAATATCACCGTTGTTCCCTGTTTTTATGTTGCGAAGTATGGAATTTCGAGTTGGTGATCCACTGATTATTATTGGACACCCTGTATGTAAAGGCTTGATTTTTTTAAATTCTTCTAACTTTTGATAGATTTTTCTAGGACATTTGTTAAAATAATGTATCGTTCCAATTTTACTTTGTATACCGCCGAAACGAGTACAAGAGTTGTAACGACTAATGAAGGCTGTAAGACATTACGGCGCAGTTGTTATGGTCGCTACCGCCGCATAGTGGGCCAGAAACTGATTCTAGAGGGACAAAATTATTTTATGAGCTATTCTTATTAGAAATATTGCGCTGATTCCGAATATACCCCATGTCCCTTTACCTGAAATAGGTTCTTCGACCCAAGAACTCGTTTTTTGACAATTTTTCTCACTTATGCACCTTTGGAACTGGCCTAAATTTTTTTGTACGAAAGGAAAGTTGTAGGAGAAAAAATTCTGCATCGAATGAGACCACCGCCATTTTTCTAACTCTTTACCCCCTACAACTTTTCTTTCGTATAAAATGATTTAGGTCAGCCCCAAAGATCAAAAAGAAAGAAAAATGTCAAAAATCAATTTCTTGGGGCTAAGAAGCTATTTTAGGTATAGAGACATGGGACTTTCGGAATCAGCGCAAAATTTCTTATAAGAATAGCTCATAAAATAATGTTATCCACCTAGAATCGGTTCCCGGCCCACTATGCGCCGGCGCAGTTTCTATAAAGTGCAGTTGTATTCTGTTTCGGCGCAGTTGCAAGATCCCTAATCTGGCATATTTACAGGTGTCAACATATTGTAAGCATGTATGGGGGCATCCGAATTGTTTTCGAATTTGGAAGGAGAGGTGTCCGAAATTATACGATTATTTGAAGAATGTGTACCTGGACCAGATTGTCCTTGATTTACGTCGGATTTACGTCAAGAATCCCAACCAGCTGATTTTTATGGTGAATATTTTGAAGAAATCCATTGAAGTCATTCATTTCTTTCGTTTTTATTATTGTTTACAATCAAATTTATAATTGATAAACTTTTTCCTAAAAATAATTCGCTATATAAAATAAATTATGCAATTTTAAACTTTTTTGTTCTAATCTTTTAAAATTTGGACCTATTTTTCGCCTCGAAATTTGCTCTCCTTCGGATTAATTCTTGCTTTTGTGATAACTGACTTCGGATCAAGTCGACATTTGTCAGCAAAATTTGGAGGGGCTGTCCTACTGAGGACCTATTCCGCTATTGTACTGCCAGGCACCACCGTGTCCAACTGATCTGGTTTTTTACTTGATGTTATGCATTTTTGAGATACGAGCGCAGCGAGCATCCAGACCACTGATCTGTGTTACTAGACAAAACTAGTCTAATCTCGTCTACAAACACCCTTAGAGAGATTTTACAAAGACTAGTATTTTGATTAGTTCGGTGGTCTGGATCCTCGCGACGCAGCACGATCGAATGCGAATTTTCGTAAATTATCATATTGTATAATGTTGAATAATTTTGAATTTTGTACTTTTTGAGCGCATAGAAAGGGTTAACTATTAATTTTATGGCTTGAAACGTATTCGAAATAATTATCTGCTATTCAAAAATAAATTTTGGATTTTTATCTTTCTTTTGGAGTTTTTATAGATTTTTTTAAACCTATTTCAATGAAATTTAATTAAATTGTTCGGCATAATTTTTTACATAAATTTCTTAATGTTCTATTTTATAGTTAGTAAACTTCATTTGAGCAATATTCTTCTAAAAAAATATAAATTTAACGATTTTCAGCCATTTGAAGCCATTTTTAGTGATTTTTTCGGCAAATTTTTTGAAATTTGTCCAATTTAATGTACTCAAAAAGTGCTGGCCAACGAACTCATCCTTTCATTTGGAAAGCTTGATTTTTTGGCGCAAGAACGGCATTTTTGTCCTAATCCTAAGGAGAGTTATCGTTTGGAATGACACATATACAAATAAATAAATAGGTATATATATATATATATATATATACTGGGGGTGTTTCAGAAGTTATGGTCCACCATATCGCATTTCCTTATTTAATTTCGAAAAAATAGGCCCATCGCTATTCTTTATATTTTTTTGTGAGGAATTCAGGAAATACACTTTCGCGCCGACCAGCTGCGCGCAATTAACACTGACTCCATTTTTTCAAATGGGAACTCCCCTTTATATTGCTGATCCGGATTCTACATGAAATTTCATGAAGAAATGACCCATCACTCGATTTTTCAAGTGCGCGCAAACGGGCGTAATTCCACTTCAAAAGTGTGCAATTCTATTACTTGTACCGCTACCCCACAGTAGAGTCAAGCCAAATTGCACAGAACGGAGCACTATGCAATTTCTGCATGATGCCCTTTTTCAACCAACCCCCAGCCAGAATTGATGATTTATAATGTGGGTGTGATGAGATGAGGTGGATATCCAAATAGTGGGTTATTTCTAGACGAATACTGGACCTGTTACCTGTAGATGTGCTTGCTGGCTCATCCTTAGCAGGGAGCCAAGGGTGGGGCTGAAGTGACGCAGCTGCAGGAGGTGAGTTAGAAGCGTCCAGCTCCTCCTTGATGATCACTCCGGGTTCTGCAAAGATTTTTTCATTTAATATCAACACATAAGGGATGGTTAAGATAAACATCAAAACAATTGCATAGAAAGGTTCTAACTCATTAGATATAGAATCAACTCAAGGAAATGATTGAACAAACGAGAATTAACTAAATTCATATTAAAAGAGTAGGCACCCAAAGGCATTTTCAAGATGAGCCATTATATACAATCACATGGGTATTTAAAAAACTAAAAAATGACTTTCAGGTTATCTTTATTTAGACAAAATGAGAAAGAAGAACCATCAAGCCTGGCTACAAGCCAAAAATGATGAGATACTGAGTTCCGAACATATTCATTTGCCACATGTAATACATGAATTTGGGGTATATTTTCGTGCTGAAGCTCTTAATGACAATCATTCATTGATATTTGCAACACCAAATTGGGTAAACACAGAAAAGAACTGCATTTTAGTACGCTTTGTGCTGTGTAGAAATGAGTAAGATAAGTGCAATTCTGTTCGATTTTTCGGTGTTTTCCAAGTTGGTGTTGCAAATATCAATAAATGAACATCATTATGAGGTTCAGCAAGAAAAAATACCCCAAAATCATGTACTACAAGAGGCAATTAAATATCTTCAAAAACTCAACATTTCATAATTTTTGCACTTTTAGGGGGAAATTGCGCCCGTTTTGCGTGCACTTGATAAACCGAGTGATGGGTCATTTCTTCCTTAAATTTCTCCGTAGAATTCGAATCTGCAATAAAAAAAGAAGTTAGTGTCAACTATGCGCAATTGGACGCATGTGGTCGGCGCGAAAGTATTTTCCCTGAATTCCTCAAAAAATATATAAAGAATGGCGTTAGGCCTATTTTTTACACAATTAAATAAGGAAATGCGGAAGGATGGACCATAACTTCTGAAACGCCTTGTATACACTCCAGGATTCGTTTAAGAATGCCTCAAATTTAATTTCAATGGAGAATTTGAATTTCAAAAGTGTTGATTTTAAAAATTTCGGAGCTATTGCACAAGCTTCATTTTCTACGAAATTTCGCTAAAAGCGAAAAAATCCCAAATATTTTTAGGATTGCAGAATATTATTTAGAACTAGGTTTTTGCCATAAAACTGACAGTTGAAAATTCCTTTTTACTCAAAGTCCTGAATTTTCAAAACATTTAAACATAATATTGACGATAATTTACGAAAATTCGCTCATACAATCATGCTGCATGTCCGGAACTTTTTTTTTCGGTTTTACCCATTTTTCATCCCATTTTCTGAAATTTGACCAATTTATTGTGCTCGCAAAACTCTGGCCAACGAACTCATCCTCTCGCTTGGAAAGCTTGATTTTTTGGCGCTAGAACGGAATTTATATCTCAAGCCAAAGGTGATTTTCGTCTGGAAGGACACACAAACACACACACACACACACACACACACACACACACACACACACACACACACACACACACACACACACACACACACACACACACACACACACACACACACACACAATCACACAAACACACACGAAAGGAAGTGCCCCTATAGAATGACCACCAATTAAGGTAAGAGCCCCGAAGGACGCGGGTGGTGATACCACGGAGCACTCCTGCCGAGATGCCCAACTCGAGAAGCTCCGTGGCACTTTTCCCGCACCACACCCCGCGCCATGACACGGTCGCGGCCATGACCTTGATATTATTAGGCGCCACTCCTTTTAGCTCAGATATCGCTTGTCGCAGATCACTTCTATCATATTTACTTTTCTTAGCCCGCCAGGTCTGCTCCATGTCCACGCTGCCACTGACAACTTGGACATCCAGGATTATGGCAGACCCATCGGGCTTGATCGCAACGATATCTGGCTTCTTGCCCCGGTCACTCGGCATGTGGTATAGTCTCTCCCTTTCGACATCCCAACCGCTAGATGACAAAGCACCTGCTATCTGCTTGGCAACCGCATCGTGACGTAAAATGCGGCCACCGTGAGTACGAGGACACTGCTGCACTACATGATAAAGATTCTCATTTTTACCCCGACAGGCACGGCAAAGGGTGTCTACTGTCCCGCGACTACTCCTCGAACACCTCACCGAGGTGGCTAACGTAGCCACCCGGACGGCGTGAAAATGGCGATAGTCGCGGGCCCCAATGCCCTCTGAAGCCCATTCCACCCACTGGGTAGAAATGGGGGATTCAGAGCACTGTCGGAGTTCTTTACCATCTACTGACTCATGCAGCGCAGCAGCGAACTCAGCAGATGAGCTGGGTTTTGGAGCAGTTGGTGTTGCTCGATCGCACCACAACAACTGCTGCCGGACAAAGTCCAGGTCAGCAGCAGTGCGGGCGACCTCCCAGCTCGAGCCCCTAAGGGCAAGCAGGCGCTGGCGGCGTAAAGATGGGATGCTGGCAGAAAGAGAGACAATACCGAGCCCACCAGCCTAGACCGGTGCGTGGAAGTAAGCACTTGGGACACCAGGTGGAAAGCCTAGCCAAGAGCGCACAGCAGAGCGAACTTCACGATCTAACTCAAGCAGCCTCCTCGCAGTAAGCCTGCCAAAGACTAACCCATAGGTTAGCTTTGGCAGTAAGTACGTGCGAAGGAGGCGCAGCTTCTGCTGTGGCTTCAATGGAGCCTTGGTGACACGAGCTAATGCTCCACCAAGGTCCACACGGCTTGCGGCGATAGTGGCCACACCCATGAAGTCGACCCCAAGGTACCGCCAGACCTCCAACACGGATCGGGCAGGGATGGAAGTTTGTCCTAAGACAAAACACTCCTCATCCACTACCTTCACCTTATGCTGGCGACCCGACGGGACCAAGGAGACCGACCCACACTTAGCTGGGTTGACCACCAAACCACACCTGGCTAGCTGCTCAGCAAATGCATTGAGGGAGATCTGCAAGCCCTCACGGGTTTCTGCGAGCAGGATGACATCATCAGCAAAAGCTAATGCACCTACTCGCACCCCAGGGGCGAGATCGAACCCTATTTCAGCTGGCAGCTTACCCAAGGCCGTATCCACGACCAGGTTGAAGAGGAGTGGCGACAGAGGATCCCCCTGGCGTACCCCGCGCCCAATAACAACATCCCCTGACATCTCACCTCGTGCCTCGAGGACCGTCACGCCTTCGTGGTACAGACAGGCAACATACTCAATTAAACGAGCAGGTGCCCCGACACCACGAAGACAATCGGTCAGGGCAAAGTGACTAACTGTGTCAAAGGCCTTAGCGACGTCCAGAGCGGCAAGATGGAGCTGCCGTTTCTTGATACGGGCCAGCGAAATGACAGTTTGGAGAACTGTTAGATTCTCCGCTGTGCCATCCGCTGGCCGAAATGCTCTCTGGACGTCACCTATGACACCAGCCACTTGGAGGCGAGATGCCAGAACTTTTTGGAAGTGGCGGAAGACCACCGACGAAATAGAAATTGGACGGTAGCCTCCAGGCCCACTTCCCCCTTTCTTTGGGATGAAAACTGTCCGGGCACGGGTCAACGCTTTCGGGGGTCTTCCAGATAGTAGCAACAGGTTGAGGATGAGCAGCCTAACATTCTTTGGAGCTTTATTCCAGCGTCGGGCGGAAATACCATCGGGTCCAGCAGAAGTGGAGTTTTTGACACAGCACTCACGCACACACACACACACACACACACACACACACACACACACACACACACACACACACGCACACACGCACACACACACACACACACACACACACACACACACACACACACACACACACACACACACACACACACACACACACACACACACACACACACACACACACACACACACACACACACACACACACACACACACACACACACACACACACACACACACACACACACACACACACACACACACACACACACACACACACACACACACACACACACACACACACACACACACACACACACACACACACACACACACACACACACACACACACACACACACACACACACACACACACACACACACACACACACACACACACACACACACACACACACACACACACACACACACACACACACACACACACACACACACACACACACACACACACACACACACACACACACACACACACACACACACACACACACACACACACACACACACACACACACACACACACACACACACACACACACACACACACACACACACACACACACACACACACACACACACACACACACACACACACACACACACACACACACACACACACACACACACACACACACACACACACACACACACACACACACACACACACACACACACACACACACACACACACACACACACAGCCACAGCCACAGCCACACATACATATATATACATATACATATATCCAGGACCAGGATTCTTTTCAGAATGTCTCAGAACTGATTTCAACGAAGACATTTTTTTTAAATTTTGATTTTAAAATAATTCGAGCCATTGTAATAACTCCATTTTCCAGGAAATTCGTTAAAATGTATGTAAAGTTTGGGTACGTGGGGTGCGTTTTTAGTCTAATTTTTTTGTGCTCGCAGCCTCGAACCACTCTCCACTTTGATGTGAAATAGATGTAGGTACAACTATCCGAAGGTGATGCAACTGATGGAGGACCGTCTAGGGTCTGCCCCGCGCGAAACTTGGTATACTTTTGATCGTGACGAGGAATTTACGACAGGCAAATAGACAGACGCGGAACCGATATTATACAGTTAGCTTTGAAATGCCAATTACAAGTGGAAGTGTTGACTTGGAAGAATTTTTTTTGAATTCTTGAACGAATACTGACTTCCTCAATCTTTCACAGTGAGATTCCAAAACAAGGGATAGTTAAAAACGTCTTTTGTTTATGGCTCATAGCCTCCTCATATTTCTGATTTAACAGCTCTTTGATGTGTTTTATTTGGAAAGATTTAAAATTTGTTGTTAAGCAGAAAAACCTGTCATGATAATTGTCAAGCGTAACTTGAAAAAATATGCGAAATGGTAATTTTATTAGTAATTATCTCGAAATTAGAAGCATTTTGTTTTGAGGACATTTAGTTTATGCAAATACAGAACCCATTTATCTGGGTACAATGAATTTACTAGGGAGCTTGTAATTTTACTATGAAAGTTATGTTACGTTTGCATGGCTACTATTGATCTGTCAATGATGAAATGCATAGAGAACCATCTGACTTTTCATTCTCAACTAGCCTCTAAATTTAAGCGAAACCAGACGATTTGGTTGCTAGAAATTGATGTAGTAAGCATTTAAATTTGTTTCTGCGCAGATATCCCCAATGAGCCACAATTGCTCCCGTCGATAAGACAATTATGTCATTATCAATTTATTATCCGTGTGATTCTGCAAAACTCAAAATTTGAGCGATATTGGAACATTTGGTCACGAGAAACTGATGATTTGAAGATTCAGCCTTCTCGGGCTTTCTTAGCGCTAATCCGCATGGCTGATCTTATAGGATCTAACCCTTGTAACCACTGCTGCGTACGACAATCTATCTACGGACAGGCTATCAAGAGAAAAAATCGTCGTAGAGGTGTACCGCGTAAACGGTACCTAACTTTTTTTTTTTTAATTACAAAAAACTTGCTCATCGTACAAAATTGAAAACAGCTTCCTGTTTTCTATGATAATGATGATATAAACTCCAAATGATGCCTCTTCTCTGAGTATCCAACAATTTATTCAAAAGTACGATTCGCTTATTAGGCAACCTTACCTTTTAAATTAGCTTTACGTTATATTTATGTACCCATTTCGATAGTACGTTCCAAGGGATAGGCAGGCATCTCCCAAAGAATTATTAACCATATGGATACAGGATGTAGATATTGTAGAACTCATAAAGAAAATATACTTCTAACTTTTATAGTCGATTGAATCATGCGGTGTTATCTCCTTCTATTTCTCATTCATTGCCTTGCTCAATATTCTGAATAAGATTCTTCTGTCAAAATAATATTCAACAAACGACAATCACGTTTCCTCATTAACAGAACAGCATTGTTATGCAAATCACCACTAACTCAATGAATATTGGAGCTGCTAATTGATAATCAGTTAATCTCTTCTTACTGAGATTGTGGCCGTGTTTATTTGGTAATAGCTAACTGGTGAGATAAAATCTAATTTTTGTAAACAACGTTTATCCATGTTAATCAACTTTTCATTATCATCATTTTTATTGTTATTATACCTACAATTGAAAAGAAACAATCCATCCACGCATGGTCTCCTGTGGATTTGAAAACATTTTTTAACTTATTTGTTTATTCTACATAAAATTGAAATGAACGAGTGCATGTTTTTATTGTATAAAGCCAAAGGCCGTTACAAAGGTTAGCAAACAGGTTATGTAGGTTTACTACAAGTATAAATGAACATAAGAAAAAAAAATTAAATAAATAAATTTTTTACTTCCAAAATAAATTGTAAAAAAATTGAACCATCACTCAGTGCGCACATTCTTATACGTAGAAATCCCAGTAGTTTGAAGGGGGGTGCCAAGGAGCATACATCGAGGTGATCTTCCAATACTAAAGCCGCATGACCCAGGAATCTGCTGCGCTCAGCCCTGAAAAAAGCACATTCCCTAATCAAGTGGTAAAGCGTGTCTGGTGACCCAAGATTACACACATGGTTGAGAATCAGAGAAGGAGCTTGTCAGGCGGTCGACTGTTATGCGACCAATTCTGTCACCAATGGTGAGAACCTGGGCCAGTGAACGCTTTGTAAAGAGTGGGAGCTCCATGTTCAGGTAGTCAGCACACTCACCAGTGTGGGCCTTGAGGTTTCGTGGCAGAGAGTTTCTGACAGACTCCAAAATTTCTTCCCTTAGGGCTTTTCTATGTTTTCTAAGAAAACTGTCTTCAGCTCTTTCAGGTTGCAAATTGCAATCGATAAACAATATTCGATTACAGAAGGTATCCTCCAAGGCAATATTTTGCCCCCCCCCCCCCCCCCCCCCCCCCCCCACCTTTCTCTCTTTTCCTTTCTGACTTCGATGAGTTCGCACGAACTAAATCACTCGCGACGAGTTGTGGAAACCCATTTCAAACGGAAGTTAGTGAAAAACGTTATCTGTTTCCACGAAAAATAAAGAGTTACAATGTTAAATCGATTTCGACGGTTAGGCCATCATTAGTAACAAACAAAAAGTTAAACAATAAGTTATTACATTACATTACATTAAGTCCTCCGGGCTGCCGAGTTCGCAATACTGACAACACTTGCCATTGTGAAAATTGAGTCAGCAGTACCCCGGGCCTTTTGGGAACCATTCTGGTTTTCAGGTAGGAGTGACCGCGTGTTGGTCAGATTTTAAGAGAAGATCTTTGTCAGTGAATTCATAAAAGAAAGGCCCCGATAATTTGTTGGGTCTCCAGCGAATCCTCTCTTGAATAGTAAGAACACTCTTATCCGAGCTCATGCGTGGGGCATCGAGCCGGACTCCAAAATTGAGTTGAAGAGATGACACAAACATAATAGCCCCTCTTTGGGCAGGTTTTTTGAAAAATTCGTAAGACAATAAATCCTCTCCGGCCGCCTTCCCATCTTTGCATCGAGAAATTGCAACATTCAGCTCCTGGGGTGAAATAGGGGAGTCAAGGTCTGGATCGAAAGTACCCATGAGTATATCAATATCTTTCATAGCCGAGGATGACTTGAACAATTGGAGGTAGAATTTCTCTACTTGCTCGATTGTGATTTGACCACACCGTTTGCTTTTCCCTCGAAGCGATCTAAATACATCCCAAAATGACCTGCTGTTCTTACAGTTGCTCAGTGTTTGGCGAACTATACTGAAGTAATCTTTTTTCCGCTGCTTGATAAATCGCTTATTTTGCCTCCTTTTGTTAATATAGTCAGATAAAATCTCCAGAGAGTAGTTCCTATTTAGTTTTCGAAGACCCTTCCGCATCTCATAGCGTTCCGTTGCACAATCAGAGTCAAACCATCTGTTGGGACCTAGTTAATATCCCATCATCCCAGAGCAGAACCCCCCTCCCCCCCAGTACTCAGGATTACTTATCGGCGGAAAAAGAGTTCCCCTAGATTTAGACTATTACGGTCATAAGGGGTATCATTTCCTAGAAAATTCCGAGTGAAAAATTACAATCTGTGCTCTAAACCCAATCAAAATTATCTGGAATTTTTCACACAAACTCACTGTGGAACCTAGTTGGTCCCGGCATCTCATCTACCCGATCCCGTGCCTAATACTCTGGGTTGCAATGGGTCGAAAATTAGGAGTTAGCCAAATTTTAGACTATTATGGTCAAGTGAGTTTTTCAAGAAAATCGTGGGCGCCGAATCGATTGAGATGGGTCCCAAAACTGTGTAAGTGCATCCGGTAAAGAGAATTTAATAATTGTTAAGAATACAAATTGCGAAAAAAACCAGTTATACAGAATGATTGAATGAGGAATTTTTGTGAACTATCGTATTATTATACTGAATTGTTTTCAAATATGAGTACCTTGCGCAGTTCTTTGAGCCCCGAGAGAAATGATTAACTATCAATTTCATGGCATAAAAAAACTTATTCAAAACAATAATCTGCTTTCTAACAAACATTTTGGATTTTAAGCGTTTTTTGAGGATTAAGATTTTTAAGCACTTATTACTGAAATTTAAGTGCATTTGTCAGCATAATTTTTTGCATACATATTTTGATGTTTATTACTGAAATTTATTACTTATTACTGAAATTTAAGTGCATTTGTCAGCATAACTTATTACTGAAATTTAAGTGCATTTGTCAGCATAATTTTTTGCATACATATTTTGATGTTTTAGTTCATATTTGATAAACTTCCATCAAGTAATACTCTACAGAAAATATTAGTATAACGATTTTTAGACGTTCTTGGCCATTTTCAGTGATTTTTTCTATCACATTTCTTGAAAAATTTCCAATTAAATATGCTCAAAAAATGCTGCCCGACGAACGCATCCCTCCTTTGAAATGCTTGTTGTTTTTAACAAAAGAACGGATTTTCATCACAATCCTAAGGACAGTTACTGTCGGGAATGACAAAAGTTTGCTCATCCCATGAGGTCTTTATCTTATATTCTAGTTTTATACTATTTGCCACTATATAATCAATAAGTATATAAAATTTACAATACATCTAACTTTTGAAAATTTCCACATAATGGAACACCAACCCGAAACGAACTGCTTTCCATATAACCTTCTAATAATGACAAGATGCAACTTGATGAAACCATGATTTTATATAATGCAAGACTGAATAGCAAACCAAACAGTTTTAGTATCCCTGATGAGGCCTGTACACGGGTGAAAGTACTTGGACTTGCAATAAATTATGATACGTTATAGCCATACACATCTCACATCGCCTCAAACCACCCCTACCATGGTAAATGGATGGTAACACACCGATCATATTATACAGGGTGTCTATAGAAATTATGAGACAAACTCAAGGAATCGATTCTAGAACTTATTTCTGATCGAAAGTTACTCGTAGAGATTTCTTATTAAACGGTTTGTTTTCAAGTTATTAAATTTTTAAGGTTTTTTTCCGTGTAAAGACCTTATGACAATAAAACGGCCATAACTCCCTTTATAATCACAGTAAACTCAAGACTAAGAACACCTTTGAAAAGACCGTTAAATTCCTTATAACCCTGATATAAAGTAATGTTGTTTTAGTTAGTTTTAATTGGTAAAAAAAGGCCAAAATAGAAAATTGGAAAAAATATTTAAAATCGACGTTTTCTGCTACCAGTTTATGACCGTTTTAATGTCATAAGGTTCAAAACACGAAAAAATTGAATAACTTGAAAACAATTACTCCCTTAATTACCTGTCAAAACACAAATATGACTATACCATTGGAAAGAACGTTAGATTTCCTATCTCCCTAATGACTTTTCAAAAAAATTTAATTGGAATACACGTTTGAAAAATCAGCCGTAATTGAAAAATGAGTAAAATTTCGAATATTTTCACTTTTCAGTTTTTTTCTCGAAACATCCTATGTAAGCCTAAAAGTTGTACTTAAATCCAGCTTTTCAATGGTGTATTCAATTTTTATTTTACTTTGTTAATTGGGGGAGAAAAGTATGTTTGTATGCTGAAAAACGTGTTTTTTTCCTACGAAATCGAGGGTTTTCGTGAAAAATTACCCCCTAAGAAAATACTAGTCTAGGGTCGGTTTATACGCATTTTTTCTCGCTGAATCGAGTGATAACTCTCGCAGATCTCTCCAACTCCATCACAACCGAGTAGTAGTTCATTCGTTATTCTCAATTTTATGTGTTTCTTAAGGGTAAAACTTGTTAGTCAAAGTGTAAAACTTAGTTGTAACGGATTTGGAGAGATCTGAGAGTGTTACCATTCGGTTCAGCGTAAAAAAAATACGTAGAAACCGACCCCAAACTAGTATTTTCTTTGGGGGTAATTTTTCACGAAAACCCTAGTGAAAAAACATCGTTTTTCAGAAGAAAAATTTCATAGAAAAAACATCGTTTTTCAGCATACAATCATACTTTTCTCCCCCAATTAACAAAGTAAAATAGAAATTGACTATACCGGATTGAAAAGCTGGGATTATGATGCAACGTTTAGGCTTACAGCATGCAAATTTCCATCCAGGACATTTCGAAAGACAAAATTTTGCAGAAAGTGAAAATTTTCGGAATTTTACAAATTTTTCACTTACAAAATATTTTTTATCCATTCATTCCATTTAAAAAAATTTAAAAATTCATTAGGGAGATAGAAAATCTTAACGCTCTTTTCAACGGTATAATCAGATTTGAGTTTTGACTAAACATTTGGGGAGTTATGAAAGTTTAAGTGACACAAAGTCGAAAACGCGAAAAAAGTCTTGAAAGTGAAAAAAAGTGGTCTTTAGCGTGAATTAAAAAATATATGTTGTAAGACAAAAAAGTCTCAAATTAGTAGCAGAATCGAACCCTAGCCGGTGGTGCGCCCGAAACTGCAACACCCTGTTTACTGTATGAAAGACTGCAAACTTCAGGAATCGTCTAAAAATGCCTCAAAACGGATTTCCATGATGAAAAATTTGGAAAACAAGTAATTAAAACTATTTTTGACCCATTGCAATAGCTTCTGTATTCTACGGAAATTCGCTAAAACAAAAAAGGTCCAGTTATGTACTGTAACATTATGAGCGAATTCACGTAGGGTAATTTTTCGCTTAAACATGACATTATCATAAATATTTTTAATTTTGGGCACTTTGTGAGCTCAAAGATTTTCAACTATTCAATGGTAAAAATAGTTGTTTCAATAATATTCTGCTACATAAAACATTGGTTTTAAACAATTTTTCTGTTGTTTTTTTTTGCACATTTTAATGGCATTATTGAGTTCTTTTTCAGCACAACTTTGTGTGTGAGTTTTTGAATGTTCAAGTTCATAGTTGAACTATCTCTGGGAAATTTAACTAGGTCCCATACTGAGCAAGTGTGGTAAATTTCAGATCATTTTGATCAATTTTTAAGCATAGAGGGCGTTTGAGCGATTATGAGTTTAAAAAAAAAAAAAAAAAAAAAAAAAAAATTGCTCAGAAAATAGAACTCATACTAGTGAATGGGAAAATAAAACTCAAAATCAGATATTGAGCGATTCCAAATAATAAATATAACTCCATTATAAACATTCAAACTCCTGTTCTTAACTCTTGTTCTTAAACCTCTGTTATTGGCAAAAAAAAAAAAAAAAAAAAAAAAAAAAAAAAAAAGCCACTGGAAATCGAATACAAAAGTAACCCTCCCCCCTCCCCCTAACTTTTCCCCACAATTATTTAGATATTGTAGTGAAACTTGGGGGGCTTTTTTGGAGCGCTTAATCCATAAATTTAAGGAAAAAAAGTTCTAGTCATGCAGCATGATCGTATAAGCGAATGTTCGTAAATTGCTAAATTACATTATGTTACTCGTACGTTGTTTTGAAATTTTAGCACTTTGAGTGCAAATAAAAAATACCAATTTCATGGCAAAAAGATTTTGGATTTATAGTTTTTTTTTGCCGTTTTTATCGATTTTTCAGCAAATATTAATAAAATTCAAGTACTTTTTTTCAGCATAATTTTGTGCGTAAAAATTTGAATGTTCTAGTTCAACTTTGATAAGCTTTTTTTTTCAAATAGTCTGCTAAAAAATATAGATTTAACGATTCTCAGCCGTTTTAATCTTTTTTTTGAAATTTGACCAATTTAATTTACTCAAAAAGCGCTGGCCACCAAACTCGTCCTTTCGTTTGGTAAGCTTGATTTTTTGGAGCGAAAACGAACGGAATTTTTATCAGAACCCTAAAGAGCGTTATCGTCTGGGTTGTTTTGACCACAGATGCCAGCCCTACAGGAGTAGCAGCTGTGCTTAGTCACCATGTTTAGGGGACAGATAAACCTGAAGCCCTCGCATCACGCTCCTTGTCTTCTGCCGAAATGAAGTATTCCCAACTGGAACGAGTGGCACTGGCAACAGTTTTTGGAGCCACTCGGTTTTACAATTATGTTTTTGGGACTATATTTGTGTTGGTCACTGACAACTAACCATTAACGCGTATATTTCATCCTACTAAAAACCTACCTGCTATGTCGTTTGCTAGGTTTCTCAGATACGTTTCTTTCTGGTTTTGAATACACCTTAAGATTAAAAAAAAGGAAACATAACTAGAACGTTGTGCGTACCTACAGTACTGTTAGTCTAAACATAGACTCACAAATTGGTAATGAGATGAACTTGAATATCCTACAATCAATTTACCAAATCTCAAGCGAAAAAGTCACTTATGATCATATTAACCAGGAGACCCTGAACGACCCTGAACTGAGAAAGACCGTTGCTGAGCTTCGAAACCATTCAATCAATTCACAATTGACCATATTTGATGATATAATTTTCCGGGGTGACAGAATTTACCTCCCCAAAGCCATGAGACATGATATACTAGCTGAACTACAAGGGACTCATTTGCGAACAACGAAAACAAAACAACTGGCCCGACGGGTACGTATATTGGCCTGGCATGGATCAGGAAATTGAGAGGCTTGTCAAGTCTTGTGAAAACTATGCTTTAAACCAAGCAAGCCCAAAAAGCCCCACCCCACCCATGGGATGAACCTGAAAATAACTCGGAGAGAATTCACCTGGAATTTGGCGGTCCATTGGATGGCCATCACTCTTTGAATTGTATGGACGCTAAGTCTAAGCAGGCTGAAATAAAATTGTTGAAACAGGCGCCCAGTAGCTCATCAACGATAGCTCTACTTAATTCCATTTTTTCTGTCCACGGCTTCTCAAGTTGTATAGTGTCCGACTATGCATCAATTTTTCACAGTGAGGAGTTGCTGGGTTACTGTAAGACGAATGGTATGTTCCAGAAATTTCTCTGCACCAGACCACCCTGCCACTAATGGGTTAGCCGAAAAGAATGTCAAAAAACTAAAGAGAAGTTTGAAAGCAGCCACCCAGAACCCCTGCCGGTAGAGGAGAAAGTTAAGAAAAGTGCTTTACAGGTATCGAGCCACTCTCTTGGGTTGCGGGATGTTTCCAGCTGAACTTTATTTTCAGCGGGGGAGGGAGTTCTTGTAAGAGTATTTATAATCAACAAAGACGCATAGACCATTGCGAAAGTCCAAAAGAAGCTAAGAAATCGTCATTACATTGTTAGTCTGGATTATTGTCGATCAATTAAGCGTTACATTGGCCAGATGAAATCAACAGAACTATGGTCTGTCAGTCCCAGAAGACAGACTGGCTCCTCTTATACGACGTGACACCGCCTATGTTATGGCACAAAGACTATGTTATTGGGAAGTGAAGTGCAAAACTTTTCACTTTGGGGGAGATTGTTATGACAATGGTTTCTACTATAGAACCCGATAAATCGTATCCCAAAATTAGTTGATACCGTAGATTTCGTGTTAGATAAATCAACTATGGGATTCCACTTTTGATTCTACTTTAATTTGAGTTATTTTTAGATCTTCCTCGAAATACAACAGTTGGCGACGAGGAATGAATATTAAATATATATATATATATATATATATATATATATATATATATATATATATATATATATATATATATATATATATATATATATATATATATAAATGTATGTATGTATGTATGAAAAATGTTATAATCCAGGAATCGTTTAAGAATGCCTCAAAAATGATTTTGACGTAGAAAATTTTGAAAAATTTCTATTTTAAAATCTTTGGAGCCTTTGCAATAGCTTCATTTTTTACAAAAATTCGCTAAAATCAGAAAAAGATCCAAAATCTTTAGACTGCCCAAAGAAGAAGGATTGGAGTACTTGGAAAATTGTTTTTATCCATTTTTTGAAAAGTGGCATCGCGTTTTAAAGAATTTTTGTACTGAGCATGATTGTGAAGACATAATGGCGATACCTATCTTATTCCGTTGTCAGAGTGAAGCTGATCAACCATGAAGAAGCACGGTTTTTTCTAAAAATGTCTATCTTAACGGAATAACATATCGCGATTCAGGGGTATCTTAGAAAATGTTAAACAAATTTTCCAAGTACCTACTAACCCAACACCCCCTTTGTGTATTCCGTAAATGCTGGATTTTTTCTGATTTGTTTGAGCTTTTAAACTTAGTATTAAGCACCCCAAAACGACCTCCAACTACCTCTTCGATATTTAAAAATGACGGAAAAAAGGTAAGAGGGGGGGGGGGGGGGGGGTTGTTTTTGTGATGGGTCCATGGAGACTTTTGATTGGAGCACGTCAGTGATGTCAACTCATGAAACAGAGTTTGGAGTTAGAAGTGGAATCAGGAATTAATCCGTAAAAAAAATTATATATACATAATCAGGAATTACGATCAGTTTTACCAGTAGATCTTCAGCTCCACCACATATTGCAGCCTGTAGTTTCCTACAATGAACCCCACATACGTAAATAACAATAATCAACAACTGTTGCAGTTTTTTCTGAATTTATAGTCTAGGTTGGGGTATTCTGTCCTAAGACTTTAAAAGTCCCCAGAGTGTAAAAACCATCTGTCCTATATTCATATTGAGTGGTGAACAACTTAGGTTTCCGAGGTATATTACTCGCACTTTCTCCCAAACTACTACTACTTCGATTGGTGATGTATTCACATATGGGTACAAAAGGTACCCTTCTACCAGATTTGTTATTTACCTATCCATAGTTATGGATTAAATTTCACCAGGAAAAAAATTATATATAAAACCGCTTTCTTAATTATAACGAGCCACTCTAAAATACTCAACATTTCGTTCAAAATATTTACCTTTTTAGACAGGAAATCATCATTAGCATCCATGAAAACCGAATCCACTTTGGGAAAGTGTTACAAAGTTTGATATTTTAAACCAACAACCCCCCACCCCTCCCCCCAGTTTCCAAAAAGATCCAGCGTCTTTATTTATGTAGGTATCATTTACTTGGTATTTTTTTAAAATTTAGTTGTGCTTCATTAAGGAGAAATTTGTTGCGGATAAAAATTCATTTGCAAGAACATGATGTTTTGTTGGCAATCTTGGTGAGAACCTTCGTTGAGAATCATCCAATCAGGGATGAGTTAGTAACCATCAGACATTGCTGTTGAATGCACGTGAGAATCGTTTTTTCTATAAATACTCTGCACATTTTATATCCGCTAGAATCTGCTGTTTTTCTCTCTGCGAATAGGTAAACCTTCTATTGTTCCTACAATAGCCACCTCATATTACATCACTTAATCTTCAAGGTCAAAGAAATCAGATTTTTGGGGGATAGGTTAGGTTATGTTGATTATCAATCTGTGTGAAGAACCGTACATACTCTATTTTGGATTGAGGATCTACTAGACAATAAGTGTAATAAACAGGGGTTTTCAATTGCGCAGTGTTCCCTACCTTCTGCCCGTGCCAATTTACCTTAAGCAATTCAAAGCAGTTTTCAACTTGCTTGGAGATTGGAAACTTGCAGGAAAGAGCAGCAATTGGGGCATTGCGAGTGTATTGTGGGGGGGGGGGGGGGGGGGCTTTCGCTGACTATGTATATTTGAAACAACGCTTGATTTGATCTATTTTAGTAAATGGACATTAAAAAGCCTCACATTATTACAGCTAAAACCTCTACTACATGTAGAATAGGCTTACAACTAAATACATGTTGCTATACCTATATAATCAGCAAAGTGAAATAAAACTATGACTATATATGATAGAGATGGTTGAATTACTACATTCCGTGCATACTACACTCAATTAGCGCATATTTAACAAAAGATACATTTTAGCGAATTATTGTAGAAAATGAAGATATTGCAATGGCTCGGAAAATTTTACAATAAAAATTACGATAATTCTCCTTAGGATTGAGATTAAAATTCCGTTCTTGCTCCAAAAAAATCAAGCATTCCAAACGAAAAGATGAGTTCGTTGGCCAGAACTTTGTGAACAGATTAAATTGGTCAAATTTCAAAAATGTACTAAAAAAATCACTAAAAAAGGCTAAAAAGGCTAAAAATAGTTAAATTTATATTTGTTGGTAGATTATTGCTCAAATAAAGTTGATTAACTATAAAATAGAACATTCAAAAATGTATGTACAAAATTAGGCTGAAAATATACTTAAAATGCATTAAAATAAGTTAAAAAATCGATGAAAACTGCAAAAAAGCTAAAATTTCAAAACCTCTATTTGAATAGGGGATTATTATTTTAGAATACGTTTTTTCCCACAATATTAATACTAACAATTTCCTTGCACTCAAAAAGCTCAAATTCCAAAAACGGTATACAATTCGATAATTATGAAAATTTGCTCATACGATAATGCTGCATGACTGGCACTTTTTTTTCAAGTTATCAGGCCTTTGAGAGGTTTTCAACAACAAAAAATGTGTGTGTGTGTAAATAAAAGAAATGGGGAGGACGCCCAGGTTTTCCCGACGTCGGCTCTTGGGGTCAGAGAATTTGCAGGAGGAGGTGGAGGAGGAGGAAGAGTGGGATGAAAGGAAGGGCCCCGAAGAGTACGCCAGGTAAGAGCCCCTAAGGACGCGGGTGGAGATACCATGAAGCACTCTCGTCTACATAAACCATGGGGCCATCCCACTACATAAACCACATAATTTGTATCTTTTGTTTGCGAATTTTCGTTGCTGTGCTACTGCAATGGCTCGGAAAATTTTAAATTAAAAATTTTTGAAAAGTTCCAACTTTGAAATCCGTTTTGTGGCATTCAGAAACGAATCCTTGATATGTATATATATATATATATATATATATGTCATTCCAGACGATAATTCTCCTTAGGATTGAGATAAAAAGTCCGTTCTTGCGCCAAAAAATTAGGCTTTCCAAACAAAAGGATGGGTTCGTTGGCCAGCACTTTTTGAGCACAGTCAATTGGTCAAATTTCATATAATGTGCTTAAAAAATCACTAAAAATGGCTAAAAACTGCTATAAATCGTTAAATTTATATTTTTTAGCAGAATATTGCTCAACTAAACTTAAACTTAATACAACTAAACTTAACTATAAAATACAACATTAAAAAATTAATGTAAAAAATTATGTTGAAAAATGTACTTGAATTTAACTAAAATTTGCTAAAAAATCGATAAAAACTGCAAAAAGTCCAGTCATGCAGCATGACCCCTTGATCGAATTTTTGAAGAAATCTTCGATTATTTCGATTTTTGGCTGATTTTTCGACTTTAAAAATTTTGAAAACTTGATACATATTCTTATAGGAAAGTTTACGCTGATTCCGAATATACCACATGTTAGTATGCTGAAAAAATTATTTCGCACAACAAACCGCAAAAAACAGGCTATTTTGACATTTTTGACTACATTTTTGAAAATTTCAACCCGAAGATGTAATCCGATCATGCTGGCCAACGAACTTGAACTCTCGTTTTGTGTCCTTAACATTTTAAAATTTGTTTGAAGTTTCTAGCACAATTCTACGGACAGTTATCGTCTGGAATGACACATACATATATACATACATACATATATACATACATACATGCATAAAAAAATGCGTTAAACTTCAGAAAATGATTCAGAATAGCTTGAAACGGATTTCTGCGTAAAATTTTTTCTAAAAATCACATTCTACAAATTTTGAGGCGAGAGCAATAGCTCAATTTTCTTCGAAAATTCGCTAAAAAGCTTAAAATCCAAAACCACTTTTTGAATAGCAGATTATTATTTAGAATATTTGTTTTCTTCCATAAAATTAATAGTTAACAATTTCCTCGCACTCGAAAAACTCAAACTGCAAAACAATTTAACATTACGCAATACGATAATTTACGAGAATTTACTCATACGATCATGCTGCATGGCTGGAACTTTTCAAATGGCAAATGTTGGTGTATTCTCACTGTTACATCCGTTTAGTATCTCACTTTTGAGTTTGACAGGTGTGGGAACCAAAATTTATTATTCAGATTTATAGCTAATAAACCACTCGCGCAGAGCTCACCAAAACGACAGGGAAAACCCGAGGACTGGTTAAGCAGCCCCTCTCGAGCTGTTCCCCCTCACGGGGCACAAGAGAGAGGGGCTTCACAATTGGCATAAATAAGCCACAGCTGAGGGCCAGAGGCATTCGGTGCGGTGCTGGTCTGGCGAGTGCACTCTCTACAAACACTTTCAGTCAAACTTTCCTCTGTTCTAGACGATGTAACACCAAGCCTTAAGCTGGTATATATATTTGGTCAGTTTGGCTTCCAATCCTTCCTTGAGCCAATTTGTGATAGTTGACGACTGGATTCGTCTAGGTGTCATTTATCATCAAATTGACTCTACCTTACCCTACCTGTTCGAACGGTGACAGCTGAGCTTGCGAGCTCTGGTAACATCCTAGAACAGTCTTTTCCTTTCAAATTATAGTGGATGACCGCTGGATAAATTCCAGGTACCATCTACGACCAATTTGAAGTCTCTCACCTCAAAATTACCTCTACAATACGTCTTTTTTATAGTGTTCCATCAGACCTACCTTCTCTGGAAGGGTGTAGTTCAAGTATTTGTAAGCAAATATTAATTGGTGTCCGATCCGTTTCTAAAATTATATCGATGGGAGAGGTCAAGTCTTTTTCTTTTCTTCTGGGACGGTCATCAACCATTTCCGCTTACAACGTCTTCGGGATGCAGATATGCTCTGACGAGCTGGCGTTGCAGAAGCTTATCTCTTGTTCCTTTAACGGTTCTCTGGCCCTCACATTCCGCAGCTCCTCCTCCAAAATCACCTTTCTTTGCTCTTTGCACCCACAGTTTTGAATCTATTCATATCATACCTACCTATTGTCTCGTACTAGATATAGATACACTCTCCTCTGACGGATCTTAATGGTGATAGGTATCTATGAGTATGTGAGATAAGGATATCCCATATTTTGTTCAGCGTTCGATCAAATGTAAGGGTTAAGGAACCGAGCGATGACAAATGGTAAGTAACACCCTTACAATAAAAAATACTCGATCAAGAACCAGGTACCAGTCTATAATTCACGCAGATTGATACGGTTAGACTAATATGACACGTGATAGTCTAACTAATGTTGAATGAGGTATTGTAGTTCGATCGAATAAGTAAAATACAACTTACTATAACTTTTAATCGTCCAGTCATACAGGTTTCCAGGTACCTAGCTCTACTTTTTGTGAACCTAGCTGGACACTTTAAATGTATAATTCCAACCGAAATAATTTTTTAATTCATGTGTTTCAGTTAGATCAAACATGACAGTTGATTGATTGATAAATTATGTAAATTTTATATTCAACGTTTTAACACATTCAACTTGGTTAATATTTTGTTTTCGAGTCTACCTACGTGGTGGAAGCATTGTGATCTTGCATTTGGGAAATGAAAAAAGTCCTCCAATATTAGAATTTGTACTCAAATTTTAACTGAGACAGCTTTGAACAATATTGGTTTCGTGTCGGTCTCTCATTCTGTATTTCCGCAAACCCTTGTAACGGGGAAAACAATACTTGATCGCAGTTTAAATATTTTAATCTTCGAAAGTCGGGTTCAGCGTAGGTACCGACCTACGACTATGACTCGTACCTACTTCGCCTCTTCAATACAATTGTGGGAGCCCGATACAGTCGAGATGACCAATGATTTTCATCTTCGCCTGAAAAGACCCAAATACAGTGACTCTCTTATTTTGGATAGAAACACAAATAAATTGGTAGAAAACCCGTCCTACAGAAACGCTATGAGTCCAAGAACATAATTTAGAAAATGAATGAGACATTTTTATTATATTTACTTATCAGAATGATAACGTTCCTGTATATGGAACGTTATGCTTCAGGGTCTTTCACTCGATTGTCATACTTTGACAATAAATTATTTTTCCTGTCAGATGGGAGATAATCCAATATTTTCGCTAATCCTTATCTTTTTAGAAAACTCCACCTCCTACCTTTTTGTTACATTTATATACATAACATATATCCATCATACTTCAGTAATAATTGAATAGAAAGTAGTGTTATTGGTAACAAAAAAATGGCAAAGCATTTTTTGGGCATGAGGT
Source organism: Adelphocoris suturalis (assembly GCA_030762985.1). Lineage (NCBI taxonomy): Eukaryota > Metazoa > Arthropoda > Insecta > Hemiptera > Miridae > Adelphocoris > Adelphocoris suturalis. The sequence continues at coordinate 28,687,614 of CM061045.1, read as the reverse complement.
CGATGATCGGAGAACAGCTCGATCGCGCTTTTGTGGAGAAACTTGTTGAATCAACTCAATCTACTGCGCATCCGCAAGCGTTTAATTGACAAAACTCAGAATTTATTCGGCCAAATTACATGATTTTTTTTCAGGGATTCTCAGGGTTGGTTAGCAGACGGTCCCTTTTAATTTTGATCGTAGACGAATATAAATCGAGGCGAATGCGCATGTGCAATTGCAGGCTTTATGAAACTCATATTCCTTGTGATCTAATTGCCCCAAGCCCGGAAGGTAATGATTGTATGAATATAATAGAATGATGGAATCGGTTACGGCTACTCCGCATGCACCAACGTGATGTTCGATACTAGAGGTAAGGCACCGGTATCTTTCTGTCAATATCGATGACATTTCCATGAAGCGGTGTTTCCAGTCCCTTATAGGTTTAATCACAGTCGTATGGTTAGTACTAACCTAATAGGGCGGGAAACAGTGACTAGTATGTGTAATGAAGATTGCTTGAAATAATTTTGTCGCATTTGGTCACAAATTAATTAGTCTACGGTACAATAAGTGAGGATGCAATTCTGTTCACACTGCTAGCAGAAGTTTTTTAAATATTTTTTTTAGAGGTAAATATGATTTCATCAGTCACAGTCTGACAGCAAATGGACGAAAATGCATTGTTGTTACTGTACCGTTAGTACGTGTGGCTCGTTAGTATAGGGATCAAAACTAGAATTTGGATGTTTTTATGTCATCGATGAGACCGTTAGAACCCCCCTTTACTGTTCGTATGAAGTTACATGGTGCACACATTTCATAGATCACATAGATCTGTGTTCAGATTGGGACAATGCCCAAGCTTTGCGGGTGTTCAAGAAACAGTTGTTCAATTCGTGTACATGATTTTCCTAAGATCCTTTGGGGTACCTGGAAAGTAAAATAAATCACCATGTGAAAATCGCATTCAACAGCCATCGTACCAACTCGTTCAACGGATGCTGTATATAAACGTAGCGGTCGGTGATGTGCGTGTTAACGCGTGCAGTACCAGTAGAGCTGAAGGACTGTGACAATTAGATAATCTAATCTTTTACTCTAAATCACCACCGTTTATCGTAGGCCCAAGGCGGCAATTAATTTTTGTTAATAACGGGATGTTGGGCTGGGAAAGGAGGAGAGCACATTCCCATGTCGTGATGATATATTTATTGTGATTTAGCCAGCCATGACCAGACGCCCTGAACCACGGCTGTTATTATATTATGCCACATTTCATATTGTGTGGTCATTATGTAGATTCGTGACTCATACGGTAAATTACCTTATTCAAAATCGGCAAATTGCTTTAGACGCAAACACAAACATTGAACAGTTTAAAAATTCACGATTTTGTTGTTGTTGTTGCAAAAAGACCCTCGTAAATTCGTCATGATGCAAGAAAAGTAAAATACCATCTAAATAAGCAAAGCACTCCAGTCATGCAGCATGATTGTATAGGTAGGTACAGGGTGTACACAAAACAGGTCAGTCAAACTGCAGAAGTCGATTTTACAACTGATTTGCCACAACTTTTGTCCCGTAACATTCTTTTTAACCCGCTTAAAAAAGAGTTTTCAATTTTAATTTTGTTTTGTGATTTGGACCTTACGTCACTAAATCTGTCATAACTCCCTTAATTTGCTGCCTAAATTCAAATTTGAGTATACCGCTGGAAACAGCACACCCAAGCAAGATTTCCTATTGGATAAATGCCTGACTTTATTTTAGAATTAAGGTTTGAGACATGGAAAGAAAACCTGAAAAGCAAATTTTTCCTAATTTGGGAAACCGAGTTTTTTTTATCGGAAATTAAACTATGAGAACCAGTATTTTCCAAAATGCAAGAACGGTAAAAACTGCACCAAGATGTCATCTTTCCAACGGTGTAGGCAATTTTACTTTTACTTTGCTAATTATGTGAGAAAACTATGTTTTAATGTAGAAAAACATTGTTTTTCCAACGAAATCGAGGGTTTTCTTGAAAAATTACCTTCTATGTAAATAATAGTTTGAGGCCCGTTTCAACCTGAATCAAATGGTAACACTTGTACATTCCTTTATTTATGCCTTGGTTCCTGCGGTACTAAGGCCTCATGACTTTTTCTATCTGGAGGTAATGATTCATACGAGTAGGCCAAACCTAATTTTCAATTTATTCCTCGCTAGATTGATATCGATGTGCAAAAAATATGAGATGATATATCCACCTATGTTCACGTGATAAAAAAATTAAAATTTTCAAAACATACTAAGTTAAAAAAAAAAAAATAATAAAAAAAAAAAAAAAATAAATAAATAAAAAATAAAAATAAATAAATCAAACTCATCGAGTTGTATCGAACTCTTCAGGCATTGTATAAATAGGAACTGTTGCATCTAATATGTATTCTTCAGTATAATAAGTGTGGTTGAGAAGGGGGAGTAATGGAACTTTATCTGCAGATCTGTAGTAGGTATGTAGGTATAACCATAAAATAGGGCATAAAAGTAGGTACACGTACCGAGTAAGAATACGTTTCGTAAGGTATTTGTTGCACTATATTTATCAAAGAAGCGGATTAACTAATCAGGAGACTCTCGTTAGATTCCCATTAAACCAACCCTCCCCCCTCCACAGTCAATGTAAGCGAATTACTGGTGTCAGAAGGGTGTCGTTAGTGCGATGAATTATATTTATATAAAAACTTATCTTAAAAAAAAAAAAAAAAAAAAAAAAAAAAAAAAAATACACATATATATATATAGTGAACTTGCAGCGGTGATTAAAAATTTTTAGTACTGACCTCCAGATTAGGTAGAAATCAAATTTTGATTTCATATAACGTGATTATTCACGTTGCTACTCACAGTAAAGCTGCGAATTAAATCAGAAAAGCCCTATACCCTTAAATGAAGTTATCTAATTATATTAGAATGAGTTTTTAAAACACAGGAGTTGCATACGATCAGTCCAATGCTTGAAGAGCAAGTCAATGTGTACCTAATTAGTGTATGTACCGTGCACGTAGATTTCATTTGACAGAATATGCTCGTTCTAGAGGGTTTCGAGTAAGCCACGCAGGCTCCAGCCCCGATAGCTTAGTGGCTATCATGCTGCTGACAATGTGTGCAAAGGAAACTGCCTCGATTATACTATCTGGCCCTGCGTCTTCGCTTTATCTGTTCGGTTGTTATCGGGGCGGGTTACATTCCACGAGCCGGTCAGATGTAATCTCCCTATCCCAATACAGCCTCAATGAGCCATTCTCAAACTCTCGTGGCGTCTCGTACATTTGTGACAGTGCATCGTTGCATTGATCAGGCCCGAATGTGGGATTCTCGTGGATCATTTTCGCCACCGATTTATGGCTCATCAAGTAAGGGCGTCTTTGCGAGGAGGGAGCCAGCCTCTACATGATCCAACGTTCCAGGCTCCGAAAAGGGAAACGATCTACAAAGTCCTAGTCCACTTTCCTTCCACCCTGTAATTACTGGTGAGTATTATACATAATAACCTAACCCTGTCTTTAATCCGTACCTATACATGAGGTTCGGAGGTCGACAAAGGGGAGGTACTTGTGAATACATTAAAACTACCCTCTTCACTGTTCGACGACCCTCCACTATTTCGAAATTTTCCCACCAAATTCCATCAGAAAGCTGTTAGTGGAATGCAGACCATACGGAAATGTACAAACATTCATATCATTCACCGGTCTTAGATCTCCTCGATTGTCTCTCTATGTAAACGGTGTCATATCCTGAATTCATAATAATTCTCGCCCACTCTATTGTTGGGGAGTAAACCTCGATTATATTAGGAGCAATTTTCTCGACTTCGTTATCGAAGCCTAAATTCTGTCATCAGCACTCGAACAGACTGATATTTGTACCACGCCATTAGATAGACTCTGACTTGTTGAAATTCTTCCCAGTTGGTACATACAGTGGTAACTTTTTACTTTATGATCAAATTCAGGATAATGGTGTTGGAGTTTTTCGGTTTACTATTTCTTAAAATAAATCTTTGTTCGAATTTTTGTATATTATCGTACTAAAATATGTTAAATAGTTTTGAAAATTCAGAACTTTGAGTGAAAAAAATTGTTAACTACCAACTTTTTGAAGAAAGAAACTCGTTCTAAATAATATAAAATCCTTATACTGTATCTAGATATATTTTTGAGTGCTAATGGTGTGTTACGTGGCGACTCTCTCTCACCTCTCTTCATGCTGTTTCTGATAGACCTAACTGGGTTACCGGCTGTCAGTGGCGGTGCTGGTCTGATGGTTAGGGCGAGGAAACTGCTCTTTTTTATGTATGCTGATGATATTGTGCTTCTTGGGGGCAGCTGTATTGGTATTGGTCGACATGCGTTCAATGATTATTGTATGGCAAACCCACTTCAAATTAATGCCCGCAAAACTAAGGCCATTGTTTTTAAAAATCATGGCAAAAAGTGGAAACTGGACATAGCATGCCGATATAAAAATATCGATTTTGTCAAGTCGATACAATTTATGGATGTGGCGCTTTCGAATTCTTGTAAGTTCCTTGTAGTCTATGAACAAGAGGTATTGAAAGCGAGGGCAGTAATAGGGACATCCCTGAACCTGCATGGCAGGGGAAGAGGCTTAGGCTGGCATTCGAAGATGACATCGTTCCAGTCGTGAGTGGAATCATTATTGTTCATTGGGGTCGAGGTGTGGGGTTCGAGATATCTGGATGCCTCAATCGTCTTCCTCGATGTCAACCCCGGAGCTCTACCAGGGGTCGAAAACTGATCGCCTAGTATCCATATTTTGACGAAATTGTTAAATATTGGGTGGCTTTGCCTGTACCAGGTTGATGACTGGACACCCTCGAATGAAACTTCTAAATTAAGCTACACAGCTACGCTTGCTATTGTCAAGGGTTAGCAGCAACGTGAACTCGAAATGTAATTTGTATTTTCCAAAAATTATCAATTATAGCTCGCGTGCGCCCCTATATTCGAGTTTCAGTCCTGGATAAATAGAAAAGTTATAGCATGATTACGATTGGCTTACAAGAGAAAACTGGAAATATATCCCAAAAAATGCTTATACCTATGAGTTGGATACTTCAGCGGTATTTAAGAACTGATGAACTGAACTTGGGATTCAAGCCTAGGAAGTTTGTGGAGATTTTTGGTTGTTGTTTACAAGCTCTAAGGGAGGGCAGTGCCTACAATGTGCTGTAGTGCCGGAAGGAGAAGAAGAAGAAGAAGAAGAAGAAGTAGACAAGTTCTAAGATTCAGAGCTTTTTTCTGAAGGAGTAGGGACTTCTCTCTCTCTCTCTCTCTCTCTCTCTCTCTCTCTCTCTCTCTCTCTCTCTCTCTCTCTCTCTCTCTCTCTCTCTCTCTCTCTCTCTCTCTCTCTCTCTCTCTCTCAGTTTTGCAGCCCTTTGGTTATGTAGAATTTTTTCTTCAACTGCATAATTTGCATTGTCTTTTTCAAAAGCTTTACGAAATTTCAATTTGAACGATTACAGGTGATCGGTTTTGAATAGTGTTACGCCATATCAGTATGATGTTACTGTGAATATTTATGCAGTTAACATGATAACGCTTTCGGTCTTTAATATAATGCAAATTTTTTTTGAAGAGCCGTGGAAGAAATTGAGGACTGTTGAAGATTTTGCACTGTATTAAAATTTACAATCTGGATATAAATCAAATAAAATATATGTAAATTCATTATTTTGCAAATATTTACATTCTAATGATATACCAACAGATGGACTGTAATGATGTAATAATTTTTATTCTACGTGTTGGTTACTACGCTCGGAAACTTTTGAAGTAGCATTAATTTCCCTTTGTAATGCCTAATAGGTTTATACAAATAAACGATTTGATTTAAATCAAAAAACTTTGGGAGGGTACACAATTTGTTTATCTTGTCGGTTGCAAAAATCATTACAGAAAATAGTGAATCAAAACGGAAAAGAAATGAACAAATCGGTGTAAATCGTTTTTTTAAAACCCTCTTTACAAATTGTGGGAGCATTTGGAATAGCTTCGTTGTAAACAAATATTCTCAAACAATTGGAAAAATTGTTAAGTACGCAATATTTACAAAGCATTTCTATTTTGCAGGACCACCTATTAGAATGCGCAGGTCATCCTGGATGAAAATAGGCTTCGTCGTCGCCTGCAGCCTCATTTCGGTGACTACGCGATCTCCACGATTAGATCGAGTCGGTGCTGCTGTCAACGTCCTCGGCAACTTCGGAGATCTCGATCTAGAGTTCAGAATCACGCCGCGGAACGACACCGAGCCATGGGTGTTCAACAGAGATCCAGTATTTGTGTTGAAGGACATCAGCGTACAAAGGTAGATACACCCTTCAACATTTATTTTCACCTTCAGCTTGAAATCACACCAGGGTAGTTGAAATGTGTATATTTGACGACTCCAACTGTGCACTTTCCATCGTTTCCATATTTTATTTAAATAACTTTTTAAAATCTGTAACGGATCGAAGTGAAGGGATCTCCACCAATAAGTTGGTAGTGGAAAGTTCAATCAGCTCCAATCGGCTTCGATCAGCTTCGATCTTGGTTGCTCATTAATGTGCAGCAACCAGAAGATCTTCTGATTGTGATCCGTTACTCCCTTTCCATCCGTTTGACGAATAAGTACCTATGTAAGGTGACGATGGCTAGTTAGCAATAGATTCGATCGAGTCAAAGCCAACTAGAATATCTCAAATGTAAATAATAAGGGGAATAATTTTCCTTTGTAATGGTGTTATTCAAATGGGTTTGTACCTGGCAAACTATGCTCCTTAATAGTAGTTGCTGGCCAGTAAAGAATGGAACGATGTTTTTGTGAATGAAACCTGTTTTTGTGAATTGAATCAAAATCCCTCCACCCATTTCAGAAAAACGTAAAAAAAATCTAATGTCCCGTTTTTACAGCTGTTCCGATTTTTCCACCCTGTAAATATGTATCTAAAGAACTTATTTGGATATTTTGATAGTCTTACTCGAGCTTATAATTACAAAACTCCTCTCAAAGGCGGAAGAAAAAATACAGATTAATTAATTCGTAATGTTCCAAACTGCAGAACAATATTGATGCATGCTTGCACGGAGAGTAAAATACCAGGTTCCGTGCATGAAAGCGTTATGGCAAGGAACATTTAAAAAAATTTGAATGATGGTCTCGTTTCGTGCATTCATTAAATAATTAGGTACCAGTGAAGTTGTGAAACATTTCACTGACTATCACAAATGAGAAGTGAAAAATCCGATAAAGAACAATTGTGGTAATTAGTTTACAGTTTAATTACATTAATTTAAACATTGATATTAAATTTATAAAGATTAGAATGGTGGTCTGATTCCGGATAAACGATTTTTTATCATAGTTATATAAGTTTTGGCTATTTTGCTACCATTAATAATGAAAAATTCAGTTTAAGTTGATAGTTTGTTGAAGTAACATTATTATTCCATTAATTTATTTCTGTGATTCTAATGTCACGTCTCTTTGATCTTTACTTCAGCATGGCCTTCGATGATATGGGTACTGGAGAATTCCGTTTGGAAATGTGCAGAGGGAAGGATGAACTTCTGGATTCCTATTTCCGGCACATGTCGATCGAAGGCGTCCAACAACCGTGGAAGGCATTTTCTCGAGGCTGGTCTGATTTGAAGGAGATTCGAACTTTGGGACTTTCCACTCCTCTCACTCATGAGTATGGATACATTCTACTCAAACTCGAATTAAAAAGAGAACAAGTTTGGATGACCAATCAAGAAATTACGTTGAGCACGATGGCACAAGATTTATTTGAGAAGATTGCCGTTAACGACACTCTATCGATTTTGGAGTTTCATAAAAAGTTTGGAACTCATTACATCCGTTCTTATTCTACTGGAAATTCCCTGTTTCAGGTATGATTATATGGTGAGGATTAGATATTACCCCATCCTTTTTGGATCCTTTCTTCCAATCATTTTTGAAATGGGTTATTGTTGTGCTAACTACTCGTGTTATTTTAGTGCCACTTGCTCTGAGAACATCCTAATCGTATAATTTCCTCGTGCTTTCCAGATCTAATGGCTCATATTTAGCGTTTATTGTTTGTATACATGGATGTTGGCGAGTTTTCGATGTTTGTGCAGATGAGACATTTGGGCGTTTTAAAGCGACAATTCTCAACCAATCTGTGATTCGTTTTTAGCCGACCGATTTTTAGGACGTCCCTCTGAAGCTAGTTCATATAGGCAAGGCCTCATATATAAGAGGGATGACCTATTGGAATTGATCCAGGGGGTATGTGACAACCCAAGCACGAGAAAAATAATAACCGAATACAAATTTGGTGATTTGAGTTTAGTTTAGCTCTGTATGCCTGCCAGCAGTGTTTATTCAATTTTTTAAATTTTAGCCTTTGTATTTTGAGTCCTATTCATGTACCAACCGTTGTCAGCCTCAACTGCAACCAGTTCTGGTTTTTGCTATGACTTTAACTCAACATCCATGACCGTGTCCTATATTTTGACACCATAGAAGATTATTGAGCCCTGATGATGGTTTTATATAAACCGAAAGCTCGGCGATAAGGACTTTTATTCGTTTTTGACCCTTATCCTGAAAATTTGACAACATACATATTGTGGATCGATCGTCTCTTTCTCTACGAATACAAATCCGTTTCCGACCATTCCAAGACCGAATCCGTGAAAAAACCATAGGGGTTTGTGTGTGTGACAAATTTTAACGCTGCCCAGGCCCCAATTCTCATCCGATTTTCAAAATTCTTTCTTTGTTCAATCCCAATTTTAGTATAGTTATTCAATAAACCTCGGAAATTTCGAATTTCTAGAAGGAAGGGGGAAAATGGAGGGGGTAAAGCCAAAAACACGAGCTTTTCTATGATAAATTTTCTCGACGGTGCCCAGGCTACAATTCTCAACCGATTTCCGTGATTCTCATTTCGTTCTATCCTAATTATAGTCTGATATTATGCAAATACCCTTGGGAATTAGGTACTAATTTGCGGTTGTGCTAGGGAGTGGAAGAGTTAGTCACCAATTCATTCATGCGCTATTCAAGCAACGATTTTCGACCGATTTTGGTGATTCTTTTCTTATTAAATCAGGAGTTCGGTCCAGTTTTGGAACATATGCCAGGTGTTTCACGTGATGTTTACACTATTCTCATCTGACTTTCGTGATTATTTTTGTTGTTGTTCAATTAAATATTTTGTCTAGTTTCACCATATGCCGGGAGTCTCATATTTTATGGAAGGGGGTGTGTGTAGGGGGTGATACTGATAAATCATGATATACTCACTATTCCAATATGATTTCCGTGACTGTTTTTTTTTTTTTTTTTTCATCCAGACTATCCAGATTACAATACAGTTAATCAGTAAACCTAGGACAGTTCAGATTTACTATCGGTGGGGTAAACTAAGGGGGTAACTTCGATCAATCATATTTATATTTTTTTTACTCTTCCGGTTTAGATGAGTTAAAAATCGGGTATTTCATTTTGACGACGGAGTTTTGTGAAAAGGAGCGTTAGGAGACAATATCACTATACCGTGATATTTTCAATCAATTTGTAAAAACGTTCACACCTTATTACGGTAATGCGTGTGTAGTTGGTGGGATGGGAGGGGGGAGGGGGTAATTCCTCGCAGCAAATTCATGTTAGGCTATAAGGGAGAGGGTCTAGTAAAATCACGATATATTCTCTATTTTCACCAAAATAATGTACAAACCAGACACAGGGATGTCCCTGTAATGTCCACATTACTTACCAATATGTTTTGAGTCTAGATGTGCGCTACATTGCCAGAATTTTGGAATTCACTCCAAGATTCTGATATTGTGTCCAATATTGAATATCGCATGTATATTGCCAGATTAATCTCAACCGACTTAGATGAAAATGAAAACCTTTTTATTTGATTGAGCTTTGAATTTAATTGTACACTATATCGGTAGAATTGTGTAATTCCCTTCAGGGATATGCGAATCATTTGAAAGGTTTGTCTGTTCCCAAAGCCCGTTCACCCTTTTTCCAATATCATTTTCTTGATGATTTCGTATGAATTTCATTGAAATATAGTAGCAGTAGTGACAGGGTATTTGCCAGAGTAAATCCAAGTCGTTTTCATTCGAGTTTGACACACATTTAATATCAGCTCGCTTATGATCGATCAGATTGTGACCAATGACGCCATTCTACTTACTTTTATTGGTAAGGTTGACTCTATTCTAGAAATTAGGTCGAACCACAAACAACATCCCTATCATGAAGCATGAAATCTAGGATCTTGCTTCGTAATCCACATTGCGAGGATCAATTGACAAAATATAGTGAAGGGGACGGTGAGGGCCAATAGAGTTGATGATGCTGAAGTAGAGGTGTGGTGAAAATTGTGCAAATATTCCTTTTTACCGATAGGAATGTATAGCCCAACTGTCACGAAACGCGGCTCAACTCAATGGAGCACACTTAACTACGAGCACAATAAGTAGTTTAGACCGGCACAATTGCCGCCTCGATGACTGCATGAATCATCTTCACTGAATGGTGGTCGTTTCTTATGTTGTGATATGAGTGCTTGATCGGCATATCGGCCCATTCGTGAGATTTTGAAAATTCAGATTATGGTTAGCACTTTGGCACGGTCTTTCAACGAAAACAAAGACAAAATTAAATTTAATACTTCTGGATTTTTGTTTTAAGTAATCAAGGGAATTGAAAATTTGTTTTTAAAGCATTTTAATTGTCTTTTCAGGTTTTGCAGTACCGCATGAGAGATTTTGAGTACCTGCAGAAAAAGCTAACGAGTGAGGGTGCTTCCAACATGACGTTTTCCTATTTGAGTAAATACTTCTCCCCGTTGTTTGCCAAAGAAATTGGACAAGTCATGGTGACAAGCGGCAAATTCAATTCTGTAGTATGGGCCAATGGGCTCATGGTTCGCCAACAAGGCAAGAACGAGAGTAAATTCCCCTCACTCATCTCTCTGATGTGGAAACCTTGGCTGCTGGAGCACTTCGACAAGTTGGAATCTGACGCTATAGTCAGTCTCAAGTTGGAACTCATCGATCGGGCAATCAGATCGACCTCTGATAAGAAACAATGGTTTAATGAAGTGACTCATTATCTACTCGGTTTGAACGAAGAGCACGCTTAACCTATGTGGTGTAGTGTTAGCGTAGTGTAGGTTTGCTCAACTATTGTAGATGAGCGCTGTGCAATAGGGTGGAGTGAATCGGACTTCAAGTTGTTTTGATTATTTTCACAAAATTGTGATTTTGTTATATCCACATTTTACTGAATATATTGAAATCTCAAATCGATGAAATAATTATTCAACAATCAAGATCGGTTTTTGTTCCTAAAGTCTAATTAGGAATATATTTTTGTGCACGTATTTTTTAACTAATGAAATACAAAACTACCATGTCCTACAATTTCTCCGTACACATTCAAATCTTTCTTCTTTTCAAGCTATTCAATTTATTTTAGCTATTCATCAGAAATATGAATATAGGTATATGAGGGTGGACAATTATGAAGAACTTCACATCTTTTGGCACACATCTTGATTTACCGACAAATCTATTTTACTCATATTAATACTGGAATTTTGTACATGAACAATCTATTAGTATATTACGATCAAAGAAAATGATGACAACGATGGAGACAATTATGAATAACCGTCATTTATGTCCAAGAAGACAGAGGGCTGAGCCACAGACCTGTAATTCCAACCTAATAAGGTTATTCAGATGTGTTTCTAATGATTGGATAAATGAATATGCCATTATTATTTGAGATCAAAAGTCCCTATATTTTTAATTTATCCGTGTTCAGCATTAAAAGGTAAGTAATTTTGGCAATAATATGAACAATGAACGAATTTAAAGGTTTTGAAATTTTTCCATTTGCGCGCCTCTTAATCGACCCTTAAAGGCAATGAAAATTTGTTATTAATACTTGGAGTGAGAATTTTTAAAGTTCCGTCTTTCTGTATTTTTGGCACCCAGGGATGCAAAAAGGCGATTTTTTCGTATTACTGTAGTCATCCATGTAACTTAAGCTGAATGCTAGATTTGTTCATTGGTTGGACGGAACGGTGTAACATATTTTGAGTTAGGTAGGGTGGCTAGAGGATGAGAACATATGAAGCCTTCTCTTTGTTTAGGTACATGTTTATTTCCAGCAGAGCTCTTTCGCCATATATTCTCGGCCTCTTCAGAGTTGTAAAGGTTTTTGCTTTAGCTTTATAGTAGAGCTTGCTTTACACCTCTGAAGAGGCCTGGAATATATGGTGGAAGCGCTCAGCTGGAAATAAACATGTACCTAAAAAAAAAAAAAAAAAAAAAAAAAAAATAAGCCTTCAAATGTTCTCGTCTTCTAACCACCCTACATGAAAAAGGAAAATGGCAACCAACAAAACCTATTTTGAGTAATATCTTTAGTAGCTACTCCAGTTGTGTTTGTGTTTTCACCTCACGGGTATCATATTTTATTATTACCACTATTTTACATCTGCATTAAACATAACAAATCAATATTTTCTAAAATATTTTACTTACTCACTTGCTTACTTATTATTATTTTTTTTTAATAGTATTTCCTGTTTGTCTCTTTTAATGACATTCGGTTTACCTTGTTAGTTATTGGTTTATAATAGAAATTGTTGTGCAATACTAAATAATGTCAGGTAAGAAAAGTGTGAAGAATTGATAAAAATTGATTCGTATTAAAATCTTTCAAGTGAATTTGCGAAGAAAATGGAGAAAAAACTGTTACTGACTTAACATTTTAAGAACAAATGACGTGAATATAATGCGTAAAATTACTAAAAATCGCTCACATGGCCATGCTGAATTGCTGGAACTTTGTAAAAACGTGTTTTATCAAAACTTTTCTTATCGATGTTAGTGGAAGCTTGTGCCATGGGGATTTTTTAAACCTCAATAAACTTTTAATTTTTTCTATTAAATCCTTGAGTCGATTTATCCAGTGCGAGTACTGACAACATATGCATAGGTTTTTGTACTTATATTTTTAATTTACTATGAAACCTTTAGATAGCTGGTCCTATTTAATCTAAATAAACTACATTAGAATCGTAGACACGGATACTATTTTATAATTCCAATCCGACCAACTGTATGAGAATGTGGATGAAGAAGTAGTGAAGCGCCAAGTTCTATATTTTTACTGATATTTTACTAATTTATTTTTGACATAAATTTATGTATAATATATTTTTATATTGATATTTTCAGGTGTAAATAATATAACAGTAGTAGATTCACAATAAATGTTACTTTCTCAACGTCCTAAAAGACTAAGGAGAAGTTATTTTAGACTGAAATGGGCAATTGTGATGTATTGTCTACATTTATCAATTTTTTAAATGTTTAAGAAAATAAATGTGTGCAAAAATAGCATGGAATATACCATTATAATCCCACATTCTATAAGTAAATAAGTTCAAATTATAAGGTTTTCAAATGGACTGATTGTAGAAAACAAAGAACTTCGTAAATGTTCGCAGTTCTTCCCAATTTTCAAACTCGATGGTTGAAAATCCATTTCCAACCGGAGAACATTATCACTCTTTATAATTGTTCAGAGACTGATTGAGGGGAAGACTGCTGTCACAATATATCGGTTGTATTCCATTCTATTAATGTGAAAAATGCATAACAATTAATCTAATATAATCAATACACTGTGAGGATGTTTGTTTACGATGAAAAGAATCAGTGTGAAACGTGATGGGCCTCATTCTTGTTGATACTTCTGAATTGATATTCTTATCATCATGAAAGCTGATTTTTATAATGCTTCGTTTACTGTATTTTTACTAAAAGTCTTGGCGAGGTTTGGTGATATTAAGGATCTAAACGGGTGACAGACATAGGTACTTATTGACAGCCGTCAAATCGTAACAGGTGCTACTGAAGTTGATGTACGTAAAGATTTTAAGATATTTGATGAAAATTTCACAGTTATAATATTAAATGGGAGCCATCACGATTGTAGAGCTACCTATTATACGAGTATGAGTAAACTTTGTTATAGTCTGATAAGATTCCAACTACCCACGTCTTGATCTTTACCAGTTCATTTCCTTCAGTGTAAAAATGCTTCATAATCATATTTATTTCATTTGTATTTATTTTTGGAGAGATCAGTATTAATTTAAATCGTGTCAAATAAAGATGTTGCTATTTATGGATACGTAACACTGTTTGTTCCCAATTACCTCGATAGAAAAGGAATTGAACGAGCCAAGTTATAATATTTTATGATATTATAATGAGAATAATGTTCATGATATTCCGAACTATGTATTGATCTAAGTTTTCCTAAACATGTGTATTCAATGGTTCATAATAATTGCACAGAGTGTCTCTTTACATTCCCCTCAACTTAGAGATATCATCGCTTTGATGATAATATTTAGATTACTGGGGGGCAACCCCCTGCAGGCTTTGCCTGCCGACCCCGCCATTGCGCTCTGACAGAGTGTCCTTTGCGGCCTGACGGGCCGGAGGTGGCGGCGGAAACGCAGGCAGTCAGGAACCGCCCCCACCTTGGAAGTAGGAGGCGGATGGAGAAGGTCGCGAAAATCCCTCTCTTCAAACAAAGGGGGCCACCCGTCGTAAAAAAAGGAAAAAAAAAGTTTCTTGACACGCATTTGCAATTTAAACGAATATGGCTTGAAATGTTGGAAAACTAAGATTTTTCTATCCATCTTTTAATCCAAAGCTTGAACTTGAGTACCAATATGTTTGGGTACAGTTGAGCCGAAATGGGGGATCTTTTTGATTCTCTCTGTCTAGTTTTATTTTATAAAATTATTGGGCCATAACAGAATAGGTTTTCCGCGTATAAATCCTTTCAACCTCAACCAATTAAGTTGAAACTCGACCAAATGAAAAGGCATGATTCACTGAGTGTACTTGGACCAATACGGGCAATGTACCTCAATTAGAACCTGAAATATCAAAGGACGAAGCTAAACAAATTTGAGTTACAAAAAAAAGCAAATCGGCTGGATAGAACGGCCGTACTAACTGCCATTTGAGTTCGTAACATTTTTTAATATATAAGATTTTTCAAAGGGGCTATCTAATCCAACTTGTTGTCTTCGTGTTTGACAGTTATCGGGTAGCAATTCATTCTCCTATTTTTTCACCAAACAGGGTCCATAAAAGAGAGGCTTCTTCCCATATAGAATCCAGCTTGGACCAAAAAATATAGTCCCCTCCACTTGGTTAAGGAGTTTTGAAATGATGACGCTGATCGAATTTAAGCTTCATTCTGTGTATGGCGTTCCCTTCAACATAGCTTCAGAGATTCCGTTGCATCAGCTGGGAAAATCGAAACTTTCCCTAACCTCATAATATGGGGACAGCACCCGATTCCGGCAAAATACGTCCTGTTTTGATGGTTGACTGCTGCCTTCTCTGTTTCCAGCTGCTCAAGAAATGCGGATACATGTTTAGTATTGCTTCAAGTCCCTAATTATCCTCTCGGCTAACCCTTTAGTAGATAGTAGGGGGCCGTATGCTTGAAAGCGATAGACACTTGTCATCTGCGAACTCTTAGGGTGCTTTAGATAGAAATTGAGGGCCATTGTCTGTAACATTTTTTTTACCTCTTCAAACATGAAAATAAACGGAAATAAATTTATTGCAGCGTCAGACGTTTCTCCAATATTTTTAGCAAACGTTAGTCTTGAATACTTATTTACCAAACAAGAAAATACTTAGTAGTTTCTTGCCTTCAGACTTTCTAGACAGTTCGCAAAATCAAGATAGAGAGTGGAGGTTCAGGCGCTGTAGTGGGAATCTCCATTTGTTCGGATTTTGGTCTAAACTTGAATTTGGAGATCTGACAGTCATGGCAACAGCTAACGCCTCTCACAATATACTGCTTCATTCCTGGTCAAGTGAATCTTAGTTTCATTTTTAAGTACGTTCTGAAGAACTCATCATGACCACCTGCGAGTGCGTCGTCATGGCGATTCCCTCGTCTTAAGTCGATCCACCTTAATTCTGGTTTCACATTCCTCAAAAAGAATTTGAATATTCATGCCATTCGTATTTTCACTCTTCATGTCCATGCAGAAACGCGACAGAGTACTCGCGTCCTCAATATCAACTCCCTATTAATGATAAACATGTCAAAGCCCATGAGGAATATCTGCCATCCAGCGAGCCTACCTTTCGCTTCTGTTAAGATTTTCAGGTATTAGAGCGCTTGTTGATCAGAATGAACTTTGAATTTTCTTTCATTAAGGTAAGGGCAAATATATTTTATGGCTTAGACAGCTCTGGCATTCTTTCTTCCTTCACGGTGTAATTTAACTCAGCTTTTGCCCTCAGCCCCACAGCTGTAGTGTATGAATCAGTACACAATTCGACACTTCAAATGTTAAGCGCAAAATCGGGTTACTGAAGCACTGGGTAATTGGTAGTTCTGACAAAGAGAGTCTCGAAGGCCTTTTCATCTTCATCATTCCATAAGAATTCAACACCTTTTTGACTGTATAGATCTAATGGCTTTACAATATTCAAATATTTAGATATGAAAGTCCGAAAATGGCCCGTGAGACCTGTTAGATAGTAGACGTACGTGGATCTCAGACGCCGCCTAATGCAAATTGAAGAGAGCATTGGCGGACATATTGGGGTCAACTTCACGCGCCCTTTTTGAATTGTAAGGCTAGCTAGTTTGTGTATAAGTGTTCGTAGAAAACATATTTTGTATTATCTTGATGAAAACTAGTCTAAATTATTATGATGACAACACAGTTTGTAAATGAATTTTATGCAAAATTTTCAACAGAGACAAACTGTGGGAGCTGCTTGTCTTTGGAATATCTAACCAAATATGACGATTTACAAACTTATTCTCATCCGATTTTCGAGATTCTTTTTTTGTTCAACAATGAATTCGGTCTAGTTTTGGATCTTACATCAGGAATTTCAAATTTGATTATGAAAAAGGGTGAATGGAGGGGGTAACAGTAAAATATCATGATGTTTTAACTAATATCGTCAGATTTTTGTGATTCTTTTTTGTTCAACTAAGAATTTTGTCTAGTTTTGGAAGGTTTATTATGAGTTTCAACTTTCATTATGGACGAGGAAGATTGGAGGAGGTAATAGTAATAAATCATGATGTTCTAACTATTCAAGTCAGATTTTCGAGATCATTTTTTAAATTCGATTATAAATTCGGTCTAGGTTATAAAAATATGTCAGGAGCTTCAAATTTCATACTGGAAGTTTTATTATTTGAATTTGCTGTCGGTGGAGGGAGTTAATTGGGGTGGGGGGGGGGGGGGGGTTCGAGAAGTCATGATATATTTGTTTTTTCTCTTATTTCAACTCTCACTAAATATATATAAAATCCATTAATAGGGACGGCCGTGTAATGTATGCATTACTTACCAATATGATTTCATGTAGTTTTGCGTAGTGGCGATATTGTACTTTTCATACCGTACTTATAATAGAAAGGGCATAAGTTAGTTAGGTATTTTAAAGTGAAAGATCCTTCAATTATTCAAAAGCAATTATCTCAGAACCATTCTTCCAAAGTAACAGAAGAATCGCTCTGCATTTCAATATTGAGACAATATCTTGTACATAAGACACAGTTTTACAAACACCATGGGTTCACCTGGATGGGGCAAGGAGTATGATCAGAGGAGCTGAACAATTGAATAAATGAATAACTACTTCATGGCACTTTCTATGTTATTATATTATTTTCATTTTACACACAATATCATACAATTCTGTCAATACAATACAATATACAATAGTACAATACAATGTCAATACAAAAAAACAATTTCATACAATTCTCTCAATTTCTTGTTTAAAGGAAATCTGTGGAAAAAACAAAACAAAATTTAGATTAATTTGAAAGTTTGTAGCTCATGCATATTGATAAGTTAGTAAAAAGATAATTATTATCTACTACAATAGGTACTGCGTTACCACATCAAGAAGCCTACAACGGACCAAAATAATCTTTAGAAAATCGAGAAAATCTATACTTACTTGTGAAATGAGAGTGTGCAGTCTTCAGTTTTGAGGTCTATGCAGTTAAATGCCGCACACACTTTAACCATTGTGCATTATCAAAGAAATTTCATGAGTAGATGAACTATAATAATAATAATACAATATTCATTGCACATAAATAAACGATGTTGCCCCCAATATGGCCGACTACAGACCGTTCAATTTGCAATGCGACACTAGCGCTACGAGTGGGTCTAGTTTATTATTACAATGTATTTGTACAGGCCATTGAAATGTGTTAATATGTTGACATTTTTGATTTATGACTTTTTCTATAGGTGTAGTTGAAGAACATGTGGAAATGTAGGTATTTTATTAGTATCTTGATATTAAGAGTAGAGCATTTCGTGGGTTTTAACATTGTGCTATCTTTATCCGAAACCAATTTATTCAAATTTTCGAATTCATAGAGGACAATCTCGCACAATCCCCAAAATGGGAATGGTACCAAAATCGGATGAAACTGTGAAGGTTATGATACTATGTAGCGATCACTATATATAAGGGACTCTAGGCCAAACCAAACTAAATAACATTATGAAAGAGATGTTTGTGCTGCAAGAGTGTCACGTGAAGCATGTACTGACAAGATTGAGATTCCTAGATGATTATAATTGTAAACCATCTAGAGTCTTCAAAAATTGCATCAAAATCAGAGAAAAATTGATGTGTTATGCAAGTGGCAAGGCACTTTTCTGTTAATCAGAAATTCTTTCCGTCGAATTAATCCTAACTTATGTGATTATAATTCTTGTGTAGTTTATTAGGCAAAACAACCAACCGTTCGTATCGAGAAAAATGCACCCAAATTTTTTCATGGTTCCTAAATCACACTCACCCAATAGGCAACGGGTTCTTCGTTGTATAACATTTTTAACAAATTCTGTGTCACCCTCATAGTTTCAAAGGCAGTTCTTCAATAATTGATTGTTATGTCGGCTGATTCGTTAGTTAGTTATTTTTTTGCGTTATGACTATTTGGCGTAACTTGCAAAAAGCAGAATGAAACCAACTTTGATTTCATGCTGTTAATGTGATTTGTATAGTCTACCAATAAAGACCGACTGAAGAGACCTAAAGTGACGCACAGCAAGATACTCAGCTAGTAATTCTCGGTCATACGTAGAATGACGTTGCTGGGCTGGAGTTGAGGCTTTGCTGAAAAACCCAAGAGGCTTCCATTGATTTCCATCAAGCTGCTGTAAAACTGCTCCAACATGGCTCTCAGAGGCATCGGTAGCTAGAGATATTTTAGCATCAAAAGCAGGGTGATCAAGGATAGTAGCATCCGCGATGGTTCTCTTGCAATTTTCAAATGCTGAGAGCGTTTCTGCAGTCCAATTGAGAGTGGTGTTCGAATTCTTCGTTCTTCCTTTTAGCATGTTATTCAATGGTTGCTGGATGTGAGAGGATTGTGGGATGCGTCGGTGATAGAAATTGAACATTCCCATAAATCGCTTGAGTTGGCGGGTAGTGGCAGGTTGTGGGAATGAGCAAATGGCATATGTGCGTTTTTTAGTGGAGTTGCACGTTTTGGCGTGACATGAAAGCCTAAAAAATCCACCTCAGGCTGAGCAAAAACGCATTCCTCCAGGTTGATGGTAATACCAGCCTCATTCAATCTCCTGAAAACTTCGTGGAGATGCTTTCTGTGTTCTTCTTCGTTCCTTGAAGCCACAATGATGTCGTAAACGAAGACATAGACAAATTGAAGATCACGAAGAAGATTGTCCATGAACCTTTGAAAAGTATGATCACTGTTGCGGAGTCCAAAACTCATCCGAACGAATTCAAACAACCCAAATGGGGTTATGATGGCTGTCTTTGGAATGTGCGCTTTGTGAATAGGGACTTGATAGTAGGCTCGATTCAAATCGATGGTCGAGAAAATGGATGAACCATGGCGATTATTTTGGAAGTCGAGTAGGTTTGGCACAGCATATCGGTCTGGTACTGTGTTATCATTCAGTGCTCAATAATCCCCACAGGGCCGAATTTCCTCATTTTTCTTATGGACAATGTGCAGTAGGCTGGACCATGGGCTTTTTGACGGTTGACAAATACCTTCAATTACCTTCTGACAGAAGAATTTTCACACTTCATTGTACTTGTTTGGTGGTAACTGACGAGCTCGAGAAGTGACTGGTGGACCCGTGGTTTCAATGAAACGCTCTACAGAATGCTTTGGTGTTTCATTAAGGCTGAAGGGCGGGTGACAGCTGGAAATTTTTTTCAATAAGTCAGCACACCAGTGGTTAGCAGGAATGACCTGAATCGAATGAACGGGAGAGTTAACGATCTGTCCTGTTTTACTAAGGCCAGTTTCCCTGTCAACGAGTTTCTGTCCACGGAGATCAACCATAAGCCCACAATGGAAAAGCAGATCAGCGCCAATGATAGGTCTCATGACATTAGCCAATATGAAAGTCCATGTAAAGGGTCGTCTCAAACCAAAATCAAGTGTTAATTTGTGATTACGCCGTAGACCGTATCTGTTGTTATTATTAGATATTAAGAGTGTTGTGAAAGATAGTGACAGATTATGTGTGCAAAGTTCCTTCAAGATCTTCAGTGGATTCAACTGTCGTCCTATCAGGCTGGAGGGGGTCCCCTCCCTTCTCGCAGCTCTACCGTCTATTCCAGGAATCGGCAGCAGTCTTCTTTGAATCTTCAAAGCAATGATTATAGCCCGACGATAATCTTTCGCTCGTCTGTGCGCTTCATCCACAACTTCGCCATTTCGTTGTGTGGCCTCCATCACCCTTGGATGATACGGTAGCTACCAGCGTGGACCTCTCCGTTTGAATGGTTTTGCCAGGAAATCTTTCTCCTCAAAACGGTGAGCCGCAATCGGATGTACGGGATTTTCAAGGTACCTACCTATCGTATCTCTCTAATTAACTATAAACTGTCTGCCGACTTGAGGGACCGACGTATTCTGCACTGGGAAACCGCCACGTCACGCGCTTGAAGTCCATCATGCATACATACCTACTGCAATAAGAACAATTTTATTTTCAAAGAACTTTAACTATCAGAATAAGCTGTACATTTAATTCTGCATCATTTACTCTTTCATAGGACTAGGAGCTCCTTCATTTATTTTCCTTTTGTACATTTGTCCGAGCTAAATCTAATTTTGTGCGAATTTTACAAAACGTCGAATTACATTTAATATTTGAGTTGGGTTAATTGGTTTAGTTTTTCGAAACCCCTTCCCATGCTCAACATATTTTGGTAGCAGAGCGTGGTTGGGTTTTGTAGGGTTTTCATAAAATAAATAGTTACCTATAGTTCGGTATGTACTTATACAATTTATAATAATTCTTTACTTTTCCCAAATGATGCGAAACAAGACAAGTTAATTAATTTCATCTTTAATCGTACTGCTTACATACTGACTCAATATTTACCCAACTTATGACACTATTCTTGTATGTTCATTCATTATTCATTGTATGTTCGTCGCTTGTGTACCATAGGTACGAATAATATACCAATTGCGTCGTATGTATTTCACCTTGTACTATCTCGATGGGTACTTACTCACACAATATTTCATAAGAATACTCAAGGTATAGCTTGCACATTATTTAGCGGCGTTCAGTTTTTTGTTTGATATATGTATTTTCAAACCTTTACATTTCATTAGGCAAAGGTACTTCTCATAATTTTCCCTACCTAATCCTTCACGATTGTATTTCTTATCGTCACGTTACCCTGTACCACACTTGACTGTAGTTCCATTTCCAATATTCCTTGATCATCCTTGATTGATTCCGCACTAAAACATGACTGAAAACGAGCAGCGACTCATTAAGTTGGATTCGCTCAAGAAAAAATGTTGGACAACGGCAAATGAGGTAAAACTCATTAATGAAGCAGGGCGAACAGCTATTTCTAATGAAACCCAGGTATTCACATTTAAGGGAATGTTTAGAAGTTTAGAAAAGTATTTTTCAAAGTTTGAGGCGATTTGGGATGAAATCATAGAATTGTCCTCCGGAATATCTCACTTTCCTTCCGAGGAAGAAGAAAAGAAGCGTAAAGCTGTATGAGGATATTATTATGAGGCACAAACCAATTTTGAAATAATAACGTCCCGGGAGGTGGCTTCTCGAATAACTTCTGGTAATCTCTCTCAGTCTACCTCTGCCACTCATAACTCGACAATAATCAATCAATCTAGTCTTCAAGCAGTCCCTCTTCCTACGTTCACTGGTCAAATTATAGAATGGCCAAATTTTCGAGATATTTTTATTTCGCTCATTCATCAAGATGAATCGATTCCCCCCATTAAAAATTTCATTACCTTGTACGATCGTTAAGTGGCCCAGCATCCAGTATAATTTCTGCCTTCAAAATTGAAGCAAACAACTACGAAATCGCTTGGCAAGCATTAAAGGATAATTTTGAAAACAAACGAGTTCTTGCTAATTGTTATTTAAATAAAGTTCTCGCCTTTAAACCTCTTCAAAAATCTTCGGTAGATTCCTTGAAGAAATTCTTGACTGAGATTTCCGATAACATTGCAGCGCTTAAAAAACTTGGAATAGAAGATATCGGAGATTTTATTGTGTTCCATTTGGCCATCCGTAATCTAGATTCTCGAACCCGTGAGCAGTTTGAAATCGCCCACAAACATATAGAATTTCCTAAATTCGATGATTTGTCAAAATATGTCAGAGGCCGAGTTCAAGCTCTCCAACTTGCCGATGTACCAACAACCAGTACACCGACGCAGGTAAAGAATCCTAGTGAATTTAATAAAGGTAAACGTGTGTTTGCTAATACGTCGCATGCGTTAGTTTCTCATGATAATAAACCTTATCAAAATGTAATTCATGATATAAAAAGCTGTTTTATATGCAATCAGACCCCAGGTCATGCACTTAAGTGCTGCACCAAGTTTAAGGATGCAGCGGTGGAGCAGAGGTCTGCTATTATTATTATCTTATAATCATAAAACCAGTGATTGCAAATCAAAGTTTCACTGTCGACATTGCCCTCTTCGTCATAACTCATGGCTTCACACATCTCATGACTCAACTTCGAACCTTCCATCCCCGAATCCGGGCACTTCTGCGACTAGAACTCCAGGTACCGTCTAGAATTCAACAGTTATCGACAGTTCTAAAGTCATATTAGGAACGGCATTAGCGGAGATAGCTGATGCTCGAGGAATCTTTCACTGCATTCGCTTAGTAATCGACTGTGCCAGCCACCATTCGTTTATCACCAATCGTTTGCTTGTCCGATTAGGTCTATCACCATCCAACTTTAAGGGAGCAATATCTGGAATTGGTGATACTCAGTTTTCTGGTGCTAAGGGGCAAGTTGAATGTCTGCTACGTCCTCGCTCATTTGGTGCTTCTCCTCTACAAACTTCTGCAGTTGTTGTTAAAGAAATTACGTCTCATCTACCCAGTTGCAATTTACCTGTCGATCTGTACAGTCGCTATCAAAACTTCACGTTGGCTGACCCAGAATTCTGGAAATCTTCTCCTGTAGACTTCCTGTTAGGTGCAGAACGTTTTGCCGAGATATGGACTGGTCACGTACATAAAGTTGACGAATGTTCTCCCAAGCTTTTCTCGTCCGTTTTTGGAGATATCGTAATTGGACGGATTTCATCTCTACCTAGTTCACGTACGACTGCTCTTCTCTCCACATCGTTGACTGAGGATCTTCACGAAAGCTTGAACCGATTTTGGGAGCTTGAAGAACCAAATTTCTCCCCTCCAAGTAATCCAGATGATGAACAGTGCGAGGCACACTTCAAGGCTACTCACTATCGTACTTCCTCAGGTCGATATGTTGTGCGACTTCCTTTCACTCAATTTCCTCCCCCTTCTCTTGAATCTTCTGCTATTTCATCTAAACGGATGTTCCTTAACTTGGAGTCCAAATTGAGCAAGAATCCATGGCTACAGGCTGAATATTGCAAGTTTATGCAGGATTACATAGATCTTGGACATATGAGTCTAACCTCATCACCATCTTCATATGTCATTCCACATCATGCGGTTACCAAATATGAAGGCAATGAAACAAAGCTCAGAGTGGTCTTCAATGCAAGTGCTCAAACTTGCAATGGATCTCTTAATGACTTTCTCATGGTGGGCCCAAAGCTTCAAACCTGTATTAGTTTGATTTTATTGAATTTTCGTATTCATAATGTCGTTTTTGTCACTGATATTGTCAAGATGTTTAGAAGTGTTTTGGTTGATCAAGCAGACAAGAGGTTTTTACACATTTATTGGCGCTCAGATCCATCCCATCCACTGCAATTGTATGAATTGAATACAGTTACCTATGGAACCAGATCCGCTCCATTTCAAGCCCTAAGAGTAATTCACCAGCTGAAGGAAGATGAAGGGTCAAACTTTCCTTTAGCTGCAGATATTTTAACCACTGACGTCTATGTTGACGATTATTTGACTGGTAGTCACTCCGTTGCTTCCGCTCTTGAACTGCAATCTCAATTAATCGGCATCTTAAAAAAGGGAGAATTATCACTTAGCAAATGGTCCAGCAACTCCAGGGAACTTTTAAAACATGTGTCTACTACATCCAGTGATCCAGTTTCAATCAGCTCAGATGAAGCTGAACCTAAAGTTAAAATACTTGGTTTACAAAGGGATCCAGTTAACGACTGCTTTTCCTACCAGATAAACGTTCCTAAACCAGTTTACACTAAGCGTGGAATTCTCTCAACTGTGGCCAAAGTTTATGATCCTCTAGGATTCTTAACTCCTTCAGTACTGCTCATGAAGAACTTCATACAGGACATCTGGAAGGAGGGCCTCCATTGGGATCAACAGATTTCTACCTCCATGCAGGCAGAATGGGATCAGTTAATCAGGGAACTGTCGAATTTATCAATCATTAAAATTCCCAGATGCATTGGTTCATTTAGCCCTTGTAGGTATCAAGTTGTCGCCTTTTCTGATGCATCAACAAAGGGTTATTGCTGTGCCAACTATCCGCGGACATTAGGTGACAAAATAGATGTTCATCTACTGACAGCTAAATCCAAACTAGCCCCAGTTCGTACAGTTTCTGTTCCACGACTAGAATTGCAAGGTGCTTTACTACTTGCAAAAACCTTCAAGGCAATAACGCCTTTTCTGAATCGTCTTTCCTCAGAATATCTCGCACCAGTTTTCTTTACTGACTCTTCCATTGTGCTTGGTTGGTTGAACACACCGTCATATCGACTTAAAACTTTTGTTGCCAATCGTGTTAGTGAAATCAATTTAATAACGTCAGCTCATGATTGGAAACATGTTGATTCGGGGGACAACCCAAGTGACATCGGATCTCGTGGAATTCTACCTAGCGATCTTGTTCACAACCATCTATGGTGGAAAGGACCCACCTGGTTGTCATTGCCTCAAGACGAGTGGCCTTCATCTTCATTTTCTCTTCCTGATCCTTTGCCAGAAAGCAAATCCACTAGTTTGGTTGCTGTACCTAAGGTTGATAAATCGTTTATTATCAAATGGATGGAGCAATTCTCTTCTCATACCAAACTCCTTCGAGTTCTGGCAATATTGGTTCGAAGGTTGAAGAATCGTGCTAATGCCATTGAGCGCAACAAACCTCTCATTCCCGAAGACATAAAAAATGCCACAATAACTTGCATCAGACTCCTCCAGTCTTTTTACTTCATTGAGGATTCTAGAGACCATGTGAAAAAAATGAAGAAGCTCTTTGGAAATTTGAGCCCATATCTTGACAATGATGGGCTCTGGAGAGTAGGTGGCAGATTACGCAATTCTGCTCTAAGTGAAGAACATAAGCATCCAATTTTGCTCCCTACAAGGTCCCATTTTGTTACAATCCTGGTCGATTACTATCATCAGCTGCTCCTCCATGCAAGCCCGTGTGCAGTCCAAGCATTTATCCAAACCAAGTACTGGATTCCTGGATTGCGGAGAGTGGTAAGGAAAAGAACGTTCATGTGCTTGAAGTGCTTCAAACAGAACGCTAGGTCAACTGCCCCTATCATGGCTGACTTACCTGCCTTCCGAGTACAAGGGAAGCGAGCCTTTGGTCATGAGGGAATCCCTACGTAGAAAGGCACAGACATCAAAAATCTATCTTTGCCTTTTTGTCTGCATGGAGACAACGGCACTTCATCTGGAAGGAGTCACTCAGCTTACAACTCCCGCATTCATGGTTGCCTTTGACCGCTTCATTTCTAGAAGAGGTTTACCCTCTGATGTGTACTCTGACTCTGGTACAAATTTTGTTGGAGCTTCAAATCACCTCAAGGAGCTATATCGCTGGCTTCATGATTCTGACACACAGGGTGAAATCAAATGGCATTTCAATCCCCCACAGGCTCCACACTTTGGTGGATTATGGGAAAGCAGAGTTCGATCTGTTAAACGTTTGATGAGAATTTCGGCTGGAGATACTCCACTAACCTACGAGGAATTATCAACCCTCTTTGCACGCTATGAAGCAATCCTTAATTCTCGACCTCTTTGTCCAGTATCGTCTGACCCAGAAGATGTGAACTTCCTTTCCCCAGGTCATTTCTTGGTGGGCGGCAATCTCATGGCATATCCAGAGCCATCTTTGTTGGACCATCGTGAGAACCTGCTCAACCGCTGGCAGCTGCTCAAGCGCTTCTCTCAGCAGTTTTGGAAGAAATGGCATGTTGAATACCTCTCAACTCTTCAGAAAAGGACAAAGTGGACCGAATCTCACCCTAATTTACATATTGGTGACCTCGTGCTTCTGAAAAATCCATCCATCCCCATTATGCAGTGGCCATCTGCTCGAGTGACTACTGTCCATCCAGGTGATGATGGTGTAGTGCGAGTTGTCACCATCAGGACTGCAGCAGGACAGACATTCAAGCGACCAACAGTGCAGCTCATTCCACTCCTTCCTCTTTCCATTCCATCCTACAATCCCTAAAATTTCTTTCAATAAATTTTGTTGGGCGGTATGATTACGCCGTAGACCGTATCTGTTGTTATTATTAGATATTAAGAGTGTTGTGAAAGATAGTGACAGATTATGTGTGCAAAGTTCCTTCAAGATCTTCAGTGGATTCAACTGTCGTCCTATCAGGCTGGAGGGGGTCCCCTCCCTTCTCGCAGCTCTACCGTCTATTCCAGGAATCGGCAGCAGTCTTCTTTGAATCTTCAAAGCAATCATTATAGCCCGACGATAATCTTCCGCTCGTCTGTGCGCTTCATCCACAACTTCGCCATTTCGTTGTGTGGCCTCCATCACCCTTGGATGATACGGTAGCTACCAGCGTGGACCTCTCCGTTTGAATGGTTTTGCCAGGAAATCTTTCTCCTCAAAACGGTGAGCCGCAATCGGATGTACGGGATTTTCAAGGTACCTACCTATCGTATCTCTCTAATTAACTATAAACTGTCTGCCGACTTGAGGGACCGACGTATTCTGCACTGGGAAACCGCCACGTCACGCGCTTGAAGTCCAACATGCATACATACCTACTGCAATAAGAACAATTTTATTTTCAAAGAACTTTAACTATCAAAATAAGCTGTACATTTAATTCTGCATCATTTACTCTTTCATAGGACAAGGAGCTCCTTCATTTATTTTCCTTTTGTACATTTGTCCGAGCTAAATCTAATTTTGTGCGAATTTTACAAAACGTCGAATTACATTTAATATTTGAGTTGGGTTAATTGGTTTAGTTTTTCAAAACCCCTTCCCATGCTCAACAATTTGATTTCACCAAATGTAGGTATTTTACTACCATTAGCAGCGTATAAAGAGAAATCAGTGGGTTCCAAAATTTTAGAACGTTTGGTAGCAGGATAGACTGATACAGCAGCACCACTGTCTACCAAAAACCGCTCTCCCGTTTGAGGTTTGCTGACAAATAATCGGCGGTGAGCGTTGTCAGCGACAGTATCTGCCTCAGCCGTCGCTGCTTCTAGTTTTCCGCATTATTCATGCGGATGGTACTTTCGATGGTAGACGCATAGCTTGTATGTTGAGGACGAGGGTGCTGAACGGACAGAAGACCGGGAGGATGAACGGGAACGCTTACGGCGGAGAGTAGAAACCTCAGTAGTGAGTCTGCGGACTGCTGCACATAGTTCTTTAACTTTGAAGCTGGAACCATAACTGGTGAAGATAATGATGGGGTGGCATGAGAGTAAGAAGTCGTTGAAGGGTGGCTTTGAGATGGGGATGCAGCTGCAACCTCATTTAGAGTTTGTGGTTCGTATGTCTCAACGAGGCGGTCGGCAACTACAGCTAGTTTGTCCAAGTCAGCTTGGTCTATAGCAACCAAAATATCCTTCATGCGAGCAGGTAAATCCCTTAACCATAGGGTTCTCAACATTTCATCAGGAACTTTTCCTCCAGACAAACAGCGCATTTCACGTAAATATTGCGTAGGTTCCTGATCGCCTATTTGCTTGTCCTCTAAGAGCCGTTTAATACGGGCACTCTCAGTTTCAGAGTACGCATTAACGAGGCGTTTTTGGAGTTCGGAAAAAGGATCTTCAGGAGGATTGCGTACTAGATCAGCAACCTGCTTTAAGACGTCATATTCCAATTTAGAAACTGAGTCCTCAAACTTCCGTTCGGATGAGGTGATTCTAGCATTAGTGAAAACGGTTTGAGCCTGTAGAAGCCATAATTCAGGATCATGTTTCCAAAATCTGGGAAGTCGGTCTGAGACGCTATACACCGCCCTAACTTCGCCTGCTGGTGCAGATGATCCGGACGCGGACACGGTGGCATCCATAGGCCATTAAACGCCATTAAATCAGTACATTAAACACCGGACAACACAAATTTCGCAAAACTCTATTAGCGAGAAAAGTCGAATCTTGCAAGCAAAGATCAACACTTGTGTGAAAAGACCGGGGTTATACCAATTTCGTGGTCTTGTATAGATAATTGATCGTACTTATATTTTACAAGAAAAACAAATTATTTGCCGGAGGAAAAAAACACGAACTGATTTATTATTGGAATATTGAACATACGATCGTAAATCAAATTAACTGGAGAGTGCAAATTGTATAAACAAAACTGAAGCTTTGGTAGGTAGGTAACCGTCACGCGAACTGCTACAAGCACAATAATAAAAAAAGTTCCAGTCATGAAGCATGATCGCATGAGCGAATTTTCGTAATTATCGTATTTTATCATGTTGAATTATATTGAAATATGAGCTTTTAGAGTTCAAGGAAATTGCTAACTATTAATTTTATGGAAAAAAAGTATCATAAATAATAATCTCTTATTTAAATTGAGGTTTTTAATTTTGAGTTTTTTTGCAGTTTTATCGATTTAATGAATTTTAAGTATATTTTTCACCATAGTTTCGTACATAAATTTTTAAATGTTCTATTTTAGAGTTATTAAACTATATTTGATTAATATTCTACCAAAAATTATAAATTTAACGATTTTCAACGGTTTTTAGTGACTTTTTTAGTACCTTTTTGAAATTTGACCAATTTTATGTGCTCAAAAATGGACGGCCAATGAACTCATCCTTTCGTTAGGAAAGTTTGATTTTTTGGCACACGAACGGAATTCTTAGCTCAATCGAAGAGTTATCGTCTGAAATGACACACACACACACACACACACACACACACACACACACACACACACACACACACACACACACACACACACACACACATATATATATGTGTGTGTGTGTGTGTGTGTGTGTGTGTGTGTGTGTGTGTGTGTGTGTGTGTGTGTGCGTATGAAAAAAAGCGTTAACCTCTAGGATTTGTTTCAGAATGCCTCAAACCGGATTGCAATGAAGAAAGTTTTCCAAATTTTTGATTTAGAATTTTCCGAGCCATTGCAATAGTTTATTTTCTACAAAAATTCGCTTAATATAGGTTTTCCGGTGGTTTCCCAAGTTGGTGTTGCAAATATCAATAAATGGACATCATTACGTGGTTCAGCACGAAAATATACTCCAAAATCATGTATTACATGTGGCAATTGAGTATCTTCAAAAATGCACTTTTAGAGCGGAAATGCGCGCACCTAAAAAATCGAGTAATGGGTCATTTCTTCATAATATTTCACGTAGAGTTTAAATCGACGATAAAAATGCGAATTCTCATTTAAAATAACGAAGTTCATGTCAATTGAGCATGCGCGCAATGCGCAATTTTGTCATTTTTGAAATCCTCACAAAAAACATTAAGATTGAAAAAAAGGGAGTTTCTGGGGACACCCTCTATATACGTATGAAAAAAAGTTAAACTTTAGGATTTGTTTCAGAATGCTTTAATACGGATTTCATGAAGAAATTTGTCAATAATTTTTATTTTAAAATTTTAGAGCCATTGCAATAGCTTCATTTCCTAAGAAAATTCGCTAAAATTATAGTCGAAAAACTAAAAAAAGTGGAGAACTTTGAGATAATTTCTTCACAGAAAGTACCGCTCAGGATTAAAAACTCATATTACTCTTTCGGTTACCTACCAGATAAAAAATAAAATCTTCTACCTCATCTGATCCCAGTTTAGACGCTCTTTTGACGATCCCGTTAGTGGATATATGCAGTTATCTGAAGTTATCCTCCTTAATAATTTTGTGGTTGTAAATTAACGGCGATGTAAACTGAATTATTGTTGGGATTAGAGGGAGCACGACATGTTTCGGTAAATATGAGATTATTTTATTAATACAACTATTGGAAATTTGAATGACAAGACCACCACATGGTATAACCAACGTTCGACGTTGTTAGTCAATCATACCATTCTGCGTAAACGGTTACTTTCATATTTAAACTTGCAATGTTATCTTGCGTTACCAACTCCTATTGACAGCGATCAACAGATCAACCAAGGTCATATGCGGATCAATTTCACGCGGAGGTCGATCTTACATCACGAAACGGTCGCAGAAACGAGGGACCTGCAGCTTTTGCCGTAACAAATCCATCGTAACAACTAAGAGGGGAAAGCTGGGTTTTTGTTCATGCCACTCCTTTGACAGGAATCGACGGCATTTATCAGAAATCAGTGGCCCAGTTTAAGAAAAACTGTTTCGTCAACTACGGAGAACTGTGGGTGTCGTTGCTCTACTTGATCGCTCGCGCGATTCGTAATGGTGAGAAGAGATTTTCAATTATTAAAATTAAATGACGATTTTCTAGACCTTAAAAAAAAAAAAAAAAAAATTACCTATGCATACTACGTACGTACTCACATATGAACAGTCTAATGTTTAGAGGTATCGAATCTTTCAATATTCTGCAACGATGTCCTTTCGATCATTTTGCATTTGTCAATTGATATTACTGACCTTAGTGATCAACCCAGAAAACGGGTTTCTCCCTCGCCTCGGATTTTGATGGTTTTGGTTTCAAGATACGTAAATTCCAAATAACAAAAGACAAAAAACAAAAAATTAAATAAATAAATCAATTTAAAAAAATAAAAAATAATAATAATAAAAAATAATTGATAAAAAAAAAAAAAAAAAAAAAAAAATTAGAAAAAAAGGAAAAAAGATATAAAACAATTTTACAAGACGTCTGCCAAGTTGGGTGTGGCGCATAGCTTCCTCGTGTCCGTAACATGATTATATAGTCAATTGAAATGTTTTAAAAATGCTAAAAGATAAACCATTCAATCCCTGAAAATGTTATCTAAATCGGATGAAAACTGTAGCGGTAAATTCCTTTACAAGAGTTTAACATTTGCGCGAGCACAGCATTCATTAATCATACGATCGTCTTGACATTGCTATTGAATGATTAAATCGCCTCTTCCCGATTATCATCTAAATTCGTGCGAGATCGGACGATTACAACGTGAAAAATAAACGCTTGACGGATTTTACGTTTGTGTATGCGCAGAGTGAAGTTCCTATAAATTTGATTGCGATGCAACTAATAGGGGACTTGCCTAACTAGCACATCTATTTAATAGATGACCTAACTAGCACATTCTCTGAAGGCTTCATCAAAATCGAATAAAAACTGTAGAATTTAAACTTGTTAAATGAATTTGCGGGCACAAAATACACACACAGGGAGACACGAAACCAAAACTGTTCAGAATTATCAAAAAACGTAAAATGCGAGCGGAAATTTAGATTTGGGGAAACAATGTTTTTCATCTCCCGAAAGTGAAAACAAGCTGCCTATAGGTAGACTCGGAAGCAGTAAATTTTTTTTTTTTTTTTTTTTTTTTTTTTTTTTTTAATTTTTCAACTTTATTATCAACTCAATGATTATACAGTTTAGATAATTGTTTATAGTAAATAAATTTAATTAATTTGTTACTTGAGTTTGGGTACAACCCAGTGGTAGTCCCTAATCAGTTAATAAATAGTATATAGTTAATGTAGTATAATAGTATAGTATAGTTCAGTAATAATATAGTTAATAAATAATATAACAAGATATTGTCTTACACTACGAAAGTTTGTACTAATAAATAACGGTTAGTTTGAATGGATAACATTTATAGGAACTTTTCATAAGGAACTTTTTTCTTTTTTCGTAATAATTTAAGTTGGGAAATTTTGGTTCGCAGGTTGGAGTAGTGAGTCTTGGGGTCTCTTCCGTTTTAATCTTCTTGCTGTGGAGGGAGGTGTTGCTAATTCGGGTATTGAGGCTATTAACGGGTT
This sequence comes from Adelphocoris suturalis, assembly GCA_030762985.1. NCBI lineage: Eukaryota > Metazoa > Arthropoda > Insecta > Hemiptera > Miridae > Adelphocoris > Adelphocoris suturalis. The sequence goes on along the minus strand of CM061045.1, from coordinate 28,654,843 downwards.
TTCATGTTGCATCATACTTCTGTCCAGAGACTTGTACATTTCTTTGATGACGGTGTTCACTAGGGGGATGTCGAGGTCAGCGTGCAGCCTCGAGTTGCGCACATACCAAGGAGCACCTGTTATCATCCTTAGCACCCGATTTTGTGTGACTTGGATTTTGTTTATGTGAGATGCAGCAGCACATCCCCACAACCCACACGAGTAGCTCCAGATCGGCCGGATAAGTGAAAGATACACCAGTCTTTTGGTGTCTAAGGTTAGCGGCGAGTCAGGGCTCATCAGTGGTCTGAGTTGCCGGATGCGTTCGCGAATCCTTCCAACCAGATGTGAAATGTGGCGCTTCCACGTCAACTTGGCATCGAGGTACAGACCCAGGTAACGGACCGACGAGTCAACTGGTATAACTGTCTCGCCAAGCGAGAGCTGATCTCCGTAGGTCTGTCTGCGTAGGGTGAAAGGAATGACTACTGATTTTTGTGGGTTCATGCTGATTCGCCACTTCTTACACCAGTTGCTTATCTCTTCGAGAGAACCAAGTAGAGCATTGCTTGCTTCTGGGAAGGTGTCTGCTACCTGCAGTAAAGCTAGATCATCAGCAAATTGGGCCGTAGTGTTACCGTCGAGATGAGGGAGGTCATGGACGTATATTAGATAAAGAAATGGGCCCAACACACTTCCCTGCGGAACTCCAGACCGGATGGGTTTTGATGATGAAATAGCTTGTTGATATTTTACTGAGAATGTTCTTCCTCTTAGGTAAGATAGTATTAGGCGATAATATGTGTCAGGTAATTTATCTTTGACTTTGTACAGGAGCCCATCGTGCAACACCTTGTCAAACGCCTTCTCCGTATCGATAAATACCCCAAGACAGACCTTCTTGCGTTCGTAAGTTTGCAGAATCTCGTCGATCACTCTGTGTAGCTGTTGAGAGCAGGAATGGTTTGGTCGGAATCCAAATTGAGAGGGTGGGATGAGTGGCGCTATGTAGGGCATTAGCCTCGGGAGGAGCAACCTTTCAAATATTTTTGATAGCACAGGTAATAAACTAATCGGTCGGTAGCTGGATGGATTTTCTTTTTGTTTATTGGGCTTGTGAATCATCACGACCGTGGCGTGTTTCCATTTGTTGGGTATATGGGTGGTTCGTAACATAGCGTTATAAATTTGTGTGAGTAACACAACTCCTTTTCTCGGTAATGCTTTGAGCAGTTGTTCTGTTATCAAATCGTGGCCTGGTGATTTCTTTTTTGGAAGACGATTTATCACATTTCTTACCTCGCCGGGTGTAAAGAACTCAGTAAAGAGGCTGATTTGTAGGGGCTCCTCCAGTTTCTCAGCTATCCTCTCAGTTTGATTAGGATTGTTTTCAGGGTTTGGCGAAAACTGCTCGACTAACATTGCTGAGAATAGGTTGGCTTTGTCTTGCGTGGTAGTGACCCAATTCCCATTATATTTCAGGGCAGGAATGCCACTTTTGTCTCTCGTAAGCTGTTTGGTCTTTGTCCAGAGCGAGTTGTCCTGCCTATTAAGCAAACACAGTTTACTGTAATGTGCCCTGTCTCTTTCCTCTTTGGCAGCAACTCTTAATTCAGCTGTGGCTCTGTTATAACATCGCTTTGCATCTGGATCCTTGGTTGTTTCCCAGTTCCTTCTTGCCGCTCGCTTAGCAGACAGTAAAGCTTCGATTTTGGGAGATCTTGTATACGCCTTACGTTTCGGATTGATAATAGTTGGCGAAGATGCCTCACCACAGGCTATCTGTATCATCCCCGTAAATGAGGCCACGGCTGCATCAATATCGGCTGGTGATTTGAGAGGGATTTGTAGGTTAATTAATTCCTGCATTCGTTCAGAATAGTGGGTCCAGTCAAACGGATGGTTAACCAATCGTCTTTCTATTGGCTGTGTTTGTTGAGAAAAGACAATGTCAACAACTACAGGATAGTGATCAGAACTTAATTCTGAAGCAGTAAATGAAAACAAAAAATTAAAATCATTATAATGATACCTAATATGAACTAGCTCCCGCACCATACGCCACACCAAATGACCAAAAAAAAAAAAAAAAAAAAAAAAAAAAAAACATTTTTGAAAATGGACGGTTATATTGACTTGGGAATGGTTTTATTCAAATCAGAAAGGAAAAACACATTAGATAAGAAAGGAGAAATATTTTTAACAATATCCAGCGATCATATGAGCGAACGTTTATAAGAAATAAGGCCCAAAAAAATAAAATTCTGCTTAAAAAACAAAATAAAAAAAAGCATCATGAAACTAGAATTCTACACCCAATAAAACAGACATTCAGAACATAAATCAGTAATGTTATAATTTTTGTTGTTGCCAAAATATCTTCTTATCACGAAGATGAGCAAATTTTTGTCATCAAATGTAATAACATTTTATTATGATCTAATTTAAGGTCAAAATGTTTTATCCTGAATGACAAGCAATTTTGTGTTAAAAATAAATAAATAAATCAACAATTGAAAATAATAAACAAAATTTTGTAAACTTTTGACATTTTTAGCGGTTAAGTACATCGCGATTAAGTGGCCTTCCCACTTCAAACAGCTTAAGGAGACAAATTCGGTCGGTTCCGGCCACGGTTTTTGCGTAAAGTGGAACCTCATGTTGAGTACTATCGACTAAAAATAGCTATAAAACTTCGCCGAATGTAGCTGATAATCGTACCTTTACCGGACTAAAAATAATCGCCGAAATTGAGCGTTATTTCTTCAAAATACTTCCAAATCCTTTTCGCCAGACCGATTTTTGTAGGGGGCCGTTTCTTACAGAGTTTTGAAAGGTGAATCGAATGAGACCTGTTCCGATTCTGTGAGTTAAAGAAAAATGTGAAAAATGAAAAAAATAATGCTTGATGGATCTTACGTTTGCACATGTGCGAAAGCTACAAGGCTGTTGAGGGGCCCGATGGCTTGGAAGTTGAGGTTGTGGCCAATGTACAGAGGATCTTCCCACAGGTTGAGGAAGCGCTTGTGCAGAGGCATCAGAGAGGAAATCCTCTTGCTTTGGTACCCCATGGAGGTGGAAGGAGAATGCGGAGGAGGTGGGGTGGGGAAGAGGAGCAGGTGGAAATACCAGGGGGCCCAAAAGTTGTGGAGGAAGCATTTGGCTTGTGTAGCTGCAGAGGTACTGGAGGGAGCTGGTGACGGAGAAGTTCCACCGCCTCTCCAGGAGTTTGCGGAATTTCGGGGGCCACTCTAGAGTGCTCCCAGCTACAACTCCGGTGAGGCAGTGATAGCTTCCACTAGGGATCCCTTACACAGCATTATAAGCATGCCAGTGCTTCTACTGGATGGTACTTCTACCTGATGCTGGATAAAGCGCCAAAGAATGTCAAGTTGGTCATCCTCAAATTATTACTTCTATCGGGAAGACCCCAAAAAGCACTGACCCATTGCCGGACCTTCTTATCCCAAAGAAAGGAGGAAGTGGGTCTGGAGGCTACCGTCCATTAGCTGTATGTCAGTAGTTTTCTACAACTTCCAAAAGATTCTGGCATCTTGGTTCCAAGTGGCTGGTGTCATAGGTGATGTCCAGAGAGCGTTTCGGCCAGTGAATGGCACGGCGGAGAATCTAACGGTTCTTCAAACTGTCATTTCACTGGTCCACATAAAGAAACGGTAGCCTTTGACACTTTGACACTGTATGCCATTTTGCCCAGACCGATTGCCTTCATGATGTCTCGGCACCTGCTCGTTTAATTGAGGATGTTGCCCGTCTGTACCAAAAAGGCATGACGGTCCTCAAGGCAGGAGGGGTGATGCCAGTAGGAGGGGAGGATCCTCTATCACCACTTCTCTCCAACCTGGATGTAGATACGCTTTGGGTAAGCTTCCGGCTAAAATTGGGTTTGATCTCACCCCTGGGGTGGAAGTAGGTGCATTACACTTTGCCAATGATGTCGTCCTACTAGCAGAAACCCGTGAGGGCCTGCAGATTACCCTCAATGCAGTTCCTGAGCAGCTAGCCAGGTGTTTTTTAGTGGTCAAACCTTCTAAGTGTGGGCGGTCTCCCTGGTCCCATCGGTATCACCAATGTTACAAAAAGAGTGTATCAGGCTTAGGGATGGGCCGTTCCGGAACTAATCTTCCCGATCCAGGGTGGGATCGGGTATTTTTTCCATTACGATCCAGTATCGATTCCGAGTCATAAATTTTGCTGAAAAATGTATAAAACTACAGATAAAAATTGGTATTTAACAATTAATTAGCTCTCAACGTGCTCAAATTTCAAAATAATGTAACATAATTATAACACGATTAAATAAGAAAAATTCGCTCATCCGATCATTCTCTAGGACTTGAAATTTTTTTTAGTAATTGCCTCGACGAAATGAGGCAGGTTCCAAATCCATTAACTCCTACTTTACTCTGTGGGGATATCCAACCCATCAGTGCGATCAAGATGATTTTTTTCCAATCCGTGTGGATCGGTAAAAAACTATGTATCGTTACTCCTGGAACAGTCCACCCCTAATCAGGCTAGGCGTAAGAGTTTGCCAACGCTATAGAAATCACGAGAGGATGTGCACAGTCATGACTAGAAAGGATGAACTCTTTGTGCTTCACAACTCTCAGGCCGACAACATTCTTATTAATTTTCGGTTGCCAAACAAACCTGGAATTCCTCACTCGAGCTCAGTGGTTCTATGCTGATGGGACATTCGAGTACTGTACCCTGGTTACAATCCTGGGATTTTTTAATGAGTTCTATATTCCTCTGCTGTTTTGGTTACTGCCTGACAAACTCAGGACGACCTACATCAAGTGTTTCAGAATAATTAAGGACGTATGGGTGAAACAAAAGTTGGAGTTGAGCCCGACATTTATAGTAATTGATTTTGAGCAAGTCAACCACAGTGCTGTCCGTCTTATATGCCCAACACCACAGTTTTCGGATGTCGGTTTCATTTGGCTGCTAACAGGAAAACAAGTTACTTTCGTTGAAAAATACATTTCTAAGTTGAAAGAAGGCAAAAGTGACAGGTTTCTGTTTGTCCTACCACCACAGCCATAAGGCTACCTCCGCTTAACGAATGTGACTTAGGTATAGGTACTTTCGCATATTTATTATTAATTTGATCGTATTTACTTTTGTGTTCTTTCACATGAATTATTTTTGACGTGACATGTCCTCCAGCATATATATAGGAATAAAAAACTCTATTACCGTCTACTCCATTAAATGCTCTTTATGCGGAAAGTGGAGCACCACCATTGAGCGCAAGATGTTGGCCAGCAGATATCTCGCACGAATATATTCAAGGCAGGGCAGCATATATATAGTAAGGTAAGCTTATATAGTAAGCTTATCAGTGGATGTCTTAACTCAACCCAATAAGTGGCTATAAAGTGGCTCCTTGTTTGACTGACGCATTCCTGGAAATGGAAACATTGATGTCCAGTATATCTCAAGAGATCAAGCCCCCTGTGTACGAAATAGGATACGCTGCACCAATAAAACTACCAATAGTGATCATCCCTAATTTAAACAGCACAACTACCTATAGAGAAGCTGAACACGCATTGATGGAGATATACCATCGCCAAGGACCATTTTGTAGAATGATATTCACCGATGGCTCAAGAACAAGAAGCGGTGTAGGATGCGCAATATTTGATGGGAATACTGGCCTTGCAAAACCATTCAGAGTCTACAAAAATGCTTCAGTTTATTCAACAGAGCTCATTGCTGTGGTCAAAGCACTCGAGTACGTCGAGCAGTTGGTTGTTCCACCGAAAAATGTGCTGATTGTGTCAGACTCGAAGAGCGTCATGCAGGCCTTACAAAGTGGCAACATAAAAGCGAAGACTTCTTATTTAATTTGTCAGCTAAAGCGATATATTTTCAGTCTATCCCATTCCGAAGTGGTAGTGAAATTTTTCTGGATTAAAGCGCATATTGGAGTGCGGGGAAATAAGGAGGCCGACAGAGCAGCAAAGCGAGGTTGCCATTCTGGTGAGGAGTGCAATTTCTTCTTTCTTATTCGGATTACTTCGAAAATCCATCGAGAGACACTGGCAGGGATTTCATGATGGATATCCAGCAGGAAGCAGATATCGTCGCATGTTCCCGGAAATTCGAAGACGTCCATGGTATACCCAGGCAGCTGGACAAGACAAACGGTTTTACTCGACTACGCACTGGACATGGAGTATGTAATGCATATTTACATAAACTACACCCGCAGACCTTGGAAAATTGTGTCTTGTGTGGAGAAAAGGACGACCTTGAACACGTGCTACTAAATTGTAGAAAATTTGACAGGCAGAGGACTATTTAGTTTTATGAGATTATTAAACTTATACCATCTCCGTTTGATTATGGTACTATCGTTGTTAGCGAAAACTTGGAAGTATATAAAGTGTTGAACAATTATTTGAACGAAATAGAACACAAAATTTGATGTATATACATATTTAAGTAAATTTATTGTATAAATTGGAAATTATCATGGCTGTGTGGAGAAATCCAATGCCAAATAGAAGGAAAAAAGAAACTCTTGAGCAAAATCCGAATCTCTAATTTTCTAGTTCTGCCCATGAACTGTTATTTTGAGTTGGTAAAAGTAACTGAGAGGAATCAGGTTCTGGTGATGAGGGCAGAACGGCAAGTGCGAGAGGAATCGGGATACGGGGATAATCTCTTAAGCCACCCCACAATTAATTGGAGAGGAACCGGGTTCCGCGCCTCTTGGCTAGGCTTCCTGCCAACCAAGAGGCTTACTTCCACGCAGTGGTTGAGGCTAGTGGGCTCGGTATCATCTCTCTTTTGGCCAACATACCATCCTTAAGCTAGGAGGTCGCCTGCAATGCCTCTGAACTTGACTTCATGAGGCAGCAGTTGTTGTGATGTGACCAAGCAACACTTAATGCTCCCAAACCCAGTTCATTTGCTGAGTTCGCTGCTGCTCTGCATAAGTCAGTAGATGGTAAAGAACTCCAGCAGTGTTCTGAATTGCCCATTTCTTCCCAGTGGGAAGAATGGACTTCAGAGGGCTTTGGAGCCAGCGACCATTACCATTTTCAAGCTGTCTGGGTCCGCTAGCCAACTCGATGATGTGTTCATGGGGTGGTCACGGGACAGTGGACACACTTTGCCGTGCCTGTCAGGGTGAAAATGCGAACCTCTACCATGCGGTGCAGTAGTGTCTTCAGACTCATGGTGGTCCCATTATATGTCTTGATGCGGTTGCCACGCAGATAGCAGGCACTTTGTCATCCAGTGGTTGTGTTTTCGAACTGGAGAGACTATATCACATACCGAGACCATATCACTATAGCTATATTACTATAACACATGGAATAGTGAAAGATTGTGTACTCTATTAGCACGGTGAACCGAATCAATCACATGGTATCCTTGTGAACACAACAATCTCAAGTTTCCCCAAAAGTTATAATTTAAATATTCACAATATATGCTTCTTTCAATGATATTATAAAACTGTGTATAGCTCTGCTGGATAAAGAGAATATTATCTAGGTACGTATTTATTAGAGGTTATGGGCTGGTATTGATGAGAAGAAAGAAGTTCAGTGAAGAAAAAATGAGTGCAAGTTATCGAATAGAACCGTTAAAAAGAGACAATTATGATTCTTGGAGAATGCAAGCTAGGGCTATTCTGAGCAAGAATGGATTGTGGGGGTACGTAAATGGTAGTATTCCTAAGCCTAGCATAATTGTGGGTGATCCAGAAAATCAGGCGAAAATATTGGAATGGGAGGCACAAGATAGTAATGCTATGTCAGATTTGATCCTTGTAATATCTCCTAGTGAACTAAGTCAGATTAAAAGCTGTGAAACTTCCAAACAAATTTGGGACAAGCTTGAAAAAGTCTATAGGAGTTCAGGACCTGCTCGTAAAGCTGCATTACTAAAACGCCTAATGCTGTTAAGAATGAAAGAGAACAGTGACGTGAGAAATCATTTGAATACATTTATGGAAACAGTCGATCAATTACGAGAATTATCAATAGTTATCCCTGATGATTTGTTAGTTGTGATGATTTTGTATAGTCTACCTTCAAACTATGAAACATTTCGCGTAGCAATTGAAACGCGTGATACATTGCCATCTACTGAAGAAATTAGGGTAAAAATATTAGAAGAAGAACAAGCTCGAGGATCTAGTTCATCAAAATTTGAGCAAGAAGGAGCACTTTACTCAAATTACAAATTTGGTAACAAACATTTTAAAGAAAAGCAAAAATCACATGAAAAGGAACGATCTGGTAAAAATTCAAATTCAGAATTCAAATTTAAATGTCACAAATGCAAAGAAATTGGTCATAAGATACGAGATTGCCCAAAATTTAAAAATAATGGTCGGGAATCAACATTTAAAATTGAACAATCCTTAACTTCGTGTGAAAATGAAAACTTAACAACAACAGTATGGTGCTTAGACAGTGGGAGCACTAGTCACATGTGCGCAAGTAAGACAGCATTTGTAAAAATTAATGAAAATACCAATGTTAAACAACTGAAATTGGCAGCAAATAGCCAAACAGCCCCTGTTAAGGCAGTTGGAGACGTGAAAGTTAAAATAAACAAAGAAAACTCAATAAATTTAATAGAAACATTACTGGTTCCAACACTGTCAACAATTTACTGTCCGTAGGAAAAATTACAGATAGAGGATATACTGTATTATTTAGGAAGAATAAAGCGACTGTTGCAGATCGGGATAGAAACATTGTACTTGAAGCAAAGAGAAGAAATGGTCTGTACTATGTGTGCCCTGAAGCTGCTGAAGAAATGGCCAACGCAGTATCCACTCCACGCATGATAGAATGGCATCGAAGACTTGGACACGTTAATTTCAAAGATCTGAGAAATGCAAATAGTGCGGGCTTGCTTCAAGGACTCGATTTTGAAACATCAAGTGGTATTCCTGAATGTGAAGTTTGTATTCAGGGGAAGATGACAAGAGCACCATTTCCTAAACGAGAAGGGCCTAGAACTACTGAGTTACTCGAAATTGTACACTCAGATGTATTTGGACCAGTTCGAATAAATTCTAACGCAGGAGCAAGGTACTACGTTTCATTTATCGATGAGCATTCACGATATTGTGAAGTGTATTTTCTTAAGCAGAAGAATGAAGTATTTTTAAAGTTTCAAGAATATAAAAATAAAGTTGAATTAAACACTGGGAAGAAAATAAAATATTTGCAAACGGACAATGAAGTAGCAGAATACTGCAATAAAGAATTTAATGAATATTTGAAGGCCAATGGTATCCAGAGAAGATTATCAACAAAATACACACCTCAACAAAACGGCATGGCAGAAAGGAAGAATAGAACTCTCGTAGAAAAGGCGAGATGTATGCTGATTGACGGTAAGTTACCGCTGAAGTTTTGGGCGGAGGCCATTAACACGGCGAACTATTTGTGTAACCGTCTACCCTGCAGTGCAATTAATGGAGAAATTCCTTACCAAAGATGGGTAGGAAAAATGCCCTCAGTAAAACATTTGCACATATTTGGAGCGAAAGCGCATGTATTGAGAAAAAGGCTAGGCCGTAATAAATTTGAATCAAAAACAGTGCCCGGAATATTTGTTGGATATTCCAATATGTCTAAAGCATATCGAATTTGGGTACCAACATTGAACAAGGTAGAAATAGCTCGGGATGTCAAAGTATTAAACACTATGTATGAAACAATTGGAAACGCTGATCCCGACTTGGAATTCACCATTGAAAATTTTACAGAAGAAACTACAGAAAAAGAAGACTTCGTGGATTTAGAATTTGCAGAATTCAACCCACCTATTGAAACAGAACCTGCAAGTGACTATGACCAACGTGGTTCAGAGTCGGCATCTGTTAACGAACAAAGTGAAGAAGATTTGGAAGCAGACCAGAATGATCGGAGTAAAAGAGTTGTTAGACTACCCGCTTGGTTTCAAGACTACTACATGGGGGATGATTACGCCGGATTAACAGTAGCAGAAGCCATAAGCAGTGAGAATTCAGACGAGTGGAAAGACGCAATTAAAACTGAGATCAAGGCTCATTTAAAGAATGGAACTTGGAAGATAGTGAACAAATCTGATGGAAAATTCGTTATTGATTCGAAGATGATTTTATCTAACAAGTATAAAGCAAATGGAGATCTCGAACGAAGAAAGGCGCGTCTGGTAGCTAGAGGCTTCAATCAACGTCCAGGATTGGATTTTCTAGAAACATATTCACCTGTAGCTAAACTGGGTTCCATTAGAATGCTTCTTGCCATGGCTGCTGAAGAGAATTTGATATTACATCAAATGGATGTATCGACAGCATTTTTAAACGGAGAAATTAATGAGGAAATTTACATTAAAACCCCTGACAAATTGGAGAAGTTTTTGCATGAAATTATGTTAGAAGAATCAAGTAAACAAGATACAATAATATATACAAAGGCGAAAGTTATGTTGGAAGACATAAGGAAGAATCAAGGTCAACCAATTTGCAAATTAGAAAAAGCTTTGTATGGACTTAAACAAGCCAGTCGACAATGGTACGTCAAGCTCGATGAAAAGCTGAAAGTGATAGGCATGGAAGCATCATCGGCTGATCCGTGTATTTATACCAAGTCATTCGGAAAAGATAAAATTGTAATGGCTGTGTATGTAGACGATTTCGTAATTGGCTGTGGAAACCTGAAGAAATTGGAAGAATTCAAGACACAAATTAAATCAGCGTTTGATACCAGAGACTTGGGAGAATTAAATTATTGTTTGGGAATATCATTTGAAAGAAAAAATGGATCAATCTTCGCGTCACAATCAAAATATATTGGAGAAATTTTGAAAAAATTTAAAATGGAAGAATGCAAACCGATCAGCTCACCAATGGAACCAAGACTAAAACTCACAAAAAGAGAAAAGAGCGATGGAAAAGAAAAAGACTTGCCATACCAAAGTCTTATTGGCTCTATAATGTATTTGGCAATGGCAACGAGACCGGATATTGCTCATTGTGTAAGTTATTTAAGCCAATTTAATAGTTGCTATGGAGAGGAACATTGGCAAGCTGCAAAACGCATATTGAGATACCTGAAAGGAACCAGAAATATTGGACTGAAATTTAAGAAGACTAAGAAAGAATTAATTGGCATGGCCGATGCTGATTGGGCAAATGACGAAAATGACTCGAAATCATACACTGGTTTTTGCTTCATGTATGGGGGAGCTGCCATCAGTTGGGAATCAAAGAAACAAAGAACGATAGCTCACTCCACTTGTGAGGCAGAATATATGGCACTATCAGAAGCCGCAAAAGAAGCCATCCATTTACAGCAGTTGGGAAATCATATGGGTTTAGATTTTCAATGTACAACTATGCAAAATGACAACCAGGCTGCAAAGAAGCAGGCACTGAATCCAGTTACGAGTAGAAGATCGAAGCACATAAGGCTACGAGAACATTTTATCCGAGAGGCTGTAGCTGAAGGCTTAGTGAAAATTGAATATGTGCCGACAGAACAAATGAGTGCTGACATTCTTACAAAAGCATTGTCAGGTGTCAAGTTCATAAACTTTAGGAAGAATCTGGGACTTGTTGAGTGTACTGGGAATGAACTCGTTGAGTGATTCTGTACCCGTGTGTGGGAGTGAAAGATTGTGTACTCTATTAGCACGGTGAACCGAATCAATCACATGGTATCCTTGTGAACACAACAATCTCAAGTTTCCCCAAAAGTTATAATTTAAATATTCACAATATATGCTTCTTTCAATGATATTATAAAACTGTGTATAGCTCTGCTGGATAAAGAGAATATTATCTAGGTACGTATTTATTAGAAATAGACCTGGCAGGCCAAGGTAAGTATGATAGAAATGAACTCCGGCAAGCGATATCTTCGTTAAAAGGAGTGACGCAAACAAAATCAGGGTCATGACCGCAACCGTGTCATGGCGCGAGGTGTGGTGTGGAAAAGGTGCCACAAAGTTACTCGAGTTGGGCATCTCGATGGGAGCGCTCCGTCGTATCACCACCCACGTGCTGAGGTGTTCTAACTAAAACTGCGGGTCATTTTATATAGGCACTACGTCTCATCCCGCTCTCCCTCCTCCTCCTTCAGTCTCCTCATTCCCAACGGCTGGCGTACGGTAAACTTGGGGGTCCTCCCCACTCTTTCAATCTGGTTTTTTAGTTTTTTGTTTAATGGTATTCTCACTCCTCCGTTTAGGGGAGTTTTACATTTAATAAAGTTCCAGTCGTGCAGCATGATCGTATGAGCGAATTTTCGTAAATTATATTACTGTATAATCTTGAATTGTTTTGAAATTTGAGCTTTTTGAGTGCAAAGAAATTGTTATCTATCACTTTTATGACCAAAAACGTATTCTAAATAACATCCTTCCATTCAAGAAGAGATCTTGGGTTTTTAGCTTTTTTTGCAATTTTATCGATTTTTAGCAAATTTTAATGAAATTTAAGTACAATTTTCAGCATAATTTTGTTTCAACATAAATTTTTGAACGTTCTATTTCATAGTTGATAAACTTTATTTCAGCAATAGTCTGCTAAAAAATATCAATTTAACGATTTTTAGCTGTTTTTAACCATTTTTAGTGATTTTTTCAGCACATTTTTTGAAATTTGATCGATTTAATGTACTCAAAAAGTGATGGCCAACGAACTCATCCTTTCATTTGGAAAGCTTGATTTTTTGGCGCAATAACGGAATTTTTTTCTCAATCCTAAGGAGGGTTATCGTCTGGAATGATACACACACACACACACACACAAAAACACACACACACACACACACACACACACACACACACACACACACACACACACACACACACACACACACACACACACACACACACATATATATATATATATATATATATATATGAAAAAGTGCAAACTTCAGGAATCGTTTAGAATGCCTCAAAACGGATTTCAATAAAGAAATTTTTAAAAAATTTTGATTTTAAAATTTTTTGAGCCACTGCAATAGCTTCTTTTTACGAAAATTCGCTAAGAAAAAAGTCTGACATTTCCGACGATAACTGCCATTAGAATTGAGATAAAAACTGCGTTCTTACGCCAAAAAAATCAAGCCTTTCAAATGAAAGGATGAGTTCGCAGCACTTTTTGAGCACAATGAATTGGTAAAAAAAAATTAAATATTATATATATATATATATATATATATATATATATATATATATATATAGGGTGAATTTTGATTTTGTTTTGGGTGAAACAAACCATAATCGGAGTACATTGCCGTCTAGCTAATTTCTTATCTGGATCTGACTTCGATATGATTTTTCTGAGGTGTTTTTATTATAACCACCTTTTTTGCCTTAAAACCCATCATTTCTGCACCATAAATATAGTCTTTGAAACTTTACTACTTCTCTAGAAATAATTCTGGAGATCATCAAATCTCACAAAAACGTCCTTAAGTAATGAGATTCTGAAAGTAATAGTTCTTTGCAACTTCATTTCGATATGGTATAGAAAAATTCAAGCTGGAACGTAAAAAATGTGTTCTCGATTGGAGGGAGTGGTTGGAAGAAGTTGTATCGTGTTCGCAACAGTTTTCTCGTAAAACCCGCTGTCTCTTTTTTAACTCAATCCATTCCAATGTTTGAACTCATTTTCGAAATTAACGTTGAATTTCATAGAAGCATCCTTCACATCCTCTTCCCTCTGCCGAGACCACGTTTTTCCTGAATAATAGGGGATAGCTAATCCATAAATCCACTAATAATTTCATTAAAATCGACAGAATTGAGTTTGCGAATTGCCTCTGAGTTATAATTCTAAGTCTCGGCATGTACGAACCCATTGCTGATTCAATCACGATGAAATTTATAAGAAATCATGTCGAGTTCAGGATATTAGATAGTGAGAAATAGGTATTTCATGAAATCCACATTCGTTCTTATTGGTCCATCTACAGGGGCAGGTCCACTGGCCGGAACTGAGAGAAGGAGGTATCACTGCACGGAACTGATAGTTCCGTCGGAGCAATACACATAGAAATGTCACTCCGTCATGTCGGAAATATTACTCCGTAGGAGTAATATTGGATCGTAAAATAACAATAAAGAATCGTTCCCAGATCGATATGCCTTTGGCATGTATAGGCCCTGGACTTGGGGTGGTGTGATCACCGAGTGGTAGTGGAGATGCCGGGCTAATGAACATCTGCGCTGTAACGGCTCTCTCCAGGACAGCTTTCAGGCAATCGGACTGGACCTCGTGCTCATTCGAAAATCTGTACATAATGAATTTATATGTTGCTGGTTGGCGCACAACAGGGCATATTAATGCGAGAACTCATCTGCAAAATCCCTGCAATTACATCCAGTGCCGTCCTTAGGGTGGAGCGAGTGGAGCGGCCGCTCCAGGCCTCGCGCTGAGGAAGGCCTCGCGCTGCGAGGCCTTACTCTCGCTAACACACAATAAGTAAAAGTTTTGGTTGAATTGAAATAGTGTGCAGAGTGAAGATATACATGCCTAAAATATAAAGTCTGATTATACGCGCAATATTTTCAATTATTGGATAGATAGAACAAAAATGAATAAGATATTAGTGACTTAAAGAAAACAATGCAAAACATCGTTTGATAGCGGCGCGGCGGCAAAATGACCAAACCCTAGCCTCGCGCTCGTCCGCGCCGGTGAGATTATTGACGACTTCGCTGGAATGAAAGGGAGAAAAGTACAGTGTTCATATAAGGTGAGTCAAAGTTGATAATAACACAATTTTAAACATAGTTTATCTAACAATGAACGATTGCATTTACAGTATTATTTTACATCGGTTTAGTCGGTTTTACATCTGTTTTATTAAGTTACTAGCCGCTCCGGCTCGCTACGCTCGCCTCCACGTCCAGCCGGGGGGCAAGCCCCCCGGACCCCCCATTCAATTGCTCGCTTCGCTCGCAATGTGTGGCATGTAGAGGATATTGCTCGCTTCGCTCGCAAAGTGTGGCATGTAGGGAATGTTGCTCGCTTCGCTCGCAAACGATAGATCCCTAAAGGTAGGTTTAACTTCTGTAAGGGATGCTGCTCGCTTCGCTCGCTTGAGGAAGTTATACTGCCCACCCAACTTGGCAGACGTTTTTTTCTGTTGGAAATTCTTACAAACAAATTAAATCTTATGAAACTACGTGGAACCACAAAAAGTTTATTCGGGGATGTTGCTCGCTTCGCTCGCAAGGTATTGCTGTATATTTGTAGGAAAAAATCCGAATTTATTCTGTTTACATGGCTCTCGCTTCGCTCGCAAGGTATACCTGTATACCCTTCAAGACGTAAGTGCGTGTACCTGCTCGCAACCCGTTCCCGTCAGGTGCAAGCCCCGCCTCATCGAACCCCTGACTTCGTAGAGCCTTCTCGCGTCCGGGGCAAAATTAATTTCTGCTATTAATCGTTTCGCCTCGCTTCTGCTCGCAATTTAACCGAGTTCTCGCCACTTTTTTCGATATCCGATTTCAGACGCTCGCCTCCACGTCCAGCCGGGGGGCAAGCCCCCCGGACCCCCCATTAAGTTGCTCGCTTCGCTCGCAACGTGTGGCATGTAGGGAATATTGCTCACTTCGCTCGCAAAGTCTGGCATGTAGGATATGTTGCTCGCTTTGCTCGCAAAGTCTGGCATGTAGAAAATGTTGCTCGCTTCGCTCGCAAAGTATGGCATTTAGGGGATGTTGCTCGGTTCGCTCGCAAACGGTAGATCTCTAAGGGTAGGTTTAACTTCTGTAGGGGATGCTGCTCGCTTCGCTCGCTTGAGGAAGTTATACTGCCCACCCAACTTGGCAGACGTTTTTTTTCAGTTGGGAATTATTACAAACAAATTAAATCTTATAAAACTACGTGGAACCACGAAAATTTTATTCGGGGATGTTGCTCGCTTCGCTCGCAAGGTAGGTATTGCGTAGAAGTCGAGTCCCTTCTGCTAAGCAACGTTGTGCAACGGGCGGCTCGGCTCGATCAAAAACGTCATATTAAACGCTTCCCTCGCATTTCCGCTCGCAATTTGACCTACTTTCCGTCACTTTTTTCGATATCCGACTTCGGATTCAGATTCGGCGGGATCAAAGCTGTATTTCGCCCGCGAAAACCGTTCCGAAAAACGTACCTTTATGGGGTATATTTTAATTTTAAAAAACCAAGTTTTTCGGCGGACTTTTCGAGAAAACGGGTCCGTACTCTCGCATTTTTTTGACGCATTTCCCGATACTTTTTTCGCGATCCGATTGCGCCGTCGTCTTTCTCGTTCAAAAACCTACAAAACCGGTATTTTTCCAGAATTTTCAACGCCCGTTTAGAGGGGTAGGGGAAGCGGGGAAGTCCAAAAAGCGCACATTAATTCTTACTTCGACCCTCCTCCCGCCCTACGGCCCATGGTTCGGGTGGGATTAGAAAATTTTAAATTCGCTCGCTCCCCCTTTCGGAAAATCCCAAGAAGATCCCCCCACTCGTAGACTCCCCCCACTCAGCCGTTTGGCCGTGCATAGACACGACAAACAAACAGACAAACAGACAAACGGAGTTTCATTCTTATTAATATGGGGAGCGAGCGAATTTAAAATTTTCTAATCCCACCCGAACCATGGGCCGTAGGGCGGGAGGGGGGTCGAAGTAAGAATTAATGTGCGCTTTTTGGACTTCCCCGCATCCTCTACCCCTCTAAACGGCCGTCGACAATTCCGGAAAAATACCGGTTTCGTAGGTTTTTGAACGAAGAAGACGACGGCGCGATCGGATCGCGAAAAAAGTATCGGGAAATGCGTCAAAAAAATGCGAGAGTACGGACCCGTTTTCTCGAAAAGTCCGACGAAAAACCACGTTTTTTCCGATTAAAATATACCCCGTAAAGGTACGTTTTTCGGAACGGTTTTCGCGGGCGAAATACAGCTTTGGGTCCGCCGAATCTGAATCCGAAATCGGATATCGAAAAAAGTGACGAGAACTCGGTCAAATTGCGAGCAGAAGCGAGCAAAGCGATTAAAATGATTCTGCCGTGGACGAGAGAAGGCTCAAGAATTGACGTGAAGGGTTCGATGTCACAACATTGCGAGGCGAGCAGGTATGCCTACATAGGTACCTACCTTGCGAGCGAAGCGAGAGCCATTTCAAATAATAAATACGGACTTTGTCCTACACATATACAGGGATACCTTGCGAGCGAAGCGAGCAACATCCCCGAATAAACTTTTCGTGGTTCCACGTAGTTTTATAAGATTTAATTTGTTTGTAATAATTCCCAACAGAAAAAAACGTCTGCCAAGTTGGGTGGGCAGTATAACTTCCTCAAGCGAGCGAAGCGAGCAGCATCCCCTACAGAAGTTAAACCTACCCTTAGAGACCTACCGTTTGCGAGCGAAGCGAGCAACATCCCCTACATGTTTCAATTGTAATACATCGCATCCGCACAGCCACACCTTGCGAGCGAAGGGACGCGATGACTCACAGGGGACTCACTACGCACTTGACTCATTTCAACGGAATTTCATACCGGTATTTAACAACACCTATGCAGCAATACCTTGCGAGCGAAGCGAGCAAGCGGCTAGTTTTATCATATAACTCATATTTTAACTGGCCTCTATTGTAGGCTATAATGTGTTTTATTATTTCACAGATGTGATGTGAAAATTATAAACCTACATTAACAATGGAACAATGGAAGAATTTAATAAACAAGATATGAACATCTAAAAATATATGGAACGTCAATATTAAATAAGTATTTACAATAATGTATATGTTTATTATAATTTACTATTTGATTTAATAAAAAGCAAGAAAGAAGACATTTCGTTTTTTCTAATGAATTTATTGTTTGTTAGACAAAAATTACTATGTTTAACATTAACAAGCACTGTTTAAGCATTACTTAAAGAATAAACTTTGTTTTGATTTTTCTAGCTTATTTTTCTGAGATTCCTATTGTTTTTTTTTTTTTTTTTTTTTTTTTACCTGAAACGAAATTACTCGAAACATACCAACCTGAAATGGGTGTTTTGCACGACCCCTCCTCCTTTTAGAGTGTAAGAGATAAACGTTTTGTTAATCAAAAAGCTTACAATTACGACTTTGCAAGTATAGCTTGACAAATATTTTCCGGAACCCCCCCCCCCCCCCCCCCCCCGTATCCATAGTTAAAAAAGGCCTCGCAAAAATGTTTTACTCCAGGCCTCGTATTTTCTAAGGACGGCACTGATTACATCTATATTGAGCTGAAATTCAGTAGTTACCGCGGACACACATTGACAATGAACAGCGAGGCAAAAACGGAACCAAAACTTGGCCCTTCGGGCCTCGCCCCCGTTACGTTACTTAAAGCCGTCGGCTTAAATGATTGAAAACATGCACATGCTTTAGCCATACATCATTTTATATTATTACATAATATTATAACATCGCTAGGCTACTATCTGGCTCCTACAATGATTATTTTAGGGAGAAAAACAAGATATAAATTGCCATTATGTTTACGAAGCATTATTAGTTAGTAACTTGGCGCTATATATCAACTTCCTCGACACTACGGCGGCTCAGGAACAATGATATTTTTTGATGAATTGAAAGGTTTCCAACAAGTGGTGAATGATTATCGTGGAACGATACCTAACACTTTCCCAGCAACGGAATGGTTGTAGGTACGTGGAGATCAATAGAAAACACTGCGCTACTTTTCGTGTCATATTTTTTGAACAGTTTTTCCTGTCGTTTTTGGAGCGGGGACCCATGGCTGAAACATGAGCATGCTATAAAGTTCCAGTCATGCAGCATGATCGTATGAGCGAATTTTCGTAAATTTCCGTATTCCATTATGTTACATTGTTTTGAAAATTGATGACGTTGAGTGCAAACAAATTTATGAAAAAAAAAAAAAAAAAAACTCGTTTTAAATAATAATTTGCTAATTCAAAAGTCATTTTGGATTTTTAACATTTTTTTGCAGTTTTTACCGATTTTTCCAGCACATATTATTGAAACTCAAGTACATTTTTCAGCATAATTGTGTACTTAAATTTTCGAATGCTCTATTTCATAGTTAATAAACTTTATTTGAGCTGGAAGGACAGAGTGTCCCCATAAATCCCCCCCCCCCCCCCCCCGCCGCTAAATTCGGTAATTATGGGATTTTTTTTTTCAATGAAGGATTTCAAAAATCGGCGCAAACGTGCGCAATTAACACCAAATTCCTTATTTTAAATGGGAACTCCCATTAGCAAATTTTTGAAGAAACTGAAGCTATTGCAATGGCTCCAAAAAATGTAAAATTGGAATTTTCGAAAATTTTCTTGATCGAAATCCGTTTTAGGGCATTCTAAAACGAATCCTAGAGTTTAACGCTTTTTCATATATATATATATATATACATACATATATATATATATATATATATATATATATGTATATATATATATATATATATATATACATACATATCATTCCTGAAGATAACTCTCCTTAGGATTGAAATGAAAATTCCGTTCTTGCAACAAAAAATCAAGGTTTCCGAACTAAAGGATGAGTTCATTGCCAACAACTTTTGAGCACAATAAATTGGTCAAATTTCGAAAAAATATACTAAAAAAACCACTAAAAATTACTTAAAACGAAAAAAAAATGGCTAAAAATCGCTGAATATGTACATTTTAGCAAACAGTCAATAAAATGTAATTAACAACGAACTAGAACACTATAAATACTATGCTAAAAAATATGCAGAATAATGTACTTGAATTTCATTAATATTTGCTGAAAAATCTATAACAAAACTGAATCATTTCTAAAAATCCAGTATCTGTTTTGAACCGTAGAATATTATTTAGAACTGATTTATTTGCCATAATGGTGATTAAAAATTCTTCGCCCTCAAAATGCTCGAATTTCATAACAATGTAACAAATACAACAACAAAAATTCGCTCATACGATCATGCTGCATGACTGGAACTTTTTATTGCAGATTTGAATTTCACGCGAAATTTCATGTAGAAATGACCCATCACTCGATTTTTTAAGTGCGCGCAAACGAGCGCAATTCCGCTCTAAAACTGCAATAGGTAAATGTCAAATACCTACCTACTGAGTTTTTGAAGATATTCAATTGCCACATGTAATACATGATCTTGGAGTATTTTTTCGTGCTGAACCTCGTAATGATGTTTATTTATTGATATTTTCAACTTCAACTTGGGAAAACACCGAAAAATTGACCACTAAGCACAAAGCGTACTAAGATGTAAGTTTTTCGGTCTTTTCCTTAGTTGGTGTTGCAAATATCAATAAATGAACATCATTACGAGGTTCAGCACGAAAAAATACGCCAAAATCATGTACTACATGTAGCAATTGAGTATCTTCAAAAACTCAGTTATAGCACTTTTAGAGTGGAATAGCGCACTTTTGGAGCGGACTTGCGCCCGTATGCACGCACCTAAAAGTCGACTGATGGGTCATTTCTTCATGAAATTTCACGTAAATTTAAAATCTACAATAAAAAATGGCGGTTCAAATTTAAAATAACGAAGTTGATATTAATTGCGCACGTTTGCGCACGCGCACAATGCTCAATTTTCTCTATTTTGATAGGCTCACAAAAAATGATTAAGGGTGAAAAAAAAAATTATTTTTTTTCGGCCCATTATTAACGATTTTAGAAGGGGGGACGTTTTTGGGGACACTGTATATACATATGAAAAATCGCTAAACTCTACGTATACGTTTCAGAATGTATCAAAACGGATTTAAATGGAGCACATTTTCGGAGCCAATACAATAGCTTCATTTTCTACGAAAATTCACTAATTGGTCAAGGAGCTGTGAAAAACGTTTGCCAAGTCAAGTGAGTACTACTAACTACCTAGCTGATTGTAAAATGGAAGAATGAATTGACGACAAAAGGCGATGAAATTTTCGAAGGGACAGTCAAATAAGGGTCGAATCAAACAAGTATCTAACTCACGAGTATTAGAAACTTCAACGAAATTTAAAAGGAATAAAATATGAATAATCTTGCATTCGTGCCTGAATAGCCTACCACCTACCTGTCTGCATATGCGGCAATCCTTGTAGCGAAGGATTACCCTCCGGAATGAGTTTCACGAACCCCTATCTATCATTTGGATGTCGACAGTTTTCTTTTTCATGCGTGGGTGGCAAGTCCCGTTGCAAGCTCAGAATGTGCTTCAATGTCGCAATTAAGCTGATAATGCTCCAGTCGAACGTTCCTAATTTCTGTTCCCCATTGCTGAACTGAATGAACGCATGAGCCGAAAGAAAGCGTTTTGCGACGTTGAAAGAGTCGGCGCGTTTGGCTTTGTGCTGCCCAACAAAGGTCTATTATCCCATTCAATCGGAGACGCCTCCCGCTGAGAAACTCTCGTTATTCATTCCTGGTAACCCTGTTTTTCTATCGTGGTAACAGTTTTTCAACGATTTGGTCTGGAGGGTATCTCTTGCAGAGGAAAGGTCACTCTTTGAAGTGGTCACGGTCATTTTTAGGACGTTCCTCTGAAGCTATGTCTTATACGCAAGGCTTCGTTGACAAGAAGGTCGCCTACTGGAATTGATCCAGGAAGGTGGGGGTCAACGCAAGTATGAGAGAAAATAAAAAATCCCAATTTTAGTTTCGTTGTGCAACAAACCTCGGAAATTTTGAATTCCGTGCTGGAAGAGGAGTAGGGGGTAAAACAAAGCAAAAAAAAAAAAAAAAAAAAAGTAATTTCTCCGACAAATTTTGTCGACGCCACCCAGGCTACAATTCTCAACCGATTTTTGTGATTCTTATTTGGTTTGGTTCCATTTACATTGCAGTTGTGCAACAAAGCTTGGGAATTTCAGATTTGGTGTCTTGGTGGGGGGGACAATTATTGATTCTTTTATGCGCTGCACAACCTAAACATCTCGACCGATTTTCGTGATTCTTGTGTCGTTCTATTAAGAATTCGCAATAATTTTGGAACGTATGTCACAGATTTCAAATTTCATCATCGGAGGGGGTGAATGGAGGGGGTAATACTGATATAGCATGATGTTTTAACAATTCTCATCCGATTTTCGTGTTTTTTTTTCTTCAACTATGAATTCGGTTTAGTTTTGGATTGTATATCAGGAGTTTCAAATTTCATCACGGAAGGGGGTGAATGGAGGGGATAATAGTGATAAAGCATGATGTTTTAACTAATCTCGTCAGATATTCGTGATTCTTCCTTGTTCAACTGTGAATTCGGTCTAGTTTCGGAAGGTATATTAGGAGTTTCAAATTACATTTTGGAAGGGGGTTATTGGAGGGGTAATAGTAATGAATCATGATATTTTAACTATTCTGGTCTGATTTTCGTGATCATTTATTTGTTGAGTTATGAATTAATTTGGTCAAGTGTGGGAAAATATGTCAGGCGTTTCAAATTTCATACTGGAAGTAATATGATGGGAATTTACTATCGGTGGAGGGGGGCTGCTTGGAGGAAGGGTAATTCCGAGAAGACATGATGTTTTCGTTTTTTCTCTTATTCTCACTCTCACCAAAGTTGTATACAATCCATACATAGGGGCGTCCCTGTACTTTCCTGTAACGCTTGCATTTCTTACCTATATATTTATAAAATTGTATTTGCATTAGGGAGATTATAAATTTAGATCCTTCCAATGGTGATCTTTTGAAAAAGTGGAGACTTTGTGAAATAATTATACTTGAATAAAAGCTAATCAAAAAACGGGTGTCACCACTCGATTCATCGTTAAAAAATAGTATTAATCATGATCATGTGCCACAATTGAGCTTTACGGTCATAGTTAATTTCACCGAAAATCACCTCTGCGCACAAATTCATTTCAGCGTTGAACGGGTTGCGCGCGATCAAAAAAATCGAGTGGGAGGAGGGGGGTGGGTGATTTTTTAAAAATTAAATTTGACGCAGACTCTTTATCTGCTATTAATAATAGGGTTTCCCATTTAGAAAAACTTGGTGTGCGTTTCGCGCATTTTCGCACATGGGCGACGCGCGAAAATGTCATATT
Source organism: Adelphocoris suturalis (assembly GCA_030762985.1). Classification (NCBI taxonomy): domain Eukaryota; kingdom Metazoa; phylum Arthropoda; class Insecta; order Hemiptera; family Miridae; genus Adelphocoris; species Adelphocoris suturalis. The sequence goes on along the minus strand of CM061045.1, from coordinate 28,631,800 downwards.
TGGATTTCTTGGGAAAAATTACTGGGGGTTACAATTTAACCTTTTCTTAAAGCTTATTTAAAAGTGGATTACAAGCTTAGTTCATAATAGCTGGGCCACCCTGTATACATATATATATATGTACTTCTTAAAAATTTGAAATGACATTGAAAACTCAAATGCAATTTGCAATCAAAAGTGAAACACTCTGTATCTCAGTGTTGGCTGTACCTATACCAACGGCTAAGGTTCAATTCTACAATTAATTCCCAACAAAACGTTATCCGGAGACATTTTCTCAAAAACTCTCCCCAAGGGAGTTATACCAATTTTAAATGTTATCGGTGTTTTTGACCATAAGTTACTTAAATGACTATAGCTCCTTCAATTTATAAAGTATACTGTAATTTGAGATCACCATTCACCATTGGAAGGATACGAACTAAATCACTCGCGACGAAGTTGTGGAAACCCATTTCAAAACGGAAGTTAGTGAAAAACGTTGTCTATTTCCACGAAAAATAAAGAGTTACACTGTTAAATCGATTTCGACGGTTAGGCCATCATCAGTAACAAACAATAACTGAAGATACATTAGAAAGTTCACAGCTTTTATAGTAACAGGTGAAGGGAGATTGAATCCCATTGGTCAAGAGAAAGGAAAGGGGCAGGAGGTACAACCAATTAAGTGCCAACAAGGTGACGGAGGATTATAGCAATTAGATGAAGTGAAAGGGGGAAATAACTAAAATATGGTTTCAACATTGTGAAGGGATAATTCCAAGCTTTATAAAAATGGACCTATTAGTGGTGAAATATATTGAGGTATATCCTCATTTAAACATTCACCAGATCTGTCACTTTTGATCATTTCGAATTTTTTAAGTACATTCAACATACCTCCCTTCGGACAAAAATGAAGAAATTCTACAAACTGTCTATCTGTCAAATCAAAATTGTAACTATGATTGGATTCCTTAAGATGTTTCGCAAATGTAGACTTACCCTAATTTTCCCTGAAATCCTCCTGATGCTCGTCTATTCTTTCCCTGAATTTCCTACCAGTTTGACCGCAATATTCGTAGCCACAAGAACATTTTAGTTTATAAATCCCACTTTTATCCTGAACATTGATTTTGTCCTTAACGGATCCTAGTAATGCTTCAAGACTATTTTTAGTTCTAAACCCTACTTTGTAACCTTTCGATGATAGAATTTTGCCGATTTTATCCGAAATTTTCCCATAATAAGGTATACTTATCCATTGCTTTTCTTCTAAATTTACATCTTCCCTGGCCAGATTGGAAACTTTTTCCCTACTCTTTTTCCTAAGAACATTATTCCATATGGTATCAACGAGATCTCCTCCAAATCCGTTACTAGCCGCTATGCTTTTGATAATGGATTTTTCTTTTGTCAATTTTTGTCATTGGAATAGACAGTGCTCGGTTAATCATACTATGGAAGGCTGCATGCTTATGGACTAAAGGGTGATTTGAGGTACTATGGATAGTTATATCGCTATATGTATCTTTTCTATAAATTGAAAAATCATGCTTTTCGTTTACCAAAGAGATGGATACATCTTAAAAATCGAGTTTATTTCCGCCGAATTCGAGGGTAAATTTGATAAAGGTAAATTGGATAAAAATTTCCAATCAGGCCAGGGAAGATGTAAATTTAGAAGAAAAGCAATGGATAAGTATACCTTATTATGAGAAAATTTCGGATAAAATCGGCAAAATTCTATCATCGAAAGGTTACAAAGTAGGGTTTAGAACTAAAAATAGTCTTAAAGCATTACTAGGATCCGTTAAGGACGAAATCAATGTTCAGGATAAAAGTGGGGTTTATAAACTAAAATGTTCTTGTGGCTACGAATATTGCGGTCAAACTGGTAGGAAATTCAGGGAAAGAATAGACGAGCATCAGGAGGATTTCAGGGAAAATAAGGGGAAGTCTACATTTGCGAAACATCTTAAGGAATCCAATCATAGTTACAATTTTGATTTGACAGATAGACAGTTTGTAGAATTTCTTCATTTTTGTCCGAAGGGAGGTATGTTGAATGTACTTGAAAAATTCGAAATGATCAAAAGTGACAGATCTGGTAAATGTTTAAATGAGGATATACCACAATATATTTCACCACTAATATGTCCATTTTTATAAAGCTTGGAATTATCCCTTCACAATGTTGAAACCATATTTTAGTTATTTCCCCCTTTCACTTCATCTAATTGCTATAATCCTCCGTCACCTTGTTGGCACTTAATTGGTTGTACCTCCTGCCCCTTTCCTTTCTCTTGACCAATGGGATTCAATCTCCCTTCACCTGTTACTATAAAAGCTGTGTACTTTCTAATGTATCTTCAGTTATTGTTTGTTACTGATGATGGCCTAACCGTCGAAATCGATTTATTTTTTGTGGAAATAGACAACGTTTTTCTCTAACTTCCGTTTTGAAATTGGAAGGATCTAAATTTATAATCTCCCTAATGCAAATACAATTTTATAAATATATTGGTAAGTAATGCAAGCGTTAAAGGGACGCCCCTATGAATGGATTGTATACAATTTTGGTGAGAGTGAGAATAAGAGAAAAAACGAAAATATCATGTCTTCTCAGAATTACCCTTCCTCCAAGCAGCCCCCCTCCACCGATAGTAAATTTCCATCATATTACTTCCAGTCGGGGATTGGCGATTCCTTCCCGACCTCCAAAAACCATGGCGATTCCTTCCCCTTAAAGTGTTGGCGATTCCTTCCGGTTACTCAATTCCTTCCGCCGTGCAATCGGCGATTCCTTCCCATTACTCAATTGCTTCCCGCCCAGGTGTTAGTTAGTTTTGAAGCAAAAATTAACTCTTTATAGGACTAAACCCTTAATTGCACAATTAAGTACTTAAAACCCAAATCAAAGTATTAAAATCACCAAGTATTAAAATCACAATAATCGCAAAATAAAAAATCCGTCGGAAAGTTCAAGTCTCAATTTCATTGCTCGACAGTCCCCCCCAAATTCAACACTGACCCTTTTAGCAAAATGATAGTTTCAGTGTGCGTGTGAATGCCACAAGAGTCCACCACTTCCTGCCCCAAAGTTTTTATGAACGCCTTACACTGATACTTCTTCCGTCTACTACAAAACACCTTTTAACGCCACCCACGAGATCTTTATGAAAAGTAAATTAAAAACTATATCTCAAATTAACGGTGCGATTTTTCGGAAGGGGGGAAACTGCCAGACCAGGAAACTGTCCGAAACGCCCTTCTTGGAAATTCGGGGAGATCGGGGTTTCGTTTCAAAACTCCCGGAAAACCTGTTCCTCCAAACTCCCCGAAAAGGTGGAACGAGGATTCTGCCAGAAAACTTGAAACACAGATTGCGAAGAGGGGAAACTGCCCGAATCTGTACGAACTGAAAACTGTCCGAAAGTAGGGTCGTAAATCCCTTTACCTGGTTCCACCTTGGGCCTTATCAAAGAAATACGAACGTAAGTAATTAGCTCCTGAGGAACTCCCAAGTTCACTGCAGTTCACAACAGAAGGCCAGTAACATTATTTGCATTATCTAGGCCCCAGTGGGACATAAAAATACCTCAAATTATATATATTATGACTAGGGCTCGGATCGATATGCTCGATAAAATCTCCAGATATGCTTGAAAAACATCTGTTTTATGCTCGATAGCAAATACCATTATATGCTCGAAAAACACCGTTAAAAACTATAGAAAGGAAGGTTTTCGATGACTCCATTTATTGTAGAGATTACTTCAACCAACTCCATCCCTCGCGAATCCAACTTTAGGATGACCTCAGGAATGATGTGATGGTCATGTAGGCTTTTATGAAAGTCAAGGATGGCACCAAGTCCTTCATTTCAATAGCAGCTTTAGCTTTCACGATGTACCAAAAATAAAGCCAAAGTAAAAGCCAAGTAAACAATACTGGTTCACAAAATAGGCACGTCACTAAAATAACTCACAACCCCCTTTCAAAGAGAAAAGACGAATGGGCCATACAACAGCTTACCTGCCGAGCCGCTCTCTAATCCGGCAGAGGATTGAAACCTGCAACCCTCGAAGGCCTCTGAATTTGGTGCGTGAATGGCCTCACTAATGGTCAAAAACCGGGGGACTTATGTTGAATACACGGGCAGCGATTGGAGTTACGTTAGACACACAGGCTCGTGAAAAATGATTTAACGTTAGCACGGTGGTCCTCGATCGACTTTGACCTCAAAGTGCTTGCCCTTCAAATTTTCTTTCGAATTATGATTTGGGAATATGTTAGGATTATAATTCAGCAAAAACTAAAATCAGACATTGAGCCGTTTTTTTTTTTTTTTAGATTCAGTTTTTGAATTTTTAATTGATACTTTGATCATGAAAATACGCTATAATCGCCGAAATTCAGAAAAAAAATATTATTTATGTGTCATTATACAATATAATCTTCATCTAGTTTCATAGTTCTGACCTATTTTGTGATCATATATAATTAAAAAAACAAAAATAACAACATTTTACTGAACAAAATAATGTATATTTCCATGAAGTTCTTAATAAATGCCTGTGAGTATGCTTGTAGTATGTGCGTGTGTGTCTATGCGGACGCTTGTGTGTGAGTTTATAATGAATCATTATATAAATTTTAACATAAAATATATATCTAAATTGAATAGAAAATAAAAATAATGGCATTTCAACATTTTACATATGCAGAGAATTATATTCGCATACAGCTCTTAATAAACGTTGTCCATACTCAGAATTGATTCGCGATACTTTATATTTGGCCCACGTCGCAGAAAAATAATGATGCACGGCCTCCATAGCCTGTTCACTGTAAAAGCCGAGGCCATTTCCGTGTTTGGTACAAAATCTTCCACATGAAAGAAAACCGTGTGAACTTTTGGAGTGACTGGAATAACTAAAGATAAATATGATGCTTTGAATTCATTGATGTATTCAATGAATTTTGGATCCAGCCTGATTGAGAAAGATGCTTTGACAACTTCATTGAACTTCTGGAAAGCATCAACGTATTTTAAACAACCCATGCTACAGTCTGAACGCAACAAATCGAGTTTCTGTAGCAAAATGCGGCAACTATTTACTTTGAACGAATTCATTTATGCTTTCCAGAAGTTCAATGAAGTTGTCAAAGCATCTTTCTCAGCCAGGCTGGATCCAAAATTCATTGAATACATCAATGAATTCAAAGCATCATATTTATATTCGGATATTCCAGTCACTCTAAAAGTTCACGCGGTTTTCATTCATGTGGAAGAATTTTGTACCAAACACGGAAATGGCCTCGCCTTTTACGAGTACAGTGAACAGGCTATGGAGGCCGAGCATCATGATTTTTCTGCAACGTGGGCCTAATATAAAGTATCGAGAATCAATTCTGAGTATGGACAACGTTTATTAAGAGCTGTATGCGAATATAATTCTCTGCATATGTAAAATGTTAAAATGCCATTATTTTTATTTTCTATTCAATTTAGATATAAATTGTATGTTAAAATTTATACAATGAATTATTATAAACTCACACACGAGCGTACACACACGCACATACTGCGCGCACAGTCACAGACATTTATTAAGAGCTTCATGCAAATATAATCATTATTTTGTTCAATAAAATGTTGTTATTTTTGTTTTTCTAATTATATTTGATCACAAAATACGTCAGAACTATGAAACTCAATGTCTGATTTCAGTTTTTGCTGCATTACAATCCTAACATATTCCCGAAGCATAATTCGAAAGAAAATTTGAAGGGCAAGCACTTTGAGGTCAAATCCGATCGAGGAACACCGTGTTAGGCATACAAGTTGCGTTAGACACACAAGGTTCCAGAAATTGAGTTTGGCGTTGGACCCACCGAATTTCCCAACTATTTATTTATTTTTTTTCTCTCATCTAATCTATACTTTTACTGATGGACTGACTATAGGATATTAAGTTTGTTTGAGATGTGAGCGTAGCAACGTGGCCCATGTGATTTTTCTTCAATCCGTGTGTCTAAGATAACTCATGTGTCTAACGTAACCGACGCCCTCTGCTCACTTTCTCTTGCCGTGTGTCTAAGATGCATCCCCCAAAAACCTGAGGTTCTAGTATTGGCACCAGATATACGCTTTTCAGTAATTTCTGTGTTCGAATCTTATGAATAGTCAGGGCCCGAATTCGGGGGAAATTTGAAGAAAAATGAACTATTTAGACGAAAACCACTAAAATATGCATTTATTCTGAAAACCGCGGTTTTATGCATTTCTATGCTCGATAAATTTAAACTCTGTTGGTTCCAGAGTGGTGAAATTACCAACAAAAGGCTTCTTCCAATGTTTACTATTCAGGAAAAAAAATCAAATATGCTCGAATCCGAGCCCTAATTATGTCTATAACATAAGCCCACACCGCGTGGGCTTGTGTCTTGCAGGTCGGCTCCTCTATCCCTTTATAATATGGCTAGGGATTCTTAGGTTTTTACCTATCTTTTCCTAGGTCCAATAATTCAAACATTCGCCGTAAATAAAGATTTATTGATAAAAATAACATATCTCATTTTTATAGGTATATATACAAGTTTTACACGTTATAAATAAATATACATTGACTGTTATGGATAAAAATATGGATAAGTAATGCTTAAAATAGCCTAACAAAGCAGCTTACAAGGGCACGGCACTGAGCACAGGTGATGGGCTTCAGGATATTACTGTTCTCATATGTGGACCTTGTTTTGAGTAAAGTGTCTACACATGATCTGCAGAGTTGCCTATGGCCACATGGGCTCGCGAATCGCGTGACCGCGTGAGTGAGGCAGAAGACACAGGTGGGCTCCGATTCTGTCGCCAGGTTGACCCCTTCGTTGTCCCCTAAGCTGGAGATGGCTTCCAATTGTGTGTCAGTGAAACTAGGATCCACTTTCAAACCCTCGGGAACAATGTGTGGCCGGCTGAACCAATTACCTGAAATAATCGTATCAAACACATCATTGGAAAGGAAAGTGAAATGCTTCTGTGACAACAGATAGAAGGTTTTATGTCGGCATACATGGGTGTGCCAAGATTCAGCAGCTTGATCGTATGACAGTTATGTTGAAGAAAAATTAACTTCACCTCTAAAAAGAAGAAAGATTAAGATGCTTACCAGGGGGAGTGTGGAAATCATCATCCGCGTCTTCGATCCCTTCATCAAAAATGTCCTCGTTCCAATCTTCTTCGAACTCCTCATCAACAAAATTGCTGACGCCCTCGAGATGGAAGAATCTGACAGAATAGTTCAAGAACCTTTGAACAGTGATAGTTCCCCTGGCCAAATCCCGAAGTCTGCTGGTGATTGTCCTTTCGTGGAACGCCCATTTGCGGTTTCGTCCAAAGGAGACACCGGCTCCGTCCGCGACTCGCTGCTGGTCTCTTATGGCGGTCGATGCCATACTCATCAGAGCGTCTGTAATCAACCACGCATAATAAAGGATGATTTTTCAAACTTTATATTTTTTGGTTAGTATCTCAAAAATGAAAAAAAAAAAAAAAAAAAGTGCGCGCAACAGCACAACCATGCGCAACCAACATCAACTTTGTGTTTTCAAATAGGGGGATCCTATAATAATAATAGTAAGTAATAGTAATAATAGTAATAGCGAATAATAATAAGTAAGTAGTATGAAAAAATCATCAAAATGAATACCTTTAAATCTTAGTTATCGGGATAGTTACTGGTGTGGTGAATACATAAAAATTTGTAGTTAATTCAGGGCTTTCGAACGAGTGGTGAACGATTTTTGTGGTACGGAAAATGAGGAAGTTACTTTTCCTTAGCAACGACAGGTTGTAAGCGAAAATCATCAGAAATTTTGTTAATCGCTGTTTCATAACGATTTTTCATATCGCATTTTTATAACGCTTTTCGAGTTTGTGTGCCATAGCAAAGACAAAATGTCAATTATGACGTTTTTAACAACTTATTGATAAAACGTGAACTTTTTTTTATGATAAACAATGCTGCATGCAAATGTATTATACTAAAACCTTATGGTTTTCCTTACCAATAAACTGCCAGATACCCGGGTGGCTTTTCCCTAAACATCTGAGGAGTTGGGCGTGGTACGACTCCTGGTTATTGTTCGTCCTCACGTTTGACCCATTTACAGTAAAATTTTGAGGACGTATTTCGTCCATCCACTGAGTCCGGAAATATCTGCAAGAGATGGTTTACATAAAAACAAATTGGCTAAGGGAGATAATTTATACTAGAGAAAGATATTATTTATAGTTATAAGTGGTACTGCTCATAATACATGTGCTGCTTACTGCATGACGGGCTCCAACATCTCGGTTAAACCAGTTGAGTCAATGGTCCTCTTCACGTGCGCGAACCCATTTTCCATGTCATCGGCTGGCAGCAACGCTAACGCGATCAGCATTTTTATCACGTTACCAAAAGCTCGGTTTTCCTTGAGAGCCCTCTTCAGCCCATGAGTAGACACGTACTTGATAATAGCCTGAAACCCGTAAAATATTTATAATTTATACGTATTAACCTATTTACAAATAAAATAAATTAGGTAGGTACCTAACCCCTAAGCAGTTAGTTATTGTAAATTCAATACATGGGGTCGATCACAAATTAAAGTTAATTGTGTGTTACTAATATAACAATCATGAACCTACTTGAGCAAAATGAAACCAGCAGCCCTTGAGGGTGATAGTTGGATAAACCTCCAGGATGGCCGCTCTCAGTGAAGCTTCAAAATCTGACATCACAGCAGAAGGGGTTAACTCGAGCTCGGTTTTCAATAGGTGGAGAACTGCCTTGTACGAAGCTTTTTCCTTTGATTCCATGATTACGTACACCACTGGGTACGCCTGGAAAGAAAAGACAGAAAACACATAAAATCATACCCACTTTTACGGACATTATTTACTTAATATAGGTAAGTATCATCTGCAAGTAGTATTATATAAGGTGTAGCATAATATAAGGTGTATACTACAGATAACGTGTATGAATAACATTTTGTGGGCACCTTATCGCCGTCGTTAGCCATTATAGTGATGAGCTGACGTGCCGATGGGTAACTCGGGACCGTCTTGAATGTGCCATCAATGTGCCAAATTGCGGAGGCACGTAGAACAGGCAACAATTGCTTGGTGACGAATATGCAGCTCACTTTTCCGTTCGCCTCCACAATGCCATGATAAAATGACTGACCATCCACCATGCCAAAACGAGGCATTACGGCCCTAACGGCTGAATCCAACCCTGTCAGCGATGTGGGTACAGCTGGAAGTTGTTTCCTTCTAACGTTTCTCATTGTGTAGTAAAATTTTGTCCACTCCAGCTTACTCGCTACATCTGGTGGAACCCTAAAAGTACAAACACATGCACACAAATGTATATAGATATGTAGGTTCAACTGTAATATATTTTGAATAATTTGAATTGTTTATTGTTTAATTATATAATTATTATTTCATTTTTAGTAAATTTTTAGATGTAATAATTACGTAGATTGCAAACCATACTCACTTGGCACACTCTTTCTTGAATATATCGTGCATGTCCCTGCTTACTATAGGCTTCCCTCTAATAATGGAAGAAGACGCTTTACAAAGACGGATTAGAAAGGACCCACTCGGAGTTCATTGCCCTGAGCAGTCATTCGGACAGTTTTCGAAGTCGAAACGGGGACTTTCCATTCTGCCGGAATATTTTCGGACAGTTCTGCAGCTTTCTGTTTTCCGGCAGTTTCCTGGCCCTACTTTCGGAGACATTTACGTGAACTCCTTGAACTCCCCGAATCGGTTTTGGGGCAGAAATTCGGACAGTTTCCTGGTCTGGCAGTTTCCAAGTTCCCGATTTTTCTCGCTACCTTCCGTGACAAAAACAGTGTCGGCAGCGCCAGGATCCATCATCGATCATCTATTATAATAACTAAACTAAACTTGTTGTTTTGCGACTGTGGGCCTTATAACTTTGAGATTGGAGGGGAAGGAATCCCCGAACCTTGGCTCACTGGCCGGCCTCACACCGGTAGGAATCGCCATCTCCCTCGGGTCGCAAGGTCCAACTTTCGCTTTGACGGGAAGGAATCGCCGGTTCCCCCGGGTCGCAAGGTCCAACTTCCGCTTTGACGGGAAGGAATCGCCGGTTCCCCACTTCCAGTATGAAATTCGAAACGCCTGACATATTTTCCCACACTTGACCAAATTAATTCATAACTTAACAAATAAATGATCACGAAAATCAGACCAGAATAGTTAAAATATCATGATTCATTACTATTACCCCCTCCATTAACCCCCTTCCAAAATGTAATTTGAAACTCCTAATATACCTTCCGAAACTAGACCGAATTCAAAGTTGAAGAAAAAAGAAGAAGAAGAAGAAGAAGGAAAAAAAAAAAAACATGAAAATCGGACGTGAATTGTTAAAACATCATGATATATCAGTATTACCCCCTCCATTCACCCTCTGCGATGATGAAATTTGAAATCTGTGACATATGTTGGGATGTCAATCCCGACTCCAGTATCATTTCATTGATACTTTGGTGTATAGTAACTGTCAAGGTTTCAGTTTGTGTTTACCACAAAAACTCAATCTCTCAGTTCGTGAAATATTTTCATATGAAATACATCGTTGTATTACCAAAACTAAAATCAAAGATCGTATTCTCTTTTATCCACCTTTAACATTATAAGAGGTTATGGCTCAGTAACACTTAGGTACAACCACTGCTCGCGAGTACAGAATATAATTTGTCAATGACGGAAATTATAACTTCAAAAGTCGCCCCACTGGGTCGTGAAAATTTCGACACCTGGCGCATCCATATTGAAGCGCTATTGACGAGGGCCGACCTGTGGGAGTATGTTGATGGATCCAAGGTAAAACCAGAAGAACCACCCGAAGCAAAACGGGAATAGGAAATCTGCGACAAGAAAGCCAGGTCAGAGCTAATTCTAGCAATCAAAACTACTGAATTAAATCAAATTAAAAATTGTGGTACATCAAAAGAAGTGTGGGAAAAACTTCACTCAATATATGCCTCAAAAGGACCTGCTCGTACAGCTAGCTTATTAAAACAGCTTACACAGTGTAGAATGAAAGGTGGAGATGACGTTAGGGAATTCATTAACAATTTCTTTGATGTCGTTGATAAACTTCATGAACTAGATATAGACATTAATGAAAAACTTCTTTCAACCTTATTACTCAACAGCTTGCCAGAAGAATTTGACAATTTCAGATGTGCTATTGAGAGCAGAGATGAACTACCTAAACCTGAGCTTCTGCGAATCAAGTTAATCGAAGAAAGTGACTCAAGGATCGAAAAAACACAGGAAAGTGACAACGCTCTCATGACTAAAAACAAATTTAAGCAACCGAAATTTCAAAAACCTCGTAAGAAATGTACAATATGCAAAAAGTTAGGCCACTTGGTAGCTGATTGTTGGTCATTACAAAAACAACAAAAATCCAATACTGTAGCATTAAACACAATCCTGTCGGCTAGTGAAAAAAAGTCAAAAGGGGGAGATTGGTGTCTCGACAGCGGATGCACTAGTCATATGGTGAAATCCAAGAGCGAATTAGTTGACATAGAACACATCTCATCCCAGGACGTAACACTTGCCAACACTTCTAAAACACCAGCAGTAGCCAAAGGCAAAGCATGCATAGGAGTAAATAATGGTGGAGAAATTACAAATATCACCATGAGCGGAGTACTATGCGTTCCTGAACTAAATACAAACCTCATGAGTGTTGCAAAAATAACCAATCGCAATTTAAAAGTAATTTTCTCTAAAAACAAAGCCGAAGTTGCCGATAAAACAGGAAAAGTTTCGTTTGTAGCAAAAAGAGTAGGGAATTTGTATTTCGTTAAACAAAAAGGTGGTGGAGAAACTGCCAAATGTGTAACTACTCAATCCAAAATAGAAAAAATGCACAAACGATTCGGCCACTTAAACGAAACAGACATGAAAGCTTTAAGCGAAAACAAAAATATCATTGGATTTGAAAAAGTAACTGGTGCTTTACTCCCGTGTGAAACCTGTCTCAAAGGAAAACTTTGTCGCCTTCCGTTTCCTACTAACCCTACGGATCGTACGACTGAACCATTAGAGATTGTTCATTCGGATGTTTGTGGTCCGATGAGGAAAATGTCTATTGGAGGTGCTCGATATTTCATAACATTTACCGATGATTACACCAGGTGGACAACAGTAAAATTCCTGAAAACAAAGGGCGAAGCCTTCAAAGCTTTTAAGGAATTTAAAACGTGGGCGGAAAATATCACAGGGAGGAAAATCAAACACCTACAAAGCGACAATGGGGGTGAGTATACGTCCAATGAATTCACAAAATTTTTGAAAGAGGCTGGGATCCAAAGACGGTTGAGCTGTCCTGATACGCCACAACAGAATGGCCTAGCTGAGCGTATGAACCGAACATATTTGGATATGGCGAGATGTATGCTTATTGAATCGAAACTTCCTGAAACATTCTGGGCAGAAGCAATCTCTACAGCGAACCATATCCGAAACAGATGCCCAACAAGAGCACTGAATGGAAACATTCCGTATGCCAAATGGTTCAACAGGAGAGCGACGGTTGTCTACTTTCGGACGTTCGGATGTCAAGCCTACGCTCTGAACAAAAGACCAAAAGGAAAATTCCAAGCTCGCAGCAAACCAGGAATTTTCGTTGGATACTCGGAAGAGAGCAAAGCCTACAGGGTGTGGATTCCGGAAGAAAAGAAAGTAACCCGTGATGTGAAATTCATTGAAGATGGCCCGAAACGTGAAAATTCTGAAAAGAAAGATACCGATCATGAGACTCTGGAATATGTGCTGATCAGGAGCCAAAATTGTGAGGAGGTCCCTACTGATAATGCTAGAGGCATTCCTCCAACTCCTAATAGTTCTTCCAATGAACACGGAGAAGATCTGCCACTTCAAGAGCCCATACCAGGTCGAGAACCTCATGAAAACCCAAATTCACCTGCAAATCAAATCTCGGATGAAGATTCATCCACGCCTAAGGTTCTAATGAAAAGAGGTTCGGGAAGACCAAGATTGGTGCAGGAGCCGAAGGGGAGACCGCAAAAGGTATATAATATGGTGCCAGTTGCAGAGAATTACCCATCTCCTTCAATCATTTCCTCAGAAGACTCCATTGAAGAAATGGCTAGATTGGTGGAAGACATCGCCCTCATTACTGGCAGCCCAGACGGTGGGGACATAAAGTCCAATGAGCGGAGAGACGCCATTAACGAGGAATTTGCGTCAATGTTGAGGAATAAAACCTGGGTACTGACTGACCGTCCGTCGGACCGGCAAGCCATCACAAGTCGTCTAGTACTTAGCACTAAGTACAAAGCTGATGGGTCTATTGACCGTCGGAAAGCCAGATTGGTAGCCAGAGGTTTCAAACAAAGACCAGGACTGGACTACAGTGAGGCTCACTGTCACTGATGCCTGCAGGCTGACTGACGAAAATTGTTCCCAGGGAGAAGCATCATTTTTGCAAAAGCTTCATGAGTGTGACGTCTCTACGGGAAGACCGCAAGAAGTCGTGATCGAGAGGGGGTGTTGGGATGTCAATCCCGACCCCAGTATCATTTCATTGATACTTTGGTTTATAGTAACTGTCAAGGTTTCAGTTTGTGTTTACCACAAAAACTCAATCTCTCAGTTCGTGAAATATTTTCATATGAAATACATCGTTGTATTACCAAAACTAAAATCAAAGATCGTATTCTCTTTTATCCACCTTTAACATTATAAGAACATACGTTCCAAAATTATTGCGAATTCTTAAAAAAACGATACAAGAATCACAAAAATCGGTCGAGATTTTTAGGTTGGGCAGCGCATGAAAGAATCAATAATTATCCCCCCACCAAGACACCAAATCTGAAATTCCCAAGCTTCGTAGCACAACTGCTCTGTAAATGGAACCAAACCAAATAAGAATCACAAAAATCAGTTGAGAATTGTTGTCTGGGTGGCGTCAACAAAATTTGTCGGAGAAACCAAGTTTTTTTTTTGCTTTACCCCCTACTCCTCTTCCATCACGGAATTCAAAATTTCCGGGGTTTGTTGCACAACAAAACTAAAATTGGAATTGTATGCGGTAATTAATTTTTTTATTTTTTTCTCATACTTGGGTTGGACCCTGTGCGCACGCGAAAACGTCAATTTCTCATAACGTCGATTTCTCATCACTGGTTGGTCCGATTTTGTTCAAACTCTGTTGGTAATTGAATGTATGTTCTATAAAAATGTCCTTTAAATTATATCGCGATTAGTACAGTAATAATCATTGAGCAAGACGAAACTAAAATTGTTTGACACAGACACAACTTCGAAACTAATGGACTGATTTATTGAAATTTTCAAGGTAAGTGCGGTCTAGCTCCTACACTTTCCCCTATAATTGCCGAAAATGATTTACAACGAGTTTTTTGCCATGCTGGTTAACAATTTCTTTAGCTTCCTCAGTACCGAACGTAGGGAAGCTTTGTGTCCGTGATTGAAGTCGAAAAAATTTTGGTCCTCCAAAATCTCAGCTGAAGCCTCAAAACCCCAATAAAAAACAAAAAGACATTAATCCCTCAGATTGACACATGAAAAACTCCTTGTCTAATGGAACGATTTTAATGAAATTTCCAGGGATTGTGCGGGATAGCTTCTAGATGCGATTGGTTGAGTAATAACCATTGCGCATGCGTGATACTAATGTCGATTGACACAGGCATAACTCTGATTCTGAAGGACCGATTTTTATGATATTTCCAGAAATTGTGCGATGTAGCTTCTAGGCGCAAACTTTAATTCATTATAACGTCGATTTCTTATCATCTATTGGCCCGATTTCTTTCAAACATGGGAAGTAGATGGGTATGTGTTCCAGGAAAAATTCCCATGAACTATATCGCGATTGGTGGAGAAATCGTTATTGATTTCCAAACGAAAGGATGACTTTAGCAGATAAAAATGATAAAATCAATAATAACAAAATTTCCGAAAGTGAAACACTAATTAATTATTAATATAAGAATATTTTCTAAACAGAGCACGCAGGTTAAGATTCAACACGAGAATGTAATTTCTGAACAATTAAACATATTGTTGTCAACATGTAAATAAACCATATTGTCAACAATAATAACAGGACGGGATTGTTTTGGAGTAGGTACTAATTCGCATTTTCACAATTATAATGTCAATCACTTATCATCTATTGGTCCGATTTCGTTCAAACTCGGAGAGTAGATGGGTATATGTTCCAGGAAAATTTCCTATGAACTATATCGCGATACGTGGAGTAATAATTATAGCGCATGCGCTAAACTAAAATTGATTGACACAGACAAAACTATAGGTACCAGGTTTCAGTCCGATTCTGATGAAATTTGCAGGTTTCGTGCGGGTTACCTCCTTTACGGTCCCCTATAAATTTCATTGCCGTCGTATCAACAGTACCCTGTGCGCATGCGAAAACGTCAATTTCTCATAACGCTTGCCTCCACGTCCAAAGGGGGGGGGGGGGGGGGAGAATTTGCGCATGAGCACTATTGGTCCGATTTCTTTCAAACATGGGAAGTAGATGGGTATGTGTTCCAGGAAAAATTCCCATGAACTATATCGCGATTGGTGGAGAAATCGTTATTGATTTCCAAACGAAAGGATGACTTTAGCAGATAAAAATGATAAAATCAATAATAACAAAATTTCCGAAAGTGAAACGCTAATTAATTATTAATATAAGAATATTTTCTAAACAGAGCACGCAGGTTAAGATTCAACACGAGAATGTAATTTCTGAACAATTAAACATATTGTTGTCAACATGTAAATAAACCATATTGTCAACAATAATAACAGGACGGGATTGTTTTGGAGTAGGTACTAATTCGCATTTTCACAATTATAATGTCAATCACTTATCATCTATTGGTCCGATTTCGTTCAAACTCGGAGAGTAGATGGGTATATGTTCCAGGAAAATTTCCTATGAACTATATCGCGATACGTGGAGTAATAATTATAGCGCATGCGCTAAACTAAAATTGATTGACACAGACAAAACTATAGGTACCAGGTTTCAGTCCGATTCTGATGAAATTCGCAGGTTTCGTGCGGGTTACCTCCTTTACGGTCCCCTATAAATTTCATTGCCGTCGTATCAACAGTACCCTGTGCGCATGCGAAAACGTCAATTTCTCATAACGCTTGCCTCCACGTCCAAAGGGGGGGGGGGGGGGGGGGGGGAGAATTTGCGCATGAGCACTGCCAACCCTTAAAATTGGGCCATTGTAATTATTCTTAACTAACTAGACCCCAAGCCGACAATGCCTGAGTTATCATTGAAATATAATTAAAACTATAGAAATGATGGTTTTTACATTGTTCATTGATTGTGGGTAACTGTTTTACGTGGATGTGTTTGTGCATACAAATTTTGATCCGGTGGCAATGAAGTACATGGGCCTGATCCACCCTCTCCTGGAAAATTTCGTCTAATTGGAACGTACTTAAATTATTGCCGGTTTTTCCGAAAGGGCTGTGTTAGAGACGCTTTCCGAGCCCCTACAGAGGGTCTGATGCGATCATCAAGTTCTTGGATAGGTATATCCTCGATTCCCTGAATACTTTTGCACTAACAGGCATCTCACCAACATATTATGATAATGAGAAGCAGTTATAAAGTTCCATCTAGCGTTGGGCAATTGGGTACCAGCTCGATTCACCTCCTGTTCCCACCGAGCTTCCCACCCTCGCAGGTCATGATGAGACCTGACACACGCGGCGCGGTGCTCCTTGGAGGGGGAGCCACCAGGAGACCCCGTAGCAGTGAAAGTGATTCACCGAGCAGTCATCAGTTCATGTCGCAGCAGCGTTGTGTCAGTTCGTTGTGAGTTGCCGCCGTCAGTTGGCCCGCGATATCAGACGCGACGTCTGCGACTCGACTCAAAAATACCTACCAACTCTTTTGACGTTAGTCCGCAGCGATTTCCAGAGATCTTCCCTACAAGAGGTAAACCCTCCGTTCAAACCTTGTTCTGCTCTGTGAACTTTGGCCCTTGTTTACCAAGCACTAATTATTTATGTTCTTAAACCTGTTCTTGCTGTTAGTAGCTGGGAGGAAAGATAGGTAGGCACCTAATATACTTTTCATTCATTCAATCTCATAACAAATAATTTCTAAACAAACTAATAACAAGGTAGTGTTAAGTGGGAAGCATCCTATGTATATTTAGAATATACCTATAAAGTATTCTAATCAGGTACCTGAATAAAAATTGCTTGGTTTTAGACATGGCTTTCTACAGAAGAAGAGTTCTGCTCTTGTGATAAGTTTAACAATCAATATTCAACAACAATCATCAAATTTTATGTCGGCAGATCAAAATATGGGAGATCTCACCTTTTTTTTTTTTTTTTGGAATATTCTTAATAATTGCACGTAATAATTAACAAATTGGTAGGAAAACCCAAACTCACCCCCCAACACCATCACTTGATACAAAAGCTTTCGGTATAAAATGCGTATTTATGTATGTAAGCGAAATTGTGATATAGAGATAGACCTGTTTCATTGACACCTAAATGTTTAAATTTAGGATAAGTTGTTTCTTATGATAGGCCAAGTGGTCGGGTAATAAGTGGTACCTGGTAACTTTGCAAAATAAGAGATAATGTAAAAAAAGTAAGCTACTTACAAGTTGTGCGAATTAAATGTGAAATGTTTCAAAAGCTAGTATTTTGCTACGGAACCAATAACAATAAGTAGTGAAGGGCTCTGACCGTCAGGTTGTCCGAAGACAGCTGACGGTAAATGATCATCCTAGGACCAAACCAACTGCATTTTACAAAACTAGGTCTATATATATATATATATATATATATATATTATAGAATAGAATATATATATAGAATATATATATATATATATATTGCATAGAATCACTACTATTATTTTACAAAACCTTATTAATCGTATTATATATTTATTTAATATTGAATACAAATAATGTTTGTTGTCATCCATGGATTGCAGTTCTATTCTGTCGCTGTTCAACAAACTTTGAGTAATTTGGTACCTACGGTAATGATATTTTCCTACATTGGGCATAATAATGGTTTTTTCAATACTTTTCTCATATGAGAATATGCAAAACCAACTTTATCTTCAACAGGAACCGACATTATTTTCAATAGGATGTTCTTTTTTCTACATTTGGAATTTTTGTACTTTTTTCCCTTTTCATGCCGTAAAAGTTGAAAAAATATAAAATATCGAACAAGATTATAATATACCTAATTCTTGAAGAGTGAACGACAAAATATCGTAACATAGAATAATTACAGGCTAAATGGATGGATGAGCATCATAACTCAAACTGGATAATCGATTGAGAGATTTTGTGGCTAGAGCAAATTACACACGCACCAATTTATTTATTTTAATAGAGGGAAAATCCCAGTTACAATTCTATAGGGTGTCACAGTGTAGTTTTCGTTATAATATACAATATCTTCGTAATCACTTAGGTGCCTACTAAATTTATTTTTAAAAATTAGGTACTGTCGAGAAAAAATTAAACTTGTGACGAATTACTCAAAAAGATCGTCTTTCTAAATATCACCAAAGCCGATTGTATGCTGCCCTCCTAATTGTGGGTGGCGTTGTATTAAACAAATACTTTGTTTTACAAAATGGGACGGCAAAAGTTTCATTTCCTCAGGTGTCTCTGACAGGAAGCCGGAATTCCAACACATCGAGAAATGCAGCTGCATCGAAGGACGTTGTTGCCTTATGTTTTTCTTCTATAGTTTCCTATCCTAAAAGCTTCAATAAATCATGTATCTTTATGATGTTCTTAAAATAAACTCCTTGGCCAGCAAAACAGAACCCAGGTTGAACTTATCGGAGGAATCTTTGTTCTGTTTAGTGTTATTGCCAATGAATTAATTCTAATAAATTTTATAGGAGCTGATTCAGAAAACTCTGAATCAATTCAAATGGATTCAGATGAAACTTTCTCAATGAACCAATCTACACAATCCCTTCAAATGTGTGTGAAATCGGACGATTGGCTCGTGGGTTAAGTTTTGGTTTTGTTACTGATGGTGAGAGAAAGAGAAAGAAAATATATTTTGCTACCCGACCACAATCAGTTCAGACACTGATATCTACAGAGAAATTGGCTAAGGGCGAAATAGTTTCGCAGTTTTGCCACTAACTGCGAATTTTACTTTTTCCGCAAGAGCATACGCTTCTGTTGGTTCAATGGCAATGAAATGAATAGGAGATCGTCCATGAGTTGATCCGTTCATACCCCGAAAATATCATCAGAATCGGACTCTAATTTAGAATGATTTTGCCAAGAAATAGAAGAATTCGGAACATACCATCAGACCAAAAGACAGACTGGGAACCAAAATTCTTAACCCCTTGCACAAATACAACAGTTCTAGACCAGTGATTCTAGACGTAGCTCGCATCTTCAGTAGAGTAGAACGTCTATTAGTGTCCATGTACCCTGATAAAATAGTTTAAAATATGACATTCTTTACATAATTAGGCAGCGACATACCGGAACATATTAACCTCTTTTGCTATATGCCATAAATTATGATTGAGCTAAACATGGATTTCATATTTTGAGGTGAGTACACAATTACAGGTCCACACATATCCCAAGTGGACGCTTGCTTTTGACCATCAGGACTTTCTCCGATTCTTGTGGTTGTGGTTTTCACGGTTGAGAAATGGTCGTTCTCTTTTCTTTTTTCATCTTTTTTTAGGTAGGTATTCGTTACGGGATTATATAGGTACCTACGTTCGTACCTAGTTCTAAGACACACTTCACCAGTCACAGCGAAGTAAATAAGAAAACATCGGATGATATCACTGCGGGATGGTAGGAGTAGGAGAACGACGCGACGGTCACGCAAAGTCGCATTTGAGTTTCATACCATGAACCATAAGTATTGAAATGGTAAATCATACGGAGGTCGGAACGTTGATTTTACACGGGTACTATTTATGATAATCTAAACCTGAAAAAAGTTCGTCATGTGGCATGAGCGAATTTTCGTAAATTATCGTATTAAATTATGTTACATTGTGATGAAATTTTAGAACATTGAGTGCTAGTGCTTGCTAGAGTACTAGTTTAATGAGAGTAGTAGTACTAGTTTGATGAGTGTTTTGAGTTGCTGGGGTAGGGTAACTGTTGGTGTTTTTATCTCTCGCCTGCCTGCAAGAACTGGTGAGGCGGGCTGATGGCTTGGAAGATGAGGTCACGGCCTATGTGCAGAGGATCTTCCCACAGGTTGGGGAAGCGACTTTGGTAGGACATCAGGGAGGGGTTCGTCCTACATTGGTGCCTCGTGGAGGCCGCAGAGCAGCCAAACACGCAAGAAGGCGGTAATATCTGCGGGTCCATTAGCTCTGGAGGAAGCATTCGGCTCGTGTTGCTGCGGAAGTACTCGAGGGAGCTGGGGATGAAGAAGTTTTACCCCTTCTCCAGGGGTTTGTGGATTTTCGGGAGCCACTCTTGAGTGCTCCCAGCCACAATCCTGGCGAGCCCGTGGTGCCCCCAGCTTCCACCAGGGATTCCTTAGACAGAATTATGTGCACACCGGTGCTGCATGACGAGGCACATAAGTGCCGTGTCAAAAACTCCTCATCTACTGGACCTGATGGTATTTTTGCCCAATGCTGGAATAAAGCCCCAACGAATGTCAAGCTGCTCATCCTCAACCTGTTACTTCTGTTGGGAAGACCTCCAAAAGCGTTGACCCGTGCTTGGACTATCTTCATCCCAAAGAAAGGAGCAAGTGGGCCTAGAGGCTACCACCTGATTTCAATATCATCGGTTGTTTTCTGCCACTTTTAAAAGATTCTGGCATCTCGCTTCCAGCGAGCATTTCGGTGACGTCCAGCGAGCATTTCGGCCGGCGGATGGCACAGCAGAGAATCTAACAGTTCTCCAAACCGTCATTTCACTGGCCCGTATTAAGAAACGACAGCTCCATCTTGCCACTCTGGACATCACTAAGGCCTTTGACACTGTAAGCCATTTTGCCCTGACCCATTGTCTTTGTGGTGTCAGGGCACCTGCTTGTTTAATTGACTATGTTGCCTGTCTGTACCATGAGGCGTGATGGTCCTCGAGGCATGAGGCGAGATGTCAGGGGATTTTGTCATTGGGTACGCCAGGGGGATCCTCTGTCGCCATTCCTCTTCATCCTGGTCGTGGAAACGGCATTGGGTAAGCTGCCAGCTGAAGTAGGGTTTGATCTCGTCCCTGGGGTGCGAGTAGCTGCCTTGGCTTTTGCTGATGATGTCATCATACTCGCTAAAACCCACGAGGGCTTGCAGATCGCCCTCAATGTCTTTGCTGAGCAGCTAGCCAGGTGTGGTCTGGTGGTAAACCCAGATAAGAAGTGTTGGTCAGTCTCCTTGGTCCTGTTGGGTCGGGTGAAGGTGGTGGATGAGGAGTGTTTTGTCATAGGACAGTCACCCATCCCCACCCGATCCGTGCTGCAAGTTTGACGGTACCTACCTCAGAGTTGACTTCAGCCGTGTCGCCACCATTGCCACGAGCCGTGTGGACCTTGTTGGAGCTTTATCTCGTGTCACCAAGGCTCCATTGAAGCCACAGCAGAAGTTGTGCCTCCTTCGCACGTACTTACTGCCAAAGCTAACCTATGGGTTAGTCTATGGTAGGCTTACTGCTGGGAGGCTGCTTGAGTTGGGTTGAGAAGTTCGCTCTGCTCTGCACTCTTGGCTAGGCTTCCCGCCTGGTGTCCCAAGTACCTATATTCATGCACCAGTCAAGGCCAGTGGGCTCTGAGAGCCCCAAAGAGCCCCACTGGATAATTTGACAATTGACAATCTGGAGATGAAGCATTGATAATTCTTTCTTTTTTACCGGTTAAAAATTAATCCTAAAACATTCTTCATTAAGCTTTGACAAACAATCAAAATTGGCAAAAAAAAGAATATATATATATATTTTTTTTTCAAGACTAAATTGAATTTACTAGGTGCAGCAATAACGTTGCTGAATCATTTCCGCTTCCATATCACTTTTACGGGGAGATATGTGGGATGAACTACGTTAATACGAGGAATTGTTATTTTTCAAAATCGTGTGTTTGAGCTGGCGGCATGGTTTTAAGATGGTATTTATCGAGAATCAGCTTGATTAAAAAATGAATTAATTAATTTAAAAAAATAAATCGAAAAACGCTGATTTTGAAACTATAGTAAAAAATTGAAATTGGCTTAAATAAATTAGAGATATTTAGATTTTCCAGAATTGAAACGGGTTTTCTGGTACATTCTTTTAAAACATCTAATCTCGAAAACGGATTGCAATTTCATAAATTGCGCTCAGCAGTTTCGTAATCCATTTTGGCCTAATCATACCCAACAAATTTTTAACACTTATCTGATTTCAATCCAACGTAATTCGTAGGTCCAATACGCAAAACCACTGAATATTTCATTAAAATCATACTGTAAGGAGGTCTAGAATCGCCCGATGAACTAGCGCACAGAAAACCAAGCAATTAAAATTATTCATCAGCCTAAAAAGTAAAATGAGAGTTGAAATTCCGATTTCAGAGTTTTTTCCTCCTTCCAAAGGTGATCACAATACTTCTACTACCTTGGCAGACTCGAATGAAGAAGAAGAAGAAAAAAATTAAAAGTGCCAAGTTGGGAGTGGCACATAGCTTCCTCGTATACGTCACAGGAATGTATAGATCATTGAAATGTTTTAAATAATCTTAAAAGAACTACCATGCATAGTCAGCTATGGCGATTGGCGGGGGTCTGCCTTAGTGGGTTCCTATGGCTGGGGGAAATGGTAAATTAAGATGTTACGTTTGAGCATGACCAAACTACTAATGGTTTGATCAGACGATCATGCTTCGGGAAAATGAAGCTAGATTAATTTTACGTTTGCACTTTCGCAGTGAAAACTATCAATTTTTGAGCAATGAAGTTGATAGGGTACTTTCCTCAACTTAACTCGCACATTCCCAAAACATTTCATCGACGTCCCCAAGCATTTCTTTATAATATGACATAAATTGTAGAAACTAAGCTTGTTACAAGGATTTATCGACATACTGGCAGACAGAAACGAAACCAAAGTAATCCAGAATGGTCTAAAACGTATAATACGAGTAGAAAATTTCATTTTGGCGATTTTGTTTTTCATCTCCCTTGAGTGAAAATAATGCTTCTGCAGCTTTGGTAGATGGGATATAGATACCATTTGTTCTTGGATCTTGGGGGAAATTGTGTTGTCCCTCATTACTTCAGATGTTTTAACTCCCAATCGTTCCACACACCCTCGCATAATGACAGGAGTTATGCGAACGAACAACGCACAGTTCAACAGTTGATCAAACAACCCAATTATACTCAAACATTTTGTGATGGAAATGAGGAGCTAGCCATTGTAAAAAGGTTAGGTACTTCGCCGTGGCTCCTATACGACCTCAGGGATGCACAAAACACTTTTGTTGAATTGAAACTTTTGGAAACCTCCCTATTTTGTTACTCCCCGACCAAATTTTCAATTAAGCAGATGGTATGGTGGTGCTGTTATTTTATTGGGCGGCCCAGCATATTCTAATTTTTGGGTATAGAACAAAGAACTCGTTTTCCTCAAGTTGTATGCTTTTTGAGTGGAAAGGAAATACTGCTGTTCCGGAAAAAATGGGTACAAACTACTCAAATTTGGACTATAAAAATTATTTTTCTCAGTCTAATTTGCAGTCGTTAATATTTTCTAAAGCGCAATTATTGAACCGGTTCGAAAACGACATCTCTTTGTTTTTGTTAATCAGGTTGTTCGTTTAGGTCTGAAGTTTTTGCTTTCGACATCTCATTTTTGAGGTACTTATTGACCTAAACCTTAAAAATATCGCGCCAGCCATTATAATAACTGTGAAGTTTGCGGCCATTTTTCTCAAGGAAATGCTTATTTAATTTTGTCTCATGCTTTAAAAAAAGGGGAAAAAAGTTATTTACATTCGATTCAGCGTTAAATTTTATTTTCAAAATCATGGATGCTAACACATGTTTTTGAGAAAAAACGCACATCAGCGTTGAACTAAAGACCGCGAAAACGCTCTCTATTTTTAAAAGCCTGGATGGCTGGAAAAATCATTAATATCGCTACCGTGTGCCTTATTGGTTTCAATTGACGTTATTAAGAAACAAATGAGTTATGTATCGACAGCCAATGCTCAAATTTCCAAAATCAACTTCAAGTGATGTGACACATTTTTTAGTCTTAAGCGAAATAAGAGTTTTCCAGCAACATTTTCATGCGTCTTGATATGATTGATCTAAGATTTTGGGCAGTTCAACGATTTTTTATATCGATTCTAAAGAGGAGCCATTAAATTACTCAGATGAAAATGAAATTACGCAATTACTCCAGATTGCTCCAATATGGATTTCAAACGAGACAATTTTGAGGTTGCTGCAGTTGCTTAATTTTTCACGAAAATTCGTTTAAATCGCCAATTCATTGAATAACACTCACAGCAACACATTGACATAATGAACCCCTCGTAGGGTTCCATGTGAAACGTTTATTGTACCCCAAACAATTACGTTACAAGGAACCCTGAATATACAGGTTGAAATTCTATATATACGCACCATTTGAATACAGAACTCACTCATTGTAATATACGAACATCCGTGGGAAGAAACAATTTTGGTTTCATTGGAAATATGGTACCTCATAACACAAACTGTGGTACGCAACAGAGAAGGAGAGTGAAATTTCGCGGGATTTCTGGGGCTAACCTGTCGTGCTATCTGTGGGATTATTGTTCCGCTCCTCCCACTTCAGTCCTTGTTAAACCCATCTAACATCAAATTTTGCAAATTTTTCATTTAAGTAATTAGCACTATGGATGTGGATGCACTAATTGTATTTCTTAAGGAAATATGTTCTCCCTGGGAACAACAATCCAAGTTGTACCACTAACGAAACATACAAGCATTCGTCGATAGCATTGAGGATGCAATGGAATGTCTCTTCCTCCTCCCGGAAATAGTTGAAGAAGTGTTGGGGAGAAGTACTCAAATCTTCGTTTAAACGGGACGACTCTTCCAATTGTTTCCTGTAACAAAATATGAAAATAATAAAATTAAAAAAAATAATAATAAAAAAAAAATAAATAAATTCCATTAATCCACCCTGCTTTCCTGTTTGCTGATCTTCTTCTCAGCCGTTCTGGGGATTCAACCAAATACACACTGACCGTGGGAGGGGCATTATTTTATGTAACACAATGGTAAAACACTGAAAAGTTCCAGTCATGCAGCATGATCATATGAGCGAATCTAGGTAAATTATCGCATTGATGAAACCTAGTTCTGAAATTTGAACACTTCAATGCAAAAAAATTTTCAACTACCAACTTTATGGCAAATAAACTCATTTTAAATGACATTCTCTGATTTAAAATAGACTTTCGATTTATATATTTTTTTTTGTTGCAGTTTTTATCAATATTTCACCTAATATTAATGAATTTAAGGACTTTTTCAACATAATTTTGTGCTTAAATTTTTAATAGTCTAGAGTACTGATTATAAACTTCTTTTCACTAAAATTCTGATAAGAAATATACATTTTTTGTCCAGCCATTGCCATTTTAGCATTTTTTAGTGATTTTGTCAGCACATTTTTTAGACATTTGAGCAATTTAATGTGCTAATGTGCTAATTTAAGTGCTAGCCACCGAACTGATCCTTTCATTTGGAAAACTTGTTTTTTGCCACAAGAACTGGTTTTTATCTTAATCCTAAGGAGTCTTCGTCTGGAATGATGAACGTATGGAATACATGAAAAAGTGTTGAAATCCAGTAATAGTTTCAGAATGTCACAAAGCGGATTTCAATGAAGAAACTTTTCGAAAATTTTTATTTTAAAATTTTTGGAGCCATTGCGATAGCTTCATTTTCTACGAAAATTCGCTAAAAATCCAAAATCAATTTTATTTCTCATAAAATTGGTATTTAGTTAACGATTTCTTTACACTCTAGTTCTTTACACTTTACGCTTGCATGATACGACAACTTACAAAAGTTTGCTCATACGACCATACTGAATGACTGGAACTTTTCCATGTGTCACGTGTTTTCTGAAGTAGGCAAGTATTTTTCTGAGCTCAGAAATGATTAAAGTTCTAAATGGTAATAATATTGCGAACTGCCCAATAGTTTTTTCCTACTGCAATACGTTCATTTTTTTAAATGTCTAACTACAACTCCTCAAAATATTGAATTCACTAACTAAAACATAGGTTAGGAGTCCACTAGTTTCCAATTTACGTTCCGTTCCAGTTTTGTTTGTAGTGATGGCACGTTGTTTTGTTGTACCGAGAAAAAGTTTACAAACGCTACGGATCCTTGTTATTGTTATTAGTTTGAAGGTAGGTGGATATCTGCCAACAGTTTTGTGAACTGACCATTGTTGTTTTGCTTGTGGTACACCTTTTTATGTATCCTATGCGTCGGATGTCTTGTCATTCTTTCGGGGTTTTTAAAGTTATTTTTTAGGCCGCATCTATTATTTCGTTTTCTACGTATCATAATAGTTTGCTCAATAAAACTATAGTTAATCAATAATATCTCTAAGTTAGAATCACTCAATTAATATATTGTTAGTTTGAGGTAGCTGGTTAATTTAGAGACAGATATACATAGGTAATACTGCATAAATGAGAAAAAAAAGTGCAAGGCTCAACTCAAGTTTTTAAATATTTATTTCACCTGCTTTGCAGCCATTGGTGTTTTTCTGTGTAATACCATGAAAGTCTATGTTCATAAGAACTCTCAGCGAATTTGTTGATTATTAGGCTACCTATAGCAATGTATCCACAAATTATAAATTAAAAATTATCAAAAATTTTCTACACAAAAATTGTTTTGAACCATTCTGAAACGATTCCTGGATTTTCACGATTTTTCATTCAGGATAAAAAAGGGGAAGTGTATTGAGATAAAAATCCATTCTTTTACAAAGAGTCACGAAGAAGAAGAAGAAAAAGAAACAATGTTTATTTGAACATAACAATGGATATACAATTACAGCAGCAACCTGTAAAACATATCAGCACACCTGATGTTTCATTTTGATAGCTATACATTTAATATAATCAATAAATTTTAATTGATGCTTAGATATTTATGTACTTACATTATAATTATATCGCACAGTTCTGTACCTATTTATATCTTTATTCTATATTAATGTTATATTTACTCATATATGTATACATTTGCTTAAGATTTAGTTGTTGATTTTTCCGTATAATATTTATTTTATATAGTATTTACCTATTTATTTATATTTCAGAAGTATGTTTATTTATAATTCACCGAGCAAAGTTTAAATTGTCTATTAGCGTTAAACAAAATCATTAAAAATCAAAAACGGCTAATAATGGTTAAATTTTTTTTTTTTTTTTTTTTCAAGCAGAATGTTATTCATAAAAAGTTTATCAACTGTGAACTAGAGCACTCAAGAATCGATCCACAAAATTATACTGAAGAAAGTACTTATATTTCTTTAAAATACGCTTAACAACTGCTAAAATTGCTAAAGATAAAAATATTTGTTTGAATAGCATAATGTTATTTCTGACAAGTTTTTATATCATACGATTGATTGATAGTTAACAATTTCTTTGCATTCACGGTGCTCAACTTTCAAAATAATTTAACCGCAATATAATACGATAATTTACGCAAATTTGCTGTTACGATCATGATGCATGACTGGAACTTTTCAATATTTTCAGAGGTTATTCGTTATACTGTTATTCGTACTCTTGCATTCATTATTCATACATTATATATGTTTCATCAAAATCAACGAAGAAAGTTTTATGGGGGGAAAGAAGTGGCAAAAACCTCAACAACTAAATAGGTAATGATTCAAACCAATTCTCAAATAAATTTTGATGTATGCATGTGGAAATATCTCATTTTGACCACATGAGACTGCAGGGTAGGAATTTATCTACAAAATTTCAAAGTAATGCCGGTGTTACAAATTGAAAAAAGATTCAGCTGTTAAGAGCACCACGAGAGGGATCGTTAGGCAAGATCTCGATGAGAAGATGACGCTTTACTATAATGGATAAACTTCGATCCGGAGTTGGTGACAGGCTTGAATGGATTTCAAGCTTAGAATCGCTAGTAAAAAAACTTTCAATTTGATATGGGAGGAAAAAATGAAATGAAAAAGAAATAAATTAATTAAAAAATTAGCAACAAATGATAATAATAATAATATTTGAATACTGTGGAAATATGAACGGTGACCACAAGGAAGTTATTGAATGAACTTACTCCCTAAATTTTAGGATAACGATCTTAACCTTGCACTTATCTTACATTTTCTAGTTAATCTATTTGTTGATAGAATATCATGGAACTATAAATGAAGAGCAAGTCTGAACTGGGGTACAAGTTACAGTTTTTGAAAACAATAATGTATAACGGATTTGTTGCATCACATTGTAGTTTGAGAGCTTCTCTACTCCTTTATTAGAAATATATTTGATATTTCAACTCCTAAACGCTAAAACTTCCCATTTCTCGAACCAAATTAGCTGTATTTGAACAGAATATTCCCCTCAAAATGACGAGTGCTTCCAGAAAATTGTCTAGCATTTTTGACAGAACTGGTAGTTTTACGACTGGTCGACAATGTCTTTCTTACCACTTTTGAATAATGGTTCCACTATTGAAAGTTGTGGAAACCTGAGCATTAGTAAAAACAACATTATATTTGCTCTCGCAATGAACATGGTCAAGTTCTAAATGAACGAAATGGAAGCAATTGGAGACCAAGAACTTAGAGTCTAATGAAGAACGGGAAATCACGGTTTGAAGCTTGAACGTCTTTTAACGAAATATTATAAAAAGAAAAAGCCGAGAACCCGAGGACTTGAGAAAAACAATAAATAATCGCTGTTTTAGTTCATCCACCTGATTAAATAATGGCTTAATTATACCAAGATTGCTCGGAACAGTGAATGAAAATGAATAAATAAAAAATAATTTAAAAACAAAATGTCTGCCAAGTTGGGTGATCAGTATAGCGTCCTCACATATTGTATCATGGACGTATAGAATTAGTTTGAAGTACGAGTCGAAATGATTGAATGCAAAATATAACAGTATCAAATACATGTGTACATACATGCTAGAATGCAAATTAGGACTATAATTCATGTTTTCATGTGCAGAAATTGTCTTAAGGTTAACCCACATAATAATTTAAAATTTCAACAAAATTGATTCATCATTCGTGGTGTGTCATCCAATATTGGTATTGCGTATGCCGCAATAGTTATCTATTATTCAAGCAAATGCGATAAAATACAAAGAGCATCATCCTGGACCCAACAACCTTTTCAGTTTGAACGAAATCGGACCAATAGATAATATGAAATCGTCGTTATAAGGAATAAATGTTTGCGCATACGCACATACTATTATTTATTCAACTGCAATGAAATTAATAGAGGACCGTCTAGGAGCTTACTCGCACAATCCCTGAAAACTTAATTAAAATTGTTCTAAACTCGGAGTTTTGCCTAAGTCAATCGGTATTAGTTTCGCGCGTGCAAAATGGTTATCACTCTACCCACCAATCGCGATATATAATATATAGGGCATTTTTCTAGAGCATATACCTAACTGCCTACCGATTTTGAACGAAATCGGAACAACAGATAATGAGAAATCGACGGTTTGAGAAATGCACGTTTGCGCCTACGTACAAGCTACGGTGCATTGGAACCGTAGGGGACTGCCTAGGAGCTAACACACAAAATCCCTAAAAATTTCATCGAAATTGGACGAAAACTTGGTAAATTTTTGGACGTGACAAAGATTTACCACAGACAGACGGAGCCAAAAATGATCAGCAAACTCTGAAACGCATAAAGGTAGTGTACATTTTAGATTTCGGAGGACAAAATTTTTTTTCAACTTCTTTCATCAACACAAAGCTTTTCTACCTTTGGTATAGTGAGGAAGCAAAAATAAATAGTCCCAGTCATGCTGCATGATAGTATGAGCGAATTTTCGTAAATTATCGGACTATAAATTATCGCACTATATTTGAAATTAGAGGACTTTAGTGAAAACACATTGTTAACCACCAAATTTCGGACAAAAAACTCGTTCTAATTAATAATCTATTATTCAAAAAAAGATTCTTTCTTTTAGAAAGATTTAACACCCACACACACACACACACACACACACACACACACACACACACACACACACACACACACACACACACACACACACACACACACACACACACACACACTCACACACACACACACACACACACACACACACACACACACACACACACACACACACACACACACACACATATATATATATACTTCTTGATAAATTAAATAAACTGTTCTACTGAACTATATAATTTGTTTTGAATTATTAATAGATAAACGAAGAAAGGAAAAAGATGTTTTTGATGTTTCGAAAAATTATCTTGATCACAAGTTAGAAGTTGAAAATGAAAAAATCTACACACATCTCCCTATGAACAAGCCATCCCATCACCCAAACAATTTATAAATTATTTTTTCATTTTCAACTTCTAACTTGTGATCAAGATAATTTTTCGAAATATCAAAAACATCTTTTTCCTTTCTTAGTTTATCTATTAATAATTCAAAACAAATTATATATATATATATATGAAAAATCGTTAAACTCAAAGATTCGTTTCAGAATGTCTCAAAACGGATTTCAATGAAATTTTTTTCAAAAATATTGATTTTTAAATTTTTGGATTCATCGCAATAGCTTAATTTTTTTTTTTTTACGAAAATTCGCTAAAACATCAATGTTAAAAAGATTTATTAATAATAATTATAAAAATTCCAGACAAGTAGCGTACATTTCTGAGCACTTTTTTGTTGCTAACTATTAGATTAATTCAACTATTTCGAAATTTTTATTATTTAGACATTGGGGAATTATTTCACTTTGGGGTGGATTTTTGACTATTTTACCTGTACCATTTAGCATGTTAGTTAGCCTATCCAAAAGGAAATTTAACGCTATGTCCAATGGTATCCTCAATTTATTGTCTACTCCAAAAATTAAGGTAATTTCATGGCCGTTTTAGTAACGGCCATCAACGAAAAAATCTTAAAAGTGAAATAAATCGGTTTTTAGAGGTATAAAAACAATGCTTCCACTACCTGTAGGTATACTCGGAACCAAAAATGCTAAGGTGGACTTTTTATTAGAAATCAGTTATAAAATCGACCCCTAGGAGGACCCCTCTGGACAAGAGATAGAGAATATGGAAAATCATTAAATTTGCATGATTCACGACTAGGACTTCTTTTCTTTGAGTCAAGTAGAACTGAACTGTTGAAAAGTCGATCATCGAATAAGCTATTAAAGATATGATTATCGATCTCTTACTGCAGATCCAGGATTATCCAGGGGCTCCTCATATTTATTCTCAACAAAAACCGTTATGGTAATATGATCGTTTTCTATGTAATACAATATAATTCATAGATAAATTTCACTCAAAATGATCCTAGTCGTCCAACATATCACTCGTCGTAATCTTCAACTCATACTAATAATGATTCATTAGATTGCAAGAACATCAAACGCAAAACATCAATCACACGTTCCTCCTAGTTTGAATGTAGGAATACTTATATTCTTAATCCAACGCTCTCAGACCCCCCTCTAGACTTCCTTCTTGCTCTTTGTTTTTCTCAGACAACCTATTTTTCTCTTAGTCTACCAAGTATGGTCGTATTGTGTTCTGTGTTACAACGAGCTGTGGGTGAAGGGGCAGAGCCCACTAAATCAATAAATAAGTTGAGAAGTGCGATAGCTCAGGTTAAACAGGTACAGTTGTGAACAGAAATCAGGAGTTCAGCTCTCTTGTTATTTCAGATCGCGGTATTACAATTGCAGCCTATACAAGTATGGAGAATAGCAGTCGACGCTGCGGTAGGTGCGGTAAACTCATCAACTATTGATCCCCATTACAAATCAGTGTTGAAGAGTGATATAATAGGTGATTTTTACCGAACCAATAGAGTTCATTTATTCAGTTGTCGACTCCTGATTGGTCAAGGTACAGACCCACCTTTGGGTATATAAGTACCATTGTTTCTTCCATGTTTCATTCTAATAAATAATGCGATCCAGTATTTGTGTTCTTTATCAGTGCCCACTACACTGGCGATGAGTTGAATCCGAACCCCGTTTGATGCAGTCCCATCACGATGTCTACCGCGCCGACTTTTTCATCAGGAGATAATATCGAGAGCTTCCTGGAACGGATTGAATTATATTTCATCGGAGAGGGCATAGTGGAAACGAGAATGGTCGGAAAGTTAGCTTCTTCTATACCTCTCGATGCCTACGAACGTTTGAAGGCCGCTCTTGACAAAGATGTTATAAAGACGAAATATGCGATTGTCCGTGCTGCCTTGGTGAAGTTATACTCGCCGGTTCCCAACAAGGCGATAGCAAGATTTGAATTTTCCAACATGGAGCAAGCACCTGGTCAAAGCGTTGAAGATTTTATCATCGCCCTAAGGAAAGCTGCTTCTAAGTGTGGCTACGAGAATCATTCCCTGCACCGTGTTTTATGTGACCGTCTGATTTGGGGAGTCAAAGACCAGCAAGTTGAGGCGGCTCTACTGCAGCTCGGCGAGGAAAAGCCCTTCGGTAAATGGGCTCAGACCGCCCTTGTCACTGCATCTATGAAAAAAGCAGACAAGAAATTGACGAAGCCTTCAGTGGAACCATCTGTAGCCGCTGTTCATACACACCGCCAAACCTTCTCCGAGACCATGAGAGGCAATTTTTCCCGTGGTCGCCCTCAGAGGGGTCGAAATGGCAACAGTAAAGGAGGACCCTCTGGCTTTCCTGTGCACCGTGAACAAAGGGGCTACCGACAGCGGCTTAATGGATGTAACGTCTGCCACAAACCGGAGAACTGCCCAGCCAAAGATTGGTACTGTAACCAGTGTTCCCAGCGTGGACATAGCGTTTCTGCCCTCAACGCCAACTTGAAGGTCAGCCCGGCCTACCCAGAGGCCATCATTCTACCCAAGGTCAAGTCAACGCCCTCGGTGAGTCCTTCACATTATTTAATATCCAATCAGAGACTGTAGAGAGTTTTAACGATAGCCAATCTGAAAAGCACTTTTATGAACAATTATTCGAAAATCCCTTGTGTTGATGAAGACAAGTTTTTACCTGCTTGTTTAGTGTATAATTTTCAAGACAATGAAATTGCATGTATTTTATCAGATGTTCACAACCAACCAAAATGTTCTACTAGTGTTAGTGAATTTTCAAGGAGCTGGACGAACATAGTACTCCAGTTAATGATGATCTTTTGTACAGGGGTGCCCCCCCCCCCCCCCCCAACTAAAATATTTATTAAATAGGTAATGTAAATGATACACTGTACGCATGCGCACAATACCTGTTTCTACAACATATTATCCATTAAAGTAATTCGAATTGAAAACAGCTGACGCTAGCAAATTGTTAGTATAAATCTTATTACTTGTTCATGAAAAAATTAAAAAAATACTCATTTTTCTAACCCCCCCCCCCCCCCCAAAATTTTAACGACGCAGTTTGCGTCGTGACCCCCCCCCCCCCCCCTGTGGGCACCCCTGTTTTATATATAATGTTAAGTTTGAAAAAAACTGCGCCTATAAAATTTTTAGTTCATTGTGGAAACTCTCTGACTATTATAAAACGTTCACTTCGGGAAACCCTGTTACCCAATATTCCTATTTCTCCTATCACTACGAGTATGTCTGTGTCCACGGCCGCCTTGGCATTTCTTGAAATGGGTTTGGGGGAATTTAGTGGATGGGTTTTGGGGAATCGCAATTACATTTTTGGAGCCATTCAGTAGGGAATTCGTTCGCCATTATGGACCGTGGTGTTCTTTCGAAATTGAAGCCTAACTGGTCGTAACTTCAAAGTCCGTCGGTCCAAGTTGTGGAGAACATTCCCGGCTCTCTGTTGTCATCCTTTCCTCGAGTGTTTGGTCGTATAGATAATGATTCCCCGATATGTAATTACGCAGTTCATAGTCATTTGAAGCCCGACGCCAAACCAGTTTTTCAGAAACCTTACCCCTTGCCGTTTGCCCTTAGGGACCTAGTTCATAAGGAATCGTTGCGCCTGCAGACCATGAAAATAATTTTCCCCGTATCTACGTCAGACTGGGCTTCGCCCTTGGTTTGCGTTCTGAGAAAATCTGGCACCATCCGTTTGTGTGTTGACCTAAAACGATCCTTAAACAAACAGATTGTGACCGATTTTTATCATCAACCTCGGTCTGATGAGACTGTTCATAAATTTGCATACTGTAAAATTTTTGTGAGTTGGACTTATCGAACTCCTACTTACAGCGATCTGTTCATCCTGATAGTCAGCATTTGTTGACGGTTAATACCCCATTTGGCTTATTTATATATTTCACACACCTTCCAATTTTTAAAATTTCATGGATAAGATCCTTAGGAACATGTCTGGAATAGCTATATTTCTTGACGATATTCTCATTGGTGGTGTCGACAAGAAACAATGTATAGAACGTTTCCTTAAAGTTCTAACTATTTTAGAAGTGCACAGTGTCAAAATAAATCCCGACAAGTCAGAATGTTTTGTGTCTTCCCTCGAATTCTTAGGCTAGATTATTTCAGCTGATGGTAGATTCCCCTCACCTACCAAGATTAAGGCTCTAAGAGACATGCCCGCTCCTACAAATGTAACTCAGTTGAGAGCTTTTCTGGGTCTGATGAATTTTTTTATTCATTTTTGCCCTTGTCTTCCAACGTTTTAGAAAAGACCCTATTTGGTTGTGGGGTGAAGATCAGCAGAGGGCATTTACTTCAGTTAAAACATGTTGTCCAAAAAGTCTAGGCTGACATTTTATGACCCTTCGAAACCCTTTGTTTTGTTGGTGGATTCGGGTGCTTTGGGTGTGGGGGCTGTTTTATACCATGCTTGTCACACTGGTCTCATACCGATTGCCTATGAGTCGGCTACTTTGAATTCTGCACAAAGGAATTACTCTCAATTGCACAAAGAGTCTTATGCAGTGATTTTTGGATTAGCAAAGTTCCATAAATTTTTGTTTGGCCGTCACTTCACGATTGAGACGGACCAAAACCTCCCCTTAAATCTATATTTTCGGAATCGAAAACTTACCGACAATTGCTTCTGCACGGCTTGTCAGATGGGCGGAAATCCTTGCATCGCATTCATTCACAATAATTCACAAGTGTGGCCAGTTAATCCCATATGTGGATGCATTATCCCGGCTGCCCCTTCCTTCAGAGTTACCGTTGTCTGAATGTTATTTTCTCCACA
This sequence comes from Adelphocoris suturalis, assembly GCA_030762985.1. NCBI lineage: Eukaryota > Metazoa > Arthropoda > Insecta > Hemiptera > Miridae > Adelphocoris > Adelphocoris suturalis. Next base: position 28,596,281 of record CM061045.1, on the reverse strand, counting down.
GCCTCCCCTTGTCAGAAATTGTACAGGCTTCTCACTCAGATCCAGTTGTGTCTCAGGTGATGTCTTTTTTAAACCCATCAATGGCCAACCGACTTAGCTGATGCTTCTTTTAAGGCATTTCGTGACATTAGGGATCAGCTTTTTGTAGATCTGGATTGTTTATTTTTTAGTGATCGAGCTAAATCTACTCTACGTCCACGAATACTGACTCTTCTTCATCACGGACATCCGGGGGTGTCACGAATCAAACTTTTGGTGAGGCCATACGTCTGGTGGTCAAGCCTCGATAATGATATAATGAAGTATGTAAATAATTGTGAATCTTGCAAGACGTATGCACCACACACACCCGAACCCCATCATCGTACTCCCTGGCCTCCAGCGAGATACCCATTTTACAGGTTACATATAGATATCTTTCACATAGGGGGCAAAAACTATATACTTTATGTGGATAGTTTCTCCAAGTAGCCGGAGGCTACTATTGTGGCGTCATATAATTTTGTGTCTGTATCGGCGTTTTTATTAGAGATTTTTTCGAGATTTGGCATACCTACTTCTCTGGTGGCCGACAACGGTCCTTCATTCTCTAGCAAGGAATTTAGAGACTTTTGTGGGCAATATTCAATTAAACTACTCTTTGCTCCACCTTATGTTCTCAGGTCCAAAAGTCAGGCCGAACGCTTCATATATATTTTGAAATCGATCTTAAGGAAGTAATAGGTGGATAATTTGTCAAGGCTGCCAAATCTCGCTGTATTGGATACCTTGGCATCTTACTGTAACTAGCATCTGTAACTACGGGCCGTGCTCCAATGTTGGTGTTATTTTCATAGGTATCTACCGAAAACGCCATTGTCTGCTTTATCTCGCCAATTTCCGCCCCCTGTCACTAATGTCGATAATAGGCTTAAAAAGGGCACACATGGCTCTTCCATTAGGACTCGTGTGGATCATTTTGCACCCACACGTTCGTCCATCAGAGTGGTTGAAGGGGTTTATTAAGAATGTTCATTCTCCTTCTGTTTATAAAGTCTTGGTTTCTGAGACAAATTCCTATCATCTGATGCATCGTTCACAGGAGATGCGGTGGGAGCTACCTCTAGATGTCAATGTCCAAGCTCCCACAATCCCTCCCCAGTGCAACCTTCCGGCAATTCATTCCGGGAATCAGGACCCCCCAGCAACTTCCTCTCGGACCAGATCATAGCTGATTTATAAACCATGACTTGTCTATATAATTTCGCCAGAAAAAAAAGACTGTTGATGTATAAATAATAAAGATATGATTTGCTTATGACTTTGATAATACGAATATGACTTTGTTGATTTGATGTATTTTGTTATATAAGTGTACCGTATAGACCAGACCCGTTGACTCTGGCCCGGGCCATTCTGTATATAAGGCCAGGAGAGCCGCCCAAACATATCATTCCATATTCAGTCTCCAGAAAGTTGTTATTCCTGCATCCTAGCTGTCACAATAAGTAATATTGGAAATTGCACAATTTTAAATAATTTTGAAGAGATAATAAATAATTTTGTATTTCAAGTACCTAAGTGGAAAAATTACTATTTTCAAGATAGGCTGGTTTTGAACTATTCAGTTCAACTATTCAACTATTTAGGTATGTGGATTAGGTAGATTTTTATTATTATTTTGAAGACACTCGTTTCATACTATTCAGCATTATGTTGTACCATTACGATGAGTGAAGAAAGTAGTTGAGTACGATATTATAACACGAATAAAGTTAATTGTAAACTTTGAATAATTTTAATTAAGAGGGAGAATGGTGATATAATATGTGATTTACCGAACCAATAGGGTTCGTTTATTCAGTTGTCGACTCCTGATTGGTCAAGGTTCAGACCCACCTTTGGTTATATAAGTAACATTGTTTCTTCCATGTTTCATTCTAATAAATAGTGCGATCCAGTATTTGTGTTCTTTATCAGTGTACACTACCCAGATCTAACTCTAAAGTGTCATGTTCGGACAGCGAATGGTCCAACTTTGCTTAAATTTTGAGAATGGTTGTGGATTGAACGTCAAATAATTCTCAACAAATTTCATAGGGATGGAACACCCAATGATTGTCTATGAATTTCATCATCAAGTTTTGCCTCATAGTCAACTGCTTGAGCACAAATGTGAAATCGTTGCCTACATGCATAATATTTACAAATTTTAGTTGAGTTTGATGCATTTTTCAACATTTAGCCTTGCTATTCCCGAGGTAGTCTACCACAAAACATATTGCTCGCGAAGCAGTAGTTGTCTCTTCGTACATGCGACCTTAAAACCTTCAAAACAATGTGATTCTTTTTTCAAAATAATCACTATAAATCATATTTTTACATTTTCTCCAACTTATGCTCCTCCGAAACAATTTATAAGCCATCATATCCTGAATCCTTCCGTTAAATCATTTCAATGATCCATACAATCTTGTTTTTATCTTAACCCTTTATAATTTTAAATAGAAAAGTAATTCTTGAAATATTACCTAAATATCATTGAGATAATGGGGTTAGGTATGATTATCATTCATTCCCATTAGGTTCCGCAACATCCTCCCGCTGGTGGTTGACACAGTTCCGTCTACCTAACTAGAGGCACATAATAATCACGTGAACTGGGGCGTTTCCCATTCGACTCCTGACAATCTGAACGGTGATAGCGATGTGTCATAGTTGAGCAAACTAGTTTTTGTTTGTCACTAGCGTTTGCCTCTCAAAACTATCTAATCGTTATAGAGAATTTCGATTTTGGCGAATTTCTCACCAAAAATAAAGCTATTGCAATGGCTTCAAAAATTTTAAATTTCAAATTTGTAAGAATGGAAGTCCGATTTGAGGTATCCTGAAATGATTCCTAGAGTTTAATAAATTTTTATGCCTACAGTTTTATCATTTGTATGATGTATGTATGTATATGTTGTCATTCCAGACGATAACTCTCGTTAGGATCGAGTTGATATAAAAGCCAAAACTCAAGCATTTCTAAAAGAAGCTCAAATAAAAAATAGTGCTTAAATCATCACCAAAAATGGTATTAACGGCTGAAAATTGTTAAATTTATCTTTTTTAGCAGTACATTACTTGGAAATTTTTTATCAACTATGAAATACAACATTCAGAAATTTGTGCACAAAATTGTGCTCAAAATTTCGGTACTCAATTTTCATTCCGATGTGATAAAAATTCGGTAAAAACTAATAAAGAGGTAATAGAAGAAACAAAAAATTGTTTGTATGGCAGAATAGTACTTATAAAATGATGTTTTGCCATGAAATCGGATAGTTCATCATTTCTGTGCAAACGAAATGCTCAAATTACAGACAATCAACATGAATATAATGTATTTAAAAAAAATTAATTAATTAAGAATTTTTCTTTTATTGTATTCATGCTGCTTGATAGAACTTCATCTATGAGCTAGCTGATGCGATTCTCTTCTAAATAACGTTAGATTACTCACATTTCTGTTCGGCAAATGCACTTCACCAGACCTCAAACTATATTCGGTAAATAGCTGCTGGAGGCTGACTTATGAACTCTAGACCAACCAAACCAGCAATATCTGATAACCCACGTCTTCCATTTACAACAGGATGTTATTTCCGTACCATTGGAATCACAAGCGTATTAAAATTATCATTATAATCAAAAGTTTATGTAATAATGTTCGAATTAAAACTTTAAAAAAAAATTGTTACGTGGCAAGCATTTTAGCAAATTTTCATATAAAATGAATCCCAGAGTTTAACGTATATATATATATATATATATATATATATATATATATATATATATATATATATATATATATATATATATATATATATATATATATATATATATATATATATATATATATAGGTATATAACTATCAGAGGATGTTGAGGGTCGCCGGTCAAAACTCTTCTTATTTCGCCAACGTTTCGAGAATATATTTTCTCATCATGAGGGCCTATTGATAAAAGACACATTTTTATACTAGTTTTATACTCAGGTATATATAAACTTAGAATTAGGAATTTCGCTAGCTACTATGTTACAATAGGATGATACATGATGTATTTACAATTGTAAGTACATCATATAATGATATATGATGTACTTACAATTGTAAGTACATCATATATCATCCTATTGTAACGTAGTAGCTAAGCGAAATTCCTAATTCTAAGTTTATATATACCTGAGTATAAAACCAGTATAAAACCATGTCTTTTATCAATAGGCCCTGATGATGAGAAAATATATTCTCGAAACGTTGGCGATGTAAGAAGAGTTTTCTATCATATTTACTTCTCTTAGCCCGCCAAGTCTGCTCCATGTCCACGCTGCCACTGACAACCTGGACATCCAGGATTATGGCAGACTCATCCGGCTTGATTACAACGATATCTGGCTTCTTGCTCCGGTCACTCGGCATGTGGTATAGTCTCTCCCTATCGACATCCCAACCGATAGATGACAAAGCACCTCCTATCTGCTTGGCAACCGCATCGTGACGTAAAATGCGGCCACCATGCGTACGAGGACACTGCTGCACCACATGATACAGATTCTCATGTTTACCCCGACAGGCACGGCAAAGGGTGTCAACTATCCCGCGACTACTCCTCGAACACCTCACTGAGGTGGCTATTCTAGCCACCCGGACGGCGGGAAAATGGTGATAGTCGCGGGCCCCAATGCCCTCAGAAGCCCATTCCACCCACTGGGTAGAAATGGGGAATTCAGAGCACTGTCGGAGTTCTTTACCATCTACTGACTCATGTAGTGCAGCAGCGAACTCAGCAGATGAGCTGGGTTTTGGAGCACCACAACAACTGCTGCCGGACCAGCCCAGGTCAGCAGCAGTGCGGGCGACCTCCCAGCTCAAGCCCCTAAGGGCAAGCAGGCGCTGGCGGCGTAAAGATGGGATGGTGGGAGAAAGAGAGACAATACCGAGCCCACCGGCCTTGACCGGTGCGTGCATGTAAGTACTTGGGACACCAGGTGGAAAGCCTAGCCAAGAGCGCACAGCAGAGCGAACTTCACGATCTAACTCAAGCAGCCTCCCCGCAGTAAGCCTGTCAAATACTAACCCATAGGTTAGCTTTGGCAGTAAGTACGTGCGAAGGAGGCACAGCTTCTGCTGTGGCTTCAATGGAGCATTGGTTACACGAGCTAATGCTCCACCAAGGTCCACACAGCTTGCGGCTATAGTGGCCACACCCATGAAATCGACCCCAAGGTACCGCCAGACCTCCAACACGGATCGGGCGGGGATGGGTGTCTGTCCTAAGACAAAGCACTCCTCATCCACCACCTTCACCTTATGTTGGCGGCCCGACGGGACCAAGGAGACCGACCCACACTTAGAAGGGTTGACCACTAGACCTCACCTGGCTAGCTGCTCAGCAAAGGCATTGAGGGCGATCTGCAAGCCCTCACGGGTTTCTGAGAGTAGGATAACATCATGACCCCAGGGGCGAGATCAAACCCTATTTCATCTGGCAGCTTACCCAAGGCTGTATCCACGACCAGGTTGGAGAGGAGTGGCGATAGAGGATCCCTCTGGTGTACCCAAAGCCCAATGACAACATTCCCCGACATTTCGCCTCCTGCCTCGAGGACCTGCCTTTGTGGCACAGACAGGAAACATACTCAATTAAACGAGCAGGAGCCCCGACACCACGAAGACAATCGGTCAGGGCAAAGTGGCTAACTGTGTCAAAGGCCTAAGCGACGTCCAGAGCGGCAAGATGGAGCTGCCGTTTCTTGCGGGCCAGCGAAATGACAGTTTGCAGAACTGTTAGGTTCTCCGATGTGCCATCCGCTGGCCGAAATGCTCTCACACACACACACACACACACACACACACACACACACACACACACACACACACACACACACACACACACACACACACACACACATTTTTTTTTTTTTTTTAAATAAACCTCCCCTCAAAGACGGAGGGGGCACGCCATTAAAATGAAAAATAAACAAATAAAATAAAAAAGTGGGGAGGACGCCCAGGTTTACCCGACGCCGGCTCTAGGGATAAGGGAAGTTGTAGGACGAGGAGGAAGAATGGGATGAAAGGAAGTGCCCCTATAAAATGACCACCAGTTCAAGAAAGAACCCCTCAGGACGCGGGTGGTGATACCACGGAGTACTCCTGCCGAGATGCCCAACTCGAGTAACTCCGTGGCGCTTTTCCCGCACCACACCCCGCGCCATGACACCGTCGCAGCCATAACCTTGATGTTATTAGGAGCCACTCCTTTTAGCTCAGATATCGCCCGTCGCAGATCATTTCTATCATATTTACTTTTCTTAGCCCGCCAGGTCTGCTCCATGTCAACGCTGCCACTGACAACCTGGACATCCAGGATTATGGCAGACCCATCGGGCTTGACAGCAACGATATCCGGCTTCTTGCCCCGGTCACTCGGCATGTGATATAGTCTCTCTCTCTCAACAGCCCAACCGCTGGATGACAAAGCGCCTGCTATCTGCTTGGCAACCGCATCGTGTCGGAGAATGCGGCCACCGTGAGTACGTGGACACTGCTGCACCACATGATACAGATTCTCATTTTTACCCCGACAGGCACGGCAAAGGGTGTCTACTGTCCCGCGACTACTCCTCGAACACCTCACCGAGGTGGCCAATGTGGCCACCCGGACGGCGTGAAAATGACGGTAGTCGCGGGCCCCAATGCCCTCTGAAGCCCATTCCACCCACTGGGAAGAAATGGGGGATTCAGAGCACTGTCGGAGTTCTTTACCATCTACTGACTCATGTAGCGCAGCAGCGAACTCAGCAGATGAGCTGGGTTTGGGAGCAGTTGGTGTTGCTCGGTCGCACCACAACAACTGCTGCTTGACAAAGTCAAGGTCAGCAGCAGTGCGGGCAACTTCCCAGCTCGAGCCCCTAAG